>CM065807.1:191946785-192565214 GCA_033398695.1 Orobanche coerulescens | reverse complement strand
TTCGTCATTTTCTTACTTCCATGAGTTCGTATGATTGAGTAGAGCATGTTGTGAGTTTCGGATTGTTAATCCGACGTTGTATCGTGATTTTCGGATGTTTGGGCCGTTTGTGTAATTTCCTAGAAGTTTAGGGAATTTATCCCTTGTTCGACTTTGGTTGTGCACCTCAGATCTTTTTGGGGGTTCCGTACTTCCATTTCGTGTTATTGTTGCCCAAATATCGATTCCTATTGCTTTTATTCTCTTTCCGGATCATTTTTCGTCATTTTGGGACCCGAGGGGGTGTGGGCGCGGACAAGGATTGTAGCCGCGCACACATTACCCGATTGTTGGCCAAGCAGACCGTGTGCCGCGGCACAAGGTTTGTGAGCCGCGCACACGCCAGTCGCTGCCGCGGCACACTTGTCCGGCCGCAGCACACCGTGTGGCACCCGCCGGTTAAAACCTCTGTACCGTGTGCCCCGGACAGCCCGGCAAAGGCTGCGCACATGCCGAGTCCGAGCCGCGGCACACTCCGAATGAGCCGCTGCACAACGAGCGGTCACCACCACCGGGCGCAATCTTGCCTCGTGCCGCGTACGCTTTAGTTGAGCCGCGCACACGATGCGGCCGCTATAATCGTGCGTTTTCATGAGATTCGCACATTTTCTTCCTCCCTTCCACCGTGCGCGAGAGAGAGGGTTGAGAGGGGATTTCTTCTCCATCCACCCTTTCGATTGTGTTTTTCTTCGTCTTCCTTCGATCGTGTAGCTCGGATTGTGGATCTAGCACGTGTTCTTCGGATTATAGGGTTTGTATCTTCAAGAGGTAAGGTCTCTTATACCCTAGTATGATTTTTGGGGAGGGTTTGGTGGTGATCTTGTGTTTTAATCCGAATTAACCGATGTTGTTGTTAGATTTTGATAGTACTCTCGTGACCCTTGGCTTTCTTGTTTTTGGTTGGGATGAAATCCCGTTAGTTCACCGTTAACCGATTTCAATTCCCTACGCACTCTTGGTGTTCGATAAATTGTCCCAACGGGTAGAACTAGGAGGGATTTCTTCGTATTCATGATGTGAAATTGATTATATATCATTATTGTGTTAGGGTCGGATTTGAGAGGATTGTTCGGACCGGAACCGATTCCTTCGTCGTCTCCTTCGCGTCGTATTACCAAGGCAAGTACCTCGATATACGAATTGTAACTGCGTGAAATCATTGTTGTTGAAGTGTATGAGTTTATACGGATGTATATATGTATATATATATATATGTATATGTATGTGTATATATATATGTATTATATATATATTTATATGTTAAAAAATAAGTATGTATATACGTATATTGATATACATGCTTATGTCGGTGATCGACGAGTGATGAATGCTAACACTAGTTGACGTACTCAACTTGGATTGAGGGATGAACTATAGTCATTCATATAATATAGTAAGGTTATATATATATCTATGTGCGGTGTTGATTGGTTATGCTTGAACGCTTATCGTGATTGAGTTGATTAATAACGTGCGTGTTCCTGCCTACTTGTGTGGTTATGGACTGGCGGAGAAATTGTGTGACTTGATGTACCGAGTTGAAAATTGTTGTGACATTTGTTCATGTGCTGGATGTTTGTGATAATGTGGATACGTGTTGTGAGAAACGTCGTATCCGGGAACCTCCCGAGGGCGGGCGTGCACTACGGCCTGGTGTATCCGCAATGTGCGGCTCCATATGGGTGGTGAACGCCGATGTCACCTAATGCGCGTGCAAGGCGGCTCTTGCGGGAGTGACTCCGGAGAGGTGACATGTTCAAGGAGCGGCCAACATGATGGAAGAGAACGCCGGTACACAGTGTGTGTAAGGGAGGCGCTGTGCTTATTGGTTACGGGTATTTTAGTGATAGCTAAGACCCCGTTACCGAACGATATTCGTATCTCAAATTCTTTCAACTCACTTTCAAATGTTTGTCTTGATTTGGTACGCGATTCGTGTTTTTGAATGCTTGTTTCAAATTGTTTTTAAAGCGTGGGGATCAGGGTTAATTAACCAAGGAGGTTTGACGAAATCTCCGAGGGTTAATGTCGGGGTCTTGAGCAGGATATGTCGAATGAGAGATTGTGCCTTTGATTGTATTGTGGTGCCATTCTGTATTGGGTCGAGGACCCTGTGGAATGTTGAGATGATCGAATTCGTGATGATGTTATTTGGATTGGGTTTAGAACCCTGCGAGATGTTGTAATGATTTCGTTTGTGTTGGTGTTCTATAAATTGGGTCGAGAACCCCAAATAAGTTGACTTGGTTTTTGTGTAATCATTTTCCATACGTTGGGTCAAGGACCCGAGAGTTTTGAAATTATTTCCAAAAGTATTCCCATTCGATTTTAAAACCCCTAAACGGCCCGAGTCAATAATAATGATTGCAAACTATCTTATCAAAATACTTTTCCTTTTACAAAAGGGATCTTCCGACTCCTTGGGCTCGTTTAAAGTTTCATGAATGTTATTTTCCGTAAGGAGAATATGACTATGTGATTACCTTTCACCTCGTGTATGCGAGTGTTATTCTGTCTTGTTGTGGGAATGTATGGTTTGTGTTAAGGCTTAACGGCGGTTAAATTTTGTGTTGTTACTGTCGTATATCTTGTATATTATGTACTTGCACTAGCAAAATTCCGGTTGCTAACCCCGAGTTTTCGGGGTGGGTGCTGTTATGCGCTCGGGTTTTGGCGGCTCGGGAGCATCACGGGATTGGCTTGGAAGGAGATGGAAGACGACGATGCTAATCACACAGTCGAGTCTTTTCTTTTGTATCATTTTGGTCGGTATTTCTCTGTCGTTCGAGTATTCACCCTTGCATGGGTGTAATTATCATTTATTAAATTGAATTGTCATTCTTTCTCGTGTTCAAGTTTATTGTTGTCATTGTAATATGAATGTCGTTAGTTTCGATTGGTTTATGACCTTGTCGGTCTGCTTTGTATTAAATTTTGACCCGGCGGTCAATCTTTGAGTAGTCTTTTGGAGTTTAGCTGGTGGATCCTTGTGATAAGGGTCTACGGCGTGTGACATTCCCGGTCGTATGCAGGGTGTTACATTTATGGTATCGAGCTTAGGTTTGCGAAAAACCTAGGCCGTTGGGTCAAGTCCATGTCTTGTGTAAGTCGCGCGCATCAGTCGTGATTAGTATCGTGGTTCCGACATCATCTTAGGCAATCCGTGATGGTAAGCCTCCGATCGTAAGTCCCCTTATATACGTATTTGATTACATTGTGCTAATATGCTTAATGTGAACTAGGAATTGGAACTTGTTGGTGATATTATCGTTTTAGGATATGACATGCGCATGCGGTTCGAGCATAAATAGTTACGTAGTATGCTTCGGAAGTCGAGCATGTTTATCATTTCAGTACTTTATTAGAATGAATTTACGAATGATAATGTTATCCACCGCATGAGTATTTTAAGATGGTTTTGTTATCTTACAAACCGAGTTTTGATATTTTGGTCTTGCATATTTTGATAGTATTCTTATGACGGTATTTGATATTTCATAAATGACTTTAGTGAGTATTTGAGAACATTACCGACATCAGCCTTTTGGCATTTTGAACATTTTTTTAAAATGATTTTTAGCTGGTAGGTTCGGAGCAGAGCCACGTATTTAGTATCACGAATATTTTAAAACAATGCTTTGAAATTTTCTAACATTGTGTAAAGCCACGATTTAATACCGTCATGTTAAATGGTCACGTATCTCGGTGGAAAATTCTTTCGAATAAACATTTTGGAAGAAGAGGAAAGATTTTCAAGATTGTGATATTTGGGACTCAACATTTTTGAAATATTTCAAATTAGTTACGAATTAATTTTCGATTTCTTTCTTTTTCTTTTATTCTTCACTCGAAAATAATTTTAGAGTCATTATGTAAACTTCCTCTTCCGAAATAAAAGACGGTGTTTACAAGTCTTGGGCGCAACGTGTGAGCCCCTTTTTCAAAAATTTGTTTTCATTAAGTGCATACATATAATGATCGTCCTCGTCGAGGAACTCGAACTTGACTTCATAAAACTTTATGCTTTACGATAGTACCGTTATTCTAAGGATGCTAACTAAAACTCAGGTTGATAATTGTGGTATATTGTACGACTGATAAACTAATACTGTTGATCGGCGTTATCCGTATTAGTATGTCAAGCCTCGCCGGACGTGGACGTGATGATGGAAATGGAAGCGGCAAGGTGGTTCGTACGACAACTATCCATGCTACAGTGAGGGAGTATCGAGATCAAACGATATCCTATGAAATCTCCTCAGTAATCGAGCCCACGAGCGAAGCAAAGAGACCGAGGGTATCGGGAAAATTTCTGGGCGATGAGGAGACTAAGGCTCCCAAGCCCTTACGTTGTTCGAAAGCGTCATCTTCGCGGTCGGGAGTGAACGCTGGAAATCCCAAACCAGCATCGGTGACTCGCGGTAAGAAGAGAAGATGTTTCAATCAGAATCGCGGGGACATGTTCGTGCAAATTGTCCCTCTCCACTCTTGACTTGTTACCGGTGTGGGTGTGTAGGTCATCGGGAGAAACACTGTGAGACAGTTTCCGAATTGGCAAAGAATGCCGCCCTGAGAGAGAGCAGAGCTAGTGACTGGAGAATGTCCCGAAACCCTATGTTTCCTTCTGAAGAGCCTAACATGGGAGGATGAATATTTTGCAATATGTCCTAATTGTTCTTTATTTTGAACAATCGTGACTTTGATCGTTCTTCATTTCATTGCTCTATATTTCCAACTCTTGTTGTTCTAAGTTTGGGATCGAAATACCTTTTAGTATGGGGAAGTGTATTACCCGTACTTTCCTTGGTATTTTCGGCATTGTATGATTTTTCATTGTTGGTAACTCAATTATGATCCTCTCGACGATTTTAAACTATCTTGTTCTACTTAGCCTGCCGTCCTCCGAACGAATTTCGGAGCTGTTTTGTTAAAACCCGTGAATTATTGTGGTCTTTCCATATCTGAACCTAATTCTTGCAAATTTTGTTCGAACTATTATTCACGTGTGCAATTGACACTTCCGAATGTGTTATGAACTTGGATTGTGGTTGGTTGAGCTCGAAACATGATTTTCAGGACGTCTGAACTATTTTGTGATTTTCTTAACTCTGGGAGCTTTGGTATCCAAATTCATACTCCTTCACCTCAACTTATCGTGTTCCCATACATTTTTATCGCCTCGACTCACGTACCATATGCTCGCTAGGTCAGTTCATCGTATTTCTGGAACCTTGCATTCGCGCTTTGCTCGTGATGATTTGAAATTTGAGCAAGTAGTTATTTCCTTGATTGTTCCGCCGCTCTCTATTTTAAGTTTGGAACGAAACTTCTTTTAAGGAGGGTAGAATGTAATATCGCAAATTCGATTTCGGTAATTTTTATTTTTCCAAGGAGGTCCGTTTCGACAACTCGCTTGTCCTTTGTTTTGGAATTCTGAACCTATTTTGTTCTTGGAGTTTCTCCGCTTAGACGGGTCTCGATGATGTTTTTACGTAATTTCATCTTGTGTTATATTTTGTCTCATGTGTATTTGTCTCTCGTTAAACTCGTTCGATTTCGTCATTTTCTTACTTCCATGAGTTCGTATGATTGAGTAGAGCATGTTGTGAGTTTCGGATTGTTAATCCGACGTTGTATCGTGATTTTCGGATGTTTGGGTCGTTTGTGTAATTTCTAGAAGTTTAGGGAATTTGTCCCTTGTTCGACTTTGGTTGTGCACCTCGGATCTTTTTGGGGGTTCCGTACTTCCATTTCGTGTTATTGTTGCCCAAATATCGATTCCTATTGCTTTTATTCTCTTTAGGATCATTTTTCGTCATTTTGGGACCCGAGGGGGTGTGGGCCGCGGCACAAGGATTGTGCGCCGCGCACACATTACCCGATTGTTGGCCAAGCGGTTGTACTGTGCCGCGGCACAAGGTTTGTGAGCCGCGGCACACGGCGAGTCGATCGCGGCACACTTGTCGGGCCGCGGCACACCGTGGCACCCGCCGGTTAAAACCTCTGCACTGTGCCCCGGCACGATCCGTGATCTGCGCGGCACATGCCGAGTCCGAGCCGCGGCACACTCCGAATGAGCCGCGGCACAACGAGCGGTCACCACCACCGGGCGCAATCTTTGGCCCTGTGCCGCGGCACAGTTTAGCTGAGCCGCGGCACACGATGCGATCAGCGCTATAACTGTGCGTTTTCAGCGAGATTCGCACATTTTCTTCCTCCCTTCCACCGTGCGCGAGAGAGAGAGGGTTGAGAGGGGGATTTCTTCTCCATCCACCCTTTCGATTGTGTGTTTTTCTTCGTCTTCCTTCGATCGTGTAGCTCGGATTGTGGATCTAGCACGTGTTCTTCGGATTATAGGGTTTGTATCTTCAAGAGGTAAGATCTCTTATACCCTAGTATGATTTTTGGGGAGGGTTTGGTGGTGATCTTGTGGGTTAATCCGAATTAACCGATGTTGTTGTTAGATTTTGATAGTACTCTCGTGACCCTTGGCTTTCTTGTTTTTGGTTGGGATGAAATCCCGTTAGTTCACCGTTAACCGAGTTCAATTCCCTACGCACTCTTGGTGTTCGATAAATTGTCCCAACGGGTAGAACTAGGAGGGATTTCTTCGTATTCATGATGTGAGATTGATTATATATCATTATTGTGTTAGGGTCGGATTTGAGAGGATTGTTCGGACCGGAACCGATTCCTTCGTCGTCTCCTTCGCGTCGTATTACCAAGGCAAGTACCTCGATATACGAATTGTAACTGCGTGAAATCATTGTTGTTGAAGTGTATGAGTTTATACGGATGTATATATGTGTATATATATATATATATATATATATATATATATATATATATGTATATGTATGTGTATATATATGTATTATATATATATTTATATGTTAAAAAATAAGTATGTATATACGTATATTGATATACATGCTTATGTCGGTGATCGACGAGTGATGAATGCTAACACTAGTTGACGTACTCAACTTGGATTGAGGGATGAACTATAGTCATTCATATAATATAGTAAGGTTATATATATATCTATGTGCGGTGTTGATTGGTTATGCTTGAACGCTTATCGTGATTGAGTTGATTAATAACGTGCGTGTTCCTGCCTACTTGTGTGGTTATGGACTGGCGGAGAAATTGTGTGACTTGATGTACCGAGTTGAAAATTGTTGTGACATTTGTTCATGTGCTGGATGTTTGTGATAATGTGGATACGTGTTGTGAGAAACGTCGTATCCGGAACCTCGAGGCGGGCGTGCACTCCGGCACTGGTGTATCTTTGCAATGTGCGGCTCCATATGGGTGGTGAACGCCGATGTCACCTAATGCGCGTGCAAGGCGGCTCTTGCGGGAGTGACGCGGTGCGGTGACATGTTCAAGGAGCGGCCAACATGATGGAAGTGAACGCCGGTACAGTGTGTAAGGGAGGCGCTGGCAGCTTATTGGTTACGGGTATTTGAGTGATAGCTAAGACCCGTTCTGAACGATATTCGTATCTCAAATTCTTTCAACTCACTTTCAAATGTTTGTCTTGATTTGACGCGATTCGTGTTTTTGAAAGCTTGTTTCAAATTGTTTTTAAAGCGTGGGTATCGGGGTTAATTAACCAAGGAGGTTTGTGAAATCTCAGGGTTAATTAATCGGGGTCTTGAGCAGGATATGTCGAATGAGAGATTGTGCCTTTGATTGTATTGTGGTGCCATTCTCGTATTGGGTCGAGGACCCTGTGGAATGTTGAGATGATCGAATTCGTGATGATGTTATTTGGATTGGGTTTAGAACCTGCGAGATGTTGTAATGATTTCGTTTGTGTTGGTGTTCTATAAATTGGGTCGAGAACCCCAAATAAGTTGACTTGGTTTTTGTGTAATCATTTTCCATACGTTGGGTCAAGGACCCGAGAGTTTTGAAATTATTTCCAAAAGTATTCCCATTCGATTTTAAAAACCCCTAAACGGCCCGAGTCAATAATAATGATTGCAAACTATCTTATCAAAATACTTTTCCTTTTACAAAAGGGATCTTCCCGACTCCTTGGGCTCGTTTAAAGTTTCATGAATGTTATTTTCCGTAAGGAGAATATGACTATGTGATTACCTTTCACCTCGTGTATGCGAGTGTTATTCTGTCTTGTTGTGGGAATGTATGGTTTGTGTTAAGGCTTCACGGCGGTTAAATTTTGTGTTGTTCTTGTCAGATATCTTGTATATTATGTACTTGCACTAGCAAAATTCCGTTTGCTAACCCCGAGTTTTCGGGGTGGGTGCTGTTATGCGCTCGAGTTTTGGCGGCTCGGGAGCGATCACGGGATTGGCTTGGAAGGAGATGGAAGACAGCGATGCTAATCACACCGAGTCGAGTCTTTTCTTTTGTATCATTTTGGTCGGTATTTCTCTGTCGTTCGAGTATTCACCCTTGCATGGGTGTAATTATCATTTATTAAATTGAATTGTCATTCTTTTCTGTGTTCAAGTTTATTGTTGTCATTGTAATATGAATGTCGTTAGTTTCTGAATTGGTTTATGACCTTGTCGGTCTGCTTTGTATTAAATTTTGACCCCGGCCGGTCAATCTTTGAGTAGTCTTTTGGAGTTTAGCCTGGTGGATCCTTGTGATAAGGGTCTACGGCGTGTGACATTCCCGGTCGTATTCTGGGGGTGTTACAATCTTCTCATTGGTTCCCACAGCTGGCTGCCAGTAGCAATCGCAGACTTTAAGGGAACCGACCCATATGCTGAGACGATGGCCCGCTTATTATAATACAAGAAAGGCGATCGCCCGTTTGGGATCAAGGCATCCCAGCTACCTCCTCTCCTATAAATAGAGGACTTCCAGCATTTAGAAGAGGACTTTTGGCTTCTCTCTCAAACCTTTGGGACTATCTCTCAAAACCTCACTCACTCTCGACCGAAAGACGATCGGCAGAAATGAGCATCTCATTTCATCTGTTACAAGAACACACAGAGCATTAACTCTGGTTCTTCCGGCAATCACCAGCACTCAAGATCTAGATAACTAGGGTCTTTACACTCATTGTAATTGTACTCTTACATTAATATATGTACTCCCAAAGTATTCGTATTAATAATATCTCGCGAGAGCATTCAAGCCCGGGCCTAACAAACTCGGCAAGTCTTGTGTTATTTACATTCCCTCGGACGTTCTCTCACATTTTGTTTGTTACCCACCCGTAGCCATATCCAGCAAATCATTCCGAAGAATATTTTGGGTAACAACAATTGGCCGATGTGTTGAGGGATAAAACCTAAATGGTACCCACGTCCGGAGTGTTCCCGTGTAGATACTTCCGTGACCCTTGGTTGCGACCATGGGAGTTTAGGTGTTTATACGTCCGGATGATTCCTATGTAGATACTTCAGTGACCCTTGATGACCTTGGGAGTTTATGTGTTTATACGTCCGAAGTATTTCTGTGTAGATGCTTCCGTGACCCTTGGTTGCGACCTTGGGAGTTTATGTGTTTATAATATAGACATTGTTGAGCATTTTGAACTGTTGTCTAACGAAAATATGATATGGTGGTCGTGTCGATCTTTCATTATCGAGTTATCGTTGTTCACTTGGTGAGTCTTCTGATCCTTATTTGATATGCGTTTTTTTCGAGTTTCGTTGTCATGTTGCATCGTGACATATCTGGAGTCATATCTGCATGCTGATCGGTCATGTCTAGGATTTTCAGGACTGGCACGTATAGTCATGTGTTGGTTTCGACCTCACATTGAGCTCTGCACACGAGACGTACTTTGTGAGACTGATTAGGTACAAGACCACACATGTATTCGATCGATACCCGTTGGTGGCTTGTGCACGGATACATTTCCAGATCGGGCATATCGTGATGTTCATCTTGAGCCTTATTGATTGGTCGTTCATAATCCATGTATGATTGGGTATGTTCGACAGTCGGGATTGTCTTTGAGATCCATGATTAGTGCATAATTGATCTAAAATTCATATACAAAATATTCCTTTTTCCGGGCATAATCGTACTGATTTGTGATTAAAAATACATATTTTACAGATATGTCCAAACATAAGCTAAAAATGGTTATTTTACGACATCGACATGAAGCATCAAAAAGGACGGAAAACAAGATCAAATCCAACGACGGGAATTTTTCAAGGCAAAACGACCATACAACACGGCGCAAAAAGGACCGTGTTATGTAGGCCGTTTCACATACGGCGCAACAAGGGCCGTGTCTTGGGCCATTTCAAACACGGCCGGCATTTAGCGCCGTGTCCTCGCGCGTATTCCGGAAGAGACCGAGTCATCACAAAACGGCGCACAACACGGGGCAAACTGGGCCGTTTTCATCGCTGTTTTTCAGCAGATGCTATGCAAAAATAGTCCACTTTTGACCAACTTGTGAACTCAACCACAAGATATTTTTTTGGTCAAAAATCTGAAAATTCAAAGACATGGGTGAAGTGTGAACAAAGAATTAATCAAGATATTACAATAGATATTTTGAATTAAATAATCAATTATATTCTTGAAAATCACCTATAAAAGGACATCTTCATCCATTGCAAAAAAAAAAAAAAAAATCCTCCTCTTCTTGCCAAGAAATACTCCTTTCTTTTAGCAATATATTTTCCTTAGAACTCTCAATTTTAGTTTGTATTTCATTTTTGGTTTGAAGTTTTTCTTTCATTTAGTTTGTAATTGAAAAGTGCTTGATCAATAAGCACTTAGTATTTTACTTAGTGTTTTACTTTCAATTTTTGTAAGCTTGTAACCTTTGAACAAGTTTGAAGTTATAATTTGAAGTATATTTCTTGTACTTTGATTCATCGTATTCAAATAAGTTTTATCTATTGTCATTAAGTTCTAGTAATTAAAAGTTTCTATATATTATATATATATCAATTATTTCTATCATAATTTTAGTTTGTATAAACCAATGAGTAGCTAATCTTTCTTCCTAGGGGAAGGGGGATTTCGATTAGGTTATATATTGAGTATTTGATTGATTTAACTATTTTTAGGACTAATTAGTTTAAATAGAGATTGATCATATCCTATTTTTACTAATGAAACCTTCTTAATTGATTGTTGAGTGAATTGGAAACATATCTTTTCAATTTATCAAATGTTAATCTTGTTATCAACATCTTAAGATTGGGAAAGTGGTTAAGACACCTTTGAATACGAAAGTTATGAGGTGAAAAGTTGATTACTCGATGAACAATCGTTTATCCTAAAAATAGTCAAGTTAGAGAAATGAAAGGACTAATTGGTTTAAATAGAGATTGATCATATCCTATTTCTACTAGTGAAACCTCCTTGATTGATTGTTAAGTGTATTGGAAACACATCTTTTCAATCTATCAAGTGTTAATCTTGTTATCAACATCTTAAAAAAGCGAAAGTGATTAAGACATCTTTGAATACGAAAGTTATGAGGTGAAAAGTTGATTACTCGATAAATATTCGCTTTTCTTTTATATCCATATAAATCAATTCCTATACTTAATTAAATACCTAATGTAATGAACTCGTAATCCCCTAGATTTTATAAATTCCCAACTCATTTTAATTCTATTCATTTTCACTAGTTAAAAATAGTCTAGTATAAAAATAGTCTTCTTAAAAATAGTAGTATTAAAAATAGGCTTAATAAAAATAGTCTAATATAAATAGTCTAGTATAAATAGTCTTAATATAAATAGTCTAGTATAAATAGTCTAATATAAATAGTCTAGTAAAAATAGTCTTATATAAAATAGTCTTATTAAAAATAGTGCAAATTAATTTAGTTAATTTAAAAACCCAAAAAAAATATATTTTAAAATATTTTAGGATTTATTTCTCGCAATTTGTAACAAAATATTATACGAAGCCCTGTTGGACAATCCTCGAGAGAAAAGACCTTGGTAGAACTTACCATAACTACTTCTACCTCGTATATATTTGCGAGCGACTCAAGAACTCCTATTTTTAGGATAAGTTTTTGACCGATCAAATTTTGGCGCCGTTGCCGGGGATTGTTTTAGGCCAAATATAATTTTTTGTATATTTTTGTTTATATCTTGTTATTTTATCTTTCTTTATTTCTGCATCTTTTATTCTTCTGTCCGGTCAAGTGGCGGATAACGGTACTCCGTGACTATCAAAGTCGGATTTTTCAGTTTCCTACAACAACTTATATTTGTTAATATTTTCTCTTTTTATTTTATTTTTTTTATCATGGAAGAAACTTTGAGTAGTATGGAAAAGAGATTTCCCTTTATTAGCAAAAAAGTAATTTTAAAAATCTACAAAGCAATAATTGAAAGGATGAGGTTGCTTATGAATAAAAACATACCTTTTGATATTAGGTTCATAATTGAAGCCAAAGTAAGAATAGCATGTGAATTCACAGAAACACCGACTAGATTTTTACCAGGGCTTGGATAAAGTTCATATGCCAAGAAACGACGAGCAAAGATGATAGCCGTTTGCTATAAATGTGCTAGATGGAACTGTAATTTAAAATGTCGATCTTTAGGAATTCCATCTACAAACAGAGAAGATAAAATTCAATTCATTAAGTATGGTCTGAATAAAGAGAATTTAGATGATATCGAAATTTCTCTTGACACGCATCCTAGTGGACTCGTACATTACGAAATTCGATGTTTGTGTAATAAATTCAAACCAGAATATGAACAACGTCTTGGGAATCTGACGTTAAAAGACCCTGTTTGCCAATTTGTAAGAAAATTGGATGGGAAGCTTCTCCACGACTCATAGAAGGCGTTTAGGCCGTTTCTGAACGTAAAATCAGAGGAAGATGTGAGCCACAATCACAACTATTGTACATACACGTGAGTATCTTTTATTTTTGTCGTATGGTGAGATTTTCTGAATAAAAAATGTGATACGCGATAAATATATTCATTATTCTATTGAGTAGTTGAAGCGCAATCAACGCAATCACAAACTTGTTAAACAATTTTTCCTTATTTTTCTTCTATAAATAAACATTGTGCTTGTTTCTTTTATTCATCCCTCAAACTTGTACTTTTCTCTATTTCTCTCTAAATAAATTTCTTTTCAAAAATGGAGTCATCATCTTCCACAAAAAAATTTAGCACAGTCTGCATTTTTGGTGGAGCTAGTTATGGAAAAGAGGCATGCTTTACTGAAGCAGCCCACAACTTGGGTCGTACCTTAGGAGAAAAATGCATTCATGTAGTTTACGGAGGAGGAAGTCTAGGATTAATGGGACGAGCTGCTGCTTCTGCCTATATGGAAGGAGTAAGAGTGTTGGGAATAATTCCAAAACCTCTGGCTGAAAGTAAAATCACTGGGGCAACTATTGGAGATGAGTTTAGATCTGTAAATATGCAAGATCGCATAACTCACATGATAAATAATTTTGGCGCCTTTATCATCCTTCCTGGTGGATTTGGCACTCTTGAGGAACTTTTTCATGTGGTTACCAGAGCCCAGCTAAATGTTCATCAAAACCCAATAGGTCTGCTTAATGTCAATGGTTTCTTTGATGGTTTACTATCTTTCATCGACTACTCTGCTAAAAAGGGTTTTATTTCCGAGCGTGCTAAACGAATCATAGTCGTTGCAACCACACCAGAAGAACTAATCAAAAAACTCAATGAATTTGTTCCTCAACCAGATCCAGCTCTAGCTAAAATTGTCTGGATGGAAGATTTTACCGTGAGAAAATGAAAAGTGGATTCATTTTCTCTCCCTTTGATAACCCATGTCGGACCTCTTGTATTTTTTCTGTCGTGTGTAATAATCGTGCTAAACCATGGCAGCTTAAGGAGTTTCTTCTTGATCTCTTGACGCGCATCTATGCGCGATTTATGTATTGTTATTTTATTACTGTAATTTTTATTGTTTGTTTGTTTGTTTGTTTGTTTTATTATAAAAGCATTGATGGCAGCCTAAGGTGACTCTTCGGACTTTCTTGAAGCGCATCTTAAATTGTGTTATACTTCCGAGTATATTTTATTTTCTTTTGTTATTTGCCTCGTATATTTATTCTCTTGCAGATTCTAAATGGCGTTAGCACAAGCATCAACTTTCATTTCAGGGAGTTTTCTGTTTTCTCACTTGTTTTTCATTTCTAAAAACTGAGAACAGTTTTATTTTCAAGTTTGGGGGTGGTATGTTTTAATTATTTTGGCGTGTTTTTGATTATTTTGGTTATTTGCCTTAAAAAAATTTTATATATATTATTTTGATTTATGAGATTTTTAAATCTGGCCATAATACCAATAAGTTAGCTATATACAATCTTCTAAAATTGTTTTAACCGGTTAAAAAAATTGTATATTCCAAAAATTTTTGAGCCTTAATCTCTCTTTCCAAGCCTTGTAATTATCATATAAAATCGAGTCATTCGTTACCTTGAGAAAAGAAGAATCAGTCGGTTGATGAAAAATAGAACTGAAATTTACTTAATTTGTGGAGTTTTTTATTTTTTCATGCTTAACTAATAAATGATTTTCTGCAAAAATTCTATTCCCTAAAAAAAAAAGGAGTCATTGGTGAAAAGAGCTACAAGTTAGCAAATAACGGTGTGAAAGCTATCACCTAAAAAAATAAATGACAAAAAGGAGAAGTGTTGAGCAGCAACAGCTGCCTAATTTTGGGGGTCTTAAAATTTTGCGAAAAATATAGGACTAACCATTGTTGGTGCGTAGCTGCCGTCTCACAGAAAAATTGGTGAAAAGAGCTACATGTTAGCAAATAACGGTATGAAAGCTATCACCTTTTAAAAAAAAAGATAGAAATTGTGTTGGTGAAAAGAGCTACACGTTAGCAAATAACGGTGTGAAAGCTATCACTAAAAGGGATGTAGTTTATGAGCAAGATCTGAATTAATTAGCGGCTGAATTTCAATACACTCAATTTCGTGAAAAATCACAATATTTGATGACACCGATGAAATTCTTCTTCATATTGAGTCGAAAAATAAACGAGTGATCGAGAGCAACCTTAAAAGAGACTTGTGTGTGTCATGAGTGGGAAAGAAATAATCAATCTTTTGAAGGGTAACCTTACATTTTGGAATTACAAAAAAATAAAACCGTGTTTTAACTTCAAAATTATTTGTAGATTTATTTTGGATCTTGATTCATTTCTATCTACTGTATAGAGCTGGTTGTTGTGTAGATGGCATTCTGATCTCTTTTTCTCTTTATATATATATATAAGTATTGTTATTAATTTGTCTATGTATTATTTTAATTTGTGTCTTATATTTTTCCCTTATTTTATTTTGAGTATGAATAATAAAGAGTCTTGCTCGGGACTAGCAAGAATTTAAGTGTGGCGTATTTGATTAGTGCATAATTGATCTAAAATTCATATACAAAATATTCCTTTTTCCGGGCATAATCGTACTGATTTGTGATTAAAAATACATATTTTACAGATATGTCCAAACATAAGCTAAAAATGGTTATTTTACAGATTACTGACATGAAGCATCAAAAAGGACGGAAAACAAGATCAAATCCAACAACGGGAATTTTTCAAAGCAAAACGACCATACAACACGGCGCAAAAAGGACCGTGTTATGTAGGCCGTTTCACATACGGCGCAACAAGGGCCGTGTCTTGGGCCGTTTCACACACGGCCGGCATTTAGCGCCGTGTCCTTGCGCGTATTCCGGAAGAGACCGAGTCACCACAAAACGGCGCACAACACGGGGCAAACTGGGCCGTTTTCATCGCCGTTTTTCAGCAGATGCCATGCAAAAATAGTCCACTTTTGACCAACTTGTGAACTCAACCACAAGATATTTTTTTGGTCAAAAATCTGAAAATTCAAAGACATGGGTGAAGTGTGAACAAAGAATTAATCAAGATATTACAATAGATATTTTGAATTAAATAATCAATTATATTCTTGAAAATCACCTATAAAAGGACATCTTCATCCATTGCAAAAAAAAAAAAAATCCTCCTCTTCTTGCCAAGAAATACTCCTTTCTTTTAGCAATATATTTTCCTTAGAACTCTCAATTTTAGTTTGTATTTCATTTTTGGTTTGAAGTTTTTCTTTCATTTAGTTTGTAATTGAAAAGTGCTTGATCAATAAGCACTTAGTATTTTACTTAGTGTTTTACTTTCAATTTTTGTAAGCTTGTAACCTTTGAACAAGTTTGAAGTTATAATTTGAAGTATATTTCTTGTACTTATTCATCATATTCAAATAAGTTTTATCTATTGTCATTAAGTTCTAGTAATTAAAAGTTTCTATATATATTATATATATCAATTATTTCTATTATAATTTTAGTTTGTATAAACCAATGAGTAGCTAATCTTTCTTCCTAGGGGAAGGGGGATTTCTATTAGGTTATATATTGAGTATTTGATTGATTTAAACTATTTTTAGGACTAATTGGTTTAAATAGAGATTGATCATATCCTATTTTTACTAATGAAACCTTCTTGATTGATTGTTGAGTGAATTGGAAACATATCTTTTCAATCTATCAAATGTTAATCTTGTTATCAACATCTTAAGATTGCGGAAGTGGTTAAGACACCTTTGAATACAAAAGTTATGAGGTGAAAAGTTGATTACTCGATGAACAATCGTTTATCCTAAAAATAGTCAAGTTAGAGAAATGAAAGGACTAATTGGTTTAAATAGAGATTGATCATATCCTATTTCTACTAGTGAAACCTCCTTGATTGATTGTTAAGTGTACAGGAAACACATCTTTTCAATCTATCATGTGTTAATCTTGTTATCAACATCTTAAAAAAGCGAAAGTGATTCAGACATCTTTGAATACGAAAGTTATGAGGTGAAAAGTTGATTACTCGATAAATATTCGTTTTTATTTTATATCCATATAAATCAATTCCTATACTTAATTAAATACCTAATTTAATGAACCTGTAATCTCCTAGATTTTATAAATTCCCAACTCATTTTAATTCTATTCATTTTTACTAGTTAAAAATAGTCTAGTATAAATAGTCTAATATAAATAGTCTAGTAAAAATAGTCTTATATAAAATAGTCTTATTAAAAATAGTGCAAATTAATTTAGTTAATTTAAAAACCCAAAAAAAAAATATTTTAGAATATTTTAGTATTTATTTCTCGCAATTTGTAACAAAATATTATACGAAGCCCTGTTGGACAATTCTCGAGAGAAAAGACCTTGGTAGAACTTACCACAACTACTTCTACCTCGTATATATTTGCGAGCAACTCAAGAACTCCTATTTTTAGGATAAGTTTTTGACCGATCAATCCACTATATGTGATTTGTATAATGTTCGACGTTTTTATTCTCTCGTATATCTGTCCTTGCAATCCTTTATTGATCTTGTTTGGAGTTGCCATATAGATGGTATTCTCAGTCGTTGTTAATCCTTTATTGATCTTGTTGGAGTTGCCATATCGATGGTATTGTCGTTCGTTGTTGATCCTCTATTGATCTTGTTGGAGTTGCCATATCGATGGTATTCTCGGTCGTTGTTGATCCTTTATTGATCTTGTTTGGAGTTACCATATTGACGGTATTCTCGGTTGTTGTTGGTCCTTTGTTGATCTTGTGTGGAGTTTATCATGTAATGGTATTCTCATTCGTTGTTGGTCTTTTGTTGATCTTGTGTGGAGTTATCATGTAATGGTCTCGGTTACCGTTGATATATCGTTGGTAGTATTGGAGTTATCATGTCGATGATATTCTCGATTGATGCATTTGTTGCTTATTATTATTGATTGTGTGAGCGTTCATACTTTGTATCGATATTCGAGACTTGTCATTGTCTTGGGGGAGTTGATCTACAGATGGATTGTGTATTATCGGTTTTATCAGATTTGGGATTTGATTGTGTGATCTGGCGGACAGCAGTCGACTCGGATAGATTATTCCATATTGGAGATATAACGATGTTTTGAGAATCTTGGCATTATTTGAATACAGTACAGATGGTTGTGTTCGAGTTCAGTCATCATTTGAAAATGCAGAGTGTGGTTTATGGTAAGGATTGATTTGATATGGATTACCATGAGTTGGCAAGGTTATGACGTTAAGATTACATCGACAGTATTCTTACTTGGTACATTGATATGTAATTGTTTATGATGATGTAACGTTATCATTGTTGAGTATTGTGGCTGACCCCATCGTGGGTTGTATGTTTTAGGTACTCGGAGATCGATCTAGTAGCAGTCGTGAAGGAATGAGCTTTCCGGTGATACTGGTTGTGGCATGTATTTGAGAACAGTGTATCTTAAAATGGCTTTTCAGTATTTTACCAACTCGTGTATACTTTCAAGATGGCCTTTTGGTATTTTTTGAAATATTTTCAAAATTGTTATATTTTGTGTTAGGCGTATTTTTATGCACTTATTTATCATTATTTTATATCCATTTTGAGCCTAAATCTGCATAAATGAGCTTTTAATGCACTATCTTTATATGTTTTGTAGAAAATTGGAGTCCGGAAGCTCAAACGGCGAAAAACGGTCCGAAACGACAATTTTTGGCCTGGGGCCGCGGCACAAGGAAAGCAGGCCGCGGCACACGCACGGCACACCAAGACGCCGAGCACACTGTACCGGGGGCCGCGGCACGCACTTACTGAGCCGCGGCCCATGACATAAACTTGCGCCCAGGCTAAAGGCGCTGAGCATTAGGGGCCGCGGCACGCACTTATTGAGCCGCGGCCCACGGGGCGGTAATGATGATTCAGCCCTCATTTTTTGGACTGTTCTGAAGCCCGTTTTCAACCTAATTCCTGGACGCGTTTTGGAAGCTAAGGATAGCTATAAATAAACATTGAAGGTCAGAAAAGGGGGATCATCGAGGAATCGTTGGAGGGGATCGAATAACACAAGAATCCAGGGAGAGCGGAAACGAGGAGATTTGTGGGCGACGACAAGACCACGGATCCCTTACGGTTTTCCTGAATTTTTCCGCATCTTATTTTCTAGATCTGTTCGAGTAGGATTGTGATTGTAGTCGATTACATGACGGTTTGATTTATTTATTTTTATTTCAATTCACTCATTATTCGTATTGAGTTGGATTTTTCTCATTGTTCTTAATGCCTTTTAATTGTCTGGCCAACAGTTAAATTGATTTGAATGTCTTTATGGATTCGGGAGATGAAATTTAGGCATAGTTCTTGTGAGAAAAATCATGATTTTCATGAGATATGGATATACTCATGGGGATTGTGAAGCCTGTTTATTGTGGGAATTCATGAACTGTTTTAACTATTAATTATCTAATTCGAATAGGGATATATCGAGTTAATATTTCTTAGTATTTTCTATCGACCTTGGGAAATACTTTAGAATAATTTAGGAATTCCTGGCTTACAATCAATTGAATAAAAGTGAATTGAATTAAATAAAAATCATTCCTGATTGTTTGATGTGAAAATCATAATCCTACGCCCTTATTATTATTATTTTTATTATTATTATTGTTATATTCTATTTATTTTTCTGCAATTAGTTTAGAAATAAATTCTATCTAATTGTTCTTCAAATAAAATTATGAGTTGATTATATTTTGGTACTTAGTGAAATCAGTCCTCGAGGGAACGATATCTTACTTATCACTTTATTACTTGTTGACACCGTGCACTTGCGGCATAGTGTGAGGGATTTCCTCACAACAAGTTTTTGGCGCCGTTGCCGGGGATTGATTTTTTGCTAATATCATTACCAAGCGACTCGAATTTTAATTTGAAGTTTTTTTCTTTAGTCTCTATATTTTTATTTTTTCATTATGTTTTCCTTTGATTATCGTGACCCTTGGCATTTCATAAATTTCGATGATCTTAATAATTTGCCTAATAGGGTCAGTCAGCCCCCTCCCCCGAAACAAAAGACCATGTTTGACCATTGTGTAGACGTTCTCAAAAATCCTGATAGTACCCCTCTTGAGCGAGAATGTGCAAGTCGTGGTCTTGAGATTCACTATGGTTATTTTCCAACTCATCGCTTTAGTAGTAAAGTAGAGAGGGAGGTTGAGAAGAAAGACATGCTGAGTTTTAGGGTCGATCCCCCAGCACCTGATAATTACATAAAGTGTGATGAGCTTGTAGAAGAAGTTACCATTGATGATGTTTTCAAAGAGATTTCATTAATTCGTCATCAAACTTCGAATAATAAGGTGAACACTTTTGTGCCTAAAATTTTATTAACGGTGTTACGCATAATTTTTCCTAAATCCATATTGGGAGAGATTGGCCCCATTACTTTTGATTTTGTTGAGGCTGATTCTTTGAGTTCTAATGAGGTTGTTCATGATATGTCTTTATTATTTACCCATTCGAACTCTGCTTATTTTTTCATACCTTATAATTATTATATTCTTTCATTATTTTTTGGTTGTCCGCATAATTATTCTTACTCATTATTTTTGGCCACCAGGTATGAACCAAAGCCTCCCTTGTGGAATAAGAGGCTTATAGATTGCAAGAAGGGGGTATTTGGCAATCTCCCTAGAAAGAAGCCACGTTAATTTTTTTATTTGCCACGTCGTGCTCAAGACGTAAAATAGAGCGCTTGATGGGAGGCAACCCATCATTTTTACTTGCTTTCTAGTTAGTTGTTTTTATTTGATTTTTTGTTAATAATTTTTTTTCTTTGTTTTGTTATTTCGTTTGGATTCGTGTATTCTTGTTGGCCCTTATTTCTCTAATATTTTTTTATATATAACCCCAATGAGTTATTATCCTTCATATTCTAGTCTTTCTTGACTTAATGTCTATAGTTATTTCATGACTAGAGACTAAGTTTGGGGGTCCCTGGTGATGTTGGGCATTATTTGAAGTATGGATTGACAGACGATTCCACTCAGACATGTGCTGGCGTTCAAGAAGACATTTGGAATAAGATTCACTTTTCCTTATCTCTTTTATTTTCACATGAGTTTTATTGTTGATGATTTTATGTGTAGTGGAATAAATTGAAGCATGCGATATTTTCTTAATTTTTCTTGGTTATAAATTGCGATTTCATCATTGCTTTATTTTTCTTGCATGCTGTTGATGGTTTTTGCCAAAAAACGTGAATTTTTCGTGAATTTTTCGTGCTTCCGTGTGTAAAACCGATGTTACGATACTGATTTCTTTTTGAAGAAACGGTTGACTTTTGGTCGAGTTGCAGACAGCGATATCTGTTTCCTATTTAGGTCCAAAATTTTTCGTTGTTGTAGAAATCTTAGCGTATAAGAAAGGAGACATACGTGTTTTCAAATCGCCATCTATACGTTTGGTTACACTTTTCGCATAGCTAGTCGGCCAGTAACATGAGTCTTGTTGGCACTTAAATTGAGTTTAGAGTCGGACAGTTTTTTCCAAAAAGTCGAGATATTATACATATTCTATGATGGGAAGTTTAGTAACCGGGGGTATTCACATGACCCGTTGTTTACTCTCGCATAAAACGACAACCCTGAATAGACTAATGGTTTAGAAATATTGCATTACCGATGATGGGAAGCCTAGTAACCGGATATTCACGTGACCCGTTGTTTACTCTAGCATAAAACAGCAACCTTGACGTGCGGGAATTGCTATTCGAGTTTTTTATCCGCTGTAGAGGGGGACTTAGTAACTAGAAGCATCCATGTGCCCCATGAGTGTCTTTTACGTCAAACGGTTCCCCAATACATGAGAATGGAAATCCACCCTAGGATTATCCCGATGAAACATCCCGAGATCTGAAACCTAGTGGTTAACTCGAATCATATTATTGATCATACATAAGGGAATGCTGCCCGAGGTTTATTTTTGACGATGAAACTCTTGAATTTATGCTATTAGACTGTGGGACTGGGTGAGTTGGCTTGTTTACTCTAACCCTTCGTATTGGCGGTCGGTTAAATTCATGATTGTTAATCTTTGAGCTTGATTTTCCTCATGAACGATTGATTAGCACTAAAAATGATTACTTTGTGGAATCAGTGTCCTTGATGTGACTCACTATTACGATAATCGTATTATTCTTTGAGGTTTTCAGGATAATATTTATTAAGTTGAGCACTATGGATTTGCACGATCATTCACGATACTTTTTATTTGAAAATTGATTTTTGCTTGAGGACAAGCAAAGGCTCAAGTTTGGGGGTATTTGTTAGGCGTATTTTTATGCGCTTATTTATCATTATTTTATATCCATTTTGAGCCTAAATCTGCATAAATGAGCTTTTAATGCACTATCTTTATATGTTTTGTAGAAAATTGGAGTCCGGAAGCTCAAACGGCGAAAAACGAGCCGAAACGACAATTTTTGGCCTGGGACCGCGGCACAAGGAAAGCAGGCCGCGGCACACGCACGGCACACCAAGACGCCGAGCGCACTGTACTGGGAGCCGCGGCACGCACTTACTGAGCCGCGGCCCATGACATAAACCTGCGCCTAGGCTAAAGGCACTGAGCATTAGGGGCCGCGGCACGCACTTACTGAGCCGCGGCCCACGGGGCGGTAATGATGATTCAGCCCTCATTTTTTGGACTGTTCCGAAGCCCGTTTTCAACCTAATTCCCGGACGCGTTTTGGAGGCTAAGGATAGCTATAAATAAACATTGAAGGTCAGAAAAGGGGGATCATCGAGGAATCGTTGGAGGGGATCGAATAACACAAGAATCCAGGGAGAGCGGAAACGAGGAGATTTGTGGGTGACGACAAGACCATGGATCCCTTACGGTTTTCCTGAATTTTTCCGTATCTTATTTTCTAGATCTGTTCCAGTAGGATTGTGATTGTAGCCGATTACACGACGGTTTGATTTATTTATTTTTATTTCAATTCACTCGTTATTCGTATTGAGTTGGATTTTTCTCATTGTTCTTAATGCCTTTTAATTGTCTGGCCAATAGTTGAATTGATTTGAATGTCTTTATGGATTCGGGAGATGAAATTTAGGCATAGTTCTTGTGAGAAAAATCACGATTTTCGTGAGATAGGGATATACTCGTGGGGATTGTGAAGCCTGTTTATTGTGGGAATTCATGAACTGTTTTAACTATTAATTATCTAATTCGAATAGGGATATATCGAGTTAATAATTCTTAGTATTTTCTATCGACCTTGGGAAAGACTTTAGAATAATTTAGGAATTCCTGGCTTACAATCAATTGAATAAAAGTGAATTGAATTAAATAAAAATCATTCCTGATTGTTTGAGGTGAAAATCATAATCCTACGCCCTTATTATTATTATTTTTATTATTATTATTATTATTTTCTATTTATTTTTCTGCAATTAGTTTAGAAATAAATTCTATCTAATTTTTCTTCAAATAAAATTACGAGTTGATTATATTTTGGTACTTAGTGAAATCAGTCCTCGACGGAACGATATCTTACTTATCACTTTATTACTTGTTGACACCGTGCACTTGCGGCATAGTGTGAGAGATTTCCCCACAACATTTTGCAATGCTGGTGTGTGTTGGTATTGTGTTGAGACTTCGTACGAGAGTCGTATGCTAGTATCACGGAAGATCATCGGCTTAACGCACCTGTAAGTATATTATTTTGGTTATTTGCTTCTGGCGACGATTGACTGCTTTCGTGATGAGTTTGGATATTTTGGTTGAGATATTGTTTGTGATAGAATTGCAAGTTTCGAGGATGAAACTTATTTTAACGTTGTTAGTATGTGATGTCCTGGATACTCAACCACGTGACTTTAACTAAACTTGTCTCTGTATCGTTCACACATATTGATACATGGACTGTAGCTTTGGGCCGTTAACATAAATTTGCTTAAGCTCTTTTGACTAGCTTCTTCTCACACAGATCGAAGCTTCGTCTTCAATGTTATTCTTCCCACACAGGTCGGAATATGCAGGGATCTTTAGTCCACACAGGGCTAATGATAATCTCAACGGTAAGGGTAGAACAAATCTCAAACAACAGATAGATCTTTGGTGAACGTTCGATGTATGCTGTTTTGTTTCCGTTGAGGACTTGTATATTTCTTCGCTTCATTACTGCTATATGCTCACGAAATACACTTCTTGGTAATCGCTAGAATGTTAGAGTAATCTGTCAGAGTATACGCGATAATGAATAATGATTCTTCTTCTAAGTCCTCTTACTTGGGGCTATTTATAACCTTGAAAATGTGTCGGTTATAAATCTAGCTGTTGTTGGTTGGTGAGATGTTGACGTCTATCTCTTGATTGGCGGCTGTTGAATGTTTGAACTAAAGCAGATCGCGTTTAATGCTTCATACATCCTTTCTGTCTTTGCATTAAATGCTCTTTAGAGCGTTCAAACTTGTCTCTCTCCGGCTGAATTAAATGTTGTCCTATCAGCAATAAATGTTGCTTTAACCGTGAATACTTTATGAATAAACAATGTTTATCTCATAATGGTTTAAAGCTTTTTTATGTTTAGTCATGTTGGATGTGTTTTACTTTTCCAAAGTAAAACACCTTCAGACTGTCTGTTGTATCAAACACATTAAGTTTCTTTGCCCTATGAAGTAGGCTCTGTAGGATCGACTGTAGAACACCTAAAGAGTCACACTTCACCATAGACAAACGAATCCTTAAGTGTAACACCCCCAGACCACTCGGGAATATTACAGCGCCGTAGACCCTCTCCGTGAGGATCTACCAGGCTAAACACAGAAACACCACAATACAATACGATACATTACATACCGACATGGGTAATTAACGGACCATTAGACCGATTTGGTCTTTACCACAACATACACATCAACCCTACATTACTCTTTCTCGTAACTCATACCCACACAGGGGTTAACATAAATCAACATTCCCGTAAAACGGAAATAATAGACACAACGGAAGGACAAAACAACAAGACATCGCCAAAAGACTCAACACCGGTCTTCATGTGATTAGTATCGTCGTCTTCCATCATCCTTCGTAACGATCCTGCGAATTGCTCCCCGGCAACCTGCAAGTACCTGGACGCAAAATAGACATCCACCCCCCGAAGACTCGGGGGTTAGCAAAACTCCACTGTTTTGCTAGTGCAAGTATAAATACAAAGACAAGCCATATATATCATACTCCAAGAACATAGAAATCATGAATATACTTCCCGAGATAATTCGCTTGATCAAACAGTTTGAATTATGAAAGATAGGAAATAAAACCATTTTACATCTTACAAAACATTGTACGATCTCGGGAGTTTTGAAAGCATGTGGGGTTTAAGAATTATCAAGCCTTTCGAAACACTTAGGGACATAGCCCAACAATCGTTTATTTCAAAATACAATTCCGATAGCAGATAACAGGGTCCACGACCCAATCATAACATTCCAATCACAACACAGAGGTCCACGACCCAAATCATCCACATCACATACTCACAAGAATAACCCGGTGGAAATTACATCGTATCAAACATTACCATGACAACAGTCTCACTCAACATACCACAGAGCTACAATGCACAGAGCAACCACAGGACTCACGTACCCATACCAAATTATCACAACCAAGAGCCGAATAATACACAACACATTTATTGGTGCCATTCCAGCCAAGTACGATACCATTTGAACTGCCATTCTAATCAGACGAAATATGCGCCAAAGATCACAGTTCTCCAACAAAACATTTCAAAGTTAACCTTGGTACGAGACTCACGGCCACCGTACCCCGCAGAGCCCCGTCGGACATCCCTGGGTGGTTAATCATAGTTCGCGATACGAAACTCACGGCAACGTATCCCTAGAGGCCCCGTCGGACCAATCCCTAGGTGAACATACACATATCATCCACAACGCCACGGGAAGCCATAATTCGAATACTAGAATATGCATACAAATGTTAGGTACTTCGCTAGAATGGCCACTATAGTCGACGTACACTCACAACTAATGTCACACAACCACAAGCAAATACCAATACCAAACAACACCAAGTGTCACAACCTCCTCACGAAGGAATAACAACTAATATCACACACATTTATCGAGAACATACCGATCCCTTTTTACGTTCATTAAACATTGGATTTCGCATAAAATCATTTATCAATAATTATGCCTACGAAACATGAAACGTATGGACAAGATACTTGCCTCGGTACCGCGAGCAACGAAACAACGAACGAGCACGGTCGGATAGCCCCCGAACTTCCGAAAACGACCAAGAATTCGACAACCTCACGATCGCTACGAAAATAACATCACCATGGATAAATAACGTTAAACGGAATCCGAATCAACCGGAGAAACAACAAGGATCCGAGGGTTCCTTCGAAGAAATCGGAAATCAAGTCCCGGGTGATAAAATCGATATATGAGTTACAAAATCCGAAGATCATGGCCAAGACAACAAGAATACCATAATAAATTCATCCACCACGGATTAAATCGAAGAATCACGAAGAAACCCCCAAAATTACATAACTAGGGTTCTACGGAAGAATTACCTCGATCCGACGAATAACAAGGATTGGATGATGATATAATTGACAAGGATCTTCCAAAACGTCTTGGAATTGAGTAGAATCGACCAAGAACCCTATTTCCCGTCGCACCCGTCCGATAGCCGCAAGAAAAGTGAAGAAATGAGTAAAAGCGGTGCCGGGCCTTATATAGCCGGACAACTGCCGGACGCTTACGGCCAGAATCGGCAGTGACTTACGGCCGTAACTCGCCCTTACGGCCGTATTTCGGCAGCCTTACGGCCGTAATCGCATTCGTCAAAAATCGCCAAAGAATCGCCGGACACTTACGGCCGTAACTGGCACACATTACGGCCGTAACCGGCCTTCGTCCGGAAGATGCCCAGCGCCCGTACGGCCGTATCCGATCACGCCTTACGGTCGTAACTGGCACACATTACGGCCGTAACCGGCACCTTACGGCCGTAACTCGGTCAGGCCAGGCCTTGCTCCGGCCGTGACTCGGCCGTGGCCATTCCGACGGTCCGGACGACCCCGAAACCCGAACCTGAGTAAAAACCGGAGATACGGTTACGAAGTACTCGCAAAGACGAATCCAAGCGCTAAGAGAACACACGATTCAGACCACCCGAAGTGTCGGAATTCGACAACGGAAGTAATTACCCCAAACTTTGGGAAATTACAAAAATAGCCCAAAACATCCGAAAATCACGATACACGATCGAAACACCAAACCAAAGCTCGCAACATGAATAGTAACATTAAATGAACTTACGAGAAACTCGAAACAACAGTTTCGGACGAAATTTGCAAGAATCGAGCTCAAGTGCGGAAAAGTCGCCAAAAAGCACGGAACTCAACAAAACGACACCGAAACAAACTCGGATGACAAAAAGTGCAGAATTAATCATTCTCGGAATGACGAAATGGTCATGAGCGAGTCGTCAAAATGGACTTTAGCCAAAGAAAAGAAATTACCGGAAATCGAAATTACGGGTATTACATACTACCCTCCTTAAAAGAAGTTTCGTCCCGAAACTTAAAACAAGTAGGGAGAAGCAATATCCCCACCAGGAAAACTCGACGAGATACACAAAAACCGAGAACTCGCGCCCAACGGCGAAATGCTGCAAGAAACGCAAAGACACGTACGGCGAGAAAACACGCTCCACGACGACCAACACAACGCCACCAATAGAGACATAATAAAACCAACAAGTGACAAGCGTCATCAAACTGATAATATGGTCAAGTCAATTATCCGAACAATCATAAAACACAACGAACGAAAATCGATATGATTGACCAACCCAACGGTACATCAATCAAAACGCGAGCCAGCCGCTGAACAAATACGGAATTCCACCGCCCAAGGGTTGGAAGATTGAAAACGAGACTAATTTCCCTAACTTAAGGGAATTACGAAGGAGTCTGAACATTCAACAATCACGGAACGAGATCAACAAAAACCGAACAATCAAACAATTGAATTACAACGATCGAGACAATGACAGTCGATCAATCATGTACGAATCATAACGAATAATGAAAATTGAATAGCATACCCATAGTTCACAGCTCGACTCAAGACAATATATACGATCCTGTGAAAACGACAAGATATGCATTTACATAAGATTCACAGGAGTGGAACCGAATTCGGAAAAAAAAGTCACAACGACAATTGGATTAAACCAAAACAACACCGCAACTTGTTCAAACAACAAAAAGTGAAGAGTAGAAAAAGTCCAGAAAATATCGACGAACGCAAACGAGTCGATAGAGTCGAATAAAACGAAAGTGAAAAATATGGGTATTACACCATATCACCTTTAAAAGAGGTTTCGTCCCCGAAACCTAAACAACGAGAGTGAAGTGCTAGAATAGCAACCTTCCCGAAAATCTTCTCTTGGTCCCGCATCTAATCTCCATGACTGCCTGTACCGTGGTCACGACCGCGCCCTTTGCCCCTCGGCATATTAAGCGGATACTCTCTCAATACAATGGTACAACATCGCAAAATAATGTACCAAATTGCCAACTTGGCTTGATATATCACATAAGATAACTAATAGCAACTCGATAAGAAGATCCACGAGGTATCCTTTTAAATGGTGTCATTTGGAAATCTTTGGATTTACATGATTATTCAAAATAAAATTTTGAGAGTGTTTTTGGTACCTCGGTTTGAAATTAACTTTGTCAAAACTTTATGAATTTTAATTTTCCACAACTCGTTCAAGTTTATAAAATTTTCAGAAAAGCGTTTTCGAACACACACATAACAGATATAATTTACCACTATATCAAAATACGATCCATTACCATCAAATCCAATCACACTTCAAAGATCATCCATTCACGTAATTACAGTATCACACAAGCGACCGTCATAAGATAATTAACATCTAAAACTGAAATCCTACCTCTCAGTAATGAGGACTCTCACAACAAGTGCATTTAGGAGGACTTAACGTTCACACCACCAACTTAATCACAATTTTGAGCATTATTGACCAAATAATAATGCCGAAATCACTACATACCCCCGAACCGACGATCATGAAATCAAAAAGTCGAAAGCAAGAGCCACGTTTTGAGTAAATTTTTGGTAGACCTCATTTGAGTTTTTTTTTTTAAATCAAATTTTGAAAACTTGCAAGGCAAGGTGAAAATAAAATATAAGTAGTTAAGTTCTAAAAAAAAAATTCCGGTCTCGAGGTCATCATACGAAATCAAAAAATTTCCTTTCTTGAAGGATGTTTAAAAATAAAATTTACGTGAATCTTCAAAATAATTAAACTTTGAAATATCACATTGACAAACTTTCCTTGCGGGATCACATCAAGCCATTACTTCAATAAAACGATTCACACAATATATACACACATTTATACACCGGTATCACTTTTCATTCTAGCACAATACGAGAATCAAACAAGTATGGAGTACGTATTCACCAGGCACATTTAAACTCCACATAATAACATATAATCACACAAGCTCGTATAACACGGGACGCAACAAAGTAGGGAGACTTACATCCACAGATCGCACGAAGATGATGGCTGCACCTCGATACTAATCACGACCGACACCTCAGACGACGCGTCGCGACACCTCTCGTCATTCCAGATGAACTTCTCGAACTTCTGGAGCAACTGTGTAAGTGGTCGAGCTAGTTTCGAGAAACCCTCGACGAACCTACAGTAGTAGCCAGCTAAACCCAAGAAACTACGAACTTCCTTCACGTTCTTGGGCGGTGCCCAATTCAACACTGCCTCAATCTTATGCGGATCCACTCGAACTCCCTCGGCTGAAATCACGTGACCCAAAAACATCACTTCCTTCAGCCAGAACTCACATTTCGAGAACTTCGCATAGAGTTGCTCGGTCCTCAAAATGTCCAACACTATCCGCAAATGATGGGCATGCTCTTCCTCGTTCCTTGAATAAATAAGGATATCGTCAATGAAGACGACGACACACTTATCCAAAAACTCGATAAAGACCTTGTTCATCAACTGCCTTAACACTGTCGGCGCATTAGTTAACCAGAAAGGCATAACTACAAACTAATAGTGTCCATATCTCGTCCGAAAAGCTGTTCTCCGAATGTCTGACTCCTTCACCCGAAGCTGATAGTACCCTGATCTCAAGTCGATCTTCGAGAATACAGCAACTCCCTGCAACTGATCGAACAAGTCATCAATCCTCGGTAGAGGATACTTGTTCTTGATGGTCACCTTGTTTAGCTCGCGGTAGTCAATACACAAGCGCAGTGAACCATCCTTCTTCCGAACAAACAAAACCGGTGCGCCCCAAGGCGAAGTGCTCGGTTGGATATAACCCGACTCAAGAAGCTCACTCAACTGCTTCTTCAGCTCGGCCATCTCTGAAGTTGCCATGCGATACGGCGCCTTCGAAATCGGAGCCGCGCCCGGCTCTAACTCTATAGCAAACTCAACCTCATGATCCGGTGGCAATCCCGGTAACTCGTCAGGAAATACATCAGGAAACTCACTAACGACTGGAATCTACGAAAGCTCGACTCCACCATCCTCCGCCTTCAAGGCGTAGCACCAATAACCAGTACACCCCTTTCGCAGGAGTCGCATCACCTTCAAGGCGTTAATAACAAACTTATGGTTTCTCTTTCGCCCCGCGAAAGAGTGTTCGGTGTCGTCCTCGGCTAGCATGGTGATGATCCTCGTGCGGTAGTTCATGATTGCACCATGCCGCTCGAGCCAATCATCCCCGAGAATCAAATCCTCACCCTCAATACCCACAACAATAAGATTAGAGAGCCAAGCCCTCTCACAAATAAACACAGAACAGTCCGGACCTCTCGATCACCGATGATTCTATCACCGCTAGGAAGTTTAACGATGAAAGGCTCGCAAGGTGATAAGCAGTCAAGACTCAAACGGCGCACACACTCCAGATAAACGAATGAATGCGTAGCACCCGAATCAAAAAGCACACTGACAGCATCGGAATGGATATGAACGGTACCTGTCGCCACAGTGGCCGCTGGATCATCGGCCCTTCTCATGTCATAGATACGTGGAGGGGCGGAGCCAACACTGGAAGCTCCCCCTCTAGCGGGCTGACCCCGACCTCTCCCTCGGCTAACACTCGGCGGAGACTGCGGAGCGAACGAGCCCTGATTCACACTCAGCTCCCTAGGTGCTGGAAAAGAAGTCTGAGCACCAAGAAGTCGTCTTGCCCGCTCACAAATGGAAGCCTTGTGGCCCGACTGACCACAAGTATGACAAGTCAGAGGCGGACGAGGACACTCCTGGTTCCGATGGCCCGGCTCGCCACAGTTAAAGCATTTGACATCTCGAACGGAGGTACTGGCAGTACCTCGATAGCCCCCAGAGAAACGAGCCGAATTACCTCCAGGAATATTCGCAGACTGAGACTTCTGCTGACCTCCACCCTTGTGACCCGAGAAATTTCCGGTAGATTTCTGTTTCTTATTCTCCCAAACAGCCGCACTGGCTGTCACCGACATATCATAAGCAAGAGCTTGACTCTGATAATCCTTCAAAGTAGTACAAACGAGCCCAGACATGTAGTCCCGAATTGACAGTTTCATCCTCCTGGAAAAATGGAAAATTTTGTCGCTCTCCTCGACAACTTGGGTCTTCACATAGCCCAACTCCTTGTTAAAATTGGTAATAGCTTGGGAAACGGGAATATCTCGTGGTTGAGCATCATAGAAGGCATGGACTCGAGCCTGTCTAACCGGCCACATGCAGTATTCAGTCTCCATCAATTCCTGAAATTCGGCCCACGAAGCAACATGGTCTTTGGGCCCAACGGCCTCCCACCAATCTGTAGCGTCCCCAGTGAGAAAGTACTGGGCAATAGGGACCTTACGGTCCTCGGGACAGTTGGTAGCAGTGAAGACTTTAGATATCTCCTTGATCCACCCCTCCCAGCCGATCGGGTCTGATGCTCCCGAAAACTGGGGAGGATGCATCTTGATGACATCTTAGAGCCAACGGTCTGCTCCGCCCCGATTACCATGGGCTGGATCCGGGTTCTGGACCACCTGAGCTATCACCGCCATTTGGTTTACCATTTGCTGCATAACGGCCGCAATACCAAGGTCGGCGCGGTCCTGAGAAGAAGCATGACTGTGACGGTCACCGGTACTGCCGGCTCCCGAAGAATGCGACGTGGCCGCCCCACCGGCTGCCCCACGTCCTCGGCCGCGTCCATGACCACGACCACGACCACGGTTTCCTCCAGCATCCATACTGGTGTTAAGAGATAACAGAAGTATATCGATGATGAGTAAGGGAGGAAAAAGCAACTACGATTCAAGAAGCGGAAATACAATGCAGGAAACAAAAGGGGCCGAATAAGAAAACTTACGAGCACTGGAAGTACCTAGATGCTAGCAGCGGTGTGACAATATGCAAAACAAAACACAACTAGACCCAAATAACCGACAAGCCTAGGTATCCATAAACCTAGCGCTTCGATACCATTTTCTGTAACACCCCCGAGATATTCAGGGTATATTACAGTTCCGTGGACCCCTAAATGGGACCCACCAGGCTAGACACAATTTACCACAGTAGAATATACATCATCCAATTGAAAATCAAATCACACGCCCGGTACAACCGGCGGAATAATCAACAATGGCAAACATAAATAACTTGACGAATACAAATCTTAACCCGAAGAGAAAAGCCTAAGTACTCGCGAGTACAATCTATAAGTTTCAAAAGTGTACAACAACCATATCGAATGGAATAACGGAAATAAAAGGACTCAAACGCATATATCAACGACCCTGGCCAACATCCTCGTACTGTCCCAGCATTCACTCGTCCGGATGATCATAACCTGAAATCCATAACAAGAATTTCCCCACAACGGGTCCCCAAAGGGGTTAGCAATTATGCTAGTACAAGTAATCAAGGCAAACCAATCGCTTACACATTTCATAGTACAATGCATCAATTCAATTCAAAAACCAAAACCAGACATGTCTTTTCCGGAAACAAACAGTCAAATAATCAATTTGCCTAGGACCAAGACGCCACCATGAATCCCACCTGAGGCCTCTAAGGACCCTCCCGAGCTGGCCACTTTATAAAACAAGTCACGCACAGGCATCGCCTAAGACCAGGATGCCACCATGAATCCCACCCGAGGCCTCTAAGGACCCTCCCGAGCTGGCTAGCGAAACAAACTCATGAATCTAGAGTTAAGTTATAGATTCCCCTGAGGCCCCGTCGGACCCTCCCGAGGTGAGTAAAGCACACACAATATACATTACCATTTCATGTTAAGCATAAAGGTTTCCAAAAATACTTGCCTTGAATAATAGACGACGCAACGAACGGAAGGAAAGACGCCGGCGAATGCTAGGGACTAACAATTACGAACCTAACAATTCGAAGAACATAATCACCGCCAATCCTAACGAATATGGAATTGGAATACACCCGAAAACCCGCCTACGATTCATGTATATTCGTATAAAAACAACAACGAGGGCGGACCACAACCAAACCCTCTCGATTACAAAAATACCACGAAATATACCATGAATCCGTAGGAAAACCAACAATACCAAGAAGATTAATCATATTCATCATGAATTAATCTATCATACGGAACGAATCGGATGAAAACGTGAAAACCCCCAATTTACCTAAAAGAAGGTTTTAGGAGTTTACCTCGAATTAAAGACGAAGAACACGATTAGATGTTGATAATATACTCCAAAACTCGAAGAAGATGATGGCTCGGAGTTGCTAAGCTTCAAAACGCCGGAAAACACCAAGAAAATCGCCCACGAGTCGGAGGAGAGGAGAAGGATGAAAAATGACCGAAATCGGTCAAGTCCTGGGTTTATAAACCCAGGCCGCATTACGTACGTTAGCCACCACTTGCTAATGTACGTATATTGTGTTACGTACGTTAGCCATAAGGGCCCTCGACCATTGTATTTTAACCAAAGGAATGGTTTTGCACCTGAGTTGCTTCACCCGATGCTCTAAGATATGAATCGACCTCTCCTCGAAGGTAAAGTCGGGCCCCAACTCGATCTCTCCAAAATCAATAACGTGGCTAGGGTCCGGTACGTACTTTCTAAGCTGTGAAACATGAAATACGTTATGCACGTGGCTCAGGGATGGTGGTAAGCCTAACCGATATGCAAGCTCTCCAACTCTCTCTAGAATCTCGAATGGCCTAATAAATCTCGGACTAAGTTTACCCTTCCGACCAAAGCGGTAAACCCCCCGTGTCGGCGACACCTTAAGCAACACATTGTCTCCCCCTCAAACTCCAACGGCCGGCGACGTGTATCGGCATAAGACTTATGTCGACTCTGGGCCGTCAACAACCTATCGCGAATCAGAGCAATCTTCTCTCTCGTCTCAACTACCATATCGGGCTCGGTGCTAATTAGCTCGGATGCATCATCCCAACACAACGGCGATCTGCACTTCCTACCATATAGTGCCTTAAATGGTACCATTTTGATCGAGGCGTGCCAACTATTGTTGTACGTGAATTCGATCAATGGCAAGTGCGACTCCCAATCATCCTTCCAATCTAAAGCACAGGCTCGCAACATATCCTCCAGCGTCTGTATCGTCCGCTCAGACTATCCGTCTGTCTGAGGATGGTAGGATGTACTGAGTCTCAACTTGGTACCCAAGGCTCTATAAACGGCCTGCCAAAAATGTGATATAAACCAGCCATCACGATTCGAAACAATACTCTTAGGGGTCCCATGCAACCTCACAATCTCCGCAATAAACACTCGTGCTAGTCTTTCTGGCCACCAAGTGTCCTTAATACCCAGAAAATGAGCTGATTTGGTTAGTCGATCGACAACGACCCAAATCATGTTCATTCCAGTCCGAGTCTTAGGCATACTGGTAATGAAATCCATAGAAATATCCTCCCATTTCCACTTCGGGATAAGAAGTGGTCGCAAAAGTCCCACGGGTCGCTGATGCTCGATCTTAACCTGCTGACAGGTCAAACACCTCGACACAAACTCGCTAATGTCTGTCTTCAAATTACTCCAACAGTAGTTACTCCTCACATCCTTGTACATTTTGCTCGTACCAGGATGTATGGAGTAAGGTGTGGTATGAGCTTCACTCAATATCTTCTGTCTCAGCTCAGTAACACTCGGTACACATAGTCTGCCGCAAAATCTCAAAACTCCATCGTCCTGACCCATAAATCCAGGGGCTTTCCCCTTCCTCACATCCTCCCTCAATTGGACCAAAAATGGATCACCATACTATTTCTCCTTGATATCATCAGTCAAGGACGAAGTGATCTCCAACGCACATAACTGACCCTGAACTCTCTGAACCCAAACCTCAATATTCGGACAAATAAAATCTCGCTGGATCCTACTCTGTGGTGTAAGTACCTCTAACATATGTAACGCCATCGGCTTTCGGCTCAACGCATCAGCCACTACGTTAGCCTTACCCGGATGATAAAGTATCTCGAGGTCGTAATCTTTAATTAGCTCCAACCACCTATGCTGTCTCATATTCAACTCTTTCTGACTGAAGATATACTTCAAACTCTTGTGATCCCTAAATATCTTACACGACGACCCATAGAGATAATGCCTCCAGATCTTTAAGGCGAAAACGACCGCAGCTAACTCCAAATCGTGCGTGGGGTAATTCACCTCATAGGGTTTTAACTGGCGGGACGCATAAGCAATAACTCTATCTCTCTGCATCAAAACACATCCGAGCCTGAGGCCCGAAGCATCACTATATACCACGAAATCTTCGTTCCCCTGAGGCAATGCCAACACGGGTGCGGTAGTTAGTCGTCTTTTCAACTCGTCAAAACTACCCTGCCTGTCTGCAGTCCACTCGAATTTCTGAGTCTTCTGGAGCATCTGAGTTAGTGGTCTAGCAATCTTAGAAAATCCCTCAACAAATCTACGGTAATAGCCGGCAAGACCCAGAAAACTCCTCACCTCCTTCACATTCTTAGGCGGCTCCCAAGCCAACACTACCTCTATCTTCTGCGGGTCTACCCGAACTCCCTCTGCTGAAATCACATGCCCGAGGAACATCACTTCCTCGAGCCAAAATTCACACTTAGAGAACTTTGCATACAACTGCTCAGCTCTCAAAATGTTTAATACTATCCGGAGATGTAAGGCATGCTCCTCCCGACTCCGTGAATAGATAAGAATGTCATCGATAAAGACGACTACGAATTTGTCCAGATGCTCAATAAAAACTTTGTTCATCAACTGCATGAACACTGCTGTGGCATTGGTTAGCCCGAAAGGCATAACCACAAACTCGTAATGGCCATATCTCGTTCGAAAGGCAGCTTTCGGTATATCACTGTCCCGAATCCTCAACTGGTAGTAGCCCGATCGCAAATCAATCTTCGAAAAGATTGTCGCCCCCCTGAAGCTGATCAAACAAGTCATCAATCCGGGGCAAAGGGTATTTATTTTTGATGGTTAACTTGTTTAATTCTTGATAGTCGATGCATAAACGAAGCGATCCATCATCCTTCTTAACAAAAAGTACAGGCGCACCCCAAGGCAATGCGCTCAGTCGAATATACCCTTTATCTAACAACTCTCCCAACTGATTCTTCAACTCTAACATATCCGACGGTGCCATATGGTACAGCGCTCGAGAAATAGGGGCCGCATTCGGCTCTAGATCAATATGAAACTCCACCTCTTGCTGTGGTGGTAATCCCGGCAAGTCATCCAGAAATACGTCGGGATATTCACTAACAACTGGAATTGACGACAAATCAACTCCACCTTCTTCCGCCTTCAGAGCATAACACCAGTAGCCGACACAACCCTGGTTCGGAAGTTTCATCGTCTTCAAGGCGCTAATCACACTCCCCGATCTACCCGGCTTACAACCGACGAGAGTATGCTCAGTGCCGTCCTAGGCCACTATCGAGATGGTACGAGTCTGATAGTTCATGATAGCACCGTGACGATCCAACCAATCATCCCCGAGGATCAAATCCTCGCCCTTAAGGTCTATAACAATGAGATTCGAGGGCCAATCCCGGCTCCCAATCCTCACTGGGCAATCCCTAACTTCCCGGTCCCCAACCATACGATCCCCGCTAGGCGTACTCACTACAAACGGTTCACACTCAAACAAGCAGTCAAAGCCAATACGACTAGCACAATCCGAAGCAATAAAGGAATGGGTAGCAACCGAATCAAAAAGCACTCAAACTGGATGAGTAAGGATCTGAGTTGTACCTGATGCCACCGGAACGTCTGCCTCCTCTGTGCACCTCATCTGCTACAATCGGGGGTGAACTGAACCCGAACTCGACGCTGTATGGCGATCCGGCTGACCCCGACCCCTACCACGGCCCGAACTCTGCGGAACATGAGTAGCTGGGGTGTTGTGTTCCCTCTGATCGGCGGTGGTAGTCGGAACTCTAGCGGCCCTGGTGGCCCTCTCACAATGAGCTGCCCGATTCCCGGTCTGTCCGCAAGTAAAGCAAGTAACTAACGAAAATGGGCAATCCTTCATCACGTGCTCGGGCTGACTGCAATTAAAACAAACTCTCCCACAAGGTGCAACAGACTGGACCGAACGGTTACCCTGAGATCCACCGGCCTGGTGAAACGACCTCTTCCCAGATGTAGGAGAAGACCAAGACTTCGAAAACTGACCACCCTTACCGGCCGAGAATCCGCCAGTAGTCTTCTGCTTCTTAGCTTCCGAAACCGACTCTGATTTCGGGGCATCCATCTCGATCGCTAGAGCGCGATCCTGGTATTCCTTCAAGGTGGCACACATGAGCGGTGCCATACTCTGCCTGATATGCGGCTTCATGCGCATATTGAAGTAACGGATTTTGTCAGCCTCAGTCCTCACCTAATCTTTCACGAAACCCAACTGCTGATTGTAAGAGATAATGGCCTGAGAAATCGGCACATCCTGGGGTGTGGCAGTGAAGAATTCTACAATCCTGCATTCTTTAACTGACGGCGGACAATATTCTGCTTCCATAGCAGCCTTAAATTCCTCCCAAGTGGCTCGGCGGTCTCTGGGCGCCACAGCCTCCCACCATTCCGTGGCTTCCTTATCCAGAAGGTACTGAGCAATATGTACCCTCCTGTCCTCAGGACAAGCTACGGCATCAAAAGTCCTGCTCAACTGAAAGAGCCAATTCTCCCAACCGAGGGAGTCAGAAGATCCAGAGAAATGGGGTGGGTGCATCTTAGTCACCGTCTGAAGCCACTTACTAGCTTCTTCTTTAGGTGTCGGGAGCGGATTCTGGCGTCCACCCTGAGCTATCTGAGCAAGCTGGGCTACTAACTGCTGAAGTACGGCAGTAGCCCCGGCATCGGCATTATTACCCGACGGCACTGAGTGAGAGGCTGAGTCCGCAGAGGACTGAGAAAGTGAGCCCTCTTCATTATCAGCACCTCGACCACGGCCTCGGCCGCGTCCCCTAGCTGGTCTACCACGACCTCCGAACATACTGAAGAAAATATGAAAAGAACAAGATCAGAAAGATTCACAATCTACAAGGTTGGTATAACAATTCTCAATTCCGAACAGCACAAGAAAACGAATTATAGAAGTATAAGAGTTCGAGGAGACTTACAGCCACGGGTCGCACGAAAAGACGGTAGCATGATGATATTAGGCTCAACGACTGACTCTAATGACGCAACTGACAGACCCAATATTAACAGACAGCCTAGGCATTCAAAACTTGGCTCCGATACCATAAATGTAACACCCCAAATCACAAATGGGACATTACACGCCGTAGAACCTTCATAAGGTCTACCAGGCTAACACATAACACACCAACTGAATATGAAATTCCATAAGACACAATCATCAAGTAAAAATAGGGCTGTGGCCTCGGCCAAAACATTTAATCCAGTAACAAAAAATGTAACTACAGTAAATCCATTGCCCACGCAGGGGACTTTAACCAATAAAGAAAAATAAAATGGACTCGAGCCTCATCATCATGCCAGTCCATCCTTTGCGTGCGCATCCCGTGGCAGCTCCTCAGCTCGACCAGTACCTGAAATGCATAAGACGCATTTCCCCCATTTAAGGGGTTAGCATTCGAATAGCTAGTGCAAGTACACAATTACACAACATTATACACATACGCGATTCAACGCAAACAAACCATTAGGAAAAATCATTTGAAAATCAATATTCCAGAATATCACATTTACATCAAAACAGTATATCATCAAGTTTTTCACATCACAAATATCCACGCTTGGTAACTCGCGACTGTACCCATTAGTATCGGCCCCCAGAGGTCCCGTCGAACCGTCCCCATGTGAGAAACCACTTCCGCGGCCGTACCCATTAGTATCGGCCCCTAGAGGTCCCGTCGAACTATCCCCAGGTGGAAGAACATCAACACATGCACCCAAGTCCACTTCTGTGGCCGTACCCATTAGTATCGGCCCCCAGAGGCCCCGTATGCCATCCCCGGGTGGAAGAGCAACAATCACCATCATTCAATAACATAATTATATCATTCGCATCAAAACCGTACACACACAATGAAATGTAATACATGTACTTGCCTTGGATAAGACGAAACGAAGGAAACGACGAAGGAATATGTTTCGGTCCGAACAATCCTCCCAAATCCGTTCCTAACACAATAACGGTATACAACAAGTCTCAATAATGCGGAAAGGTAAGAATTAATCCTAATTCTACCCGATGGAACAATTTGTCGGTCATTACGAAGTCCAAGACGGTTATAATCTAACAATGGAGGAACTACGAGGTTAAATTCGTTAAACTATAATGGAAACAAGGGATTTACGACTACACAATCGTAATCTAACAATTTGTCGAGGCTAAATCGGATTAAGGGAAGAATTATGCCAGAAATCCTGAAATCCCCAAAAAACTAGGGTTCGACGAAGTATACCTCGATTCGGACGGAGAATGATGATGATTAACCTTCCTTGGAACGCAATAATCAACCTTCAGAGGGTTTCTACGGATTGCACGGGACGAATCGCTCCAAATCGCTCAAAGGAAACTCACGTCGCGAGAAGGAAAGAAAAGGAATGAAATGAAGCGACTGGGGATAAGTCAGGAATTAAAAGGCCTGACAGCGCGATACGTACGTTAACACAAGCTGTTAACGTACGTTATGATGGTTACGTACGTAACCCAACACTGGTTAACGTACGTAACAAACAGCCTGTACTAAAATGCGGAGGCCATAACGTACGTTATGGATCATGCATAACGTACGTTATGCATGCAGCAGTTCCCAGTTCTGAACACTACATTCTGCACAGTCGATAAAACGAAGAAACGCAACACAAGGATAGAACCAAAAGTGTAAATACGAGGTGTTCATAACAACGAAGCTGAGTGTTGAAAGAGAATGCACTTCCAACTACCGAGGAATCCAACATACGACAAGGAGGGTAAAGGCACCCTAAACTCTTAAGAAATTACAAAATGGCCCAAACATCCGAAAATTCAAGACACGACGTCGGATTAACAATCCTAAACTCACAACATGAGCAACTCATCCAAACGAACTCATAGAAACAGAGAAATAATGAAATCGAACGAGTTTTACGAGATTCGAGCGTACATGCGATAAAACATAGTTCGAGACGAAAATACGCAAAAACATCACCGAACTCGTCCAAATGGAAAAACTCAAAGAACAATATAGATTCAGAATCCTAAAACAGTGACAAGCGAGTCGTCCGAAACGAACATACACCAAAAAAAAGAAATTACCAAAAATAAAAAGTACGGATATTACAAAAAGAATGTCTGAAGCATTAAAGGTGAATCGCCTTTAATTCGAGACATTCTGAAGTCGCCAATCAGAGTAATCTCACTCTCACAAAGCGGCCAATGGAAACATTTATAACGAATCTATTTCCAAAGTTATAAATTGTAACAACCCCGTCCCGGGCCAGGATTGTTACAGCGCCATGAAGCCATTTAGGGAATTCACAAGGAGGAAACCTACAAACACAGTAATACATCGACCGACTAGGCGCACAATAAAACTCCATGAGTAGAATCGGCCGTCAAGGTGGATGAACATCACATCTGCCACTGGCAATCCACACCGTGACAAAACCATCTGACAACACCTGTTTTATCACAGAGATCACCAGACCCGATTCAACCCAGCCCACACACGGGCATGACCAAATAAATAACAACTCACCGCACTCATGGGTGACCAAACAAAACTGAAACAAAACATCTAAATAAATGACTGAAATATCCGAAGGCAATATCACTGGTGCTCTTTACATTCGTACTCTACCTGCGCTTGCGCACCATGGAAGTTCGTAACTGGATACATAAATAATGTAACCACCCCCGAATGGGTCAGCAAACAGCCGGTGCAAGTACATTGATAACATGAATATATATATAACATGCGAAAATATACATCAACATCATTATCACAATCAAAAGCATAAGCAGTACCATGTCACGCCATTATTTCGAAATAATATGTATATTACATTTCAAAAACCACATGGGCTATACTGATACGAGGTTCGCACCCCATCGTATCCCAGATCCCTCGTCAGGGAAGTTCCCGGTTGTTTAACCCGTCGAGTGGTGCGTGGTTCGCACCCCCAATGTACCCCAGTGCCCTCTTCAGGGCAATCCCCGGCTTTACTCGACCCATCGAGTGATACGAGGTTCGCATCCCATCATATCCCAGAACCCTCGTTGGGATAGTCCCCGACTTTACTCAACCCCATCGTATCCTCGAGTCTTCGTTAAGGTAGTCCCCGGCTTTACTCGACCACAAAACACAGTTTCACGACTTTGGTACAGTTTTTCAGATATATCATTTTTCACTTTTCAAAAGCATCGTTATACGATTCAATCGCAAGATAATACATAAAGCACGATCAAGTACTTGCCTGGTAGTCCAATGAATGGAAAGGTTCGATTGACCAGAAAGTGGAATGGACGATTCGCCAAATCTCCGACCTAAAATGGATAATATCTTATTATTATGGCGTTAAAATTTATATTACTATTAGAACTCTACTCTCTAATTTAGTCAATTTAAGGGTGAGAATGTAGTTTTAGGGTGAATTGAAGATTTCAAAAACTTCAATCAAGTCTATATTTATTTCTAATTCCCAAATGGCTAGCCCTAAGCTTTTAATATTTATATTTTTCACCCCAAAACTTTATACGACCACCTAATTCTCGTTTCAACTTCCCTCCATCTAACGTAACCTAACCGAGATCTTCTTTATCATCGATTATCATTATTTTTATTCTTAAAAATACACTAAATTCCCCAAGTCGCCACACCTCGAACTCACATACTAACACACACAACTCACACATACGAACACACACACACACAACACACATATGAACCCACACACAACAACACACACATATGTACGTACACACACGCACATACGAACACACACACATACGTATACACGCACACGTACATACGAACACACACACAACACATACATACGTACGCACATACGAGCACACACACAACACACACATACGAACACACATACGAGCACACACACATGAGCACACACACACACATCACAGCAGCACACATACATACACGCACAGTATAAATATATATACCCACACGGCACCTATATGGCGCACAAAAACTTACTGAAACTTAAAATAAGTACTAGAAACATGTTTTTTATAATAATAGCTTCACAACTGTATGAAGTTTCTAAAATTTAGATAACCGAAGAACCGGCGCTGGCGACCCGAAGGCAAATGACATTTTTACCCCATTCCGAGGATTCCGATATCGGTTTGAAAAACTGAACATATATTCATGTTCCACTCATGTCGACGAACAAATCGATATATATGGTGATAAATTTTACCTCAGATTCCTCTTCGTCTTTCTTCTCCTTCCTCCTCGTCTTTTTTTTCCCTTCTGTTTCCTGTTTTGTTTTGTTCTTTTTTTTTTGTTTAGCACAGCTGTAAGTCGTGTGTGTGTGTGTGTGTGTATATATATATGTGCATGTATCCTCAGGTAAGGCAGCGGATTAGATATATTATATATATATATAGGAAATAATTAATACTTATTTTAACAATAATTATTGTAAAATAATAATGATAATAATAATAATAACAACAACAAGAATTTTACAATGTTTATTCTTTAATTACTATTATCACGGTCATTATTATTGTCTTACTAGATGTTATCACATATGTTATCATAATATATTTATATATACACATATGCGTTGTATCATATTTACGATAATACTTTAACCATATCTATGTATATTTATAATCATAGTTATTGTTATTATTATTTTCATTTTTCATCTCGAGTATTCGTCGATAAGACGGTGCTATATAAATTATTATATATAAAATATATAGTAACACTCTGGAATTACAGAAATTTAGGTTCGTTATTCTAAATAACGCCGGGTGATATAGTTCTCAACCGCGGCATAATAGCCAAATTTATTCGACGGTTCACAAAATATAAAACCCCACGGTTTATTTACTACGGGGTATCACATAAATAGCCCCAAGTAAGAAAATATTGAAAAACTTGACACTCTTAAAATCAAGCTTACAAGAGAACTATATTTCTTCAAGCATACAACTTCATCAAAGAGAAGAAATATACAAGTCCTTGATGAGTCGATTTTTTATCGTCTCATTATGTTCTATCAAGTCGCACTTTTATTTGTTTTCGAGTGTTTTTGCTCTTTTTACGCGTGGTATGTTGTGTTTTTGTTTTGTAGGTATCCGGACGAAGATTGTGGTGAAATATGCGCTTTCATAGCTAATATTGGAGTTTATGACGATCAAGAGCTAAAACGGGGCCTAAAACGATAAAAGATTGAAGCAGTATCGGTCGAATCTTCTAAATTCCAGAATCACCACTTCGAATTGAGATGTGTTCTCCTTTAATATAAATTCCTCGTGAAATTATATTCGAAACGGTATATCATATGCTAAAATCCGAGGTGTATTCATATAAGAACGAAGGATCAAGCCGAAGAAGACCAAAAACCGGAACAGAAGAAGGCAACTCGGCTGCACCAGGCAACTCGGCTGCACCAGGCACTCGGCTGCACCAGGCAACTCGGCTGCACCAGGCACTCGGCTGCACCAGGCAACTCGGCCGTGTCATGGGACACGGCCGGGTCTCGTTCCAGTAAAAAATTCCATTTCCGGATGAGTACAACACGACCGTGTCTTTTATGACACGGCCGTGCCCTATCCAGCCTATTCCGCATTTCTGGCGCAGTACAACACGGCCGTTTCATGGGACACGGCCGAGTCTCAATACAGAACACCTTTTCCTTTATCCAGGGCAGTACGACACGCCCTTGTTCCAGGACACGGGCCGTGTCACTTTTCGGTGCAAGTCATTTTCCTTGACATTTTTGCACAACTTTAAGCCTTTTCTTGATATTTTTGGCTATAAAAAAAGGAGGTGGAGACCATTTGGAGATATGCTTATCTTGTTGAAGATATTCTTGGGTGAAAAACACAAGATTGAGGGAGAAAACACCAAAAAGTGAGAAGAAAGTGAGATTATTTCATCATCTTCTTTGTATGTTCTTGGAGTGAAAAATATATTTGTGAGATATAATAATTCCTTGTATCATTTTGTTGTGAATTCTTGAAAGAAGATCATCAAACCTTCATCGGGATTTCGATTTCGGCATTTACAAGGGAAGTTTCTACCATGTTTTGTTCTTCAATTTCCATTATTGTTGTTGCAATAATCATGTATAGCTAATCATTTCATATGGGTTTTTAGATATAGCCACACACATGTTTTTTATTGTTAGTTCCTTTTGATTTTTCGAGTAAAAGTTTGGGATTGTTCCTCTTGTTCGTTCTTCGTTTAAGAACTTTTAAATTAGATCATCAAACCTTTTTCATTGTTGTTATTATTATTCGTATCGAGGGTTTTTGTCGGTGTTCGCCATCAAACGACCCGAAAGAAACGATTGTGAATGTTCTCGAGCTTTTTCGCGCGATCTTTTAACGATTTACCTCATCAAAAGTAGTCGGTTAATTGATTGTTAGTTAGGGATTCATCCCCATCAAAAGAGTATCTCTTAATTTTCGTTGAGAACAATCGTGATTTTTAGAATTACCGCCATCAAACGGATTTCTTTTAATCGTGAGCAATCGATAATTCCAAACCTTATTTATTTGAGTATCGGAACTAATAATTGATTACGTGTGTGTCGGTGACTCTAAATTCCCATATCAATCTCATTATTGTTATCTCTCATTTATCCGATGATCAAATTGGTGTTGTTATCACTTAGTTTATTTTAATTTCATGCGTTAGTATTATAATCCAATCGAACCAATGATGTATTTTAATTTATTTTACTTTTGTTCATTCGACTATTTGCCGAACATTATCGAATTTTAAACCGTTTCCAATTCCTCGAGAGATCGACCTTGGAGTTACTTGCCGCTTCCTATAAAAGCGATTCGTACACTTGCGGGTATTTAAATTTGTCCATCAAGTTTTTGGCGCCGTTGCCGGGGAATTGGCGTTTAATTTTTGATTTTGTTTTAATAATAGTTGAACTATTTATTTTTCGTGTTTTTGGCCTGTAATTATTATTTATTTCTTTTTGATTTATTTATTTTCTTTGTTTTTATTATTTTTGTTTCCTTTATTCTCTAAAAATTTTGTTCTAGCTCTTTGATATTGCAGCGCTCGATAGAAGATCGTTGGGAATCTGCTTCTACCATTGATCAACAAATGCTATATAATTGGAACACACCCGAGAAGACTAACACGTTGCGACATGGACTACGAGAGGAATTACAGTTATCGGGATTGTGGAATGAGTTATTATGATCATAATTTCAAGGAATTTGAACATGAACGAAGAAAAGTTTGTTATGCATATGGAATGAATGGGTACAGAGCTAATGTTTGCCCATATAGCTATGACTGCGAGCAAGAACAGAAGCAATCTTATTGGGCTATGTGGCATAATGAAGAAATGCCTGAGTGGGAGGAGAGGAGAAATAATTATGGAGGAAACGCAAGAAACGCACCACTCCCGAACACTTATCATCCTGGGCTAAGAAACTATCAAAATTTCTCGTGGAGAAACAACAACCTGATGCCATACGACACAAGCGCTCAAGCCCAATACAACGGAGGAAATCCAGCCCAACAAACAATGCAAAGTGAACCACCTCCACAGCAACGGAACTCTCTTGAAGAGACTATTATGGCATTCATTAAGGAAAGCAAAGAAGATCAAGCTCTGAACAATAAAAGGTTCGAATTTTTAGAAGCTTCGATGAAGAAAATGGAGACTCAAATTGGGCAACTCGTTATCGATGCACACATACAAGAAAGGGGAAAACTACCAAGTCAGCTCGAGTAGTCTCAATCTATCACCACCATTCGGAGCGGTAAAGTGATAAATAAGGAGGACCTAGAAAGCTTTGACATAGAAGTTCTTTTCATGGAGAAAGAAGTTCCCACTACGAACTTAGGAGCGGGTATTAATTTAATGCAGAAAACAATATACTCGCAACTAGTTTGGGGGAGGTGATAGCCCCGATGGATTTCGTGATACCAAATATAGAAGAAAAATCACCAACAAAAATCACGTCACTTATTCTTCAAGGAAGACATTTCATGGTGACAATCATAATGAAAATTGAAATGGTGACAGAAGCGCTCACAATGGAAATCCACGGAACCACTATCCATATCCTGATGAAGGAAAACGAGCGAAAAATGCCGAGCTATGTGGATGGACCTGACACATTTCCATTTAATCCAGGATAGAACAAGCCGAAGAAGTCGAGCTAAAGACTATAAAAAAGCGCTGGTTGGGAGGCAACCCAAGGGAGTTTTTTTTTAATTTTTATCGCTTTTATTATTATTATTATTGCATTAATTTTATTTTTTTGGCGTGTGTAGGTAATCTAATAAGGAGGTATTCATCAGAGGAAGAAGCCTAGCCTATTGAAAGTTGAGACTCGATCACAAAAGCATGGTGCCCCGCGATTAAAAACCACACTTCTTAATCCGGTATTTTTATTTTCTTTCTTTTTAATTTGCGTTTTTGTATTTTTCCTGACTTAATCTTTTTGCTTGGGGACAAGCAAAGGTTTAGGTTTGGGGGGGGTGCAACTTCTTCGATTTTTATTTATTTTTAGTTTGCGTGATGTTTGTTTCCTTTCTTTATTTTTTTCTTGCGTGATGTCGTAGCTGGATTGCAATAACCTTGTTAACTGTTGGGTATATGGATGATTAATCGTGTTTGTACTTGGCTCATAGAGTTTTATAAATCTAATTGATTGTTTGACCTTGCATGTGAATGTATAGTTTTGGTTACTTAATTTGACGTGTAAGGAATGAGTATGGTAGTCCAAAAGCCGTGAGTTCTTGTGCCTAATTGAACCGTTCACCTTTAGCGGTAAAATTCTTTCATGTGTGATTTCTCTTCTTATAGTTTGTATTCTTTAGAACTTGCATGATTCTGTCGGATGATGTGTTGATATTTACATACATGAGAAATGATTAGGGATACCCATTTTTTTTGTCTTGAACCAACTTATCTAAGAATACCCACCATTTCATATAAATATCCTTTGCTAGCCCCGTTGAGCCTTTAGCCGTATTTTGTTCGAAAAACCCGCATCTTATAGCTCCATATCCAAAAGCCATAACTTACCCAAGTATTGGTCCTTGTAAGAGCATGAGAGGGTATATTTGAAAAACGAAGGTGTGCAAAATTTGTGGTGTATAGAGGCAAAAATATTCTCTCCCGTTCCCCTGAAAATAATAAGCCCCCCCCCTCCCCCCCCCCCCCAAAAAAAAGTGATCATAATAATAATAGTGGGATAGAAAAGATAGGGGAGGAGAGGAGTGAGCCTAAGAAAAACCAAAGCGAAGTCGATGGGTTGTTAGAAATAGGCCAATATCATAAGAATTGCACTTAACAAGGCCTAGAAAAAATAGATATATATATAAGGGAGAATTGAAGTAGAATGATCGATCTTGCTTTGAGTGTTTAGTTCATATATCTGAGGATCGTATACGCTCTACTTGGACTGAACTTGTAACTACTAGCCAAATTTCCCAACCTGAGCCACATCCCCATTACAACCTAACCCTATGACTCGTGTTTTGTGAATATTGATGCGTTTGATGAAGAGAAGAAGTGCAAGCATATAGTAGAACTTTCCATTTAAATCGAGTTGAGCGTATTGACCTATCTAAACACTTGAGAGATGAGTGAATCAATATAATTCAGTGAGGGACTATTAAGACTTGTTTTCTTGCATGTTCGATCAAGTGCCATTGCTTTCCACTCATTTATGAGTTTAGGCTTCCATGATGAATTACGAGACTTTACGATACTTTTACATTCTCGGTTGATTGTATGTATACCTGATGATTAACTTGATTATTCAATCCTTCTCGTTTATTTGTCGTGTGTTTTATTTCTTTTTGCTTGAGGGCAAGCAAAGTTTAGGTTTGGGGGGATTTGATGAGTCGATTTTTGATCGTCTCATTATGTTCTATCAAGTCGCACTTTCATTTGTTTTCGAGTGTTTTTGCTCTTTTTATGTGTGGTATGTTGTGTTTTTGTTTTGTAGGTATCCGGATGAAGATTGTGGTGAAATATGCGCTTTCATAGCTAATATTGGAGTTTATGACGATCAAGAGCTAAAATGGGGCCTAAAACGATAAAAGATTGAAGCAGTATTGGTCGAATCTTCTAAATTCCACAATCACCACTCTGAATTGAGATGTGTTCTCCTTTGATATAAATTCCTCGTGAAATTAGCTTCGAAATGGTATATCATCAGCTAAAATCCGAGGTGTATTGATACAAGAACGAGGGATCAAGCCGAAGAAGACCAAAAACCGGAACAGAAGAAGGCAACTCGGCTGCACTGTGCAACTCAGTGCACTGTGCACTCAGGCCGCACCAGTAACTCAGTGCACCAAGCACTCGGCTGCACCAAGCACTCGGCTGCACCAGGCAACTCGGCCATGTCATGGGACACGGCCGGGTCTCGTTCCAGTAAAAAATTCCATTTCCGGATGAGTACAACACGACCGTGTCTTTTATGACACGGCCGTGCCCTATCCAGCCTATTCCGCATTTACGCGCGATACAACACGGCCGTTTCATGGGACACGGCCGAGTCTCAATACAGAACACCTTTTCCTTTATCCAGGGCAGTACGACACGCCCTTGTTCCAGGACACGGGCCGTGTCACTTTTCGGTGCAAGTCATTTTCCTTGACATTTATGCACAACTTTAAGCCTTTTCTTGATATTTTTGGCTATAAAAAAAGGAGGTGGAGACCATTTGGAGATATGCTTATCTTGTTGAAGATATTCTTGGGTGAAAAGCACAAGATTGGGGGAGAAAACACCAAAAAGTGAGGAGAATGTGAGATTATTTCATCATCTTCTTTGTATGTTCTTGGAGTGAAAAATATATTAGTGAGATATAATAATTCCTTGTATCATTTTGTTGTGAATTATTGAAAGAAGATCATCAAACCTTCATCGGGATTTCGATTTCGGCATTTACAAGGGAAGTTTCTACCATGTTTTGTTCTTCAATTTCCATTATTGTTGTTGCAATAATCATGTGTAGCTAATTATTTCATATGGGTTTTTAGATATAGCCACACACATGTTTTTGATTGTTAGTTCCTTTTGATTTTCCGGGTAAAAGTTTGGGATTGTTCCTCTTGTTCGTTCTTTGTTTAAGAACTTTTGAATTAGATCATCAAACCTTTTTCATTGTTGTTATTATTATTCGTATCGAGGGTTTTTGTCGGTGTTCGCCATCAAACGACCCGAAAGAAACGATTGTGAATGTTCTCGAGCTTTTTCGCGCGATCTTTTAAGAATTTACCTCATCAAAAGTAGTCGGTTAATTGATTGTTAGTTAGGGATTCATCCCCATCAAAAGAGTATCTCTTAATTTTCGTTGAGAACAATCGTGATTTTTAGAATTACCGCCATCAAACGGATTTCTTTTAATCGTGAGCAATCGATAATTCCAAACCTTATTTATTTGAGTATCGGAACTAATAATTGATTACGTGTGTGTCGGTGACTCTAAATTCCCATATCAATCTCATTATTGTTATCTCTCATTTATCCGACGATCAAATTGGTGTTGTTATCACTTAGTTTATTTTAATTTCATGCGTTAGTATTATAATCCAATCGAACCAATGATGTATTTTAATTTATTTTACTTTTTTTCATTCGACTATTTGGCGAACATTATCGAATTTTAAACCGTTTCCAATTCCTCGAGAGATCGACCTCGGAGTTACTTGCCGCTTCCTATAAAAGCGATTCGTACACTTGCGAGTATTTAAATTTGTCCGTCAAGTTTTTGGCGTCGTTGCCGGGGAATTGGCGTTTAATTTTTGATTTTGTTTTAATAATAGTTGAACTATTTATTTTTCGTGTTTTTGGCCTGTAATTATCATTTATTTCTTTTTGATTTATTTATTTTCTTTGTTTTTATTATTTTTGTTTCCTTTATTCTCTAAAAAATTTGTTCTAGCTCTTTGATATTGCAGCGCTCGATAGAAGATCGTTGGGAATCTGCTTCTACCATTGATCAACAAATGCTATATAATTGGAACACACCCGAGAAGACTAACACGTTGCGACATGGACTACGAGAGGAATTACAGTTATCGGGATTGTGGAATGAGTTATTATGATCATAATTTCAAGGAATTTGAACATGAACGAAGAAAAATTTGTTATGCATATGGAATGAATGGGCACAGAGCTAATGTTTGCCCATATAGCTATGACTGCGAGCAAGAACAGAAGCAATCTTATTGGGCTATGTGGCATAATGAAGAAATGCCTGAGTGGGAGGAGAGGAGAAATAATTATGGAGGAAACGCAAGAAACGCACCACTCCCGAACACTTATCATCCTGGGCTAAGAAACTATCAAAATTTCTCGTGGAGAAACAACAACCCGATGCCATACGACACAAGCGCTCAAGCCCAATACAACGGAGGAAATCTAGCCCAACAAACAATGCAAAGTGAACCACCTCCACAGCTACGGAACTCTCTTGAAGAGACTATTATGGCATTCATTAAGGAAAGCAAAGAAGATCAAGCTCTGAACAATAAAAGGTTCGAATTTTTAGAAGCTTCGATGAAGAAAATGGAGACTCAAATTGGGAAACTCGTTATCGATGCACACATACAAGAAAGGGGAAAACTACCAAGTCAGCTCGAGCAGTCTCAATCTATCACCACCATTCGGAGCGTTAAAGTGATAAATAAGGAGGACCTAGAAAGCTTTGACATAGAAGTTCTTTTCATGGAGAAAGAAGTTCCCACTACGAACTTAGGAGCGGGTATTAATTTAACGCAGAAACCAATATACTCGCAACTAGGTTTGGCGGAGGTGATAGCCCCGATAGATTTCGTGATACCAAATATAGAAGAAAAATCACCAACAAAAATCACGTCACTTATTCTTCAAGGAAGACATTTCATGGTGACAATCATAATGAAAATTGAAATGGTGACAGAAGCGCTCACAATGGAAATCCACGGAACCACAATCCATATCCTGATGAAGGAAAACGAGCGAAAAATGACGAGCTATGTGGATGGACCTGACACATTTCCATTTAATCCACGATAGAAGAAGCCGAAGAAGTCGAGCTAAAGACTATAAAAAAGTGCTGGTTTGGAGGCAACCCAAGGGAGTTTTTTTTTAATTTTTATCGCTTTTATTATTATTATTATTATTATTATTGCATTAATTTTGTTTTTTTGGCGTGTGTAGGTAATCTAATAAGGAGGTATTCATCAGAGGAAGAAGCCTAGCCTATTGAAAGTTGAGACCCGATCACAAAAGCATGGTGCCCCGCGATTAAAAACCACACTTCTTAATCCGGTATTTTTATTTTCTTTCTTTTTAATTTGCGTTTTTGTATTTTTCCTGACTTAATCTTTTTGCTTGGGGACAAGCAAAGGTTTAGGTTTGGGGGGGTGCAACTTCTTCGATTTTTATTTATTTTTAGTTTGCGTGATGTTTGTTTCCTTTCTTTATTTTTTTTCTTGCGTGATGTCGTATTTGGATTGCAATAACCTTGTTAACTGTTGGGTATATGGATGATTAATCGTGTTTGTACTTGGCTCATAGAGTTTTATAAATCTAATTGATTGTTTGACCTTGCATGTGAATGTATAGTTTTGGTTACTTAATTTGACGTGTAAGGAATGAGTATGGTAGTCCAAAAGCCGTGAGTTCTTGTGCCTAATTGAACCGTTCACCTTTAGCGGTAAAATTCTTTCATGTGTGATTTCTCTTCTTATGGTTTGTATTATTTAGAACTTGCATGATTCTGTCGGATGATGTGTTGATATTTACTTACACGAGAAATGATTAGGGCTGCCCATTTTTTTTTGTCTTGAACCAACTTATCTAAGAATACCCACCATTTCATATCAATATCCTTTGCTAGCCCCGTTGAGCCTTTAGCCGTATTTTGTTCGAAAAACCCGCATCTTATAGCTCCATATCCAAAAGCCATAACTTATCCAAGTATTGGTCCTTCTAAAAGCATGAGAGGGTGTATTTGAAAAACAAAGGTGTGCAAAGTTTGTGGTGTATAGAGGCAAAAATCTTCTCTCCCGTTCCCCTGAAAATAATAAGCCCCAAAAAAAAAAGTGATCCTAATAATAATAGTGGGATAGAAAAGATAGGGGAGGAGAGGAGTGAGCCTAAGAAAAACAAAAGAGAAGTCGATGGGTTGTGAGAAATAGGCCAATATCATAAGAATTGCACTTAACAAGGCCTAGAAAAAAAAGATATATATATATATACGGGAGAATTGAAGTAGAATGATCGATCTTGCTTTGAGTGTTTAGTTCATATATGCGAGGATCGTATGCGCTCTACTTGGACTGAACTTGTAACTACTAGCCAAATTTTTCCAACCTGAGCCACATCCCCATTACAACCTAAAGTAAGACCCTATGACTCGTGTTTTGTGAATATTGATGCGTTTGATGAAGAGAAGAAGTGCAAGCATATAGTAGAACTTTCCATTTGAATCGAGTGGAGCGTATTGACCTATCTAAACACTTGAGAGATGAGTGAATCAATATAATTCAGTGAGGGACTATTAAGACTTGTTTTCTTGCATGTTCGATCAAGTGCCATTGCTTTCCACTCATTTACGAGTTTAGGCTTCCATGATGAATTACGAGACTTTACGATACTTTTACATTCTCGGTTGATTGTATGTATACCTGATGATTAACTTGATTATTCAATCCTTCTTGTTTATTTGTCGTGTGTTTTATTTCTTTTTCCTTGAGGTCAAGCAAAGTTTAGGTTTGGGGGGATTTGATGAGTCGATTTTTGATCGTCTCATTATGTTCTATCAAGTCGCACTTTCATTTGTTTCCGAGTGTTTTTGCTCTTTTTACATGTGGTATGTTGTGTTTTTGTTTGTAGGTATCCGGATGAAGATTGTGGTGAAATATGCGCTTTCATAGCTAATATTGGAGTTTATGACGATCAAGAGCTAAAACGGGGCCTAAAACGATAAAAGATTGAAGCAGTATCGGTCGAATCTTCTAAATTCCAGAATCACCACTCCGAATTGAGATGTGTTCTCCTTTTGTATAAATTTCTCGTGAAATTAGCTTCGAAACGGTATATCATATGCTAAAATCCGAGGTGTATTGATACAAGAACGAAGGATCAAGCCGAAGAAGACCAAAAACCGGAACAGAAGAAGGCAACTCATTGCACCGCACTTGCAACTCGCACGCACTGTGCACTCGGCTGCACCAGGCAACTCGGCTGCACCAGGCACTCGGCTGCACCAGGCAACTCGGCCGTGTCATGGGACACGGCCGGATCTCGTTCCAGTAAAAAATTCCATTTCCGGATGAGTACAACACGACCGTGTCTTTTATGACACGGCGGTGCCCTATCCAGCCTATTCCGCATTTCTGGCGCAGTACAACACGGCCGTGTCATGGGACACGGCCGAGTCTCAATACAGCACACCTTTTCCTTTATCCAGGGCAGTACGACACACCCTTGTTCCAGGACACGGGCCGTGTCACTTTTCGGTGCAAGTCATTTTCCTTGACATTTTTGCACAACTTTAAGCCTTTTCTTGATATTTTTGGCTATAAAAAAAGGAGGTAGAGACCATTTGGAGATATGCTTATCTTGTTGAAGATATTCTTGGGTGAAAAACACAAGATTGAGGGAGAAAACACCAAAAAGTGAGGAGAAAGTGAGATTATTTCATCATCTTCTTTGTATGTTCTTGGAGTGAAAAATATATTTGTGAGATATAATAATTCCTTGTATCATTTTGTTGTGAATTCTTGAAAGAAGATCATCAAACCTTCATCGGGATTTCGATTTCGGCATTTACAAGGGAAGTTTCTACCATGTTTTGTTCTTCAATTTCCATTATTGTTGTTTCAATAATCATGTGTAGCTAATCATTTCATATGGGTTTTTAGATATAGCCACACACATGTTTTTGATTGTTAGTTCCTTTTGATTTTCCGGGTAAAAGTTTGGGATTGTTCCTCTTGTTCATTCTTCGTTTAAGAACTTTTGAATTAGATCATCAAACCTTTTTCATTGTTGTTATTATTATTCGTATCGAGGGTTTTTGTCAGTGTTCGCCATCAAACGACCCGAAAGAAATGATTGTGAATGTTCTCGAGATTTTTTGCGCGATCTTTTAACGATTTACCTCATCAAAAGTAGTCGGTTAATTGATTGTTAGTTAGGGATTCATCCCCATCAAAAGAGTATCTCTTAATTTTCGTTGAGAACAATCGTGATTTTTAGAATTACCGCCATCAAACGGATTTCTTTTAATCGTGAGCAATCGATAATTCCAAACCTTATTTATTTGAGTATCGGAACTAATAATTGATTACGTGTGTGTCGGTGACTCTAAATTCCCATATCAATCTCATTATTGTTATCTCTCATTTATCCGACGATCAAATTGGTGTTGTTATCACTTAGTTTATTTTAATTTCATGCGTTAGTATTATAATCCAATCGAACCAATGATGTATTTTAATTTATTTTACTTTTGTTCATTCGACTATTTGGCGAACATTATCGAATTTTAAACCGTTTCCAATTCCTCGGGAGATCGACCTCGGAGTTACTTGCCGCTTCCTATAAAAGCGATTCGTACACTTGCGAGTATTTAAATTTGTCCGTCAAGTTTTTGGCGCCGTTGCCGGGGAATTGGCGTTTAATTTTTGATTTTGTTTTAATAATAGTTGAACTATTTATTTTTCGTGTTTTTGGCCTGTAATTATCATTTATTTCTTTTTGATTTATTTATTTTCTTTGTTTTTATTATTTTTGTTTCCTTTATTCTCTAAAAAATTTGTTCTAGCTCTTTGATATTGCAGCGCTCGATAGAAGATCGTTGGGAATCTGCTTCTACCATTGATCAACAAATGCTATATAATTGGAACACACCCGAGAAGACTAACACGTTGCGACATGGACTACGAGAGGAATTACAGTTATCGGGATTGTGGAATGAGTTATTATGATCATAATTTCAAGGAATTTGAACATGAACGAAGAAAAGTTTGTTATGCATATGGAATGAATGGGCACAGAGCTAATGTTTGCCCATATAGCTATGACTGCGAGCAAGAACAGAAGCAATCTTATTGGGCTATGTGGCATAATGAAGAAATGCCTGAGTGGGAGGAGAGGAGAAATAATTATGGAGGAAACGCAAGAAACGCACCACTCCCGAACACTTATCATCCTGGGCTAAGAAACTATCAAAATTTCTCGTGGAGAAACAACAACCCGATGCCATACGACACAAGCGCTCAAGCCCAATACAACGGAGGAAATCCAGCCCAACAAACAATGCAAAGTGAACCACCTCCACAGCAACGGAACTCTCTTGAAGAGACTATTATGGCATTCATTAAGGAAAGCAAAGAAGATCAAGCTCCGAACAATAAAAGGTTCGAATTTTTAGAAGCTTCGACGAAGAAAATGGAGACTCAAATTGGGCAACTCGTTACCGATGCACACAAACAAGAAAGGGGAAAACTACCAAGTCAGCTCGAGCAGTCTCAATCTATCACCACCATTCGGAGCGGTAAAGTGATAAATAAGGAGGACCTAGAAAGCTTTGACATAGAAGTTCTTTTCATGGAGAAAGAAGTTCCCACTACGAACTTAGGAGCGGGTATTAATTTAACGCAGAAACCAATATACTCGCAAATAGGTTTGGGGGAGGTGATAGCCCCGATGGATTTCGTGATACCAAATATAGAAGAAAAATCACCAACAAAAATCACGTCACTTATTCTTCAAGGAAGACATTTCATGGTGACAATCATAATGAAAATTGAAATAGTGACAGAAGTGCTCACAATGGAAATCCACGGAACCACTATCCATATCCTGATGAAGGAAAACGAGCGAAAAATGACGAGCTATGTGGATGGACCTGACACATTTCTATTTAATCCAGGATAGAAGAAGCCGAAGAAGTCGAGCTAAAGACTATAAAAATGCGCTGGTTAGGAGGCAACCCAAGCGAGTTTTTTTTTTAATTTTTATCGCTTTTATTATTATTATTATTATTATTGCATTAATTTTGTTTTTTTGGCGTGTGTAGGTAATCTAATAAGGAGGTATTCATCAGAGGAAGAAGCCTAGCCTATTGAAAGTTGAGACCCGATCACAAAAGCATGGTGCCCCGCGATTAAAAACCACACTTCTTAATCCGGTATTTTTATTTTCTTTCTTTTTAATTTGCGTTTTTGTATTTTTCCTGACTTAATCTTTTTGCTTGGGGACAAGCAAAGGTTTAGGTTTGGGGGGGTGCAACTTCTTCGATTTTTATTTATTTTTAGTTTGCGTGATGTTTGTTTCCTTTCTTTATTTTTTTTTCTTGCGTGATGTCGTAGTTGGATTGCAATAACCTTGTTAACTGTTGGGTATATGGATGATTAATCGTGTTTGTACTTGGCTCATAGAGTTTTATAAATCTAATTGATTGTTTGACCTTGCATGTGAATGTATAGTTTTGGTTACTTAATTTGACGTGTAAGGAATGAGTATGGTAGTCCAAAAGCCATGAGTTCTTGTGCCTAATTGAACCGTTCACCTTTAGCGGTAAAATTCTTTCACGTGTGATTTCTCTTCTTATGGTTTGTATTCTTTAGAACTTGCATGATTCTGTCGGATGATGTGTTGATATTTACATACACGAGAAATGATTAGGGCTGCCCATTTTTTTTGTCTAGAACCAACTTATCTAAGAATACCCATCATTTCATATGAATATCCTTTGCAAGCCCCGTTGAGCCTTTAGCCGTATTTTGTTCGAAAAAACCGCATCTTATAGCTCCATATCCAAAAGCCATAACTTACCCAAGTATTGGTCCTTGTAAGAGCATGAGAGGGTATATTTGAAAAACGAAGGTGTGCAAAGTTTGTGGTGTATAGAGGCAAAAATCTTCTCTCCCGTTCCCCTGAAAATAATAAGCCCCCCCCCCCCCCCCCCCCCCAAAAAAAAAAGTGATCCTAATAATAATAGTGGGATAGAAAAGATAGGGGAGGAGAGGAGTGAGCCTAAGAAAAACAAAAGGGAAGTCGATGGGTTGTGAGAAATAGGCCAATATCATAAGAATTGCACTTAACAAGGCCTAGAAAAAAAAGAGATATATACATACGGGAGAATTGAAGTAGAATGATCGATCTTGCTTTGAGTGTTTATTTCATATATGTGAGGATCGTATACGCTCTACTTGGACTGAACTTGTAACTACTAGCCAAATTTTCCCAACCTGAGCCACATCCCCATTACAACCCAAAGTAAGACCCTATGACTCGTGTTTTGTGAATATTGATGCGTTTGATGAAGAGAAGAAATGCAAGCATATAGTAGAACTTTCCATTTGAATCGAGTTGAGCGTATTGACCTATCTAAACACTTGAGAGATGAGTGAATCAATATAATTCAGTGAGGGACTATTAAGACTTGTTTTCTTGCATGTTCGATCGAGTGCCATTGCTTTCCACTCATTTATGAGTTTAGGCTTCCATGATGAATTACGAGACTTTACGATACTTTTACATTCTCGGTTGATTGTATGTATACCTGATGATTAACTTGATTATTCAATCCTTCTCGTTTATTTGTCGTGTGTTTTATTTCTTTTTGCTTGAGGGCAAGCAAAGTTTAGGTTTGGGGGGATTTGATGAGTCGATTTTTGATCGTCTCATTATGTTCTATCAAGTCGCACTTTCATTTGTTTTCGAGTGTTTTTGCTCTTTTTACGTGTGGTATGTTGTGTTTTTGTTTTGTAGGTATCTGGACGAAGATTGTGGTGAAATATGCGCTTTCATAGCTAATATTGGAGTTTATGACGATCAAGAGCTAAAACGGGGCCTAAAACGATAAAAGATTGAACCAGTATCGGTCGAATCTTCTAAATTCCAAAATCACCACTCCGAATTGAGATGTGTTCTCCTTTGATATAAATTCCTCGTGAAATTAGCTTCGAAACGGTATATCATATGCTAAAATCCGAGGTGTATTGATACAAGAACGAAGGATCAAGCCGAAGAAGACCAAAAACCGGAACAGAAGAAGGCAACTCATTTGCACCGAACCTTCAGTGCACCCAGTGATCGGCTGCACCAGGCAACTCGGCCGTGTCATGGGACACGGACGGGTCTCGTTCCAGTAAAAAATTCCATTTCCGGATGAGTACAACACGACCGTGTCTTTTATGACACGGCCGTGCCCTATCCAGCCTATTCCGCATTTCTGGCGCAGTACAACACGGTCGTGTCATGGGACACGGCCGAGTCTCAATACAGAACACCTTTTCCTTTATCCAGGGCAGTACGACACGCCCGTGTTCCAGGACACGGGCCGTGTCACTTTTCGGTGCAAGTCATTTTCCTTGACATTTTTGCACAACTTTAAGCCTTTTCTTGATATTTTTAGCTATAAAAAAAGGAGGTGGAGACCATTTGGAGATATGCTTATCTTGTTGAAGATATTCTTAGGTGAAAAACACAAGATTGAGGGAGAAAACACCAAAAAATGAGGAGAAAGTGAGATTATTTCATCATCTTCTTTGTATGTTCTTGGAGTGAAAAATATATTTGTGAGATATAATAATTCCTTGTATCATTTTGTTGTGAATTCTTGAAAGAAGATCATCAAACCATCATCGGGATTTCGATTTCGGCATTTACAAGGGAAGTTTCTACCATGTTTTGTTCTTCAATTTCCATTATTGTTGTTGCAATAATCATGTGTAGCTAATCATTTCATATGGGTTTTTAGATATAGCCACACACATGTTTTTGATTGTTAGTTCCTTTTGATTTTCCGGGTAAAAGTTTGGGATTGTTCCTCTTGTTCGTTCTTCGTTTAAGAACTTTTGAATTAGATCATCAAACCTTTTTCATTGTTGTTATTATTATTCGTATCGAGGGTTTTTGTTGGTGTTCGCCATCAAACGACCCGAAAGAAACGATTGTGAATGTTCTCGAGCTTTTTCGCGCGATCTTTTAACGATTTACCTCATCAAAAGTAGTCGGTTAATTGATTGTTAGTTAGGGATTCATCCCCATCAAAAGAGTATCTCTTAATTTTCGTTGAGAACAATCGTGATTTTTAGAATGACCGCCATCAAACGGATTTCTTTTAATCGTGAGCAATCGATAATTCCAAACCTTAATTATTTGAGTATCGGAACTAATAATTGATTACGTGTGTGCCGGTGACTCTAAATTCCCATATCAATCTCATTATTGTTATCTCTCATTTATCCAACGATCAAATTGGTATTGTTATCACTTAGTTTATTTTAATTTCATGCGTTAGTATTATAATACAATCGAACCGATGATGTATTTTAATTTATTTTACTTTTGTTCATTCGACTATTTGCCGAACATTATCGAATTTTAAACTGTTTCCAATTCCTCGAGAGATCGACCTCGGAGTTACTTGCCGCTTCCTATAAAAGCGATTCGTACACATGCATGTATTTAAATTTGTCCATCAAGTTTTTGGCGCCGTTGCCGGGGAATTGGCGTTTAATTTTTGATTTTGTTTTAATAATAGTTGAACTATTTATTTTTCGTGTTTTTGGCCTGTAATTATTATTTATTTCTTTTTGATTTATTTATTTTCTTTGTTTTTATTATTTTTGTTTCCTTTATTCTCTAAAAATTTTGTTCTAGCTCTTTGATATTGCAGCGCTCGATAGAAGATCGTTGGGAATCTGCTTCTACCATTGATCAACAAATGCTATATAATTGGAACACACCCGAGAAGACTAACATGTTGCGACATGGACTACGAGAGGAATTACAGTTATCGGGATTGTGGAATGAGTTATTATGATCATAATTTCAAGGAATTTGAACATGAACGAAGAAAAGTTTGTTATGCATATGGAATGAATGGGCACAGAGCTAATGTTTGACCATATAGCTATGACTGCGAGCAAGAACAGAAGCAATCTTATTGGGCTATGTGGCATAATGAAGAAATGCCTGAGTGGGAGGAGAGGAGAAATAATTATGGAGGAAACACAAGAAACGCACCACTCCCGAACACTTATCATCCTGGGCTAAGAAACTATCAAAATTTCACATGGAGAAACAACAACCCGATGCCATACGACACAAGCGCTCAAGCCCAATACAACGGAGGAAATCCAGCCCAACAAACAATGCAAAGTGAACCACCTCCACAGCAACGGAACTCTCTTGAAGAGACTATTATGGCATTCATTAAGGAAAGCAAAGAAGATCAAGCTCTGAACAATAAAAGGTTCGAATTTTTAGAAGCTTCGATGAAGAAAATGGAGACTCAAATTGGGCAACTCGTTACCGATGCACACATACAAGAAAGGGGAAAACTACCAAGTCAGCTCGAGCAGTCTCAATCTATCACCACCATTCGGAGCGGTAAAGTGATAAATAAGGAGGACCTAGAAAGCTTTGACATAGAAGTTCTTTTTATGGAGAAAGAAGTTCCTACTACGTGTAATACCCGAGATTCTCGGTTCCGGTTATTTTTGAATTTTTGTCGATTGCGCCGTTCATTTTGTTCTGTTGGCGATTTCTTGAGATTTTCCCCTATGTTGGGTACGGCACGATGTACCGTGTTGTGGTATTAAATCAGTACGACTTATCGTTGCGTAAGTCGAGCTAATGGTATGTCTTGCTTTGTTATGTGTTCGTTTTCGATTTGGATCATTGGTGTTGTCCGTTAGTGTTTCGTTGCATGTTGAATAATTATTGTTTTGTCGAGGAGTATCGTTTTTGTGCATTTAGTCGACTTTGTCAGATCACCACCGGCGCTTATAAAGTCTAAAAATTCTGAAACTTTACAATGTGATAGAGCATCAAATTAGCTTTCCAATGGTTCAAACGGCGAGTCAATCGGAGTCCGGACGAAGGAGTTATGGCCGAAATAATAAAGACTACACAGTGTGTAATTAGCGCACGCTAAATACATATATTAGCGCGCGCTAACGGATCTGGCGAGAGGTTACGGACTGCATTTTACGATCGTTAGCGCACGCTACACATACCTTAGCGTGCGCTAACTCTTGAGTATATATATGATGCAGAGGTCAACTTTCGTCATTTCTTCCTCCCCTTTCTTCCTTCCGCGATCTAGACGATCTTGAGGCGTATAAGCATGGATTTTGGCACGATATCATCACCCATCAATATCTTTGAGTTCCTAGTACGGATTTAACAACATCCCAACATCTTTCGCCATTTTAATTGAGGTATTTTCTTCTTAAAACCCTACTTTCGGGATAATTTGGGGTTTATCGTGATTTCATGATTCCAATCCGAAATTGTTGATTCCTTTGTTGTTATCTAGTCTTGTTTATCTTAACCCCAAGTTTGGAGTTTCGTTTTCATGTTTTTATCGGGTTGATTTATGTTCTTGAGATATTTTGGGGTTTTTCTTTTGATTTCAATGCAGGCGATTATGATGAATTGGTCATGTAATTCTTATTGTATTGGTTGTAATCTACGGATTAGTAACTCGTTTATCGACTTCATCTCACCGAAACATGATTTTGGATTTCTTGGAACGAACCCTTGAACCCTTGTAGTTTCTTAGTGTCGATTGAGATTTCGTTTAGTGTTGTTGATTCGTAGCGGTGTTATTCTCGTGGTGATTGTGTTGTTATTGATTTCTCGTGAAGGTGGTCGGTTTGGGGGCTATTTTGGGGCTGTTTTGGGGTCATTTTGGCCGGGTTTGTTTCGGGACTATTTTGGGGTGTTTGGTAGAGCCGCTTTCGTCGGAGTATTCACAAATTGATTTCGAGGCAAGTATCTTGCCCATACATTACGTGTTTTGTGGATATATTAGTTGGTAATTTTCGATACGTGATTTATGAAGACCTATAATTAACTTTCAAAGGAATTGATATGCTTTTCAATACTTCCTTTAAAGATGACTCGTATGATTTCGTTGTTAAATATGCTTGTCTAAGTATGTGTGGGGTATTGTTTTGTGTGATTATGACGTCGAGGATTTATAGCTTAACCTTTCCTTGAGATATGTATGGAACGTATGCTATTGATGATCCTGTCTCATTGTGTCGTTCGGCGTGGTTGGATAGGTATTTTCCTCGTTGCTATGTTATTTGTACTAGTGCATCGTTGAAATTCTAGCATGAACCGTATCATTACTTGGTCGTGAGTATATGTTGGATGGTGCCATTCTAGCAAGGTACCTCGACTATATATCTTGTGATTGACCTTCGAGGCTTGTGGTTTGCAAGCGTGATTTTGGAACGTGTGTGTGTGTTGTTCCTTCCACCGGAGTGTCCGACGGGATGTCGAGGGGTCGATACTAAGGGGTACGGCCACGGAAGTAGACTTGGGTGCGTGTGTGGATGAACTTCCACCGGAGTGTCCGACGGGATGTCCGGGAGTCGATACTAAGGGTACGGCCGCGAAGTGGTTTCCCACCGGAGTGTCCGACGGGATGTCCGGGGTCGATACTAAGGGTACGGCCGCGGGTTACCATTGTGGTTTTCATCTTGAGGATGACGTTGATGTTTTCGTTAATTGTGATATTGTCAGGAGTATCACAATGCTTTGTGCTCGGGGTCGAGACATTATATATCGAGTCTTGGTGCTTGGCTAATGTGTTATGTGTAATGTGCACTTGTAAGTGAATTGAAGTGGATGATCGGGTCGTGGACCCTGTGTTCGATGGCCGAATGGTTGGGTCGTGGACCCGCGGTTTGTTAACGGATTTGCATTTTGGAAAATGAACTTTGGGGTTGTGACCCTAAATGACTTTCGAGGAATTAAGAACTTTTCAATTTCTAATGTTTTCAAAACTCCCGAGATTTGGAATTATTTTCAAAGTGCTTACTTGCTTCGCTTCTACTTTCAAGACTTGAACTATTTTTAACTATATATATCTCGGGAAGTCTTTCGTTGTATTCTCGGAATGTGTTGTGTATGGCTCGTATTTGCACTTTATACTTGCACTAGCGAAACAGTGGAGTTTTGCTAACCCCCGAGTAATCGGGGGGTGGATATCTGTATTGTGTCCAGGTACATGCAGGTTTTCGGGAGCAATACACAGGATCGGTGCGAGGGATGATGAAAGACGAATGATACTAATCACACGAAGGCCAGTTTTGACTTCAGTTAGTCGGAGTCCATTGTATTGTCTTTTCCGATGCCTTATTGTTCGTCGTTGCAAGTATTTTACCCTTGCATGTGTATGAGTCTGGATGAGTTTATGTATTTTGATTTGTAAGTCAGTGACGGAAGACCAAATCGGTCTATTGATTCGTTATTTTGATTCGTCAGTATGTAATGTAATGTGTTGTGCTGATGTCTAGCCTGGTGGATCCTCACGGAGAGGGTCTGCGGCGTGTAATATTCCCGGTTTGATCCGGGGGTGTTACATTTATGGTATCAGAGCTTAGGTTGCGGAAACCTAGGCTGTCGGGTCCAGTCGTGTATTGTTGAGTCTTGTCTTGTCAGATTGAGTCTGACTAATGTCGTGTCGCGACGCGTCGTCTGGGATGTCGGTCGTGATTAGTATCATGGTGCAACCATCATCTTCGTGCGATCTGTGGATGTAAGTCTCCCTACTACATGTTGTACCACGAGCTATACGAGCCGGTGTGATTCTGTGTTAAGTAGTAGTATTTGAGGGTGCATCGTGAGTAAGTGACATATATTTGTCGATTCTCGTTTTGTACTAGAATGAAGAGTGATATTGCTAAATGTATCCTTGTATGAACTGTTTTCTTGCAAGAGTAACAACTTTGGAATTTTAAGTTTTCGAAAGGCTTTCGGGGAGTCGTAATTTTTTTTTAAAATGTTCTCCAAGGGAGGAAAAATTTTGATTTTTTGTATGATGACCTCAAGGTCAAAATTTTTGAGACTTCAACTACCGATATTTCATTTTCATCTCATACTATAAGTTTTCAAAACACGAGTTTTTAACTCAAATAAGGTCTTCAAAATATACTCAAGACGTGACTCTTGCTTTTAACTTTTCGGTTTTGAATGACAATTGCCTATTGATGGTTGCTCATGAGGTGTTGTAATTATGTGAATCGATGGCTTTGAGATTCGAATATTGTTGTTGTTTATTTGTGACCTTCGATTATAGTAATGTCATATATATGTTCACAATCATGTTGCTGAAATAGAACCGTTAGCGCACGCTAAGTGTGAGGCTAGCTAGCGCTAATGCAGCATGGGTAGCACACGCTAAATATTTGTTGTAGCGCGCGTTAGTCAGTCTGGACAGAGGCTATGGAACCGCATTTTTAGCCGTCAGGTCTATGTTTTGCTGCAGTCAATCATCTTCGACGGTATTCTATGTGTTTTGAGCGATGCAACTGTTGTGTGGGAATAAGTGTTAGGACTTTTTGTAGCGCTAGGTGATAATTGATTTTGTTTAAATTATGTCTGATGTGTGTGTGTTCGAAAACGCCACCCTGAAAATTTCATAAAGTTTCGACGATTCGATTAATCGGCGGATCTGTTCGTACTTTGAAAATTATTTAGAATTGGCGACTCGGCCTCGGATTCTCAAATAAAACCTCGACGGTATTTGAAAGAGTTGTTTTAAAGTATATGTAGACATTTTGTAAAATATTACCGTCGTTGGTTTTTGTGTAGTGTTGAGAGGATTTTCGAAAATAATTTTTGACGTATTGTTGTATTTTCAAATAATCCGAGTACATGATTTCAGAAATCTTTCACATCATAAAATCTTTATTTTCAAAAATCAATACAATTTTTATTTTCAACAATATACTGTGGAAGATAAAGAATCTTACTCGATTTAAAACTTCAAACTCGGGTTTAGAAAAGTTTTCTATACTGAGCCAGTTATCGTGCGTGATCTTGAATCACTCTATAATGATGATGTTAAAAAAAAAAAAATATATTGCTTTGCAAGTGATGTCAAATGAGACGGTTAAAGTCCGTCGTTTACGGGTTTTGATGAAACAAACTGAGGTACCAAAAATACTTTCAAGATTTTATTTTGAATAGCGCACAAATCCAAGGATTTCCAAATGAAATCATTTAAAAGAATACCTCGTGGATTTTCTTATTTAGTTGTTATCAATTACCTTATGTGTTATGTCGTGCTGGGTTGGTACTTTAGCATATTATTTTCGCGAAATTGTGCCATCGTATCGAGTGAGAATCCGCTTAGTATGTCTAGGGACAGAGGATACGGTCGTGACCGCGGTATAGTTAGTCATGGAGATCAGATACGGGACCAAGAGGATATGGCCGGGAAAGTTGCTACTCCAGCACTTCATTCTCGTTGTTTAGGTTTTGGGGACAAAACCTCTTTTAAAGGTGATATGATGTAATATCCGCAATTTTCGATTTTCGGTAAATTTCTTTTTTTGGCAGGAGTCCGTTTTAACGGATCGTCTGTGACCGTTTCGTCCTTCTGTGAATGTATCATTCTACACTTGTTAAAATCCGAGTTCGTTTCGGTGTCGTTTTGCTGAGTTCCGTGCTTTTTGGCGACTTTTCCGCATTTGAGATCGATTCTTGCGAATCCCGTTCGAAATTGTTGTTCATATTTCCCCGTAAGTCCGTTTAACCTTGTTAGACGTTTTTTGAAGTTCGGTTTGGTTATACGTTTTCTTATCGTGATGTTTCAGGCGTTTGGGCTATTTTGTAATTTCCCAAAGTTTTGGGGTGGTTGCCTTCGTATCGTCTTTCCCGATCTTCAAGTTATCGGAATCATGTGTCATCTAGAGTTGCTCTGCCTGGATTGTTTCATGTTTTAAGTTTCGGGACGAAACTTCTTTTAAGGAGGGTAGAATGTAATACCCGAGATTCTCGGTTCCGGTTATTTTTGAATTTTTGTCGATTGCGCCGTTCATTTTGTTCTGTTGGCGATTTCTTGAGATTTTCCCCTATGTTGGGTACGGCACGATGTACCGTGTTGTGGTATTCGTCGGGTACGACTTATCGTTGCGTAAGTCGAGCTAATGGTATGTCTTGCTTTGTTATGTGTTCGTTTTCGATTTGGATCGTTGGTGTTGTCCGTTAGTGTTTCGTTGCATGTTGAATAATTATTGTTTTGTCGAGGAGTATCGTTTTTGTGCATTTAGTCGACTTTGTCAGATCACCACCGGCGCTTATAAAGTCTAAAAATTCTGAAACTTTACAATGTGATAGAGCATCAAATTAGCTTTCCAATGGTTCAAACGGCGAGTCAATCGGTCGGACGAAGGAGTTATGGCGAAATAATAAAGACTACACGAGTGTGTAATTAGCGCACGCTAAATACATATATTAGCGCGCGCTAACGGATCTGGCAGAGGGTTACGGGTGCATTTACGATCGTTAGCGCACGCTACACATACCTTAGCGTGCGCTAACTCTTGGCAAGTATATATATGATCGCAGAGGTCAACTTTCGTCATTTCTTCCTCCCCTTTCTTCCTTCCGCGATCTAGACGATCTTGAGGGCGTATAAGCATGGATTTTGGCACGATATCATCACCCATCAATATCTTTGAGTTCTAGTACTGATTTAACAACATCCCAACATCTTTCGCCATTTTAATTGAGGTATTTTCTTCTTAAAACCCTACTTTCGGGATAATTTGGGGTTTATCGTGATTTCATGATTCCAATCCGAAATTGTTGATTCCTTTGTTGTTATCTAGTCTTGTTTATCTTAACCCCAAGTTTGGAGTTTCGTTTTCATGTTTTTATCGGGTTGATTTATGTTCTTGAGATATTTTGGGGTTTTTCTTTTGATTTCAATTCGGGCCGATTATGATGAATTGGTCATGTAATTCTTATTGTATTGGTTGTAATCTACGGATTAGTAACTCGTTTATCGACTTCATCTCACCCGAAACATGATTTTGGATTTCTTGGAACGAACCCTTGAACCCTTGTAGTTTCTTAGTGTCGATTGAGATTTCGTTTAGTGTTGTTGATTCGTAGCGGTGTTATTCTCGTGGTGATTGTGTTGTTATTGATTTCTCGTGAAGGTGGTCGGTTTTGGGGGCTATTTTGGGGCTGTTTCGGGGCTGTTTTGGGGCTGTTTCGGCCGGGCTGTTTCGGGACTATTTTGGGGCTGTTTCGGCCGAGCCGCTTTCGTCGGAGTATTCACAAATTGATTTCGAGGCAAGTATCTTGCCCATACATTACGTGTTTTGTGGATATATTAGTTGGTAATTTTCGATACGTGATTTATGAAGACCTATAATTAACTTTCAAAGGAATTGATATGCTTTTCAATACTTCCTTTAAAGATGACTCGTATGATTTCGTTGTTAAATATGCTTGTCTAAGTATGTGTGGGGTATTGTTTTGTGTGATTATGACGTCGAGGATTTATAGCTTAACCTTTCCTTGAGATATGTATGGAACGTATGCCTATTGATGATCCTGTCTCATTGTGTCGTTCGGCGTGGTTGGATAGGTATTTTCCCTCGTTGCTATGTTATTTGTACTAGCTGCATCGTTGAAATTCTAGCATGAACCGTATCATTACTTGGTCGTGAGTATATGTTGGATGAACTGGCCATTCTAGCAAGGTACCTCGACTATATATACTGTGATTGACCTTCGAGGCTTGTGGTTTGCAACTGTGATTTTGGAACGTGTGTGTGTGTTGTTCCTTCCACCGGAGTGTCCGACGGGATGTCCGGGGTCGATACTAAGAGTACGGCCACGGAGTAGACTTGGGTGCGTGTGTGGATGAACTTCCACCGGAGTGTCCGACGGGATGTCTGGGGTCGATACTAAGGGTACGGCCGCGAGTGGTTTCCCACCGGAGTGTCGACGGGATGTCCGGGGTCGATACTAAGGGGTACGGCCGCGGGTTACCAGTTGTGGTTTTCATCTTGAGGATGACGTTGATGTTTTCGTTAATTGTGATATTGTCCGGAGTATCACAATGCTTTGTGCTCGGGGTCGAGAGACATTATATATCGAGTCTTGGTGCTTGGCTAATGTGTTATGTGTAATGTGCACTTGTAAGTGAATTGAAGTGGATGATCGGGTCGTGGACCCTGTGTTCAGTGACCGGAATGGTTGGGTCGTGGACCCCGCGTTTTGTTAACGGATTTGCATTTTGGAAAATGAACTTTGGGGCTGTGACCCTAAATGACTTTCGAGGAATTAAGAACTTTTCAATTTCTAATGTTTTCAAAACTCCCGAGATTTGGAATTATTTTCAAAGTGCTTACTTGCTTCGCTTCTACTTTCAAGACTTGAACTATTTTTAACTATATATATCTCGGGAAGTCTTTCGTTGTATTCTCGGAATGTGTTGTGTATGGCTCGTATTTGCACTTTATACTTGCACTAGCGAAACAGTGGAGTTTTGCTAACCCCCGAGTAATCGGGGGGTGGATATCTGTATTGTGTCCAGGTACATGCAGGTTTTCGGGAGCAATACACAGGATCGGTGCGAGGGATGATGAAAGACGAATGATACTAATCACACGAAGGCGATTTGACTTGATTAGTGAGTCCATTGTATTGTCTTTTAGATGCCTTATTGTTAAATCGTTGCAAGTATTTTACCCTTGCATGTGTATGAGTCTGGATGAGTTTATGTATTTTGATTTGTAAGTCAGTGACGGAAGACCAAATCGGTCTATTGATTCGTTATTTTGATTCGTCAGTATGTAATGTAATGTGTTGTGTTGATGTCTAGCCTGGTGGATCCTCACGGAGAGGGTCTGCGGCGTGTAATATTCCCGGTTTGATCCGGGGGTGTTACACTACGAACTTAGGAGCGGGTATTAATTTAACGCAGAAACCAATATACTCGCAACTAGGTTTGGGGGAGGTGATAGCCCCGATGGATTTCGTGATACCAAATATAGAAGAAAAATCACCAACAAAAATCACGTAACTTATTCTTCAAGGAAGACATTTCATGGTGACAGTCATAATGAAAATTGAAATGATGACAGAAGCGCTCACAATGGAAATCCACGGAACCACTATCCATATCCTGACGAAGGAAAACGAGCGAAAAATGACGAGCTATGTGGATGGACCTGACACATTTCCATTTAATCCAGGATAGAAGAAGCCGAAGAAGTCGAGCTAAAGACTATAAAAAAGCGCTGGTTGGGAGGCAACCCAAGGGAGTTTTTTTTAATTTTTATCACTTTTTTTTATTATTATTATTGCATTAATTTTGTTTTTTTTGGCGTGTGTAGGTAATCTAATAAGGAGGTATTCATCAGAGGAAGAAGCCTAGCCTATTGAAAGTTGAGACCCGATCACAAAAGCATGGTGCCCCGCGATTAAAAACCACACTTCTTAATCCGGTATTTTTATTTTCTTTCTTTTTAATTTGTGTTTTTGTATTTTGCCTGACTTAATCTTTTTGCTTGGGGACAAGCAAAGGTTTAGGTTTGGGGGGGTGCAACTTCTTCGATTTTTATTTATTTTTAGTTTGCGTGATGTTTGTTTCCTTTCTTTATTTTTTTTTGTTGCGTGATGTCGTAGTTGGATTGCAATAACCTTGTTAACTGTTGGGTATATGGATGATTAATCGTGTTTGTACTTGGCTCATAGAGTTTTATAAATCTAATTGATTGTTTGACCTTGCATGTGAATGTATAGTTTTGGTTACTTAATTTGACGTGTAAGGAATGAGTATGGTAGTCCAAAAGCCGTGAGTTCTTGTGCCTAATTGACCCGTTCACCTTTAGTGGTAAAATTCTTTCACGTGTAATTTCTCTTCTTTGGTTTGTATTCTTTAGAACTTGCATGATTCTGTCGGATGATGTGTTGATATTTACATACACGAGAAATGATTAGGGCTGCCCATTTTTTTTTTGTCTTGAACCAACTTATCTAGGAATACCCACCATTTCATATCAATATCCTTTGCTAGCCCCGTTGAGCCTTTAGCCGTATTTTGTTCGAAAAACCCGCATCTTATAGCTCCATATCCAAAAGCCATAACTTACCCAAGTATTGGTCCTTGTAAGAGCATGAGAGGGTATATTTGAAAAACGAAGGTGTGCAAAGTTTGTGGTGTATAGAGGCAAAAATCTTCTCTCCCGTTCCCCTGAAAATAATAAGCCCCAAAAAAAAGTGATCCTAATAATAATAGTGGGATAGAAAAGATAGGGGAGGAGAGGAGTGAGCCTAAGAAAAACAAAAGGGAAGTCGATGGGTTGTGAGAAATAGGCCAATATCATAAGAATTGCACTTAACAAGGCCTAGAAAAAAAAGATATATATATATATATATATACGGGAGAATTGAAGTAGAATGATCGATCTTGCTTTGAGTGTTTATTTCATATATGTGAGGATCGTATATGCTCTACTTGGACTGAACTTGTAACTACTAGCCAAATTTTCCCAACCTGAGCCACATCCCCATTACAACCCAAAGTAAGACCCTATGACTCGTGTTTTGTGAATATTGATGCGTTTGATGAAGAGAAGAAGTGCAAGCATATAGTAGAACTTTCCATTTGAATCGAGTTGAGCGTATTGACCTATCTAAACACTTGAGAGATGAGTGAATCAATATAATTCAGTGAGAGACTATTAGGACTTGTTTTCTAGCATGTTCGATCAAGTGCCATTGCTTTCCACTCATTTATGAGTTTAGGCTTCCATGATGAATTACGAGACTTTACGATACTTTTACATTCTCGGTTGATTGTATGTATACCTGATGATTAACTTGATTATTCAATCCTTCTTTATTTGTCGTGTGTTTTATTTCTTTTTGCTTGAGGGCAAGCAAAGTTTAGGTTTGGGGGATTTGATAAGTCGATTTTTGATCGTCTCATTATGTTCTATCAAGTCACACATTCATTTGTTTTCGAGTGTTTTTGCTCTTTTTATGCGTGGTATGTTGTGTTTTTGTTTTGTAGGTATCCAGACAAAGATTGTGGTGAAATATGCACTTTCATAGCTAATATTGGAGTTTATGACGATCAAGAGCTAAAACGGGGCCTAAAACGATAAAAGATTGAAGCAGTATCGGTCGAATCTTCTAAATTCCAGAATCACCACTCCGAATTGATATGTGGTCTCCTTTGATATAAATTCCTCGTGAAATTAGCTTCGAAACGGTATATCATATGCTAAAATCCGAGGTATATTGATACAAGAACGAAGGATTAAGCCGAAGAAGACCAAAAACCGAATGTAAGAAGGCAACTCATTTGCACTGCAACTCGGTGCACGGGCACTTTCATTGCACACAACTCGGCCGCACCAGGCAACTCGGTCGTGTCATGGGACACGGACGGGTCTCGTTCCAGTAAAAAATTCCATTTCCGGATGAGTACAACACGACCGTGTCTTTTATGACACGGCCGTGCCTTATCCAGCCTATTCCGCATTTCTGGCGCAGTACAACACGGCCGTGTCATGGGACACAGCCGAGTCTCAATACAGAACACCTTTTCCTTTATACAGGGCAGTACGACACGCCCGTGTTCCAGGACACGGGCCGTGTCACTTTTCGGCGCAAGTTATTTTCCTTGACATTTTTGCACAACTTTAAGCCTTTTCTTGATATTTTTGGCTATAAAAAAAGGAGGTGGAGACCATTTGGAGATATGCTTATCTTGTTGAAGATATTATTGGGTGAAAAACACAAGATTGAGGGAGAAAACACCAAAAAGTGAGGAGAAAGTGAGATTATTTCATCATCTTCTTTGTATGTTCTTGGAGTGAAAAATATATTTATGAGATATAATAATTCCTTGTATCATTTTGTTGTGAATTCTTGAAAGAAGATCATCAAACCTTCATCGGGATTTCGATTTCGGCATTTACAAGGGAAGTTTCTACCATGTTTTGTTCTTCAATTTCCATTATTGTTGTTGCAATAATCATGTGTAGCTAATCATTTCATATGGGTTTTTAGATATAGCCATACACATGTTTTTGATTGTTAGTTCCTTTTGATTTTCCGGGTAAAAGTTTGGGATTGTTCCTCTTGTTCGTTCTTCGTTTAAGAACTTTTGAATTAGGTCATCAAACCTTTTTCATTGTTGTAATTATTATTCGTATCGAGCGTTTTTTTCGGTGTTCGCCATCAAACGACCCGAAAGAAACGATTGTGAATGTTCTCGAGCTTTTTCGCGTGATCTTTTAACGATTTACCTCATCAAAAGTAGTCGGTTAATTGATTGTTAGTTAGGGATTCATCCCCATCAAAAGAGTATCTCTTAATTTTCGTTGAGAACAATCGTGATTTTTAGAATTACCGCCATCAAACGGATTTCTTTTAATCGTGAGCAATCGATAATTCCAAACCTTATTTATTTGAGTATCGGAACTAATAATTGATTATGTGTGTGTCAGTGACTCTAAATTCCCATATCAATCTCATTATTGTTATCTCTCATTTATCCGACGATCAAATTGGTGTTGTTATCACTTAGTTTATTTTAATTTCATGCGTTAGTATTATAATCCGATCGAACCAATGATGTATTTTAATTTATTTTACTTTTGTTCATTCGACTATTTGCCGAACATTATCGAATTTTAAACCGTTTCCAATTCCTCGAGAAATCGGCCTCGGAGTTACTTGCCGCTTCCTATAAAAGCGATTCGTACACTTGCGAGTATTTAAATTTGACCATCAGTCCTCAACGCGAACAGCACACTTACACTGAAATCTCATCAAGCATACGGCTGTTGTTCGATCTTGTCATATCTATCTTACTGTTGAGTTATCTATCTGTAACACCCCCAAGTTATTCAGGGTATATTACAGCGCCGTGAACCCCACTGAGGGACCCACAAGGCTAATCATACGCGGAACTATAAAATTTGACCGAGAAGGTCCAAATACAATGAAATGAAAAACGATACAAAGGGTATTCAAACCATGTCCAATGTATCCAAATACATCACAGTACAAAATCAAAACCTCGGCACACAGGCCGGAACATCAAGGAAGATGGAAAACAATACCCGAGTATTAAATAACCATTCCAGTACAACAACACTGAATGGAAAACTCAAAACATAACCGGAGGAAAGACACAGTATCACACTTGCCCACCATCTTCATGCCGACCCGATACCTGCCTGTCCACTCTCTTGGAACCTGAAATACATAAAAAGTATTTCCCCCATAAAGGGGTTTGATGTCGAATAGCTAGTGCAAGTATATTAAGTATGAAACACAATACTCCTCGACAATAAAGTAAATGTAACCGTCAATTCATCAATTCAAGACTAGTATTCCAGAATAACTAAATCTCATAGCATCACATCAATACATATATGAATACCGTGGAACCGCACCAGAGGCTACGGAACCCTCATAGGACTCATCGGTCCATCCCAGAGTGGTTCGTTCATATCATCTGTGGAATCGCACCAGAGGCTACGAAACCCTCAGGGGACCCGTCGGCCCGCCCCAGAGTGGATATAAGTAATCATGCCATTAATATATCTTACTTCCAAAGTCGAGAACGTACAATCATAAATATATACTTGCCTTTGAGACATCGGGAAATCAAACAGAAAAAGGGTATGAGTTCGGTAGGTCCAAGAACGCGCTTCCGGCACCTAAACGATTCGCAAGGAATATGATTACCAATTATCCATATTTAAATTATACGAAGAAACTCCCGAAACCCATCTACGATTCATGAAAATACACAGATAAACAACTAGAGGTTGGAAAATCGTCCAAACTCTCACATGTCCGAAAATGGCACAATCCAATCCGTAAAATCGTAGGAAAAGCATGCATACGGGATAGATACATCATAATATCAAGGTCCTCAAGCTTCAAAACGGATAAATCGGACGAATCTACGAAAAACCCCAAAATTCCCAAAAATAGGGTTCTAAGGATTTTTACCTTGATTCGGAGGATAGAAATGTGCTAGATGTTGCATAAACCTTGTTATCCAACCCAAGATGATGATATCTGAAGAAGGACTGCCTCAAATCGCCCCAAATCGCCTCTCCCGAGCTCCCGCGATCGAAAAAGTGGAAATGATGTGAAATGACAAGTGCAGGGGTTGACTGTCCCCTTATATACTGTCCCAGTCTAACGCACGCTACGCCTCAATATTAGCGTGCGCTAATGGGTCACCTGGTAGTCCAGTGGCTACTGTCATAAGACGTTAGCGCGCGCTACGAAATATCCCTAGCGTGCGCTAGCTGGTGTCCTGCCAAAATCTCAGTTCACTGTCTCAGTCCGCTAGCGTGCGTTAACACTGAGCACTAGCGTGCGTTACGCAACACATATAGCGTACGCTAGCCGCTGCCTAGTGTGCGTTACCTGCTAGACTAGAAAGTCTGAAACCTCACTTCCTCTGCGGACTAGCCCATTAGCACGCACTACTACTATGGCTTAGGATGCGTTATGCAACAGCTTTAGCGTGCGCTAGCCGAAGCCTAGCGTACGCTACCTGATAGTCCAGAAACCTGGCAACCTCACTGCCTCTGCCGACCAGCCCATTAGCGTGCGCTACGGACGGATGTTAGCGTGCGCTACTAACCACGAATAGCGTGCGCTAACGATCTCCTAGCGTGCGTTAATCCGCCAGTCTAGAGAACAGTTCGAGTTACTGGTTCTGACCTGACTGGTCCCTTAGCGTGCGCTACGGCTCAAAGCTAGCGTGCGCTAATCAAGCAGGATTAACGTGCGTTAGCCTAGGCCTAGCGTGCGCTTTGTCTCTGGCCCAGAACACTTCCGCAAGGTCTAAACAACACGATCGAGACCCAAACAAGATACGAAACTCAATAACAATATCAACAACATCTACATGCGTTTACAGAGCGACAAAATAAGGAGAACGACAAAGTTAAACAGTCAATAAAAGTACGGGTATTACATTCTCCCCATCTAAAAAGAAGTTTCGTCCCGAAACTTAAGAAATAAAAAGTTCGGGGTAATCCACCCGCATCTTCTCTTCCGTCTCCCAAGTCGCCTCCTCGACTCCATGTCGCGACCATTACACTTTAATCAGTGGAATGGTCTTATGACGAAGTTGTTTCTCGCGACGCTCAAGGATCTTCGGAAAGGTAATATCCTCGGCTACGTCAATCTCACTGTAGTCGATAATGTGGCTCGGATCCGGTACATACTTTCTCAGCTGAGACACATGAAAAACACTATGGACGTGACTCAAAGCTGGAGGCAACGCCAAGCGATAAGCTAAATCTCCAACTCTGTCCAAAATCTCGAAAGGTCCGATATACCTCGGACTAAGTTTCCCCTTTTTCCCGAATCGGAAAACTCCTCTGGTTGGCGACACCTTAAGCAAGACATGATCCCCCACTTCAAACTCCAAGGGTCGACAACGAGTATCAGCATAAGATTTCTGACGACTCTGGGCAGTCAGCAATCGGTCCCGGATAATAGAAATCTTTTCCTTAGTCTCCATCAACATATCCGGTTCCGTTCCAATTAGCTCGGAAGCCTCGTCCCAACACAATGGCGACCTACATCGCCTACCATAAAGTGCCTCGAAGGGTGCCATTTTGATCGAGGCATGCCAACTATTATTGTAAGCAAACTCGATCAACGGTAAGTGAAGCTCCCAATCATTACTCCAGTCTAAGGCACAAGCCCGCAACATATCTTCCAACGTCTGAATCGTCCTCTCTGTCTGACCGTCCGACTGAGGATGAAAGGAAGTTCTCAATCTCAACTCAGTACCCAAAGCTTGATGAATGGACTGCCAAAAATGCGATACGAAACGGCCGTCCCGATCAGAAACAATGGTCTTGGGGGCACCGTGCAACCTCACGATCTCAGCAATAAAGGTTTGAGCCAGTCTATCCGGTCCCTAAGTATCCTTAATACCCAAGAAGTGTGCAGACTTGGTCAACCGATCGACAATTACCCAAATCATATTCATTCCGGCCCGAGTTCTCGGCATGCCAGTGATGAAATCCATAGAGATGTCTTCCCACTTCCACTCGGGAATGGGAAGTGGTTTCAACAATCCCGCTAGTCGTTGATGTTCGATCTTGACTTGTTGACACGTCAAGCACCGTAATACAAACTCCGTGACATCCTTCTTCGTGTTATTCCACCAAAAATTATGCTTCAAGTCTTTGTACATCTTACTCGTCCCAGGGTGGATTGAGTAAGGCGTAGCATGAGCTTCTCGGAGAATTCTCTGCCTCAACTCTAAATCGTTCGGAACACAAAGTCTGCCCCGAAATCTCAGAATACTATCCTCGTGAACCATAAAGCCAGGAGCTTTTCCTTTAATTACATCTTCCTTCAGTTGAGAAATCATCGGGTCACTCCACTGCTTCCCTTTGATATCATCAACCAAGGATGAAGTAATTTCGAGAGTACACAACTGTCCCTGTACTCGTTGAAGCCAAACTTCTATCCCTTGCTCAGTTAAATCCTGACGAATTTTCATCTGAGATGTAAGAACCTCGAGCATTTGAAGAGATGCCGATTTGCGGCTCAAAGCATCCGCAACGACACTGGCTTTTCCGGGGTGGTAAAGAATTTCCAAATCATAATCCTTTATCAACTCTAACCAACGTCCCTGTCTCATATTCAGCTCCTTCTAACTGAAAATATACTTTAGGCTCTTGTGATTGGTATAAATCCGACACAGTGAACCATACAAATAATGCCGCCAAATCTTGAGTGCAAAGACAATTACGGCCAACTCTAAATCGTGAGTAGGATAATTCATCTCATATGGCTTTAATTGTCGTGACGCAAAAGCTATCGTCTTATCATGCTGCATAAGTACACAGCCCAGACCTTGACCCGAAGCGTCACTATAAATTGCAAAGCCCTCACTACCATGTGGTAAGGTTAAAATCGGCACTGAAGTCAAACGTCTCTTCAGTTCTTCGAAGCTCTGCTGTCTCTCATCCGTCCAAATAAACTTTTTGGTCTTCTGAAGTAATTTCATAAGCGGTCGAGCGAGTTTTGAGAACCCCTCGACAAACCGTCGGTAATACCCAGCAAGACCCAAAAAGCTACGGACTTCCTTAACATTTTTAGGCGGTGCCCAATCTAGCACTGCCTCAATCTTCTGCGGGTCTACACGAACCCCTTCGGCCGAAATCACATGGCCGAGAAACATAACTTCATCCAACCAAAACTCACATTTCGAGAATTTTGCATAGAGGTGCTCGGTTCTCAAAATGTCTAATATCAAACGCAAGTGTCGGGCATGTTCCTCCTTATCTCGAGAATAGATCAAGATGTCGTCAATAAAGACGGCTACACACCTGTCGAGGTACTCGATGAATATCTTATTCATTAACTGCATGAATACTGCCGGTGCATTAGTCAACCCAAAAGGCATAACTACAAATTCATAATGCCCATATCTCGTCCGAAATGCCGTCTTCGGAACGTCGGACTCCCTCACCCTGAGTTGATAATACCCGGATCTTAAATCAATCTTCGAGAAAACTGCAGCCCCTTACAATTGATCAAATAAATCATCTATACGAGGTAAAGGATACTTGTTCTTGATGGTTACTTTGTTCAGCTCACGGTAGTCGATGCACAAATGTAGTGAACCATCCTTCTTCCTCACGAAAAGAACAGGCGCGCCCCAAGGTGAAGCGCTCGGTCTGATGTACCCTTTTTCCAGAAGTTCTCCCAATTGATTCTTCAATTCTTCCATCTCGGAAGGTGCCATCCGGTAAGGTGCTTTAGAAATCGGAGCCGCATCTGGCTCTAAGTCCACGGTAAATTCTATCTCCCAATCTGGCGGTAATCCCGGGAGGTCATCCGGAAAAACATCGGGATATCATTAACAACCGGAATCGAAGAGAAATCGACTTCGTTTCCTTCCGTTTTCAAGGCATAACACCAATATCCCGTACAACCTTTATTCAAAAGTTTTACGGCCTTCATGGCACTGATAAGTAACTTGGATAGTCCCGACTTACGCCCCAAAAATGAGTACTCAGATCCGTCTTTAGTCATCATGGTGATAACCTTGGTACGGTAATTCATAATCGCTTGATGACTATCAAGCCAATCCTCACCGAGGATCACGTCCTCGCCTTCCATATCAACTACAATCAGATTCGATAACCATTCCATACCGGATATAATCACCGGAAAATCTCTAATCTCCCGGTTCCCCACAATTCTATCCCCGCTAGGCAGTTTCACGATGAAGGGATCGCAAGCAGTCATACAAGTTATATTCAAACGGCGTACACACTCTAAGGAAATAAAAGAATGTGTAGCACCCGAATCAAAAAGTACGCGGACTGGATGAGATAAAATATGAATGGTACCTGAAGCCACCGCCGCGTCGGGTTCGTTTGTTCGACGCATCTCATAAACCCGTGGTTGTACCGAACCGATGCTAGAGTTTCCCCCTCCAGCATTCTAACCCCGTCCCCGGCCCCTGCCGAAATTCTGCTAAGGTTGACCAAAAGATTGTCGCTGATTTATACCTTGATCAAGTGGAGCTGGGGCAGAAGCCCGAGTGTCCAAAGTCTGATTCGGCTCGGAACAATAAGCCGCTCTATATCCCATCTGTCCGCACGTGTGACACTTCAATGGTGGAAAGTTGCATTCCAAATTAACGTGGCCTGGACGGCCACAATTATAGCAAGTCACCGTGCGATTTGTGGTACCCAGAGTAGGACGGTAACCCCTCTTTCCCTTATTAGAACGTGACGACTGTCCGGCAGAATGGTTAGTCGTCTGTGACCTCTGAAAGTTGCCACTCTTAGAGCCAGAAAAATTCCCCGCGACTTTCTGCTTCTTCGATTCTTCAACGGTATCGTTGTCGGGGCTCAACATATCATGGGCTAAAGATCTGTCCTGATATTCCTTCAGTGTGGTGCAAGCAAATCCGGCCATGTACCGCCGTAAGTCCATATTCATACGAATATCAAAGTAATGGATCTTGTCACACTCGTTATGCACTTGATCCTTCACATGGATCAATTGTTGGTTGTACTCCACGATCGCCTGCGAAACGGGAATATTCTGTGGTTTAGCCTCGAAAAAGGCTCGGATTCGGCCTTCTCGTACCGGCCAAGGACAAAACTCGGCCTCCAAAAGCTCTTAAAATTTATCCCACGTGGCAACACGATCCTGTGGCTTGATGACTTTCCACCACGTAGCGGCCTCCTTGGTAAGGAAATACTGAGCAATTGGTACTTTCCTCACTTCGAGGCAATCAACCGCTTCGAAAATCTTTTCCAATTCTGCTAGCCAATCTTCCCATCCTAACGGGTCTGTGGCACCGCTAAACTATGGAGGGTGCATACGGATTATGTTCTGAAGCAAGGCATCCGTGTTCGGATTCGGGTTATTCAGCTGAACGGTTTGGGCTAAAATGGTCATCTGGGTAGCTAATTGTTGAAGTACATCCGCAACTCCAACGTCCGCACTGTTCCCCTGGCCATCCGGCTGGTCGTGCTGACTTTCGATGTCAGGATGCACCGAGTTCGACAAACTGGGGTTGGTTGACCCCGCAACAGAACTGATGGAAACGGCCGCGCCACGACCTCTCCCACGCCCACGTCCACGGCCCCTACCAGCTGACATACTGAAGAACACACAAAGCACGTAAGTACAATTCAATCGCACGTCATCAAAGTAACCGATTCTCGAGAATACCAAAAATAGAAGCAAAACGAATAAAGAAACATCAAAAGAGTAAGAGGTCTTACAAGTACCGGTCGCAATGTGATGATGGCAGAGTAGTGATACTGTGGACAAATGACGACTCATTCAACCCAAAAGACCGACAACCTAGATATCCATAGACCTAAGCTCCGATACCATATTCTGTAACACCCCCAAGTTATTCAGGGTATATTACAGCGCCGTGAACCCCATCGAGGGACCCACAAGGCTAATCATACGCGGAACTATAAAATTTGACCGAGAAGGTCCAAATACAATGAAATGAAAGACGATACAAAGGGTATTCAAACCATGTCCAATGTATCCAAATACATCAAAGTACAAAATCAAAACCTCGGCACACAGGCCGGAACATCAAGGAAGATGGAAAACAATACTCGAGTATTAAATAACCATTCCAGTACAACAACACTGAATGAAAAACTCAAAACATAACCGGAGGAAAGACACAGTATCACACTTGCCCACCATCTTCATGTCGACCCGATACCTGCCTGTCCACTCTCCTGGAACCTGAAATACATAAAAAGTATTTCCCCCATAAAGGGGTTAGCCGTCGAATAGCTAGTGCAAGTATATTAAGTATGAAACACAATACTCCTCGACAATAAAGTAAATGTAACCGTCAGTTCATCAATTCAAGACTAGTATTCCGGAATAACTAAATCTCATAGCAACACATCAATACATATATGAATACCGTGGAACCGCACCAGAGGCTACGGAACCCTCAGAGGACTCATCGGTCCATCCCATAGTGGTTCGTTCATATCATCCGTGGAATCGCACCAGAGGCTACGAAACCCTCAGGGGACCCGTCGGCCCACCCCAGAGTGGATATAAGTAATCATGCCATTAATATATCTTACTTTCAAAGTCGAGAACGTACAATCATAAATATATACTTGCCTTTGAGACATCGGGAAATCAAACGGAAAAAGGGTATGAGTTCGGTAGGTCCAAGAATGCGCTTCCGGCACCTAAACGATTCGCAAGGAATATGATAATTAATTATCCATATTCAAATTACACGAAGAAACTCCCGAAACCCATCTACGATTCATGAAAATACACGGATAAACAACTAGAGGTTGGAAAATCGTCCAAACTCTCACAAGTCCGAAAACGGCACAATCCAATCCGTAAAATCATAGGAAAAGCATGCATACGGGATAGATACATCATAATCTCAAGGTCCTCAAGCTTCAAAATGGATAAATCGGACGAATCTACGAAAAACCCCAAAATTCCCAAAAATAGGGTTCTAAGGAATTTTACCTTGATTCGGAGGATAGAAATGTGCTAGACATAAACCTTGTTATCCAACCCAAGATGACGATATCTGAAGAAGGACTGCCTCAAATCGCCCCAAATCGCCTCTCCCGAGCTCTCCCGATCGAAAAAGTGGAAATGATGTGAAATGATAAGTGCAGGGGTTGACTGTCCCCTTATATACTATCCCAGTCTAGCGCACGCTACGCCTCAATATTAGCATGCGCTAACGGGTCACCTGGTAGTCCAGTGGCTACTGTCATAAGACGTTAGCGCGCGCTACAAAACATCCCTAGCGTGTGCTAACTGGTGTCCTGCCAAAATCTCAGTTCACTGTCTCAGTCCGCTAGCATGCGTTAACACTGAGCACTAGCGTGCGTTACGCAACACATATAGCGTACGCTAGCCGCTGCCTAGCGTGCGTTACCTGCTAGACCAGAAAGTCTGAAACCTCACTGCCTCTGCCGACTCGCCCATTAGCGCGCGCTACCACTATGGCTTAGCGTGCGTTATGCAACAGCTTTAGTGTGCGCTAGCCGAAGCCTAGCGTACGCTACCTGATAGTCCAGAAACCTGGCAACCTCACTACCTCTGCCGACCAGCCCATTAGCGTGCGCTACGGACGGATGTTAGCGTGCGCTACTAACCACGAATAGTGCGCGCTAACGATCTCCTAGCATGCGTTAATCCGCCAGTCTAGAGAGCAGTTCGAGTTACTGGTTCTGACCTGAGTGGTCCCTCAGCGCGCGCTACGGCTCAAAGCTAGCGTGCGCTAATCAAGTAGGATTAACGTGCGTTAGCCTAGGCCTAGCGTGCGCTATGTCTCTGGCCCAGAACACTTCCGCAAGGTCTAAACAACACGATCGAGACCCAAACAAGATACGAAACTCAATAACAATATCAACAACATCTCCATGCGTTTACAGAGCGATAAAATAAGGAGAATGGCAAAGTCAAACAGTCAATAAAAGTGCGGGTATTACACTATCCCTGTATGGACTAAGCTTAGCTATCTCTGACTAGTATGGGACAAATAGCGCTAAGTACGAAGCTTCAATCTGTGTGAGAAGAAGCGAATCGAAGAAGCCAAAGCCAATCTGTGTGAACGGCCAAAGCTGCTGTCGGCTGTATCAATTTGTGTGAACGATACAACAACGTGTTTAGTTAAAATCATCTAGTTGTGTACGCCGTGATTTTAAGAAATAATTTACTCAACCCCCTTTCTAACTTGTTTATACTATATAGTATGGCCAACACCGCTGATATTGTTCACTGGATCGAGCACGTTGAGAAGTTGTTTGAAATGGTCGATTGTCCTGGGGAGAATCGAGTTTCTGTGGCAGCTTACTACCTTAGTAAGAGTGTCCTTACATGGTGGATTTATGTGAAACCAGTTCGTGGCTTGTGCAACTCGGACGAATTCAAAAATTTCATGTTGGATCGTTATTATCCAGCTCCACTCCGTGAGGCTAAGCTATCAGAGTTACTGAATCCTGACCCATCTGATGATGATGACATGTTATCGTTGTTAGGAATATGCCCTCGAATACCACTCAGAGGATGAGAGAGTGAGAGCATTGTATTGTTATTATGAATATTATATTAAATAAGGCATTTATTATTTCTATATTATTGTATATCGGAGGCATTGTGATTTGGTATATAAAATAATAGTCCTTGCATTTGAGAGCAAACATTCCACTTCTTATAGAGATAAGGAGATAGGTATTGGAAGTGTTTAGGACTCGAATGATTAACTGGACAGTAAGTTTAGACAAGACTTGTATAACGTGTACTTTGACATGTAGAGTGTGTGTCTTCACTAAGGGTTAGTGGGAGCAGACGTTATAGGTATGCTAATGGGATTAGTGTACTCGAACACGACTCAACTCGATTCGGTCACATGGATATCACTCAAGGATTGTCAATGACTAAATCGAAAGATTGTGATAGGTATACGTGGACCTTTGACTTAGGTTTCAGTAGGAGATGTGTTTGTGACATTAAGATAGTCATTAGAGTAGTTCGATCTAATAGCTGGTTGGTGGGGTCAACCTCGAAATGCAACTTAGTGGGCAAGTAGCAGTCTCTACTGAATACCAAGATAGAATTCTTTCTCCTTTAAGTGAGCAGGTAAATATCCTATGCGGTTAATGGCAAATGAGATCATAAGTCTTTGATCAAAGCATTTAGATCTAGTTGTATTTGATACACGATAGCTCAGTGATCTCGGTTTGCATTAACAAAATGCATAAAGTCAAGTTACAATAGGGTTGACTTTACCGTGACCCTAATACTTGACCGGGATATATAATTGAAGGGTTTATACGTATACGGTATTCACGACATAATGGTTTTGGAATGATTCTATCATTCGTTCTTAGTTGGGTTACGGTATGGAGCACTAGACTGGCTAAGTGTTACCCGTACTCCTTGGTTCCTCCCATTGCCGACTAAAATGGACCTATGGAGTCGCGCACAAGGATATTTGATGGATAAATATGTATTTATTATCTCTTCATTAATATTGGATATTATATATCTAATTTGATTTATTTGATAAATCATGCGGTCTAGTGAATTGAAATTAATTATCGGGTGACTAATTTAATTCATAAATTATTATTTCTTGGAAATATATTATTATAATTTTGTATTTGATAAAATTAATTAATTGGCTTAATTAATTAAGTATAAATACATTTAAGATAAAACGAAGTGTATTTAATGGACTAGACACGCGAACGTCCGGTACACGAACCGAGTGGCTCGGATCCTTTTCTCACCTAAAACTAAGTGGGACGCCCCCTCACTTTCTCCTCACCTTCCATGTTACTTCCTAACATATGAGGTGTTTTTTTATATAGCAAAGTATGAAGACTTGTAATGATATTCCATATCTCATAATTGATCTCATTTTTTGTTATATAATAAAGTAAGTCTTTTATTTTGAGTGTAAGACTTGAGAAAGTAAAAACATACACACATTTCCTTGCTAAGGGCCGTGAGTTTCAAAGGGGAGAAAAGAAAGAAAATTTTCTTCAAGTTTTTATTTCATCTTTGAGATAAATAAGAAAGGAAGAAGAGAAGTGAAGAAAAAATACTATATCAATTCCTAGCCGTATTCTTTGAGAACAAATTAATATATTATTTTTTCGATCAATATCCATCGCATGATAACTTAGAGACACTCGGAATATTCGGTGTTTTTGATCATTCATCAAGTTTGAACAAATTGGATTCGTGTTCGTGTTGGTGACCGGGAAAAGATCAAAACTTGGCTCGGGAATTTTTCCTTCAAGAAGATATTATCAAAGGTCTAAGAGGGTATGACTTCTTAATTTTATCGTCGTTATTTATTTATATTCGATTATACGATGCTTGATCGATCCTCTTAGGGGTTCGGTTTTTATCCGGTTGGACCGGTTGTTTATTCCGCTGCGTAATTCGAGTTTAATCGAAGAATCCCAACAGTGGTATTAGAGCGAGGTCTATGCGATTGTATATTCGATATTTGCATTTGGAATGTTTGGTTATTTTTTATGATTTAGAATCATAATTATTTTAATTGTTAATGTTTCATTGTTCATCTAAAAATTATTTTTCATGATTTTATGTTACAATATAAATCTATTTTTCTTTTAAAAACTGATTTAATTGTGTAATATAAAAATTAAAAAAAAATATATTATTTTTGGATTCGGGACGAAAATACGAGCCGGAAAAATAGCTGCACCGCGGCTCAGAAGTGCCAGGGCCGTGGCATGTTGTCTACCGTGAGGAGCGGCGGCGCCAGATCATTGGTCACTGGCCGGCAGAGCCGTGGGCTTGGCCCGGGCCTTGTGTTATTTGACTCCGTTTTTATATTTCGTTCGATAAATTAATTTTCCGCAAATTAAATTGGATTTAATTTGACTAAAATATAATTATGGTAATTTTATTTTTAAGGAAATTAATTTAATGAAATATTATTTTGTCCGGAATAAATTAAAATTAACGGTTATGTGAATTAGTTGGATTAATTCTAATAGTTGGATTAATTTTTGTTGATTAGATCAATATTTAGATTAATCAATATTGCTATTTATTTAATGTAATGGTTGCATTATTTTTTAATGGTGATGTAGTTCATGGACTTAGTATTTTGAATCTTTATTCGATGGGGTTGTAATGGCCGTTTTGAGCTGATTTTTTTTTTAGTAAATTTCTATAGGATGCAAATTTTATTAATGTAGTAAATTAGCTATGACGAAGGGCCGAGGACGAACCACCATGAAGAGGAAGATTCAAGACTTGTAATTAGATTACTTGTATTTTTTTATCGATTCGATGAAGACTCGATGCTTAGGAACGGTCCATGAACTGCATGTTGTTAGTTTTAGGTTGTGTATGTTTTCATATTGTATGAAAAACAAACAAACCGACAAACCGCGCTTATAAACGGATTAATGTGCATACTGTAACACATAATCGCGTTAAACTCCCACTTAAAAAAACTAAGTTATAAAGGTTACGAGGCTTCCTACCCTCCGTCAAACTCTTGGAAAATTAAAATCTAAACTAAAATATTATTCTTCCGAGTATGTCGGGATAATATTTTCGGTAAAGGTTGATAAATTCCTAGAGTGCATTAGATGCCTTTGGTTGTAACAAATCAAACCCCTAGAAACCGTATAGGTTGCCGAGTAAGATTCAATTGTCAGACTAATCGGAGTTGACGGTTTAAACTTAGATAGTTCAGCGAGCCACAGAAACTGAATGGGTTGAGGGCAAGTGAACTAGGGATAAAGAAGATCGAATCATCCATTAGATAGGTTTGTGTTAGACACCACTTTATAAAGAATGATAGAATAGAAACTGTATGGGTTGCCCTTTATTAAACTTTGTAAAGAACTCGATCACCACTATGAAGTCAACCGTGACTTCCGGATTTCACATGGGAGTGTGCAAATGCCGATAAAACAGTGGGAGCCGAGTTATGAATACAGAAAGTCCTTAAATTATTTACTTAGATCATAATTAAACAACCACTAATGAGTCTTAAATTATTCTCTGCAGTTAACAATATCTCTAAAAATGACAATGAACCCACTCGCAATTTTACTTGAAAATAACACTTTAACTGGACCCAACTTTGTGGAGTGACTTCGAAATCTGAGGATAGTCCTTATTATGTAAACGTTGGGATACGTCTTGGAGGCGGACATCCCACCAGCTCCTGCAAGGACCAGGGCTAATCATGAAGAAGTTGATGCCCATGAGAAATGGGTTAAGGATGGTGTCAGGGTTCGTGCTTTCATGATGTCCTCTATGAACAATGAGCTTCAGAGGGCCCATGAAAACATGTCCTCTTCAAGGGCGATTCTGGAACATCTTACTGAACTATATAGGGAGCATAGTCGAACTGCTCGGTATGAGATATCGAAGCAGTTGTTTGGTGCTCGGATGAAGGAAGGTGAGAAATTTGGGGATCATGTCCTCAAAATGATATCCATGACCGAGAGATTGGAGGCTCTTGATTTCAGGATGAATGCTTCTCTCCAGACCGACCTCATCCTACAGTCACTTCCTGACTTCTTCTCTCAGTTTGTGATGAACTTCAACTGCAACGAGATTGTTTGCAACATAGCTGGGCTAATGAATAAACTTAGTACGGCACAGTCTCAAATGAAGACTAGGCCGAAGAAGGCTGCACTTGTCTTTTTTCTGGGCCTTGGAGGTCAAATAACAATAAGAAAATGGGCAAGAAGCAGTTCAAGTGCAAAGGAGGGGTACAGAAAGATAAGGGCAAGGCCCCAATGGTTCAAAAGAGTAAGGGGGCCAAGAAAACGGACAAATGCCTCAACTGCGGTGAGCTAGGCCACTGGAGAAGGTACTATCCAAAACTTGACCGAAATGCGCCTTCAGGTACGGAACTACTGGTTTTGAAAACAAATTGTTCTGTAACTGTATATTTTACTTCTTGGATACTTGATTCTTGTGCGATTTCTCACATATGTAATATGAATCAGGATCTGGAGCAAAGTAGAAAGCTTGGAGCTGGAGAAGTGATGGTGACAGTTGGCAGCGGGCATAGTGTCGAGGCTACGGACATCGGATTACTATTATTGGATTTAGAATCCGGTTTTATTCTTACTTTAGAAGATGTAGTTGTATTGCCCAAGGGGTATAAAAACATTGTATCAATTACGGTCATGGACCGAAAGAGATTTCACTTCTTTATAGGAGATGGATCCTGTCGCATTTATGTTGGAAATAAATTGGTTGGTACTGCTACATTATTGAATGGTTTATACTATTTAAATCTAAATAATAAATCAACTGTGAACACTGTAACTAGGAAATGTGGTAGGGATGAAACAAACCAAGTACTTAAGTGACATCTTAGACTTGGTAATGTTGGTCAGACCAAGGTTCATAAAATGGAGAAAAATGGGCTTATGAGTCCACTAGGATCGGATCCCTATCCAACTTGTGAATCCTGCCTTCGAGGCAAAATGACTAAGTTACCCTTCACATAGACTTTTGAAAGATCTGCTGAAAAACTTGGATTGATCCATACTGATATTTGTGGCCCTTTTGAAGTGGCATGTGATGGCTTTCAATATTTCATTACATTCACTAATGACCATACTAGGTATGGGTTCGTGTACTTAATGAAACATAAATCTGAAGCTTTCAACAAATTCAAGGAATTTAAAGCCCTAGTTGAAAAAACAAACAGGTAATCGTGTTAAGGCTCTTTAGTCAGACCGAAGTGGCGAGTACATGAGTATTGAGTTTGACGAATTCTTAAAAGAACTAGGAATAATGTCACAGTTCACTCCTGCAGACACTCCACAATTAAATGATGTGTCGGAAAGAAGGAACCGAATCTTGTTGGGCATGGTTCGCTCCATGCTTAACTATACTGATCTACCGATTTATCTATGGGGTCACGCGCTCCTTACTATTGTGCATATCTTGAACAGATGTCCTTCCAAATCCATTCCTAAGACTCCACATGAGATGTGGAGAGGAAGAAAATCAAGTCTTAATCACTTTAGGATTTGGGGATGCCCTGTTTATGTCAAGAAGACTAAAGTAGAGAAATTGGAAGTTAAGTCTCTGAAAGGTCGTTTCATAGGATATCTAGGGGATTCCGTGGGATATCTATTCTACATGCACGAAGATCATAGGATCATTGTTGCTTTACAAGCACACTTTCTTGAAGATGAGTTTATTCAGGAAGGAGGCGCAGGTAGAAATATTTCTTTGGAAGAAATAAAAGAAACATCAAATGAGACACCTGTGCAAGATATTAGAACCGAACCTTCTGAAATACAAACACAACCTCGCAAGTCTAGTAGAATTTCTCAATTACCTGAGAGGTATGGCTATCTGCATCAAGAGGAATTGGGTGTCCATGAGATGACAAAAAGTAGTCATGAGAATGATCCTTCTACATACGACCAAGTGATGGTAGATGTTGACTGCGCCAAGTGGCAAGAAGCTATGGAAGCTGAGATAGACTCAATGCATGCTAATCAGGTCTGGACTTTAGTAGATTATCCTAAAGGCATGGTGCCTATTGGAAGCAAATGGATCTATAAAAGAAAGGCTGATGGAGATGGCAAGGTTGATACCTATAAGGCCAGCCTTGTGGCAAAGGGTTATTCCCAAAGAGAAGGAATCGATTATTTCGAGACCTTCTCGCCTATAGCTATGATTAAGTCTGTGCGCATGATGCTTGCCATAGCAGCGCACTTGGATTTATGGCAAATGGATGTGAAAACGGCATTCCTAAATTGATTCCTCGAGGAGAAGATTTACATGGAACAACCTAAAGGATTCATATCTGAAACAAATATTCATAAAGTATGCAAACTTCAGCATGCCATTTATGTGTTGGGATTCCGGATAAAAAATCGAGTACGCAGCGGAATAATAAAACTCAATATAAAGAATCCCAAACAGGATCGATCAATTAATGTATAAACGAAAAATAAATGACGAAGATAAAAGGATCAAAGTCCCATACCTTTGAAGCCTTTGATAATATCTTCGTAAGTTTGAGGATGATCACGAACCCGAGAACGAGCACGAAATCCCTTCATCCCAAACACCTAAAGCACGATGTCTCTACTTCACACGCGTCAGATGTTGCCCGGAAAAATCAACGAGACTCCATTCTATCAAGAGCACAGCTAGGGAAACTCGTAGGAATTTTTCTCTCTTATTTTTCCTCACTTCTTTTCACCTCAAAGATGATGAAGAACTTGGAAGAAAATTTTCTCTCTCCCTCTCTCTTTTTCTCATGACTGGAGCATCAAAAAATGAATGGTGGTGTTGGTGATGTTTTCTTTTGAAATATAATGTGATGATGTGATAATGTGATCCCACCACATCATGATATTTGGCACCAAGTGTTAACATATCATGATGGGCTCACACATAAATGATTATATCACAACAAGTAAGACCGAGTATCTCTGGTGTAACTTTAGTGGTGAGGCCAACGAGGAAGATGTTGAGGTAAAGATTGCGGATCAGATCGTACCCCGTACGGATAAGTTCAAGTATTTGGGTTCGATCATTCAGAAGGAAGGTGAGTGTGAAGATGATGTCACGCATCACATCAAGGCGGGGTGGCTAAGGTGGAGAGTAGTGACAGGGGTCCTGTGCGACAAGAAAGTCCCTCTAAAGTTGAAGGGTAAATTCTATAGAGCGGCAATCCGGCCTGCAATGTTGTATGGATCCGAATGTTGGGCGATGAAGAAGTCGCTTGAGAGCAAGTTGGAAGTTGCTGAAATGAGAATGTTACGTTGGTCGTGTGGTCGTACAATGTTAGATAGAATTGCGAACAGGGTTGTCAGGAACGCGCTGGAAGTGGCGCCCATTTCAGCGAAAGTTAGGGAAGGGAGATTGAGATGGTTTGGCCACATCCGCAGGAGGCAGGCATCTGCTCCGGTGAGGAGGGTCGAAAGTTTAATGGTTGTCAGGGAGAGGAGGATAGGCAGACCGAGGAGGACGTGGGAGGAGCAAATGAGATTAGATTTGAAGGCCTTAAACCTTTCCGAGACCATGACTGTTGATAGGTGCGCTTGGAGGCACCAGATCAGAGTTGTGGATTCTTTTGAAGGGAGCGGTGCTGTAGTTGAGAGCCTCGGGGTTGGGTTGTCTCGGTTAGCTTTGACCTAGAGCATTGCATTTTTACTTTTATTGTATATTTTATCCTATTGTCTTTGCGTGTGGTGTATTTTTGACAGGGAGCTGTGCGCAGAGCTAACCTCTCTTTTGTTAGAGCAGCGTTCATTGGGAGTGAAGTAGCCAAATTCCGCTTAGGTAAGTCCCATGTGGATCAAGCCATGGGCTCAGGTATGGTCTCGAGCTTTTTCGAATCATATGTTTTCCTTTGTATTTATCACACAAGATTCTGTTGTGCACTAAGATGGGGGTCTTCACGGAAATAGCCTCCCTACCGTAATAAGTAGGGGCATAGTCTGCGTACATCTTACCCTCCCCAGACCCTTCTCTGAGCGGGATATACTGGATATGTTTGGTTTGGTTTGGTTTACAACAAGAAAACATAAGGAAACCACCAAGAAGAGAGGAGGGAGGGGCGGCCCATATGGAGATGGGAGGAAACGAGCCGAGTCACTCGGCTCTTGTACCGGACGTTCGTCAAACGACTCCGTTAAAAACACTCCGTTTTATCTCCAATGTATTTATACTAATTAATTAATCCAATTAATTAATTAATTATATGAAATACAAATATATTTCTCTAAGAAAAATTATTTATGAATTAAATTAATTACCAATAGCTTAATTTCAATTCATAAGACCGCTATTTGATTTATCCAATAAATCATAATCAGATATCCAATATCTAATATTATTAGAGAGGCAATAAATTCACATTTATCCATCAACGATCCTGATGCGCGACTCTGTAGGTCCATCTCAGCCGGCATTGGGAGGAACCAATGAGTGCGGACAGCGCTTGGCCAGTCTAGCGGGCCGCACTGTAAACCCCGATTGAGAACGAATGAAGGGATCATTCCAGAACCATTATGTCGTGAATACCATATACGTATAGACCCTTCAGCAGATGTCCCGGTCAAGTCTTCGGGTCACGGTATGTCAAACCCTACTGTTGGCTAGACACTATACATGTGTTAATGTAAATCAAGACCGAATAATTACTAGTGTATCCAATACGACTAGATCAGAATGCTTTGGCCAAAGACTTATAATCTTGTTTGCCATTAACCGTATAGGACATTCGCCTGCTCACTAACAGGAGATAGAATCCTTTCTTGGCGTACAATAAAGACTGCTACCTGCCCGTATAGTACGCACTTCGAGGTTGACCCAGCGGTTAAGCAAACGAGTCTAACTACTCTAATGACAAACTAAACGTCACAGGCATATCTCTTACTGAACCCTCAAGTCAAAGGTCCACGTATATTATCATAACCTTTTGATTCATCATCCACTCTCCAAGAGTGAATACCGTGTGACTGAATCAAGTATGAATCATGTTCGAGTACACTGGTCCCACCAATATACTTATAACTATGCTACCAAGACATGCACATGTCCTAGCATCAATTATACAAGTCTTACTCAAAACTTAATGCCCAATTAAGTTTATCGACTTGCAAACAGTTTACGTAAATAACCTTTAAACACTTCCAGCGCATTTTTTCTTATCCGATAATGAGAGTATAATGCTTGCTCTTATTTACATGGACTTCACTTCAATGTTTACCAAAAGAAGAATGCATTTGAAATGCAATAAACAATGAATGAATCATATTGCCTTATATTAATTATTCCATAATTACAAGTACAATGCCATTTCTCTCTCATCCCCTGAAGGGCATTTGAGGGCATATTCCTAACAATCTCCCACTTGCACTCAATGCCACACATCATGGTATCCAATACCCATATTCTTCATATGTGTTTCCACGACAGCCTGAGATAACGGCTTAGTCAGCGGGTCAGAGACATTGTCTTCTGAGTCTACTCTTTGCAACGAAACATATCCTTTTTCAACCATCTCTCGAACGATGTGATACTTTCTCTCTATATGCTTGGTATTGTGGTGATCCCTTGGCTCCTTGGGTTGAGCGACAGCTCCATCATTATCACAAAATAGTGATATAGGCAGCTCTGCATTAGGCACCACTTGAAGTTCTTGCACAAACTTCTGCATCCAAAATGCTTCCTTGCTAGCCTCTAAGGCAGCTTGGTACTCTGCTTGGCAGGTGGAATCTGCAGTAGCGCTTTGCTTGGAGCTTATCCTAGATATTGCTCCTCCATTGAGAGTAAACAAATACCCAAATGTTGACTTAGAGTCGTCCTTGTCTCCTTGAAAATCAGAATTGGTGAATCCAACCACCTTCAGTTCCCCAACACCGTAAGTAAGAACCATATCTCTAGTCCTTCTTAAGTACTTAAGAATATTCTTAACGGCAGTCCAGTGTTCCATTCCCAGGTTTGCTTGAAATCGACTTACCACACTTACAGCGTAGGCTAAGTCCGGTCTCGTGCATAACATAGCGTACATGAGGCTACCCACTACCGGGGCATAGGGTACCTTACTCATCTCTATTTTGTGTTCCTCACTTTGAGGACATATTTTCTTGGTGAGATGAATTCCATGTTGCACGGGAAGGAACTCTCTTTTAGAATTATTCATCTTGAATCTTCTCAGGATCTTATCTATATAGAAGGCTTGGGAAAGTCCTATCATTCTTCGCGGTCTATCTCTATAAATACGGATCCCTAGAATATAGGAAGCTTCTCCCAAGTCTTTCATGGAGAATGTTTTAGAAAGACAAGCTTTCACAGTGCTGAGCATTGCTACGTTATTTCCCATACGTAGAATATCATCTACATATAGTACTAAGAACGCAATGTTGCTCCCACTGACCTTTTTGTAAACACATGAATCCTCCTCGTTTTGCACGAAGTCAAAAGTCCTTGACTGCTTCGTCAAATCGAAGGTTCCAACTCCGAGAATCTTACTTCAGCCTATAAATGGCTCGTTGCAGCTTACACGCCTTATGAATATTAGTTTTGGACACAAACCCTTAGGCTGTTCCATGTAGATTTCCTCCTCGAGGTATCCATTTAGAAAAGCCGTTTTGACGTCCATTTGCCGTATTTCATTATCGTAATGGGCAGCAATGGCAAGAATCATGTGAATCGACTAGCTACGGGCGAGAAGGTATCATGATAATCGATCCCTTCCCTTTGGGTATAACCCTTTGCCACAAGCCTGGACTTATAGGTGTCAACATTGCCATCCCCATAAGTCTTTCTCTTATAGATACATTTACTTCCAATAGGCCTCATGCCAGTTGGTAGATCTACTAGACTCCAGACCTGATTGGCATGCATCGAGTCTATCTCAGCTTTCATAGCTTCTTGATATTTATTGGAGTCCACATCCACTATCGTTTGATCATAGGTGACACAATCATCCTCAAGGATATCAGGAACGTCGTGGAGACTAAGTTCCTCGACATGTGTATAACCATACCTCTCAGGTAAGTGAGACACCCTATCAGACCTTCAAAGTGGAGGTTTTATTACAATAGGTTCGGTCGAGATCCCTGATCAGATGTCTCCTCAGGACTTTCATTGTGCTCTTTCAAAGAGACATTTCTACCCGAGCCACCTTCCTGAGTGAATTCATCCTCAAGAAAGTGCGCTTGTAAAGCCACAACGACCCTATGGTCTTCTGGCATGTAGAACAGATAACCCATCGAGTCCTCTGGGTATCCAATGAAATGTCCCTTGACGAACCTCGCTTCCAGTTTGTCCACCTTAGCCTTCTTGACATAGGTTGGACATCCCCAAATCTTTATGTGATTAAGACTTGGTTTCTTATCTTTCCACATCTCATGCGGAGTGATAGGAATGGATTTGGAAGGACATCTATTAAGGATATAGGCAGTGGTAAGTAAGGCGTACCCCCACAGGTAAGTCGGTAAATCAGTGTAATTCAACATGGAGCGAACCATGTCCAACAAAGTCCGATTTCTCCTTTCTGAAACACCATTTAACTATCGGGTTCCTGGCGGCTTGAACTGTGAAACTATTACATGTTCCTTAAGAAACTCATCAAACTCGATGCTCATATACTCGCCACCTCGGTCTGAACTAATTGCCTTGATATGACATCCAGTCTATTTTTCAACTAGGGCCTCAAATTCCTTGAATTTAGTAAAGGCTTCGGATTTATGTTTCATCAAGTACACAATCCCATACCTAGTATGATCATCTGTGAACGTTATGAAATATTGATATCCATCTCGAGCTGCTTCCAAAGCGCCATAAACATCTGTATGTACCAACCTAAGTTTCTCAGCAGCCCTTTCAAATGTCCTAGTGAAGGGCGACTTAGTCATCTTGCGTCTAAGGCAGGATTCACCAAGTTGGATAGGGTTCTTCACCCAATGTACTTAAAACTCCATCTTTCTCCATTTTGTGAACCTTGCCTGACCAACATGACCAAGTCTAAGGTTCTACTTAAGAGCTTGATTATTATCATGTCTGCCACGTTTCCTAGTTATAATGTTCACTGCTGATTTATTTTGTAAGTTCAGATGATATAAACCATTCAACAATGTAGCTGTGCCAACCAATTTATTTCGAAAATAAATTTTACAACTACCATTGCCAATGAAGAAAGAAAATCATTTCCGGTCCAAGACTGGAATGGATACAATATTTTTATTCCCCTTGGGAAAAACAAGTACTTCATCTAACGTTGAAATAAAACCGGATTCTAAACCCAGTAAGAGTGATCCAATATCGGTTGCCTCGACACTTTGTCCACTTCCGACAGTGACCATCACTTCCCCAACTTCAAGCTGCCTACTTCGTTCCAGATCCTAATTCATTGTATAAATATGAGAAGTAGCACCTGAATCCAGAATCCATGAAGCAGAATATACAGTAGCGGAACAATTGGTTTCAAAAACAAAAACTTACGTACCTAATGTGCCATTGATCTTGGGACAAGTCCTATGCCAGTGGCCCAACTCACTGCATTCAAGACATTTGTCCGTAGGTTTGGGACCGCCTACCTTATGAACCTTTAGGGCCTTGCCCTTGCCTTTCTGCACCCCTTTCTTGGGTTTATACTTAAAAATCCATCTTTCTCCATTTTGTGAACCTTGGTCTGACCAACATGACCAAGTTTAAGGTTCCACTTAAGAGCTTGATTAGTATTATGCCTGCGACGTTTCCTAGTTATAGTGTTCACTGCTGATTTATTTTGTAAGTTTAGATGATATAAACCATTCAACAATGTAGCTATGCCAACCAATTTATTTCGAAAATAAATTTTACAACTACCATTGCCAATGAAGAAAGAAAATCCTTTCCGGTCCAAGACTGGAATGGATACTATGTTCTTATGCCCCTTGGACAAAACAAGTACTTCATCTAACGTTAAAATAAAACCGGATTCTAAACCCAGTAGGAGTGATCCAATATCAGTTGCCTCGACACTTTGTCCGCTTCTGAAAGTGACCATCACTTCCCCAACTTCAAGCTGCCTACTTCGTTCCAGATCCTGATTCATTGTACAAATATGAGAAGTGGCACCTGAATCCAGAATCCATAAAGCAGAATATACAGTAGCGGAACAATTGGTTTCAAAAACAAAAGGTTCCGTACCTGATGCGCCATTGATCTTGGGACAAGTCCTACGCAGTGACCCAACTCACCGCATTCAAGACATTTGTCCGTAGGTTTGGGACCGTCTACTTTCTGAACCTTTAGGGCCTTGCCCTTGCCTTTCTGCACCCCTTTCTTGGGTTTATACTGCTCGTAGGTCTTTTTCTTCTTGTTCTTGGACCTCCGAGGCCCAGAAGAAATCACAAGAGCAGCCTCCCTCGGCTTAGTCTTCATGTTAGACTGTGCCGTCACCAGTTTGTTCATTAGCCCTGCTAATGTACGTGAAATTACATTACAGTTGAAATTTATTACAAACTGCATGAAGGAGTCAGGTAGAGATTGAAGGATGAGAGCAATTTGGAGGGATAAATCCATGTGAAATCGAGCCTCTCAATCATAGAGATCATCTTGAGGACGTGGTCTCCCACTTTCTCCCCTTCATTCATCCTAGTACTAAATAACTGCCTCGATATCTCATATCTAGCAGTCCTACTGTGCTCTCCATAAAGCTCGGTCAAGTGTGCGAGAATTTGCCTAGCAGAAGTCATTTTCTCGTGCGCTCTCTGCAGCTCATTAGTCATTGAGCCCATCATAAAGCCACGGACCAGCATATCATCCTTGACCCATTTTTCATGGACGTCAATTTCTTCCTGATTACCCCTAGTCCGGACTAGAGTCGGTGGAATGTCTGCCTCTACAACATATCCCAGAGACTCCATGCTGAGTACAATCATCAGATTCCGCAACCAGTCAAGAAAGTTGGGGCCGGTAAGGAGATTCTTTTCAAGTAGTATTGCAAGTGGGTTCTTTGCCACTTTTAGAGAGATATTATTTCGTTTCCCTGTATTGATGTAGACAAGATTGAATTAATGACTTGTTTTATTATGACTGAGTATAGAATTTAAGGGCTTGTATAATTCTTGTCTTGGCTCCCAATAATTTTATCAAAATTACATATTCCCATGTTATAATCCGGAAGTCATGATTAGGTCGACTTCTTAGTGGTGATAGAGTTCTTTACAAATTTTAACAGACGCAACCTGTCAGGTTTCTTTCCTATTAATTTTTGTAAAGTGGTGTCCAACACCAACCCGTCCAATGGATGATTCGATCTTCTTTTACCCGTAGTCTTCATGCCCCAACCTATCAGGTTTCTTGGTAATCCGGACTATCCAAGTTGTTGACCATCAACGTCTATCAGTCTGACTATTGAATCTCGCCTGGCAACCTATCAGGTTTCTAGGGGCGAAATTTATCACCAACCGAAGGCATCTAATGTACTCAAGAATTTATCAACCTCTACCAAATGTACTACCCTGATAACTCGGAAGCATAGCACACCGGCTCGGATATAACTTTTCTACGAGTTTGATGGAGGGTAGGAAACCTCGTAACCTTTTCAAAACTTAGTCTGTTTGTTGTCAGGAGAATTTCACGATTACTGTTACACTTTGCACATTAATTCATTTATAAGCACGTTTGTGCTTGTCAATCATTCAAAATGAAAAATAGTAAATAGCAACCTAGTTACTACCAACATGCAGTTCATGGACCGTTTCTAGAATAAAAACATCATAATCTAATTACATGTCTTCAGTCTTGAATCTTCGTCTTCTCGAGTGGCTCCGGCCTTCGTCATTACATATAAAATTTACATTAAAAATTGCATCCTATACAATTTTTCTAGTAAAATAAATAGGCCCAAAAACGGCCTTTATAACCCAATCGAATAAACCGAACGATTCAAAACTAGGTCCATGAACCACATCCCCATTCAAAAGCATTCATCCAACAAATACTAAATAAATGGATTGCAAATTAAATATATTTATCCGATTAATATATATAATCAACTATTAAATAGAACTGATCCAATCAATTCACACAATCGGTAACATGAAAACGTTCAAAGTAATTCGGTCAATCACATGTATTCCACTTAATTAATTTTCCCTTATAAAATGAGATACCATATATCATTTTAATCATATTAAATATAATTTAAAAATTGGAAATTAATTTTCAGGAATACACGAAAAAAACGAGCCCGAAACAAGACGAAAAGGGGGCTGGACCGCGGCCCGAACTGTCTGGACTGCTCGGTAGGGCCAGCACCAGGCCCGGACCGTGATCCCAAAAGCTGGACCGCACGGCCCACTGACCTTTATTCGGTGTCGCCCAACGCTCGATAGGATATCCAATATCCATATTTTTCAACATTCATATCTCCAATATAAATTATATTTCCAAGAAATTAAAGATTTATATTTAGACATAAATTTACGAAAAATGTAACAACAACGAACGAATAAATATATATCATGATTATGACAAAAATAATTCCAAATCATTCACCATACTATCAAGCATTCCAAATGCTAAAAAATAATTCGTATATACGGTATCATTGACCTCGCTCCAATACCACTGTTGGGTTCCGGATACAAAATTGAGTACGCAGCGGAATAATAAAACTCAATATAAATAATCCAAACAGGATCGATCAAGTGACGTATATACGAAAAATAAATGACGAAGAAAAAAGGATCAAATCCCCATACCTTTGAAGCATTTGATAATATCTTCGTAAGTTTGATGATGAACATGAACCCAAGCACGAGCACGAAATCCCTTCATCTCAAACACCGAAAGTACGATGTCTCTACTTCACACGCGTCAGATGTTGCCCGGAAAAATCAACGAGACCCCGTTCTATCAAGAACACGGCTAGGGAAACTCGTTGGAATTTTCCTCTCTTATTTTTCCTCACTTCTTTTCACCTTAAATATCGTGAAGAATTTGGAAGAAAAATTTCTCTCTCCCTCTATTTTTTTCTCACGGCCGGAGCATCAAAAAATGAATGGTGGTGTTGGTGATGTTTTCTTTTGATATATAATGTGATCATGTGATAATGTGATCCCACCACATCAAGATATTTGGCACCAAGTGTTGACATATCTGTAACACCCCCAAACCACTCAGGGATATTAAACGCCGTAGACCCTCTCCTCGAAGATCTACCAGGCTGGTAACAACATTTAACATCTCGACAATGCCTTCAAGGCTAAATGACTCAGTAGACCGATTTGGTCTTTCAATAAAATATACAACTCAATTACAACATATACCAACGCAGGGGTCAAAGTACAATAAACTCCCGTACAACGGGGAAAAGATACTGCAGCGGAAAAGAAAATACAACTAGACCAATACGACATCAACGGATCCTCGTGTGATTAGTATCGTTCATCTTTCATCATCCTTCGTGCCGACCCTGTGTTATGCTCCAAAACCTGAATGCAAAAATAGACATCCACCCCCCGAATACTCGGGGGTTAGCAAAACTCCACTATTTTGCTAGTGCAAATACAAAGTGCAAATACGAGCCATACAATTCACATTCCACGAATAACAATAACCAGGAATCCTCAAAGATCCAAACAAAACGAAAAGTACTTCTCGAGGCAAGGGTTTGAGAAAACATTTCAAAATCGAAATACCATAAACCAATGGAAATAATTTATAAGACGGTTTACAATGCCATCGAGAGTTTTAATAGAAAACCATTTAGGATTATCAAATCCTACTTTTCAAAATCCACAAGACAAAAGGGGTCACCGCCCCAAAAGTTTACTTTCCGTAAAATCACCTTTACCAAACCGTTGGGATTTTAGCACCAAATCCGTAAAATGACTTTTACAAAAATGTTGGGATTTTAGCCCCAAATCTCATCAACTCACAGTACACAAGAACGACCATAAGGCTCGTCTCCCAACATCAAAATCCACAAATAAAGGATTTAAAACAAACAACAAAATACTCTAGTGCCATCCTAGCCAAGTAAGCCAAACGAACAACTTACCTCTTACACACTTAGTCGATGCATGCAATCATGAAAACTGTTCAAAAGCGCTCATTTCCGGAAATGCCAATATCAAATCACATTTGCAAAATGCACCACAATTAACCGCGGACCCACAGCTTCGTGGATCCCTACCGAGACCCCGTCGGATCTAACCCAGCTGGTTAAAAGCAAGCTCGCGGTTCCACGGCTTCGTGGAGCCCTACCGAGACCCCGTCGGATCTAACCCGCGATGAGCATACACACACACACGTTACTCATGCAATACTAACATGCTAAGAATGTAAGTTCATTAAGAATACTCACTAGAGATGGCCATTAACTCGACACCATTATCAAACTCTTCAAAACACAATAACAAGATTAAATACGGAATATACGATTCCATAACTTTAAACAATAGGAGTATCATCATCAAATCCTTCAACGCTCAAAATAATCAAATCATAATCAATTCCCAAAACACACCGTTCACAAAACACACACGCATTTGAAAGAAAGCCTTTAACGAGGCCAAACTGAAATCTTTTGAAACTTCGCTTCAAACAACCAAACAAACACACTAATACGATCACCGATCATCATATCCACAAAATAAGAAAAGTATGGGCAAGGTACTTGCCTCGATACCACGAGCACGGAACAAAGAACGGATACGGCTCAACCGAAGCTTCTAACGCCCGATGCTAACGAAAAGGGAGACGACGAACGGAACGGAAGAATCAAGCACGACCGCGAGGAACCGAAAATGAACCTAACGATTCGAATAGCACAATCACAACCACTTCTAAACGATTATGGAAATGGAATACACCCGAAACCCGCCTACGATTCATGTATATTCGTACCAAAAATAACAACGAGGCGTACCACAACCAAACCCTCTCTATTCAGTAAAAATCCACAAAATATCCATGAATCCGTAGGAAAACTAAAGATACTAACAATATTAATCGTATATACCATGAATCCACCAACAAAAGCGGAACGAATCGGAAGAAAATCCCAAAACCCCCAATTTAGTCGAAAATAGGGTTCTAGAGATATTACCTTTGGAGATTCAAGTACTAAGATCCGTAGAACACGCATTGGATTGATTGTCCGGCTTCACAACCGAAGAAGAATGATGAAAATCAACTCCCAATCGATAATAATGAGGAACTCTCCCCCTCTCTCTCACTCTCGCGTCGCAGAAGAAGAAGGAGGAAATGAGCAGATTACGCTCAAAACAACGCAATTATAGGGGTCAAGCCGCATTGTGTGCCGCGGCACACCGAGGTGTGCCGCGGCACGTGCCAAAAATTATTCCTGTGGTTCGGCGGTGTCAGCAGACGGCTGCGTGTGCCGCGGCACCGTGTGCGGGTTTTGGTCGCAGATGTCACACGGGTGTGCCGCGGCACTGACTCGGCACTGTGCCGCGGCACCGGATGGGTGTGCCGCGGCACACGGTACAGTTTGCTCGACCAACAATTGAAGAAATTTGTGTGCCGCGGCACACACATCTTGTGTCGCGGCCCACACCCCCTTTTGGGCCCCAAAATGATGAAAATGATCCGGAAAGAGAATAAAACGATAGGAATCAATATTGGGGAACCAATAACACGAAATGGATCCGCGGCAACCCCGAAACGGCGGTTCCGCACAACAATAACGAGAATACAGTTCAACAGTTGACAGGAAGGACACACTGAAAGGTACACGAGGGTCACTACGATCGAGAAATACACCAAAAAAAAGAAAATTACCGAAATTCGAAATTGCGGATATTACATTCTACCCTCCTTAAAAGAAGTTTCGTCCCGAAACTTAAAACAAGTAGGGAGAAGCAATATCCCACTTGGAAAACTCAACGAGATACACAAGAAATACGTAACTTACGCCCATCGGCGAAACGTTACAAGCAACGCAAAGGAATAAACGGCGTGAAAACACGCTCCAGGGCGACCAACACAATGCCACCGGTAGAGACATAATAAAATCAACAAGTGACAAGTGTCATCAAACAGATAATACAATCAAGTCGATTATCCGAACAATCACAAAACACAACCAACGAAAATCAATACGATTGACCAACTCAACGGTATATCAATCAAAACATGAGCCACACGCTGAACAAATACGGAATTCCACCGCCCAGGGTTGGAAGATCGAAAACGAGACTAATTTCCCGAACTTAAGGAAATTAGGAATGAGCCTGAATGCTCAACGATCACGAAACGAGGACAAAACCGAACAAACAAACGACCGAACCAAAACGGTCGAGACAACCAAAAAGCGAACAATCATGTTCGAATCACGAAGAACAATAAAATTCAAACAACAACTCCAAGGTTCACGTCTCGACTCGAGACAATATATGATCCGGTGAAAACAACAACGTATGCATTCACATAAGATCCACATGAAAGGGAATAGAAATTGAAAAGTCACAACGACAAACGAGTTATTCCGAAATGATGCCACACTCGTTCGATAAACAAAAACAAGGGGCAGGACAAGCTCAGAAATGTCAACGAACATAAATGAGTCGACTAAGTAGAATATACAGAAGTTCAAAATCCGATCCCTTCGAATAAATGTAGTAGTAGAACCAAATGATGGTACTCCCGAACAAGGTTCTCAAGAATCGAACCGAACTCGAAAAAATCACATCGATAACCAGATCGCCCACAACAAGATCACACTGCTCGAACGATGAAACCGAAATACGTAACAAGTTCATAAAGTGTCAACGAACATGAGCAAATCGATAGACTGGAGAAAGAGAAAATACGTAAGTCAAAATAGTACGGCATTACCTCCGACTCGTCCACGAAATTCACAAAACAGAGCAAGGTAACAAGACATTAAACAACCGACACATAACTAACGATCACCGATGCACACGGCCATACCAACCCAAGCTCTAACAGCTCGCACATGCGCGACAACGCAGAAATCACCACGAGGCGACAATATTCAACACCAACATCCCACCTCTCACAAGGGGCTAACACAACAAATGTGTGGAAAACGACTCAACGCTCACACCGCCAAGTCGGTCATACTCGGGAGCAAACATCAAAATGACAACTTGAACATCATACATATATACCCAGCCCTCAAACGGGAATGGATAAGTTTTAAAAACGAAAACCTCATTTTGAAAATAATTTAGAATAACACCGGTTGATCTTGAGTATCACCCTTCAAAAAGTACAAACGTGAAACATTGTTATTGAGACTTTGGAGAACCATTTCACATTTGGTAAAAATGAGGACACTTTCTTTTAGTGAAAAGCTTTCAGAATATTCGACCCTCGGGTCTAAGTAAAAGTGTTTATAAAACATTGAAAATATCTCAAAACATTTTGGGTCCTCGCGGTAGAAGAATTTTGAAACATATTGTGGCATCTTGGATGTACCACGAGAAAATGATTCATTTTGAAAATACGTCTCGAAATTTATTTCTAAGATACTCAAGTTTTCGAAAATAATTCAATGCCAAAAAGGACGATGCCAAAAAGGCTAGAATGCCCAAAAATTTCAGGTAGTCACACGGAACATCATAGCGCTGTGGGTCCCGGCCTAACCCTGTGCTAAAAACCATTTACAAAAATGCCAAAAAGGCTGATGACGGTAATATTTCAAAAACTCACGAAAGCCATTTACAAAATACTAAATACCGTCACAAGAATTTCGCCAAAGCGATCAAGGCCATAATGCCAAAAACTCAGTTAAGGGAAGCGGTTATCGAAATAAAACTCGGTCGGTAAAATACCAAAAGTCATTACAAAAGAACTCACGAAGCGGATAAAAGAAATACAGTTCAATATGCACAATCCAGCAACACTACTCCTCATAAGAATAAAATATTAGAGTCAAATAACCACATTCAGAACAAAACCACTGGCCCCATTCGAGGCCTCTAAAGACCCTACCGCACTGGCTAGTGAGCAAGTCGAACGTGTATAAGCACAAAGCTTCCACAAGAGAACTTGTAAAACGTGCAAATCGAATCGAAAATCATCAGCAACGGACAAAAACAAAAAGAAAAAAGACATCACAAGCGACGACACTCCTCGTATAAATCAAATACGAGAGTCGATTAAATACATATCGTGAAATCAAAATCCACATAAGGATTCCATCACTTAACAAATAATCATAAAAATAGCTCGTTTCACACGAGGCACAACACAAAGAAGGGAGACTTACATTCACAGGTCGCACGAAGATGATGATCGCCCCACGATACTAACCACGACCAACAACTCAAACGACGCGTCGCGACACGACTCAGTCAGATAAAATCCGACGAAACAAGACTCAAACAACACGACTTGACCCGACAGCCTAGGTTTCCTCAACCTAAGCTCTGATACCATTTGTGTAACACCCCCAAACCACTCAGGGATATTACACGCCGTAGACCCTCTCCTCGAAGATCTACCCGGCTGGTAACAACATTTAACATCTCGACAATGCCTTCAAGGCTAAATGACTCAGTAGACCGATTTGGTCTTTCAATAAAATATACAACTCAATTACAACATATACCCACGCAGGGGTCAAAGTACAATAAACTCCCGTACAACGGGGAAAAGATACTGCAGCGGAAAAGAAAATACAACTAGACCAATACGACATCAACGGATCCTCGTGTGATTAGTATCGTTCATCTTTCATCATCCTTCGTGCCGACCCTGTGTTATGCTCCAAAACCCGAATGCAAAATAGACATCCACCCCCCGAATACTCTGGGTTAGCAAACTCCACCGTTTTGCTAGTGCAAATACAAAGTGCAAATACGAGACATACAATTCACATTCCACTAATAAAAATAACAATGAATCCTCAAAGATCCAAACAAAACGAAAAGTACTTCTCGAGGCAAGGGTTTGAGAAAACATTTCAAAATCGAAATACCATAAACCAATGGAAATAATTTATAAGACGGTTTAGAATGCCATCGAGAGTTTTAATAGAAAACCATTTAGGATTATCAAATCCTACTTTTCAAAATCCACAAGACAAAAGGGTCACCGCCCCAAAAGTTTACTTTCCGTAAAATCACCTTTACCAAACCGTTGGGATTTTAGCCCCAAATCCGTAAAATGACTTTTACAAAAATGTTGGGATTTTAGCCCCAAATCTCATCAACTCACAGTACACAAGAACGACCATAAGGCTCGTCTCCCAACATCAAAATCCACAAATAAAGGATTTAAAACAAACAACAAAATACTCTAGTGCCATCCTAGCCAAGTAAGCCAAACGAACAACTTACCTCTTACACACTTAGTCGATGCATGCAATCATGAAAACCGTTCAAAAGCGCTCATTTCCTGAAATGCCAATATCAAATCACATTTGCAAAATGCACCACAATTAACCGCGGACCCACAGCTTCGTGGATCCCTACCGAGACCCCGTCGGATCTAACCCGCAGTGGTTAAAAGCAAGCTCGCGGTTCCACAGCTTCGTGGAGCCCTACCGAGACCCCGTCGGATCTAACCCGCAGTGAGCATACACACACACACGTTACTCATGCAATACTAACATGCTAAGAATGTAAGTTCATTAAGAATACTCACTAGAGATGGCCATTAACTCGACACCATTATCAAACTCTTCAAAACACAATAACAAGATTAAATACGGAATATACGATTCCATAACTTTAAACAATAGGAGTATCATCATCAAATCCTTCAACGTTCAAAATAATCAAATCATAATCAATTCCCAAAACACACCGTTCACAAAACACACACGCATTTGAAAGAAAGCCTTTAACGAGGCCAAACCGAAATCTTTTGAAACTTCGTTTCAAACAACCAAACAAACACACTAATACGATCACCGATCATCATATCCACAAAATAAGAAAAGTATGGGCAAGGTACTTGCCTCGATACCACGAGCACGGAACCACGAACGGATACGGCTCAACCGGAAGCTTCTAACGCCCGATGCTAACGAAAAGGGAGACGACAACGAACGGAACGGAAGAATCAAGCACGACCGCGAGGAACCGACGAAAATGAACCTAACGATTCGAATAGCACAATCACAACCACTTCTAAACGATTATGGAAATGGAATACACCCGGAAACCCGCCTACGATTCATGTATATTCGTACCAAAAATAACAACGAGGGTGGACCACAACCAAACCCTCTCGATTCCGTAAAAATCCACAAAATATCCATGAATCCGTAGGAAAACTAAAGATACTAACGATATTAATCGTATATACCATGAATCCACCAACAAAACGGAACGAATCGGAAGAAAATCCCAAAACCCCCAATTTAGTCGAAAATAGGGTTCTAGAGATATTACCTTTGGAGATTCAAGTACTAAGATCCGTAGAACACGCATTGGATTGATTGTCCGGGCTTCACAATCGAAGAAGAATGATGAAAATCAACTCCCCAATCGATAATAATGAGGAACTCTCCCCCTCTCTCTCACTCTCTCGCGTCGCAGGAAGAAGAAGGAGGAAATGAGTAGATTACGCTCAAAACAACGCAATTATAGGGGTTGACCGCATCAGGTGCCGCGGCACGTGCCAAAAATTATTTCCGTGGTTCGGAAGAAGCCGCGCACCCAGACAAAGCGGTTTTGGTCGCAGATGTCACACGGGTGTGCCGCGGCACCGGATGGGTGTGCCGCGGCACACGGTACAGTTCGCTCGACCAACAACTGAAGAAATTTGTGTGCCGCGGCACACACATCTTGTGCCGCGGCCCACACCCCCTTTTGGGCCCCAAAATAATGAAAATGGTCCGGAAAGAGAATAAAACGATAGGAATCACTATTGGGGAACCAATAACACGAAATGGATCCGCGGCAACCCCGAAACGGCGGTTCCGCACAACAATAACGAGAATACAGTTCAACAGTTGACAGGAAGGACACACTGAAAGGTACACGAGGGTCACTACGATCGAGAAATACACCAAAAAAAGAAAATTACCGAAATTCGAAATTGCGGATATTACAATATCTTGGTGGGCTCACACATGAATGATTGTATCACAACAAGAAAACATAAGGAAACCACCAAGAAGAGAGGGGAGAGGGGCGGCCCATGTGGAGATGGGAGGAAACGAGCCGAGTCACTCGGCTCGTGTACCGGACGTTCTTCAAACAACTCCGTTAAAAACACTCCGTTTTATCTCCAATGTTTTTATACTAATTAATTAATCCCATTAATTAATTATATCAAATACAATATATTTCTCTAAGAAAAATTATTTATAAATTAAATTAATTACCCAGTAACTTAATTTCAATTCATAAGACCGCTATTTGATTTATCCAACAAATCATAATCAGATATCCAACATCTAATATTATTTGAGAGATAATAAGTTCACATTTATCCGTCAACTCCTGATGCGCGACTCTGTAGGTCCATCTCAGCCGGCATTGGGAGGAACCAATGAGTGCGGAGAGCGCTTCGCCAGCCTAGCGGGCCGCACTATAAACCCCGACTGAGAACGAATGACGGGATCATTCTAGAACTATTATATCGTGAATACCATATATACGTATAGACCCTTCATCAGATGTCCCAATCAAGTCTTCGGGTCACGGTAAAGTCAAACCCTACTGTTGACTAGACACTATACATGTGTTAATACAAATCAAGACCGACTGATTACTAGTGTATCCAATACGACTATATCAAAATGCTTTGGCCAAAGACTTATGATCTTATTTGCTATTAACCTTATAGGACATTCGCCTGCTCAGTAACAGGAGATAGAATCCTTTCTTGGCATATAGTAAAGACTGCTACCTGCCCGTATAGTCCGCACTTCGAGGTTGACCCAGCGATTAAGCAAATGAGTCTAACTACTCTAATGACAAACTAAACGTCACAGGCACATCTCTTACTGAACCCTCAAGTCAAAGGTCCACGTATATTATCACAACCTTTCGATTCATCATCGACTCTCCAAGAGTGAATACCATGTGACTGAATCAAGTATGAGTCATGTTCGAGTACACTGGTCCCACCAATATACTTATAACTATGCTACCAAGACATGCACGTGTCCTAGCATCAATTATACAAGTCTTACTCAAAACTTAATGCCCAATTAAGTTTATCGACTTGCGAACGGTTTATGTAAATAAGCTTTAAACACTTCCAGTGCATTTTCTCTTATCCGATAACGAGAGTGGAATGCTTGCTCTTATTTACATGGACTTCACTTCAATGTTTACCAAAACAAGAATGCATTTGAAATGCAATAAACAATGAATGAATCATATTGCCTTATATTAGTTATTCCATAATTACAAGTACAATGCCCTTTCTCTCTCATCCCCTGAGTGGCATTCGAGGGCATATTCCTAACATTATGGACTAAAGCAAGCTTCGCAAAGTTGGAATCTTTGTTTTATCGAGACAGTAAAAGAGTTTGATTTTGTCCAAAACGAAGAGGAGCCCTGTATTTATAAGAAGGTTAGTGGGAGCAAAATTGCGTTCTTAATACTATATGTGGATGACATTCTACTTATAGGAAACAACGTCGGAATGGTCAGTTCTATGAAAGCTTGGCTTTCTAAAGAGTTCTTAATGTAAGACTTGGGAGAAGCTACCTATATTTTGGGTATTCGCCTCTACCGAGATAGAGCGAAAAGGATGTTAGGTCTTTCCCAAGCCCTCTATATAGAAAAGATCCTGAAGTAATTTAGGATGGAAGATTCTAAAAGAGGGTTCCTACTTATGCAACCTAGTGCAAAACTTTCCTTAGAGATGTGTCCTCAAAGTGAGGAAGACATAAAGGAAATGAGCAAGGTACCCTATGCTTCAGTAGTTGGTAGCCTCATGTATGCAATGATTTGTACTAGATCGGACATTGCCTATGCTGTGAGCGTAGTAAGTCGGTTTCAGTCAAATCCAGGGCAGGAACATTGGACTGCTGTGAAGAAAATTCTTAAGTATCTAAAGAGGACTAAAGATTTGGTTCTTACATACGGCCGTGGAGAACTTAGAGTGATGAGTTATACAGACTCAGATTTTTTGGTGGACATGAATGCTCAGATGTCCACATCAGGGTATATCTTTACTTTGAATGGTGGGGCAGTCTCTTGGAGAAGTTCCAAGCAAAGCTCTACTGCAATCTCTACATGTCAATCCGAATATCATGCAGCCACAGAGGCTGCTAAAGAAGCTTTATGGGTTAAGAATTTCACTGAGGAACTTCAAGTGGTTCCTAACGCAGAGAAGCCCGTGGCACTGTTTTGTGACAACGACGGAGCTGTGCACAGGCTAAGGAGCCTAGGGCTCACCACAACACCAAACATATTGCGAGAAAATATCATTTTGTTAGAGAAATGGTTAAGGAATGGAATGTTATGCTGCAGAGAGTAGATATAGCAAATAATGTTGCTGATCCGCTTACCAAGCTACTATCTCATAAAGTCTTAGAGAGATATCTGCAGAGTATGGGTATTAGATACCATAGTTTGTGGCATTGAGTGCAAGTGGGAGATTGTTAGTAATATGCCCTCGAATGCCACTCAGAGGATGAGAGAGTGAGAGCATTGTATTGTTGTTATGAATATTACATTAAATAAGGCATTTATTATTTCTATATTATTGTATATCACAGGCATTGTGATTTGGTATATAAATTAATAGTCCTTACATTTGAGAGCAAACATTCACTTCTTATGGAGATAAGAAGATAGGCACTGGAAGTGTTTAGGACTCGAATGCTTAACTGGTTCGCAAGTCGATAAAACTTAACTGGACAATAAGTTTAGACAAGACTTGTATAACGTGTACTTGACATGTAGAGTGCCTGTCTTCAGTAAGACTTAGTGGGAGCACACGTTATAGGTATGCTAATGGGATTAGTATACTCGAACATTACTCAACTCGATTCGGTCACATAGATATCACTCAGGATTGTCAATGGCTAAATTGAAAGATTGTGATAGGTATACGTGGACCTTTGACTTGAGGTTTCAGTAGGAGATGTGCTTGTGACATTAAGTTAGTCATTAGAGTAGTTCGATCCAATCGCTGGTTGGTGGGGTCAACCTCGAAATGCAACTTAGTGGGCAAGTAGCAGTCTCTACTGAATACCAAGATAGAATTCTTTCTCCTATAAGTGAGCAGGTAAATATCCTATGCGGTTAATGGCAAATGAGATCATAAGTCTTTGGCCAAAGCATTTAGAGCTAGTTGTATTTGGTACATGATAGCTCAGTGATCTCGGTTTGCATTAACAAAATGCATAGAGTCAAGTTATAATAGGGTTCGACTTTACTGTGACCCTAATACTTGACCGGGATATATGATTGGAGAGTTTATATGTATACGGTATTCACGACATAATGGTTTTGGAATGATTCTACCATTCATTCTTAGTTGGGTTACAGTACGGAGCACTAGACTGGCTAAGTGTTACCCATACTCCTTGGTTCCTCCCATTGCCGACTAAGACAACCTATGGAGTCACGCACAAGGATTATTGATGGATAAATATGTATTTATTATCTCTTCATTAATATTGGATATTATATATCTAATTTGATTTATTTGATAAATCATGCGGTCTAGTGAAATTAATTACCGGGTGATTAAGTTAATTCATAAATAATTATTTCTTGGAAATATATTATTATTATTTTGTATTTGATAAAATTAATTAATTGGATCAATTAATTAAGTATAAATACATTTGAGATAAAATGAAGTGTGCTTAATGGACTAGATACGCGAACGTCCGGTACACGAACCGAGTGGCTCGACTCATATTCTCACCTAAAAATAAGTGGTCTGCCCCCTCACTTTCTCCTCATCTTCCATGTTACTTCCTAATATGTGAGGTGTAATTTTTATATAGCAAAGTATGAAGATTTGTAATGAGATTCCATATCTCATAATTGATCTCATTTTTTGTTATATAATAAAGTAAGTCTTTCATTTTGAGTGTAAGACTTGAGAAAGTAAAAATATACACACATTTCCTTGCTAAGGGCCGTGAGTTTCAAAGTGGGGAAAAGAAAGAAAATTTTCTTCTAGTTTTTATTTCATCTTTGAGAGAAATAAGAAAAGGAAGAAGAGAAGTGAAGAAAAAATACTATATCAATCCCTAGCCGTGTTCTTTGAAAACAAACTGATATATTATTTTTCGATCAATATCCATCGCATGATAACATAGAGACACTCGGCATATTGGGTGTTTTTGATCATTCATCAAGTTTGAACAAATCGGATTCGTGTTCGTGTTGGTGATCGGGAAAAGATCAAAACTTGGCTCGAAAATTTTTCCTTCAAGAAGATATTATCAAAGATCTACGAGGGTATGACTTCTTAATTTTATCTTCGTTATTTATTTATATTCGATTATACGATGCTTGATCGATCCTTTTAGGGGTTCGGTTTTATCCGATTGGACCGGTAGTTTATTCCGCTGCGTAATTCGATTTTAACCGACGAATCCCAACAATCATTTGCCGAGAAGTTTCAAGGGCTTCTTCCATTTGCCTTGTCGATTATTCGAACAGAGGCTGATAAGATCAAATACTTCCTTAAGACATTGAAACCTCATATGAGAATATGGTTGCTTAATCATCAGTGCACGACTCTACCGGAGTTCATTGAGAAAGCCCTTTAGTATGAACTTACTACTAAGGAGATTTCTAAGAAGCAGCCGCTCTGCTAATAAGAGATCAAGGAACAAGAACCAAGCTGATGGTAACCGGGGAATATTCAAGAAACCCCAAACTGGACCGACTTTTTCTGAACGGCTAGTTGTGACGCCTAACCCAGCGGGATTGCAATCCCAAGCATCTAGTTCGGCCATTTTGTGCTTTAATTGTGGAGAGCAGGGTATCAGCTCCAGATGTCCAAGACCGACTGTTTCATGCCATACTTGTAGAGGTGCCGGTCATCATGCTCGTTTCTATAGAGGTGGATCAGGATGGACTCCGATTGCCTCACACGCTCAAGTTCAGTCTACGGTTCAGGACCGCAGCACTTCATCCGTTTCCCACCAGACTATAGGGACGAACAAAGGGGTAGGTTGTGGAGGTCAAGCTGGTACATCAGGTACCGAGGCTGCAAAGCCCATGATCTATGAAATGAGAAGGACGATGATCCCGAGGCCGATATGATTGCAGGCACTTGAGATCCATTCTGAGCCTGTATGTACTCTTTTTGATAATGGTGCTTTGCATTCTTTTATATCTGTGTCTTGCTTGAGCCGATCGCAATTTGATAATGTTATTGAGTGCCAGCCTTATGTGATTGGTCTACCTGATGGCAGAAGAATTGTTGGGAATCGTGAAGTTCAGAACTGTCCGATTCTAATGGACGATCGTGACTGGTTGTCAGATTTGATTGTGGTTGATTTACTTAAAGATAATGTAATCTTGAGTAACAACTGTATGGATCGTCATGATGCCCAAGATCCAGATTGCCACTACAATTGACAAATTTATTTTGAGTCGGTATATTTTTCGTAATTGTTTCAATCTCACCAGAGTCGATCTTCACAAGAGGAACTGGAAATCTAGTCATCTTTGGGTTAGAGACATCAATTCTATTACATACGATATGTTGTCCGCATTTACGAGCTCTCGAACCATATCGTAAAGCTAAAAAATGAAATGTTGTCGGAAACAAAGAACGGATTGGTATTCTCTTTATTGTTGTGCACATATCTCCACATCCACATCCACATCCACATCCATTCATTAATCTTTTATATCTCCACAAATGGCAAACTAGAATCCACATTATTTTTACCGAATTGATAACTGCACTCAAATAAAACAAAATCATAAATATTAACTCAACAAATGACAAAATTTCAAAATATATCATATGAGATATTTTTAGCACCTGAAAAAGAGATTAAAATGGTAAGGAATAATGGAGTAAACAATGACGGCAGTATCATTTTGCATTACAACATGATTGTACATTTGCTATGCCTAATGCATAACTAATAAGATAATTATACATTTTACAACATGGCACATATCATACATATACAAAAATCCAGAAACCAATATATTTTTTAAATGAGAAAATTAAAATATGATGTTGAATGGACAAACGATAAGGACTCTAGTATCTTTATATGTAATGCGGAACGACTATACAGTCGTTATCATTGATGGATTGCTTTATACATCATCATCATCAAAATAATGGCTCAAGGAAAGCATGAAACTATACACAAATTATGTAACTCATGATATATATTAAGTAATATGGCGAGAAACTATATTTATAAGATTACTTATTTCTTCATACCTTGTCACCTATAAATTTCACCACTCATAAAATTCACTTCCTACATGAATTTAGAGTCTTTGCAAGAGAATGGAGATAGAAATCTCTATTTTTTTGAAGATGAATATAGATGAACAGGAAAATAACCCTATACGTGTGCGTATATGTAAAATAGATTCCTCTACTAATGGGGAATATTTTAGATAGTTTAAATATTTTTCTTCATATTAAATTCATAGGGTTATCTACACATTTTTTTGTTTAACTTTTTTTTTTTAAATAAATTAAAAATTTGACATGTCCTTTTAAATAAAAGCCCCAATTTTTTCTTCAAACACCACGCGGCACCTTTTCTTCTATTTCTTCTCCGCCGAGACGCCGCAACGCGCCACTACCTGCCAACCGCTGAACGTCGCCTTGCACCCGCCGGTAAGCACCACCGTTTTCTGTCCATCTTTCTTCATTTTTCTTCTATATTTTATTTCTTTATCAATTTCTGCTTCTTCTTCCGGCGAAGGCTGCCCGTGAGTCATTACTTGTTCTCCGCCAAAGACAGTTGCGTACGTGACTGAGGCGAGGCGTCGGCGTATCAGCGATCGCCATGAACAGCTGGAACCCGCTGTTTATTTTTTTTAATTGTTATTTTTATATTTCCCTCCGCCGTTAATTTTCTTGCTTCTTTTCTGGCCTGTTCTTCCTTCATGGCAGATTGTTGCTCTCTCCACTGCTGTTCAAGCGCTGGTGACAGGTGGTCAAGGAGTCCTGTTGAATGTCTTGGCATTATGCTAATCCCGATCGCACTCTAAATCATGTGGGTACAAATATTTCACGAAATTCACAGGGAAAAGAAAGAAAATACTAATTGTGCATATGTGCCGGTCCTATTCAAAATTTCCAAACGGGCACAGTCCGATAATATGCTCAAGTCATGTCCTATGATCAATATTAAATTAGCATTCAAATCTTCAGCATTCAACTAGCTTCGACTGTTTCAGAAGTTTCGATGCTTCCTACCCCATTTATTAATTCCACTGGAAGTCTTGGTTTTGTACTTCGTGCATTTAGATATCATGTATAACCTCTTACATTTATATTGATATGTGACAGTGTGGATCTGTCCTTTTCATTAAAATTATTTAATGGCCAAGTTGCAATTTCAGTCCTGACTATAGGGGACGGCAAATTGGTCCTTTTCAAATTCCGCTTGGCGAAATCACCATATATATTTAATAGGCTCTTGGATTAGTCCACAATTTGTTAAGTGTTTCAAAATTTGCTAGGAAAATCTCATTTGAGTTGCATGTTCGAAACCAAAAAGATTTGATTTTGCACCCCTGACAAAAAATAAAGTGTTTTTGCTAGTATAACTTTTGGTAAGATGTTAAGGAGAAGACTGTAAATTAAATTGTCCGGAAATTTATGACCTTGTTTGGATGTATCTCCATATCCAATTCTGGTTCTAAGGCTGGAGAATGACATTTGACAAGTTATTGTATTTCATACGGGAATTTTTTTTTTTTTTTTTTTTTTTTTGTATGTTGTTTGAATTTTCATGTTTATAAATGAATTACATTTGGTTATAGTTTTTGACCTTAGTTTTGACATAGATTTGCGGCGTTAGGTATTTTAGTAAAATTTGCTTGTTTGTAGTTGTTGAAGTATGCTTGACCCTTGCAAATATTTTACATTATTAAGCTGAAACCTTGTTTGGTTTGGTTGTGTTTCCGAAATCCTTTTTTCCATGAAAAAGTGAAATGAGAGCTTCACTAAACAAACATAAACCCGTTTCCTATTATAGTTGGAAAATGGCTACACCTCAACAGATTTGGAATCTCCAACAAAATGAGGACAAAGTCTGATGTTTTTAAAGAGATAGGTAGGTTTTGCGTTGCTGAATTTGGAATGGGTCACTTTTGCCACACACCTAGAGTCACAGGACAAAAAATACAAATAACTCCTTATTTGATTCATTTTGTTGTGTTTATTGTTGCCACCAAAATGACATGCTCTTGTTTCTGAAGGTCCAACTACTAGAGGGAGTCCCAGCATTCGTGCATATCAGAGACAATGACTTTTTGGGGATGAAGTGAGTTTCCATTCCTTAATAATTCTTGTTTTAAATCTTCCAGGATCATTATGCATTCATTTGTCCTAGCATATGTTGATAAACAAATGGTGATATGACGTTTGGTATTATGCCCGAGACTGAATTAGAGATTTGGAGCCTCCAAATTTCTAATGAATCCTTCTTCAGGATCTACTCAGTCACCTCTTTAAAATGATTGGTCTTTTTGATTTTCTGATTTATGCATTACTAAGTTATCTGCTATTTCTGGTGAATATTGATGATGATGAAATACTAAATAGGTCTGTTTTTGGTCTAGTATTTTTCTTTCAAACCCCATTCAACCAAACCCATTTAGTTTTCATCTTATCTGTATTTTTTTATATAATTTGGATGGTAATTTATAAAGAAAGATACACTTTTTTTCCGGTGGATTTTAATGATATCAAATAAAGGAATATGCTTGGTTGGTAGGTTATCAGGAGGGCCTAGGGGAGGAATCACCATCAATATGTTATGCAGTCGTAGGAATGATTTCGTAATTTTTGCCTCATGCTTCTGATAATTTAGTTTTGTTATGACAAGTTCTATTTTTCAAAACTTGAATATAGAATAATGAGTTTTCCTTTCATGGCATTCTTACTACCAGAAATAAATAAATAACCATCAATTGATTGAAAACGTCTTATTAATGCAGTCATTTCATTGCAATTGCTTATTATTACTAGACCACGTGTTTATTACTTGATGAAACAGATCGAGGATTTTACATTTTTAACTAATTAATTATTGTTTTTTCTTTTTCCATTCGTCTCAGACCTAAGATACTGAAAGATGAGGATATTGCCGTTTGTGAATGCAAATATGATGCCTGGAATCCTGAAAATTCATGTGGAGAAAGCTGTCTGAATGTACTAACCAACACAGAGTGCACTCCAGGATACTGTCTATGTGGTGAGCACTGCAGGAATCAGGTGAGCTGAAGTATATAGACTGCCCACATCTTTTACTCTCATGTAGTGTCAAGCACAATGGTAAGAGCAATAAGTATTGCTCCAATCCAATTGAGCCTATTATGGTGCCCACGAGATCCTGTATCTTAGCTTATTCTTCTTCAACTTCTTTGCCTATTATGGTGCCCACGAGGTCCTGAATCTTAGTTTATTCTTCTTCAACTTCTTTTGTAATTTTTTGTTCATAATTAAACGACCTGTATCTTTTTAAATATCTTCCTTCTTAAATCACCGTGAACAGAAGAAAGCCCTTAAAAAGACTCTTATAAGCCTTTTTGTTACGGCACTCGACTAGTAGCGACTAGCCGTCGGCTAGTCAACCAGGCGGTGCAGGACAGTCGTTGTGCGTCTCCGACTCGCCTGGTGTAGATATTTCGTCCGTCATGACCGACATGGGTCACCTAGTCGACGACTTGGGTCGACGGGGCGACTACTTAGGACCTATTTTTTCTATCTCCGGTTTTTAAACCTAAGCTGGAACCTTTTTTCTTCCGCCGATTTTCGTTTTGCTGTACAAAGTACAAACCAAACCTACTTATTTCTTCCGCCGATTTCTGATTTGCTGTATAGATATTATATATATATGTATATAAATATTATATAATTTCCCAATCATTTTACGAGAGGGCAACAAATATTGATTGAGGAGTTTGGTACTTATCATGTTTCCGAGGCAGTGGGCAATATATATCATATATTTGTTAGAGTGAAGACAGAGAGTAATCAATAAAACAGTGTATTGCGAATAACAATCCTCAAAACGAGGCCCCAGAGATACTCTCTGCCGCAAGTACGTTGCACAACTGCAATACCTAGATAATCCTCAACAAGGTATAAAGCAATATTTAAATAACCTAACCCTAAAGTCCATGATTAAGCCCATAATCTTATGTATAATTAAATAAGCCTAATATGTAAAATAAATAATTAAATAGCAATTAATCCAGTAACTTTAGAAGGCCTGATGTTGTTTTGGCCTCCGCTTATAAACGTGAGTGATCGGCGCCTGCGTGCTAACAACTCCCCCCGGCGAAACAGCCTTGTCCTCAAGGTTGAAATTCGGAAATTGTCCGCGCATATCCACCACATCCATCCAAGTATCATCCTCAATGCCACGTCCAAACGAACGGACCAGAACCTGCTCCGTGAAGCCATCTTCCTTTTACGCCCCAAAATCTGCTCGTGAAGGAAGGGGACATCCACCGTTAACAGGTCGTACGGTAACTCAGGGGCCACTGCCGCATTAATACCAACAACAGGTTTTAGAAGGGAAACGTGGAAAACCGGATGGATTCGTAACCCCTCCTGCAGGCGAAGGTGGTACGCGACCTTTCCAATACCTTCCAATACCTCAAAAGGACCATTGAAACGAGAGGCCAGCTTTGCATTTGTACACGAAAATAAGGATTTCTACCGGTAGGGTCTGATCTTTATATAGACTCGGTCGCCCACATCAAACTCTAAGTTGCGGGAGTGTTTGTTTGCTTCTCTGTGACCATTTTTTGCTGGGCCCCTTCCAGATGAACACGTAAAGTCCCCAAAACCTCAACTTTCTCACGCAAAGATTCTGCCAGCAGCTGAACTTGTACTTCCCCCGGTAAGAAGGGGACGATTGGCGGTGGCAGTCTACCATATGCAACCTCGAAAGGGGTCATACCGGCCCCGGAAGTGAAAACTAGTATTGTAGCTGTGCTCTGCCCAAGACAACCACTTACCCCACAATTTCGGCCGCTTCGAAACGAAACAACGGAGGTAGGTTTCCAAACATCGATTTAGAACTTCCGTCTGCCCATCGGTCTCCGGATGGTAAGATGAGCTCATACGGAGCTTCGTACCCAACACATTGAAGAGCTCTTGCCAAAACGAACTCAAGAACACCTGATCACGATCTGAAACTATAGTGATAGGCACACCGTGCAAATGAATGATCTCGTGTGCAAAGGCGTCGACCACTGTGCGGGCGGTGAAGGGGTGGCGCAAGCCAATGAAATGCCCATACTTAGAGAAACTGTCAACCACCACTAATACGCAATCAATTCCTCCAACGGGGCAGCCCCAAGACGAAATCTAAACTGATATCCTCCCACACCCTTTGCGGAATCGTTAAAGGGGAAAGGAGGCCGGCTGGGGATTTAGTCTCATACTTACTGCGCTGACAAACATCACAACCTGCCACAAACTGAGTCACATCCTTGAGCATACCCGGCTAATAAATATTTGCTGTGATACGCTTGTAAGTCCGGAAGGCGCCCGAGTGTCCCGCTGAAGGGATGCATGATATTCCCCCAATAAGGCCGTTGCCCATCTCGAGTTCTTGGGTAACACTAATCGGCCCTTGTGGTACAACACCCCGTGTGTCCAGGTATAATGTTCAGCGCAAGTCGACCACCTACGATGTCGGAAATGCTCGGCAATAGGTACGGGTCGGCCTGGACAACTGCTTGTAGCCCATCCCCGTCCCTCCAATGTGGTCGAGAGGGCAGCGAGTTCCCTTTCGTTGTGGCAACGCGACATCGCGTCTGCTGCTTGGTTCATCGGGACCTCCTTCTACACCACACCAGAATCTTAACCTAATAATTTGGCAGCCCAATTCAGCTGCACTGGAGTCGTTAGGGGTTGAAATAAGAGCTCCCGTAAGATACGCTGGTCAGAGCGAATCACAAAGCGACGGCCCAACAAATAAGGGCGCCAATGTTGGACAGCCAAAACTAAGGCCATTAACTCGTTCTCGTACTTTGATTTCGTGAGAAGGCGACCCGTAAGTTGTTTACTGAAATAAGTGATGGGCTGGCCGTCTTGCATTAGGACTGCCCCGAGGCCGCAACCCGAAGCGTCACACTCTGACGAAAGGCTTACTGAAATCGGGCATGCGGAGTACCAGGGCTGATGTAAGGGCAACTTTCAGGGCATCAAATGCTGCGCTCGCATCGGGTGGCCAACTCCATTTAGCCAAGTTGGCCTTCTTTAAAAGTGCTATGTGAGGGGTAGCCAACTTCCCATAATCCCGAGTAAAACGTTTATGTCAACCCGAGGTATCCGCGTAAGCTTCGGGTCGAAGAAGGTTGGCCAAGCAATTATTGCCGACACCTTCCCTGGGTCCATGCAAACGCCGGTTGCAGAAACAACATGACCCAAATACTCAACCTGAGGCGTGCCTAGGATACATTTCTTAGGATTAATGAAAAGGGAATGAGTGCACAAAATCTGGAGTACCTAACAAAGATGAAGATGACCCTGCCATGAGTGACTATAGATCAGAATATCATCAGAAAAAACCTAGACGAAACGACGCAGGTAGGGCCGAAAAAGGTCGTTCATTAGAGCCTGAAAGGTGGCAAGGGCGTTTGATATACCAAACGGGCATAACAAGAAACTCGTAGTGGCCAGAGTGTGTTCGAAAAGCAGTTTTCGGCACATCCTTGGGGGCCACCCTGATTTGGCGGTAACCGTCACGCAGATCAAGTTTCGAGAACCATCTCGCCCCACGGAGTTCATCTAACAACTCTTGAATAATCGGAATTTGGTATTTTTCGGGAATTGTCAACTTGGTCAAGGCTCGATAATCAACACAAAGTCTCGACGAACCATCTTTCTTTCGAACTAACAACACAGGACTAAATACGAGCTGCAACTTGGCTGAATAATCCCACGGCCACCAGCCTCTCCATCTCATTCTTCTGAGAGTGGTTGTAACGATAAGGTCGCACGAAAATTGGAGGGGCGCTTGGCTCCAGGGTAATGTGATGGTCAGCTGTGCGACTAGGGGGCAAGCTTGCTGGGGGTTGAGTGACTGCCAAAAAATCAGCAAGAATCCCCTCCAAATCTGTGCGCTGGGTGTCCGTCAAGGAACTAGGGAGGCCGAACTGCTGCAAGAGAGATGCCTCATCCATCGCCCACAAAAGCTACATTCGATCGCCCTCCTCTAGGGTGCAGAAATAACTCGGTGCACCAACCCGACGAGTGAGGGATGGGTCGCCCCAGAGGCAAAGACGTTGCTGTCCATCTGAAGCTTCATGGTTAATTAGGCCCAATTGGCCGTAACATCCCCCAACTGAGATAACCACGACACCCCAATATCAAATCGACACCACCCAAAGGGAAAACATAACAATCATGAAGGAAAGTATTAGTGTCAAGAGTAACAAGAACCGCCTTACAAATACCTGTCGTGTCCGTGGTAGTGCCATCGCCCAAGATGACTGTGAACCCTGTATTAAAATCTATCGTCAAACCCAACTTTTTTCGCAACCGATTCTGCCAAAAACAATGGCTCTGTCAATCATGGCGAGGAGTCGCGTATCTCCCACACGACTAAACAGCTTCATCGTGCATGCACCATATTTTAATAGTGGAGTTTATGGGCATAGTCTTTCAATCAAATAAGGAGATTAAGCCGTCCGATCTAGCAGTACCGCCGCTTGACCCACTCGAGGACAGTTCAGAGAGCTGCAACGCCTGCAATTCAGAGGCAGGGGGCATCGTGTCATCCGCCGACGGTGTGAAGGGGGGCTAGTGTGGGCAGGCAGCCCTATGTCGATGTCCTCGTCCTCATCCGCCTCGAGGATAGTGAGCACTTTAGTTGAACACTTGTTCAGGGGCCCGTCGGGTTGGCTGCATCGGTAGCATAATCCCTTGGCGCGGTAGTCGCGCGCCTCCTCGGCGGAGAGATGGCGAGTGTGCTTTTCCAGGCGGGAGGGTAGCGGCCCCGGTGAAGGCGAGGAAGGAAAAGCTGCCTTTGAAGAGATCGATTTATGGGCTGGCCCCCATGGGAAGCAGGCCCTGGTCGCCGGAAGGAAGACCCTGAGTGAATGACGGGCGTTGCGGAGTGGTCGCGCGTGCGAAAGGCACTAGGCGGCGTGCTGCTCTGATGGTCGAAAACACATCAGACCAATCAGAATTAGGGATATGATCGCGGAGCGATCACTGCAGCCCTCCCAAGAACATACCCAAATATTGAGCCGGCTAAAGCGAGGGCAATTGGGCGATGCGCTCTTCCAACAGAGCCAGATAGTCTTCGTGATTCCGTCTGGCGGGTGAGATGCATTGAGTCGTAGGCGTTCACCGATGTAGCATCCCCAAACCTCTTGATCAACTCCTGGGAGAATTGGGCCCAAGTAACATTAGGCGATCGACGAAGGACCATTGTGCCCAGAAGATTGCACGGCCCGACAACGCTATCAGGGCAAGACGAACCCTGTCTTCCAGTGGTGTATTATGCACCAAAAAATATTGCTCGGCCTGTGAATTTGATAGAGTGAAGACAGGGAGTAATCAATAAAACAGTGTATGCGAATAACAATCCTCAAAACGAGGCGCACAGATATTCTCTGCCGCAACTACGTTGCACAACCACAATACTTAGATAAACCTCAACAAGGTATAAAACAGTATTTAAGTCACCTAACCCCAAAGCCCGTGATTAAGCCCATACTCTTATGCATAATTAAATAAGTTTAATCAGTAAAATAAATAATTTAATAGCAATTAATCCAGTAACTCCAGAAGGCCTGCTGTTGTTTTGGGCCTGTGCTTATAAACGTGAGTGATCTGCGGGTGCGTGCTAACAATATTATATATTATAGTTATAATATATAATATTGTAACGAAGTTGATGACGATGAAGACGAAGTTGAAGGGACCTATTGCTTCTTACGGCCGCCTACTACTTCCAGTTTAGAGGGAGAGAGAGAGAGAGGGAGAGACTTCCTGATTTGTAGTGTGGGGGACTTGGGTTGGGTTATGTAATTGGGCTTAAAGGGCTTAAGGCATTTGGGCTTAAAGGACTTGAAGTATTTGGGCCTAAAAGAGCTTAAATGGGTGAAGGAATGGATTTTAGTACTTGGCTGCAGGTAGTGAATTTACCTGTTTTTTATGGGACCGACCCGAGCGGATTGTTGGCTAGGGCATCGCAGCAGTTGGATCTCCACGGCACCCCTTAAACGGAGCGCACTAATCTGGCGATGGTGGCCATGGAATGGGGAACAACACTAGGTTGGTCCCGTGGCTGCGTTCTCGAAGGGGTAACTTTTTGTGGCAAGAATTTTAACAATCCATGGTGTGTCGGTTTGACGGTCGGCATAAGAGGAACCAATGTTTTAAAAAACGGAAGACTCGTACGAGTCGACTCGAGGCGGACGACCGGTGAGTCAGGGCGTGCGAGTCTTCTGGATTTCGTAAAACCCCCGAGTTTGTTGATTGAGGCGGACGAGTTGACTCGCAGCGAGTCGACTTGCAAGAGGCGGCCGAGTCTGGTAGACTGGGCTTTTCAGCCTTTTTTATGTTATTAAGTTTTCGACTTTAACAAAAAAAATATGTTTTACCTAGGGCTTTTCAGCCTTTTAAAGTCCCGTCGTTCCATCTCTTCTCTCTATCTCTCTCTGCGATCGATTCTCTTCTCTCAAACTCCACTTCTCTCTTCTCCTATCGGACGCATCTCCCTCTGCCGCACCTCCCTCTTCTCCCGTCGGACGCATCTCTATCACCAGGTATGTTTTTTTTTTTTTTTTTTTTTGTTTTTGTTTTCCTGTTTCTTATGTTTATTTCTCCTTTTCTTTTCCCACTCATCCAGCTCGGATTATCGAACAGGGCCTCTTCTTTTTTTTTTTTTAGAGTTAAACTGTGTTAAAAAATCTCTTTTTTTTTTTCTTTAATTTGTGACTTTCTGTAAACAACTCTTTTTATAATAATTGTAAAGACATTGTTAACATTCTTTTATGGGTAAACAACTCGTTTTTTTGGGTAAACAACTCTAACTTTTTTTCCTAAACAGCTCGTTTTTTGGGTAAACAACTCTAAATTTTTTTCCTAAACATCTCTAAATTTTTTCCCTAAACAACTCCTTTTTTTTTGGGTATACAACTCTTAATATGGTGAAAGGATCAGCTGGACAAGGATGCACGGGTAATAGAAAAGACCCAGCTTGGAAGTATTGCACAGAAGTTGTGAATGGGAGGATCTTGATTCCGAAGAGGAGGATGATAGGGCGATTAGATATGACGACGACTCCATGAATGATCCTTTGAGTGGTGATGAAGACAAAAATGAAGAATTTGATGAGTTTTTCAAACCATTGGACACGGATGATTCCATATTTAAATAGGCTGAAACTTGGTTGTTCTATTTTGTTCTTGTCACGGCTTTTGGTTCAAAGACGCTTCCTATGTGTTGTTTCTATGGGTTTAACGATGAACTATGTATTGACTTTGATGTTTTTATTCTAGTTTTTTGTTACATTAGTAGTAGTATTAAGTATTGTTCTTGAACTTTGTTTTAGCTAATTTTTTACATATTTTTTAATTTTTTCGTTTCAACAAAGTTGAGGCGTACGCCTTATTCCGCCTCGAGGCGTACGCCTCGCCTCATTTGCACAAAACGCCTCGAATACAAGTCATGAATTTTAAAACATTGAGAGGAACCATTATGTGCGATAGGCGGTGGTGAAACAAACACAACCAATTAACACTTATGTCATGAATTTTTTCAAGTAGTCAATCTGGTTTTGGGACTACAAAACAATCATTATTTGGGGCATTTTATGAATGGCTTGAGCGTGCCAATTCGGGTCAACTTACGCGTGTGGGATCCACACTATTTAGAGTTAGCTATGCATATGACCCGCCCAATATAGAGGCAAAACTTCAGTTTGATCGCGGAGGGAGTTATTTGTGCACTGCCCCACCGAGTTGCGCATGAATACCGAGGGTTTACGCCGAGCTAACTCGGATCGACTGATTGAGGAATTTTTGATGGGGCTTGGGGCTCGATCGCCTGACCAAGAGACGCCTTCCACCAAACCACAATTGGCTCGATCAAACTGGCCCAGTAGATACGGGCTGATGCGGAGGCAATGTTCTAAAAGGCGCTAGGCGGTAGGCGGGCGGACGGGGACCTTCTAGCGCCTAGGCCTTGGAGGCGGCGCCCAGGCGGCTAGGCGCTAGGCGGTTTTTTTATATATTTTATATTTTATTTATTTTTATATATGCATACAAAATGCATAATAATATTCTTTTCAAAAATAGTCTTGAAAAAAAACAACTCATTCTAAATGCTAATATCGTATATACGATCGCAAGACCTACGCTTCGATACCATTGTTGGGATTCGGTGCCTAAAACGAAGGCCCAGCGGAAGCGGTAAAACGAAAATTAATTCGATCCGAATCCCTACGAGGATCGATCGAGCTACGTATATACGAATATCAAAAACGAAAACACAAGAGCTATAGAAACTCACCCTTGTAGTCCGCTGATTAAATGGATTACTTCTCTTGAGCTATTCCCCAAGCTTTAGATTGATCTCTACGAATCCTCAAAAACCAGAAGATGGAAGAACCGCCAGAACTCTGAAGATGATGAAATGGCCGGAATGGAAAAACTGGACTAGAAGAAGGTGAGCTGCCGATTATTTGGTGCGCGGGCAGATGGAGAATTAGATGATAGTCTCCACAGCGAAGGTGAAAAGGAAGAAACGAATGGACTGGGAGATACAGGAGAAGGAAAACGATACTTAGGGTTTGAGGGTCCAGTGAAGGAGAACACGTTATAGAAAAGGAAAAAAAATCTGGACAGATGGGGTAGTCGCCTAGGACCCGCCTAGCCCGCCTAGGACCCGCCTAGCTGCCTGGCAGAACCGATTAGGGGGTAGTCGGGGCGGAGGTCCACCTTCTAGCGCCTAGGCGGCCGCCTGTGCGGAGGATGTTGTGACAGGAATCAATGCCTTTAAAAGTGTGAGATAGCGCGATTTGTAGCATGCTGTCACGCATTATGGGCCTCTTGTGCGAAGTAGTGCAGGTCTGATAGTGCAGTGCTTGAATAGCACTCGTTTTTTTCTCCTTCTCGCGCTATTTTCTTAAAAGCGCACGCTATTACGCTATTCCTACTATAGTATGCACTTTTTGTGCAAAAAAAAATGTTGAAAACAGAATTTTAGGCTAACTTTGTCTTTTATATACTAACTCACACATCACCTTAAACATTGAGAGTGATTGACGACTGGAACAAAGGAAAATAATAAAAGCTGAGAAGGTAAATAAACCCTGGAATGGGTTATTTAAGTTATTTTGGAATATATATTATGATTATTTATCTTGCTAATATAAATATATTTTATTTTTCTAAATAATTAATTGACATGCTCCAATAGCTTATGCTATGCGCTACGCTCTTTACGCTACGCTCTGATAGAACAAAAACATTGTGCATATGGAAAATGCTATTAAAAACACTGACATAAATATAACGATTTACGGGTTAAGAAATTATGTTTCCTTTGCAGCACCCATATCATCCCTTACATGATTGTCGAGCATGCAATTGATCGCTCGGAATCACCGTTTGCCCTGTTGGATGATGAGAATTGGCAGACGTTAATGGCATGATGAAGAAAGTTATGCGACGATGCGACTTGGGTGAATGAAGAAGAGTGGAATTCTCAATTCCCTAAAACCCGCTTTGGGGACAAGATGATTCTTGAGGGGAAAGTAGTTGTTACGGAGAAAAACCAACGATCTTCAATTAAGGGGGCAAAGTGCAATTTATCAACTATAGATTTAATAATATTGTTATTTAATTATATATATTATTAAGTGCCTAGTAGGAACAAACTCTAGTAGGAATATATTATTAGGTGTCCTAGTAGGAATAGAATTCTAGTAGCTTGCTGGCCAAGTTAGGGTTATTTAGTAGTTTCCTTACGTGAGGGAAATTATAGGACTATATTTATGTGGTTAGAGTTAGGGATTATTATCGTTGAGAATTAATATTGAAATTTGAGTTTTGGCTTGGGACAAGACATTATCTTGTTGGATGAAATGTAATCTTGTCGAATTCGTGTTTTTAATTGTTTTTTATTTTTTTCATTCAAATCCTGTTGTCACACTTTTGCTCGCAGATTATAGTTTTGATAAGTTAGACTTCTATGAGTCCTGTCCTGCGAAAAAAAGGTTAAGGAAAAACTATGTAGTAACCTGCATAATGCAGGATTGCAATGATCTCGAGGATCTCAGTATAATTTGCCACTTTTTTGTTTGCAGAAATTTCAGAAATATGAGTATGCAAAGACAAAGTTGTTCAAAACTGAAGGGCGTGGTTGGGGTCTTAGAGCTGATCAGGAAATGAAGGTAATCCATTTGAACAAGCTACAAGCTTATCATATAACATATTCTATGGCATATCATGTATATCTTCAAATTTATGGAATCTGCAGTGTTTTAAAAAGTGTCAAATTGCGCGCAACCTGAAGAAAATGCAGCTAAGTGCTGCTGAACTAGCAAAAGGAACGAAAAGCGCAAAAGATGACGTGCCATGCTATTTCTGATCTAGCGTGCGCTATTGAAGAATAGCACACGCTCTTTGGTCAAATTTGTTTGACCTAAGTAAGTTAAAAAATCAGAAATTTGTTTGAGGTTCGAACGGCGCCGTTCAAACGAAGCCCTACCTACTGCTCTTCTCCATCGCTGCACAGAAGCCATTTTCCCCATCTGATGATGCGCTTTCTAATGTATTTTTATTGTCGTAAAATACTTTTATGTATTTTACTAGTTATAATTAAAGGTTTAGTATTATCGTTATAAATAAATATATTATACGAATAGTAAATACTATGTAATAATACTAATATTAGCAAATATATGTACTTTACTAATATTTTTTAATACAATATTATTATTTGATTTTTTAATTATTTCGCTTTTGGAGTCCCAAATAGCTACGATTCGCTATTTGCGCCAACCGCTATCGGAATCAAAACGCTGTTGCCAATTTATCGTTTTCTAGAACACTTGGGAATATGCATTACATAATACTTTATCTAGGAAAATATCCCGTCTGTTCCACAATTACATTTGGTTACTTTGCAGCCGCGGTGATGAATCTTCAATGTTTAGTAAAGCATTAGAGTTCTGGACGTGGTTAAATTAGCATTTTTTGTACTTTCAGGCTGGACAATTTATTATTGAATACTGCGGAGAGGTAATATCATCAGAAGAAGCAAAGGAAAGATCCCAAACTTATGAAGCTGAAGGTCAAGTATCAGTTTGATGTATAAATATCAGCCTCTCTTGGTTGAATACTTTGCTTATTCTTCCATCTATGATGTGATGCAGGTCTTAAGGATGCATATATAATATCTCTGAATGCAAATCATTTTATTGATGCCACAAAGAAAGGAAGCCTCGCAAGATTTATAAATCATTCGTGGTAAGTCAAGCAGAATATGAAGATGGTGAACATTTGGTTATACTGCAGCTTGTGGTGACATTAAATCTAAGTCTTGGAGATACATCAAAAAGCACTCGTCTTTTTGCTGAATGTGCAGTCAACCAAATTGTGAGACAAGAAAGTGGACCGTCTTGGGAGAGACGAGAGTTGGAATATTTGCAATGGAAGATATTTCTGTTGGATCTGAACTGGCTTATAACTATAACTTTGAATGGTACGGAGGAGCTACTGTTCGGTGTCTGTGTGGGGCGGCCAACTGTTCTCTATTTCTTGGTGCAAAATCTCATGGTTTTCAGGTATTTATCTTCTTTAAGTAGTCATGTTGAATGATTTATGTTCCATGATGTATGTGTTGATTTTACCATATCAATAACGTAATGTGACATGACTTTAGAAATTATGCCAACTTATCACCGTCTCATGATATTTTCTATGTAACTGGAAAAATCTATGATGTCAACGGTTTTGGAATTTCATCTCGCATCCGGCGTAAACTTTGCCGCTTTCTTTTTTCTTTTATATGACTTATAGTGTTAACTAATTTTAGACAACTTATTGGCACTATAATCTTCATGCCGCTGACTATCTGATCTGTCATCCTTACCGTGGAGGCCCCAACATAGTTGGGATTAAGGTGTAGTTGTTCTTGATGATGATGATGATGAAGCAGTCATGTTGAGTACAACATTTAAACTATATGTTCACTCCCGCATATGACTTGCATTGATGAAATTAAACCATCAAGGTGCCCTATATTAGGTTTAAACTAAGTGTTACGTGCATTGCAGTTTCAAACTATTGTATAATATTGTACTTGTTTGCTGTATTTTATTTCCTTGGATACTTGCTAATGAGTATAGTACATATTGTCCTCCCACTTCTCTGGTTATAGTTCCATTTTATTTTATTTTTGGGGATAGAGACCTTTCTATGCTTTTAGTTTTGTCATAAGGGCCCGTTCGAGATGAATATATGGAGAATCATTTTTCTCTTGTTAAACCCTTTGCTCAGAATGAAGCTCAGTGATTAACCGCAAATGTACCTTATCCTTGGTGACTAACCATTATATCCTTGGAGACAAATTACACTGTCATGATTGCTATTTATTTTTTCATTATTATGCCACTTTATATTTCTATGATGCATCTTTTAACTACAAGATGAGAAAATAGTGTTGGGTTTTCTATGGATCGAATGCATAAGTTGGAGAACAGGCAGCGGAATAAAATTGAAAACCCAATTCATGATTGCATGCAAGAATTTAATTGCTATTAATTAGTTTTTTTTCGAGAATGCCTTTTGATGAAAAACAAGATCTAATGGACTTGAAGCTGACAAAGGTCAACATCCTCTTTCGGTGATCCACACGAACAATTTGGTATAACGCGGGATTGCTAGATCCCATGAAAAACTTTGATAAACACTGCAAGAGCAATCCCATGAAAAGCTTTGATAAACAGTGCACCGAGGGAAAATGGGAGAGGGAGTGGCTGAATTGTAGTGCTTCACAATCGGAGTCGGCCGATCTGTATTGTAAGGGGCAGAAATTCTACTGTAGGGTTTTATTTGTTGTCATCTATGAACAACTCTTGATATTAGTTCCCTTGTATACTAAGCAATCCTAAAGTTAACTACTTTAATATTTGGTTAGTTGCCCCCTTAACTATTAAATAATAATAATATGTTATATCTAATATTTTTATTATTTCTCATTTATTCCCAATCTCTTTTGCTTTCTTGTCTAAATTGTCCTTTGTGTGACATGGCTATCATGGCGTCGCCTAAGCAATGCCTTGCGGTTTAGCCAACCTGCCGGGCTATGAAGTATGGACGACAGTGACACACGACACGACACAAATATGGGATTCATAATATTTTCCTAAATATAGGACACGACACGCACATGACACATTTTGATTTTTTATTTAAAAGTTATATATATATATTTATATGTACATAATGTATATTATATATACTTAAAATTTAAAAGAGAGATCCAAAAATATATATAACTTCATTCCTATTTATAAGTCTTGTATTTAACAAAGCCCCGAGGCCCATTGGCCTCTTATTTTAGAAAAAAGCCCTAGTTCAATACTAAATAAAATCTAAAAAACCTTGCCGTCCTTGCCCAACCCCTCTTTTGCGTTTTCTATTTTTTCTATTTATGAGTTTTTGCGTTTTCTATTTTTTCTATTTTTTCTCCTTCATATGAAGGTTGCGACAGGAAGGGCATCCGGCGTAAAACTTTGCCACTTTGTTATTTGCATGAGTTATGGTGTTAACTAATTTTAGACAATTAAACGACACTATAATCTTCATGCCACCGACCCCAACATAGTTGGGATTAGGGTTGCAAACATGAGTTTTTGTGTTTGACTCACCTTCTTCTCTTCATTTAGCAACCCAGTAGAGCAGTGCGATAAAATAGCTAATTGGATTGCACAACCCTGAAACAACTAATTAGAGGAGAGCAACGCTGGAGGGTGAGATCGACAAAGAAGAAAATGCTGGAGCGAGACAGATAAACAAAAAAAGAACTATAAGAAAGAAGCCCAACCCAGTCGTGTCCATTCTCGGAGGTCGGCGAAGATCCGAAGAAAGCAATGCTGGATTGAGAAAAAAAAGACGCAGCCGAGCTTGTCCATTTTGTGTCCGGCCGCGTTCAGCCATGTTGTCCGCGTGTCGGGGGCGTGTACAACATTAAGAAAAGTAAAAAAATGGACACTCTCCGACACGCGTGTCTGGAGCATGTCGGAGAAGTTGTCACCTAGGCACGTTAGGCGATACCTTATTGCTGGATCAGACCTCTTTATCTGAAAAAAAAAATTGACCTTGAGAGGCGGCAGCAGAATAGATCCGGAGAGATCTACAACCATCATCTGCGGAGTTGAAGGGTTCCATAAAATCTCGAAAACCCTAGAAGGAAGAGAGTGAGAAAATTAAAAGAATTTTGCTATACTAGAATTGATGGGAGATGATGAATCTTGACTAGAGTTTCAATTTAGCTTTGAAGAAGATGAATATTCGGGGAAGTTTGTTTCCATAGCCTTTTATGACATTTCTATTCGTAAATAAAGAGGATAATGTTCCCCTCTTTGGCTATTTGACAAAAATAAGGGAGGCCACCAATAGTCTCATGTAGGACAATAGTAAAAGTAATTTTTGGGTGATTGAATCGCAACTCAGTCACTTCCCCAAGATTTATTTCAACCGCAGAAGGAATCAAGCTCAATCAATACTGATATGAAATCAGTTTATGTTAATCAAGCGTGAAATAATACTGAGATTACAAGAGGTATAAATAGATTGAATAAATCCTTAACCGGCTAAGCCCAAAACAGGTGAACTAAAATAAATAAAAACCCTAATAGATTAAACCCCAAAACAAGTGGGCTAAAATTAAATTTAGCCCGACATAAATAAATAATGTTCAGGTCCACATAATAAAAATATGAGAATTAAAATAATGGCTGACCCCTATCAAATCTCCCGGTCTATGAAAATTTCGGCCCTGTGGAACTGAATGTTGTGTAATGCTTGAAAAAATTCGGAGCAAACTGGCGAAAAGTTGCAACGTTGATCCAAGTATGCTTATCACACTAATGTACCAAATTCTATCTATAACCACCTCGCCGAGTCAGCACAAACCTCTCATCTAGAACATCGACATGCACGTCTGCTGTTGGATGTGAAGAAACATAAGGGGGTGCAGGGGTACAAGCAAGGGTGGGGCACATATAAGCTCGAAAGGGCTAGAAGAAACAAGTGAAACAAGCACAATAGCAGGTGAAGAAGACAAGGTTGAAGAAGGCGAAGAAGATGGAGAAATGTCAGATGGTCCATGAAAAGGAGTCGGATCTTCCACATTAAACACAAGGGCAGTAATCGTATCAATCGGAATCAATTCGTAAGTATGAGTACCAACCCTGTTTCAAGTCTGAAATGGACGTCCTCTTAGCATGCACTTTCTTCGAAGCACCTGGAGGTAGCCTCTCAGTGTGGTGTCGCAACATAACCTGGTCACCTTCGTTATACTCCCGAAACCTTCGATAAACATCTTTAGTGGACTTGGAATTTTTGTTGCTTAAGTTACTTTTCTTACGTATCTTATGAATGTGATGTGCAAAAGACTCTACAGACTTACTAGACCTATATGCAGGTGGAAGGGGAATTCAATCAATAGGCTTCTTAGGCTGACGATTTGGGTGGTTGTACACTGTTTGCCTTTGCTTCACCCTTTAGGGGTCTCATGGTGTCTTTTAGGAAGTGATGTGATCTTCTTCCCGTTATGCACAAACACACAAGTGTCTTGCCTCCCATAATTGGTTAACTGCAATTATATAACCAATGTTACCAAATAGAATGTGAGAAACGTCCATGGAAGGACATCACACCATATACTCTCTTCGTAGTCCACGAGGCGGGTCGGGACAAGACATCCCTGAGTAACACGAATAGATGTCTTATCTACCCAAGTGACACTTAAGGATGGGGATGTGGTAAGGATGGGGATGCGGTTCTGCCTTCAACTTCAACCGCCCAACTATAGTTTGTGCAACCACATTTAAACTCCCCGTCAATAATGACCTTAGATATCACTCCACCAACCTTACTAAATGCTTGGAATATAGAAGTCCTCTCCAATCGTCCTCTTTCCAGTTAGTATACATGCATCGCATGCCACCCAAATGTCGACCTACTTCTTCTAGGTCCCGCGAAGCCTCTTCCTCATCTGAATTATATGGACTCTCTAACTCGCCCCCCATAGGCTCTTCTTCCTCTACCTTTCCATCAAGAACGTTTAGCTTTGGTTTATAGCACTAAAAAGACTCGTTCCCAGCTTTACCACCTGAAGCAATTTTCTGGGTTCCTAGATTGTTAAGAGGAACCTACAAAGGTCTATAGTTGGAACACTCATAGTATTACTAGTTTTGGAAATTTCGTGAGATGTCGGAACTGTCCGATTCTGTGGAATACCACGACCAATGGGCTGACTTGAGTAGGAAGAAAATCTCCGTTGGTAGAAGTCCTCCAACCAGTACTCATGTTCTAGTGAAACCTGAATAATATCATTTATGGTGTTTTGTGAGTGTTCCAATTGAGCTCAGGTCGTGGCCCATTTTTAAACCTGACGACTATTCTCTTTAAGCTCACACCTCTAAATCATCTCTTTATATTTGCTGATATACTCCGCAAGCAACTGACATACTCTCGAGTTTGTTGTTTTTAATAGCGCCCAGTTGCGCGCTATCGCGTGCTACCCCATAAAAACGCAAGAAAGCGGGCCTTAAATCGTGCGGGTGCCGAAAAGCGTAAGCTGTTGCCGACGTAACATGCTAAATCGCACAAAAACATACGCAATTAGCATGCTAAATCGCGCAAAAACATATGTGATTTTTTTTTAAAATTTTGCCAAACCTTAACACGATACTAACCTCGTTAAATTGGATAAGTAATCTACGAATAGAAGGAAAACCCGTCACTTGCCATCACCAGCGAATCGAAGGGAAACCCTAGCTCTCCTCTTTCCCATTGCTGATTGCATAGAATCCAAGTTGCACCGTCATCTCCCTTTGCCGAAGTTTTCGAGCCGCACCGCTATTAAAAACACTGGTGCAGCTTGGAACCTGCGGCGAACGGCGACGGCGGTGCAGCTTGGATTCTATGGCGAACGGCGACGGGAAAGAGGAGAGCTAGGGTTTCCCTTCGAGTCGCTGTGATGACAAGTGACGGGTTTTCCTTCTATTCGCAGATGACTTGTCCAATTTAACGAGTTAAGTATCGGGTTAGGGTTTGCTAAAATTTAAAAGAAAAAATCACAGCATACGCTTTCTACCTTTCACGCTAATTGCGTACGTTTTTTGCGCGATTTAGCTTGCCATCAGCAATAGCTGACGCTTTTTGGCACCCACACGACTTTTCTGGGGTAGCCCGTGATAGCTGGGAAATGGGCGCTTTAAAAAACACTGGTCTACAGTAACTCAAGGTCCCAAAGATGTTAGCTTGCTTCACGAGCTTCATCTTGCCAAATTTCACCATATGCTCATCAATCGTCCTATGTCAATCAAAGGATTTATCCATCCCGGATAATCAGAAAAACATGGGGATCAGCTCTCCCATCAAGCTCTGGATCATTGACCTTAATCTTGATCACATCATCTCTCTGTTCGTACTTATCATGATCCCTATAATTACGATAGACCTCTTCTCTAGTCTCATCATAATCATAATGATCGTCATATTCGGGTTGGGTATCTCTGTAGTCGTCGTACTGTCTTGCGTGTTCCCTATGCCATCTTCTTCCACAACGTCCTCCCCTCTGCCTATGAGTGACTACCTCACAGTTCCAGCGTCTATTATCTAGTGGGACTAAATCCTCATTCACTCTATTGACATCATCGTGTGGTTGCTGAACATTTGGGTTCTTAGCATTGTTCCCGACCTCTAAAGCTTCGACTCTAACATTTATGTTATCAAATTTGGTATTCATAGTTGTAGTTAGGTCCTTAGGTCCTGGATAGTAAGTTCGGGATGTGGGCCTTGCGTGGTGCTATTATGTGTGTTGCTATTTTTGTGTGGTGCACTGTTAACCATGATGAATGAGTGACCAGCTGAGATATGATAGAAATTTAATTTAAAACGACTGAATTATATTACACTACTAATGCTATCACTAGTCTAAAAGGGTATAATAAAAGTGACAAGTGATTTGCAACTAGTATGGAATAGTATGCAATTAAACGGCACAAATTTTCTAGAAAATTTAAATACTAAATTACGAATCAAAAATCCTAAAAGTACGAATATTAAATTTTGAACTTCAATGAAAAGATTTCTTTTACAATTTTTTTAGTTTATTTTTTTTTCTGATTTTTTTGCTTTTCTGGGACCAAACTGAAAATAATATAAAATGGGGTTCAAAACATGAAATCAGGAAACTATGGGGAAATATCAATGACCAAGTTGGGGTTTATTTCAACAATAAGGAACAACGCTAGGGCTAGATTGTAATTAGGGTGTGTTTGGTACAGGGAATGGAATTGCAGAGAATTGATAGCATAGAATGGAACTGCAGAGAAAGAGAATTAGTCTGGAGAATGAGAATTTATTCTTCTGTTCTAGAATTCAACAGAGAAATGTAAAAGAGAACTCTTATTTGGCTGTTATAAACACAGAATGGAGATAAATTTTATCACCAAACTTTATCTGTCTCAACCATGATTTTTTATAACAATCGTTTAGTCAAACAAAAAAAACATACAAAAAGATGCACAAATTAATAATTAAAAAGTTCGTTGATCAATCCCAAAATAACATACGTAATTAAAGTACTACAAACATAATTAAACCAAATAAAGTACTACATGCATAATCAAACGAAGCAAAGTACTTCAACATCTAAAGCAAACAAAGTACTACCCCATGGAACCATCCACATATGCTTTTATCATGTTAATTTTGTCTTCTTGGTTCAAAGTAAGAAATGCTCGTGCCTACATACATAAATAAAAAGTACATAACAAGAATGTTTACATACACAACAAAACATTTATAAAAGATACTTATCGACAATTAATTAAAAAAAGTACTAATTATGGGATGATATGTGTAATCAATGGGACTTCGTTATCAATGGGGTCTTCGCTCATTGTTGTTCGTATGAAATTGTGTAACAAACAACAAGCAGTGATGATATGTGGCGTGGACTCTATGGGATGATATGAGTTATCACGCAAAATAGCCCATCTAGCTTAAATTATTCCGAAACATCTTTCTATAACATTCCTTGCCGATGAATGTCTCATATTAAATAACTCATTGGCATTCGTAGGCAGGCGAGACTGATCATTAAGATGGTAACGTTGACCTCGGTAAGGAGTTAAAAATCCTTCACCATTCATATAACTGGCATTACAAAGGTACTATGTTCCTACAATTAACCATAAACTCTATGTTAATTAAGGTATTTAATTCTACGTATCTTGTTTGAAGACTGTATATCACATACCCTGGGTTATTTTAAGACCCTTAGGTCTACTTATTGCATCTCTTAGAACTCTACTATCAGCTGCAGAACCCTCCTATCCTGCTAATACATACGTAAATAAAAGGTCTCTCGTACATACGCTGAGGACGTTGGTTCAAATCTCCCCCTTTCGTGTTCGATAAGGTTTTCGATCAATAGCAGGGACTTTAGCTTTCACATATGTTCCATCTAATGCTCCTAGGCAACCTTTCATAAAAAGAAAACATTACTACATAAAGTTGATTATCATATAATATTGTTAATAAAAAAATGTGTTTGACTAACCTTAAACCATTTCCATCTCTCGTCGGTTTAATTATCTGGCATCGGCACAGGTGTCTTGTACAATTCTTTGTGTAATCGACATACCGACTTGAAATACCGACTTATAGTTTCCCCAGACCGATGAAATCTATTGACTAGTATCCTATTCTTTGCATTATGAGCGAGGGTATGTAAAAACATAGCAACCTGCTCATCGACTAGCATGTTTTTACTATTCTTTAGTTCTGTACTTTCTAGCATATCACAGTGTTGAAAATGCATGTATATTCATTCTTATGTTAACCACACTCGTAACATCACTTTCATAAACCATCCTCATCATGTTTTCACGCCTATTATGGTAACTCATTAAATAATTTCTACGTAATGTTCTTGATTCAATCGAACGACGCAAATGAAAAGTAGACATCATCCACCAACGAATCACAACATACATGGCATAAAATGCACCTATGGCAACTATATTAGCCACTCGTCTATTGCGATTTATTCTTTGTCTCAACGGTGATCTTGCCATCTACACATACAAAATACATCTTTCACCTCTTAACAAGCTTCATATAACAAGTTCATATATAAGTTCATACATATTACAAAATGCATAACAAGTTCAAATAACAATTTCAATGGTTCATGATAAGATTCATATAGAAGTTCATACATCTTAACAAGCTTCATATAACAATTTAATGGTTTTGCACAAAAAAATCAAGTAACAATGACAGCTTCATATTTGGAGTCAAGTCACAAAAAATATAGTCACAAACAAGCTTCATATTTGGAGTCAAGTAAAAAATTCAGATCTGGTTTATCAACAAAAAATCAAGTAACCAAAAATCTGAGTTTATCAACAAAAAATTCAGAGTTTATCAACAAAAAAGCTTCATATTTGGAGTCAAGTAAACAAGCTTCAGATCTGAGTTTATCAACAACAAATCAAGTCACAAAAAATCTGCAAGAGAGAGAGAGAGAGAGAGAGAGAGAGAGAGAGAGAGAGAGAGAAGCGGAGAACACAGGAGGCGGACGGCGGCGGCTTTACGACGGTGACGGCGAGAAGGTATGGGGGGAGGAAGAACCGATCAGGGTTTGTGGGAGGGGGAGTGAAAAGCGTCAATAGGGAGGGTGGGGAGATTGAAGTCTCCGTGTTTTTTTTTTTTAACTCTCCAGCGAAATGAAATTTCAATTCCCCCTATTTCTCAACATATGGGAGGGAATGAAAAGTAGGGAATGGGAATTCAATTATTTCTCAATTTTGAATTCTCAGGCCCCAAACAAACAAGGGAAATGTACTTATTTCCATTTCTCAGCCCCATCTCCCTGTACCAAATACACCCTTGGGGAATTGAGTATGAAAAACGTATTACGGGATACCTCCTATATGTTTACTGACAAACAGATGCAGCACGGCCTGAGATGAACGAGACGATTTACAAGCAGTGGCAGCAAAGCTCCGGTAGGTGAACAGCTCGTCTTCTTCTTCTTCTCTTTTGGATATCTTCACGATCTGATTTTCTTTTGATCGGTCTTCTTCCCTGTTCTGAGCGGCTGTTATCTGGATCACCCGAATTAATGGTGTTTGGCGGTGGTGTGGGTTCTGGAATGGGTCAGATTAAGATCTGATTTGTGTTGGGATTATGTTTTTGTATTTTAGGACTTAAGCGTCAGATTGCCGAGTGGCGGCGGCTATGGTTTGGATATTAGGATTGATGGTGGGTAGCCTGTCAGGGTTTTGCTTGGGTGAACAGCCAAAATTCTTCAGAAAGTTCCCAAGATGATGGCGGCTGGGTTCTGAACTTGACTTTCAGAAATTAAGATGAAATCCCCCCGAATTCATCTCGGATGCCGATTTGATGTAGGACAACAAAATAAGTAAGTCTTGGGTGATTGAATCACAACTGAACACTACCCCAAGATTTATTCCAACCGCACAAGGAATCAAGCTCAATCAATATTCATATGAAATCAGTAAATATTAATTAAGTGTAAAATGATTACGAGATTCCAAGAGGTATAAATGGATTGAATAAAACATAACAGGCAAAGCCCGAAACAGGTCGCCTAAAGTAAAGAAACCTAATGAATAAAGTCCGAAACAAATGGGCTTAAATTAAATAAGGCCCAAAAATAAAATAAATAAAGTTCAAGCGAACTTAAATTGGATCAGCGATGCATTATGGATCGATTAATGTTGGGTAGTGAAGTACCAACATGTGCAGAAGATGGCTGAGAATGTTAAGGTGGGTGCATGACAAAATCAGAAATAAAGTGATATGGGTAAGTTAGGGGGTGGCCCCTGTTGAGGACAAAATGAGGGAAATCGACTAGATGGTATGACCATGTGCAAAGAAGACCGATAGAGGCTCTAGTGAGGAGGTGTGTAACTATATACAGCAAACAGAGCCAAAAGAAGAGAGGGCGGCCTAAAAAAGTTGGAGGGAAATTATTAGAAGGGACATGCGGCATATGAACTTAATAGAGAAGATACAGCGTAGAGCTGACCAGAGACGTCATATCTATATAGCCAACCCCACCGTAGTGGAATAAGGCTTAGTTTAGTTTGGTTTTAACATGATTATAATCTGGGAATAATATAACGGGATTGATCCCTATTATAGTCCATATACCTTCTCAATGTCACATCTGGTTATTTTATTTCATTTGTTCATTTTTCACTGAAGCTTATTTTCTTTTTATTCCATATATCATAATCTTTTATTATTAAATATAAGTATATTGATATATAATTAAAATATAAATATAAAAACTTATTTTTATTGCTTACAGCAAACCTCAGAGGTTATATATATTTATCATTTTACTCAGACACATAAAAAATCTCGTTACCAGATAACATATATAACTTGTTTTAATATTTATAAATTTCACATTAATTATTTCTTATTTTTTATATGGGATAATAGTGTATTTCTATTTTATATTTTATTAAGTGTATGTTGATGTTTAATTACATTAAGCGTGGTTCTAAAAAATGCTAGGTGCTAGGCGTTCGGATTGCTAACATCTAGCACCCAGAGGATTACTCGGGGATTAATCTGGGGTTAGTTGGACTAGGCGGATTTATTTTTATTATTATTTTAGTCATTTTTATATAAAAATTATATATATAGAATAATTAAAAATAATTAAAATTAACCATTTAAACAAATATATAATCAATTATATATTAAATTTGAAATATTGATATAGATATCTAAGAGTCCATAATTTCCATAGTATCTCAGTTTAGGAATTTATAATACCATTAGAACAAAGTAAAAAAACAAAATGTATAACCGCCTAGGCATCCGCCTAGTCGCCCATGTAGCTAGGAAATTTGAAACATTGATATAGGTAGTAGTCCATACTATCCATAGTATCTTAGCTTGCCTTCATAGGCCCCTGCCCAACTAGCCTCGACGACCGATTAATCACCCAAACGCGCAGTACGAGCACCTAGGCCATAATCGGAACGGTAAAATGGATTAATCAGAGGATTAATCTGCCTAAGTGGGGATTTTTGGAACACTGACATTAAGACATATTGCTAATGTTCAAGAACTTATTGACATAATGATAATTGACACAACAACAACATTACCCCAATGCCTCAATGGCTCCCGCAAAAAGCGGGGTAAGGGGGGATCGGATGTACGCAGCCTTACCCCTGTCTTAACACAGAGAGGTTGTTTCCGGATGATCCAAAATGAAAATTGCATCGAGAATTGCATGGAATGACTAGTACGACATAATGATAACTGAGATTCACTTATAACATTACCATTCAATGATATTATGTTCTCTAACCAATACTTATAAGTTTGATTTGTTCCATACACGTAAACATCTCATTATAATTCATTTGAGTCTCTACGCTACATGAATGATCAAGTACATTTGAATAACTCTCACTCCGGAAGTATTATTTCGATTATTATAATATTAAAATATACACATATCATAATAATCAATGAGAACATGATTTGTCGAATAACAAATGATAATCTGACACATACTACTAACGGTCCATGACATGGCCCTAAAGCATCACTACTAACATATGACAGCTCTATTCTTTCAGCTGCTAATAGTAATACAGCTAGTACTAGTGTTACTCCTAATGCCTGTGCTTGTATTGCTACTTCTCCTTGTGCTTGTCTTTCAATTCTGTCTTTTGCTTTAAACGGGTAATGATATGGTTTTATTGATTAACATAACATATTGTGTCCTATGATGTGCTACAGGAGTATAACCATGTATGGGAAGATGGGGATGACAGGTAAATTTCCTGCATAGAAAGATACTTTTTCTGATGTTTTTCATAATCTGTATTTGTTTTGATTTAAGGATTAATTTATTTATATTTACACTTGGTAGTGCTACTGCTAGTTGAAAATCTGCACATTGGAAATAGGGTCTGATCTAAGGCTGAAGATCAGAGGGGTCAAGTAGTTATTTGCCAACATGAGAGTCCCGACCATGCTCTAACTAATAATTTTCGTTTCACTTTAAATCTATTGGAACTTTAGGAAGGTGATGTTGAGAAGTAAAGGAGCTATCATTTGACACCAAACATGATTTGTCATTGTCTCCCTATGATGTTGGAAAATTTCCTTTTAAAAGTTCATTAATTGTCGTCATCTTCTTTTGACTTTCAAAATCTAATATTTATAGTATATAAATTTTACAGAGTAAGCTTATAGAATAGATTTGGAGATAACAGAAAATTAGTTTGGATTTATGCCTGGAAGATCGACCATGGAAGCAATTTATCTCATCCGGCAGTTGATGGAACATTATCGAGATAAAAAGAAAGATCTGCATATGGTTTTTATTGATTTAGAGAAGGCATATGATAAAGTACCAAGAGAAGTACTTTGGTGGGCCTTAGCAAAGAAGGGTGTATCGCGGAAATATATTGACATTATAAAGGACATGTATGAGGGAGCTAGTACAAGTGTACGTACTAATGTTGGGAGGACAGAAGAATTCCCTATTACGATTGGGGTGCATCAAGGATCTGCTCTTAGTCCTTTTCTCTTTGCCATAGTCATGGACGAATTGACAAGAGAAATTCAAAATGACGTTCCGTGGTGTATGATGTTCGCAGATGATATTGTGTTGATTGATGAAACGAAGGTTGGAGTGCAACAGAATCGAACTTTGGAGGATACTTTGGAAGCTCGAGGCTTTAGCCGAAAGCGTATAAGATCGAATATATGGAGTGTAGGTTTAGCGAAAACAAGTGATAGAGAGGCGGGATGATCACATTTGATGGGAAAGTTGTTCATGGATCCACTTTCTTTCGGTATCTTAGATCTATTATCCAAAAGGATGGAGAGCTAGATGGCGATGTGGCTCACATGATAAAGGCAGTGGTGGTTGAAGTGGAAGAGTGCCACAGGGTTTTATGTGATCTGGCATGCCTCATAGATTAAAGGGTAAATTTTACCGCACGGCAATTAGCCTCGCGCATTGTTATATGGCACCGAGTGTTGGGTCAGAAACAAGGTCACGCTCAAAAGATGAATGTGGCGTAGATGCGTATGCTACGATGGATGTCCGTCATACAAAAAGGATCGGCTCGAAATGAGGTGATCAGAGAGAAGGTAGAGTTGCGTCTATAGAAGACAAGATGATGGAGAATCGATTACGATGGTTTGGTCATGTGAGAAGAAGACCTATTGATGCCCCAGTGAGGAGGCTAGAAAGTTGGGGAACAAGTAATGTTGTGAAAGATAGAGGAAGACCCAAGAAAACTTGGATAAAGATGATTGAAAATGATATGCGGTTTCTTGGAATTGGAGAAAGTATGGCGATGGAGAGGCAAATGTGGCGGGAAAGAATACGGATGGTGGATGGAGTCTGATTCTTTTTTTTTTTTTTAATTCCTATTTTCTTTTATTTTATGTTATCTTTTTTTTCTTTTTTTTTTTTACATTCATTCTCTTTTTTTATTTGTTTTTTTCTCTACTTTTTCCCTCTTTTTTCCTTTTATGTTATTTATGTAACGATTATTGACGGTTTCAAAGTTTGATTCATGTTAGCCGACCCCAAATCATTTTGGGACTAAGGCTTAGATGTTGTTGTTGTTGTTGTTGTTGTTGTAAGCTTATAGAATAGATTTGTATTGTTACCTAAACTACTATGCCTGTTGTAAATGAGCATTGGTTATCATTATCCCAAAATACAAGAAGTGGCCTTTTCTGTTTGTTATCACATGCAGCAAGAAGAAAAAGGGGTTTATGTGTATTATTCCTCAGGTAACAAGTATACAAGGTCTAAATTATGAAATATAAATCTAGAAACTAATAAAAGCATCTAATTAATCTGACCTGGTAATAGACAGTCCCCCTAGGTGAGAGTTATTGCACCTTGTGGGTTCCAAGCTATGATGAAGGAGGGTTGCAGTAGGGTTTATGGTTAAAATTTTGGCAATCAATGACATGGATCCTGTTAATACTATCTTTGGGAACTACTTTTTACACCAAAAACATAGATAGAGAGTATTTACTGTGCAATGATTGTAATAATTGTAGCATAGTTTATCATTATCCCAAATATGAGAAATGACCTTTTCAGTTTATTATTATATACAGAGAGAAGAAAAAGGGTTTTGTATGTATTATTCCAAAATGAGATGCAGGTATATATGCAAGTATACAAGGTCTAAGCAACAAAATTAAATCTAATTCCTATAAATTAGAATATAATCCTTATAAATCATTTCCAAGATTAAGCATCTAAGTAATCTCACCTATTAATGTACACTCCACCTAAGTGGGAGTTCGCACCTAGTCGGCCCCAATCTCGAATGAAGTTGCGTCAGGTTGACAATCGGGCTAGGGTTAAATGTTTGCGAACTATGACATGAAACCTATTAATACTAATGCTGGGACATACACTACTCATCGCTAAAAACCTAGATAGAGAGTATTTACTGTGCAGTAATTGTAGCAACATAGCATAGTTATCATTATCCCAATGTACGAGAAATGGCCTTTTCTGTTTGTTATTATATGCAGAGAGAAGAAAAAGGGTTTTATGTATATTATTCCTCAATGAGATGTAGGTATGTATTCAAGTATACAAGGTTTAAACTATGAAATATAAATCTAAGAGTAAAGTGCACTTTGAACTTTACTCAAGACACCACTTGAAATACTGAATTTTAATATCTATCACTTGCAATACTGAACTTTCATTTTACTTAAAGTTCGTGTACTGCCGTCTATTTGTTACTAACTCCATTAAAGGTTCAAGGGTAAAACTGTCTTTTCGTGCGCGTACACCAACAACCACCATTTTCACACACAAGATACACAGAGGGAGAGATGCATGTATCTGTATATATATATATCCATGCACAAACTTCCAAGAAGATAAAAGAGAGAGAGAGAGAGAGAATCAATCGAGAAAATGGATGACGACTCTTAAAAAACAAGCCAATCTCTTTTCCCAATGGATGTGGCTGGAGAGAGAGAGCAAAGACATGAACTTTCTCAAGAGGATTCTCTCCCTGCCTATCGCTTTGCTTAACGACGTCGTTGGCGAGACTGTGGTCTGTTTGCGGTGCGTGGAGAACGACAGGTTTCTGTTCGTCGGGGATGGTGGTGGCGAGATTATCACCTTGTTGCCTGAGATTTTGAGCAGTAGGATTCATCTGAGCCTTCGATTGTTTCATGAGAATCGGATTGCAGTGTTGAGGGCTGTGACGAAGATTATAAACACGGTTTGCGCGAGGGCTTTTGGCTATATCTTGCGGCGCGCGTGGTTCGCAAACGGCTGCCGCCCCCGCCTCCGTAGACGGTGGTCCCGATGGAGTCGTCCCGTCTGAGAGAAGAGTCGAGGGCGTGGGTGGTGGCCGTCGAATGGCGCCGTCGCTGGTGTTGTATCATTCTCATCTGAATGTGCCGTTTGTGCAGCTGCCACTGCTGAATGTTTTGCCACCTCCCGCTCACTTGCTGGCGGCAGCGGCGGGGAGTTTTCCGGCGTACGATTTCGGGCCGCAGAGCCAAATGTTAGCCAGCGAACTTAGCAGAAATCTGAGTATCAACAACAATAACAGATCAGAGGAAATTATTAAAGGAGAAGAAGAATTTGACGTGCCGACAGATAATAGAACAGTTTTCTTGACATTCTCAGAAGTACCGATCTCAAAGAACACGCGAATCAAAAGACAGCTTTATCCCTGAACTTTTAACAGAGTTAGTAACATATAGACGGCAGTACACGAACTTTAAGTAAAATGAATGTTCAGTATTGCAAGTGATAGATATTAAAATTCAGTATTTCAAGTGGTGTGTTGAGTAAAGTCCAGGTACACAAAGTGCACTTTACTCCAAATATAATTCCTAAAAGATAGAAATCTAATCCCTGTAAGTCAGTCCTAAGAAGTTTCCAGCTTGGATCTTCTTCACAGAGGGAGATTGTTAATGCAGCTTTGAGTTAGAATAAACTTGAGGATCAGTCCAAAAGATTTTCTTGCTGTCTCAGGCTTCACAGCTTCCTCACGGAGTCGTTGGAATAAGATTTGACACCAGTCCACTTCTTGGTGACTCATGATTTGTCATCATCAATCTAAACCTCAGACTGTTGCACATCTCAAAGGCACCAGTCCTGTTCTCAAGTACTCTGTTGTAGCAAAATTCTGATAGAGATAAGAGCGAATTTCATCCAGTACCCCATTTAGATTTCCTAATTACATCTAGGTAACCATTAGTTAAACAATTACATTCAATATCACTTCGATGAATTTTATTTACATCTAAGTCCACAATTTTCACTTTTGGCGAATTAAAATATTGAGAAGCGTTGTTTTACCCCTGCTCAATTATTGGATCTTAGACTTGGCCAAACAGGCGTAAATTTTGGCGCAAGACAATTAGTACGTGCACTGCATGTGTGGACTTAGATGTAATTGATGTTTGTTTAATTTTTTTTTTAAAAAACACATTATTTTATCTTGTCCTCAAATTCTTCCCAAGCAGCTTCATAAACAGGAAGGTTTTTCGACTTAATGAGGACTTCTAAGCAAGTGTCTCCCTATGCCCAACAAGGCTTCTGGTGTGGCTTGCATTTCCAGAACATTGTTGAGTTCCAATGGGATTTGAGCAACTGTACCCACTTGGCCCCTGACACGTTTTAACTGAGAGACATGTTTAACTGAAAAACATGGAATAAAGGATGAATCTTCAAGTGAAGAGGAAGTTCTAATTTATATGCAACCTTTCCCACTTTTTGTATCACTTTATAAGGACCATAAAAGCGAGCTGCGAACTTCTCAAAAGGTCGATTGACCAAGGTCTGCTGACGGTATGAATGTAGCTTCAAGAATACCATGTCAGCAACTTTCAAATTCTCATCAGTCCTCTTTATATCTGCCCATTTCTTCTGTTTGTGCTGAGCACGCAAGAGGTTCATTTTCAATCATCAAGAATTACATCCCTGAGTTGACGTTGTTCCTCTAAGAAATCCACCGGTGTTTGGCCTCTCCTTAATCTAGCCAAGGGGGAAGGTCTCTTTCATAAAGGGCCTTAAATGAGGATATTAAAGTTGACACTCAAGGGGCAGTGTTGCGGGAAAATTCAGCGCAAGCAAGCCATTTCGCCGAACTTCGGGGTTGGTCACCTCTAAGTAAGTTTCAAGACTTTTTGACGATTTCGGTGTGGCCATCACTTTGCGGATGATATGCAGTTGAACGGTCGAAACAGGTACCTTGGAGGCGAAACAGTTCCTTCCAAAACATACTTAAGAATACCTATTCCGGATCTGAGACAATGGAACTAGGAAAACCATGAAGTCGAACAACCTCTTAATGAACAAGGTGGCCATTGTTATTGTCGTGAACGGGTGTTTTAAGCCAATGAAATGAGCATATTTTGTAAGACGGTCAACCACTGCCAAGATAGTGTCGGCTCCTTGTGATGGGGGTAGCCTCTCAATAAAATCCATTTAGATATCATCCCAAACTTGGCCAGGAATGGGAAGGGTTGAAGAAGGCCTGCAAGACTAGTATTCAATGCCTTTTGTTATTAACAAGGGTACAACCTTGGATGTAACACGCAACCTCCTTGCACATACCCACCCAATACCACTATGTGGTTAAGCGTAAATAGGTTTTAAGGTTACCAGAATGCCCTCCCATTAGGGAATCGTGATACTCTTTTAAAAGTGCTTGAGGGACTTGAGTTGGGTGGGATCATTAAGCGTCCTTTATACAAAAGTCTGTCATTGATCAGTGAACCCATGGTGTTGTTGACCTTCTTTTACCTCTTTCAGCAGGCGTTGACGGAATGGGTCGCAATCAATACCCAATTGGATTTGAGCCCATGGCACCCGACAAACTACCTTGATGGTGCCCAATTCAGTGTCAGTTGTAGAGTTTATGGACAAGGCATCAACTACTTTATTTGAGGCGCCTGGGTTATATTGAATATCACAATCGAATCCCATGAGTTTGCTAAGCCACTTCTGATCTGATAGTCTGTTCCGACTTCTCGTTGCCCCATGATGAATTTTAGACTCCGTTGGTCTGTGCGATTACGAAAATGCCTTCCCACCATATAGTGCCGCCACTTCTATACAGCGAGAACAATTGCCATTAACCCCTTCTCATAAATAGACTTGAGACGAGCTCTTGAACCCAATCTATGGCTGGAGAAAGCAATGGAATCGCTGTCGGTTAAGGGGTTGAACTTACCCCCATCATCACTGTTGTCATCTTCTTCCTCATCGGCCATCATACACATGTAGGCCTTGTTTTCAATTTAATCATCATAGGAATCACTGTCGGTTACAGCCTGTAGGGAGCTTACCCCGTCTTGCTTGATGTTGGTGTTGCTTTAGGGAGCTTGTCGATCTTTTGATGTGGACACTATTTGCATAATCCCTGGTTTTCTATAGTTAAAAATAGGTTATACTTCTGTGGATGGTGACTCAGTACTCACCTTGTTTGAGGATTTCGGCCCGTAGGGCACCTCTCCGGATTTCGGCCCGTAGGGCGCCTCTCCGGATTTCGGCCCGTAGGGCGCCTCTCCGGATTTCTTGATGAATTTCTAGAATATCTGCATGAGTAGAGCCATTTCATCTTGTGATAACACATCATCTCCTGTAGTTCTGGAGGTATTGGAAACAAAGCTGTGTTTCCTTCAGATACAGCCGTGAGTGCCGTAGTTTTAGCAGGTAATTCTTCCGCCTTCTCTCTCTTGGCTATGTCATATTCAACGACTTTGAGATAAAAAAAGAGGTCACATGTAGATATTTCATTTAGATTACACGGCACGCGCATAACTATGGTCTTAATGTCCGATCAGGCTGGGAGATATGTAAATATATTAAAAATTTTCTCCTTTTGAGAGTAGTTTTTGCCCAAAGCTTCAAGTTCATTGATACTGCCAGTGAATCTAAAGTCAAGATTCTCAAGAGTTTATGAAGATCTCATTTCAAAGGACTCAAATTCTTGAGTGGTCTTTGAAATTTTGTTTTCTTTGGAAAGATCGGTGCTTTCACAGATCGTCTTGAGTTTATCCGTGATCTCCTTAACTGTATTACACTTTTTACCCTACTTTGTCAAGAGTGACAAGCAACGCATTTTTGGCAACATAAAACAGGTTCGCTCTCTTCCTGTCATCAGTGTTGTCATCTCGCGGCTTCTCCAGCATTTTCACATAAGGTTGGTCCATCGTTGTAGCTGTATTGACCTTCAATATATTGAGAGGTCCTTTCTGTATCATGAAGTGCATTTCCTCTTGCATGGATGCAAGATGGGCTTCCCTTCTAATTCTCTAATCATCAAATTCGTTAGTAGAAAATATTGGAACTTTGTTGATCATAGATGAATCGATGCTGAGAGATAAGAGATGATTTTGAAAAACGTTCAGATTAAAAATCAAAATCGATAGACTCTTGCTAGAACCAACCTCTCTGAAACCACTTGTTGGTCCAGTATACTTAAATGAAATCTTAGAGGGGGCGAATAAGCTATACCTTTTTTCGATGATTTTTTGTGCTGCGGAAAACTTCAAATAAGTTGTTGTAGTTACAACTAAGTATTCTCATGTATTGCTTGATGCCTACAGGGTCTTTCGGAGCAAGTGTAATATTAAAATCACAGGCGATATGCTGAATTAAATAAGCAAGTAAATGACACAGAATTTAACGTGGTCCGAGGCAACGTCCTCTACGTCCAAAGGTCTCTACACATGAGGGTCGTTTATTAAAACCGAAGGTATATACAACTGTATTGATTTTAATTAAACACTTCAAGCTGTATCGTTACGCAGATACACTGAACTTCAGCTTGGGCGGTTCACTGATTGGTGCCAGAATGGTGCATGATGTTTGCAGTCCTGATTGGTGAGACCTAAGATTTAATGGAACATCAAAGATTTGGTGAACATTATAAAAAAAGGTTTTTGCTTAAGTAGAACATAGACGGAGTACATGCATTGTAGATTTAGTGGGGGCCACGAAAGAGAGACTAGTGGAGTGAGCTTAGATAGAGTAACATTACCTGAGCGCACTAGCTTCAAGTTTCTTGTTTTTTTATTTCAAGTGGATAGAGGCTGTGAGGAGGATGTTACAAGAGGACTAAAACGGGATGGTGAAATGGAGAAGTTAGTAGGAAGAAGTAGCTCAGTAGCAGCCCATTAGGTTATGAGAACCAGCGATCTTGAAAACAGATTAATTTTACTGCTCGCTTTGAGCTTTGTTGGGGGGTCTTCTTTGACCGAAAGATGTCACATAAATCAAGAGAAAATTCTATGGAATTATGACACGACTGACCATGATGTTTGGTAGTGAGGGTCGGGCGATAAAAGTGAATGAGCTATCCAAGATGAACGTTGTGAGATGAAAATGTTAAGATGGATGTAAGGTCGTTAGAGCCAGACATGATCAGGAGATACTAAAACCCGACCTAAAGAAATTATAGAAGAGACCGAACTCATATCGGTGAAATAAGGTCATTGGAACCAGCTACATATTGAATTGAGCATAAATTAGAAATGATGACACTATGGATAGTGTTCCTCAATACTCATCCATCCTTAGATGCACTATTTAGAAGATGTGAGCAGATTATGATAGAGGTGGCTGAAAAGATAGGGGTAAACTATTGCTTACTTGGGGTCATGTGATCTTAAAGACCTATACAATTTACAGCTTACGCAGCGTCGTGCATAATGGAGAAACTAGACGAATATTGCCAACCCCAATTAAGTTAGGATCAAGGCTTAGTTGAGTTGAAGCAAGAACCTTATCACTGAAGCATGCTAGAAGACAAATTTTAGTGCTCATAAACTGTCGGAAATAGACTCTAAAACAGATAAAACAGAAAATCCGGGAACTGGCACCGCCTCATGCAGCACACTCGTGCAAATTAATGCAATTTGTGACTGGCACCCACTCGCTGCACGGCTGTGCAGAAAATTGCACCGAAATAACACAGCTGTCTCACCCCTTGAAACGTTTGAAAATGATTCTTCTCTTTATTTCATGTTACGACTTGGCCCCTAACATCCGGTCCTTTACTGGTCAAATAAATAACATAAACAAACACCTAATCTATGATAACAAATACAAACATCTTCGAGAACATGATAACAAAGTCCTCAAGATTCTTAAATGTCTTGCATTCAAGTTGACGTCTTGACTTGAATTCTTCTACCATTGCTATTGTATTTTGACGATGCCCAATCCATTCAATGCATCTTTAATATCTCTTTGGCTCGTGCTCTTGTGATGAGACCTATCGGACTATCAGAACCGTCACTGGATCATTGGCCCACGTGCCCCCATCGTCTCATACATCAACATCCTAATTATGTGTCTTTGAGGTGGTTTTCATAAGAATGTTTTGCATTAAATACGATTTTTAATCATGAAGGTCTGGTAAGGTAACTGTTTTTAAAAGCGCAAGTTAGTGTGATTTGTAGCGCGCTCGCTCTATGATACTCCTGCGCGACATAGCGCAGTGCTCGAATACCACTCGCTTTTTTCTGCTTCCGCTCTATTTCCTTAAAATCGCACGCCATTACGCTATTCGTACTGTAGCATGCGCTTTTTGTGCACAAAAAACATGTAGAAAACAGATTTTTTGAGGGTGACTTTGTATTTTATACACCAACACAGACATCACCTTAAACATCAAGAGAAATCGACGATTGAAACAAAGGAAAATAGAAAAAGCTGAGAAGGTAAATAAACCCTGGAACTGAGTCATTTGAGTTATTTTGGAATGTAATGATGAATTATTGGGCTAATTATCAAGTTGGCCACTATTTAGTTGCACATGTATCAAGTTTGCCACCCGGAAATTCAGGGTCTCAATTTTATCACAATAAAAAAATTATATCAATTGTGAAACGCTGTTATAAAACTATGATTTTGACAATTTTTTGACGGCTATGGTGCCGGCCAACGACTTTTTAATATTAATTTAAACTATGATTTTCACTTTTTTTTAAAATTTTGTAAAGCTATAATATTGATAGATTTATATGAATTTTGGATTTTTTTATTCTTAAAAGAAATCCAATTCTTGTAATCCATGTCATGTCCACTTGTGCTTCATGTCACGCCAACTAGTCGTTATGCTACGTGGTAGACCGCTGTTTCAAAAGTTTTGTTAGTTTTCTAACGGTATTTGAACACTGATATAATTTTTTTTATTGTAATATAATTGAGACCCTGAATTTCCAGGTGGTAAACTTGATAATGGGCAACTAAAGAGTGCTAACTTGATAATTAACCCATGAATTATTACAAATTCTTATGTTTTTATGGTTATCTATCTCATCTATTTGCTAATATAAATATATTTTTTTTGTTCTAAATAATTAATGACATGCTCGCATAGCTTATGCTATGTGCTATGCTGTTTATGCTACGCTATGATGGAACAAAAATGATGTGCATATGAAAAGTGCTATTAAAAACACTGGGCCGGATATAGGTACTGGGGTATGAGTGGTTGTTTATGTACTTTTCCAACTACTTGGTAGTTATTATTGGTGACGTCACGTTTATTTGACAGTTATAAGACGTTGGATTGTACATTTCATCTGTTTAATGTACTGTGGTTTTTGTACTACAGATACACAGTTGAAAATATTCCACTCTATGACTCTGCTGAGGATGAACCTTTTCCAGGGCCTGGATGCCCTATGATCCCAGTCAAGCATGCATCTATGGCAAATTACCCAGCTGTTGCTGAAAATAATATGGAATCTAAAATCACGTTTGAGACTGCTTCTATTACAAAATTGGAATCTAATTATTTAGTTGGTGTTCAAGATGTATCAGGGAAACCAGTGGTGACTGAAAAGAACACAAATACAGAATTTAGTTTAAAAGACAAAAGACAAATAGCTTCTCAAGAAAATGCTATGATATCTCGTATTCGAAGTAATAGTGCATGTCGAAATTATGCCAATGGACCAAGCACTTCCTCAAAGAAAATATCACAGCAAAGAATGAAGCAAAAAGCAAAAACATTTGGCAGGAAACATGTCAGTTCCACACCGGTTGCTGAACTGTTTTCATCGAAGAAAGCACAAGAGGAAATAACAAGATATGAGGTGCTTACATTTTTCTGCTGCATTTTCTGTAATTGACTTCTAGTATTTTGTTGCTTGACTTATATATTTCCTTCAGTGGGAGTTTAAGAGCCCTTCTTTTGCTCTGGAAGGATTCTTCTCAGAAACTACGTACGGGTTAATTACAAAAATTACGTTTTATGGTTTGACCAAATTACCAATACAAAAACAGCTGCCTTTGAAAATTACAAAAAAAAAAAAAAACCTTGAGCTTACATCTGACTTACATTTTGCATCTGTGGTTAGTAGGGCTATAGGAGACTGAGGTCATCAAATATTTTCACATAATGTGAATCACATTTACATTTGTCAAAATTTTATAAATATTAAAAAATAATCCCAACATTTCATCTTACATTTTACATTTTACATTTACATCTAGTAGAAATAGCGAAATGAAAAGTTAGGGATACTTGTAATGTTATGAAAAACTTGAGGGTGTAAGTGTGAAATATTTGAGGATATCAGCAAAATCCGTCAGCCCAACTAATGATTGGGAGGGACATGCAAGATGGATTCAAACCTCAAGGCGTTTCTTTTAATTTCAGAGTTAAACTGTTACTAATTCTTGTAAATATCACAAACTAAATGGGTGATTTTTTGAAGAACTCCGTATGTGTGTATGTGTGTGTATATATAATGACTGGGTAGCATCATTATATTGATTCCACAAATGTGTTCGTTTAAGTACAGATAGATTTTGGTGTACCAATCAAACTTTGATACATACGGTTAAAGAAAATAGTGCAATCTTCAATTATGTCTCATGGTGTTTGGTAAGGAGCGGGATCGTTTTAGGCTTGTCAATAAGCAAAGAGAGAAACCGTAGGCTGCGGGTCTTGAGTGATGCAGGCCCAAGCAGGCATATTATTATTATTATTATTATTATTATTATTATTATTATCATTATTATTATTATTATTAGTGATATTTAATAAAAGAGTGGGCCTGTAGCTCGTAGGGTTAATATTTAAGGGATATCATTAGTAGAATGAGTTATCTTTTTTGGAGTTGTTTAATCGCCCACTGGCTTGCGCAAAAGTTATTCCGTAAAAGGACGATTGTTCTTGTTTATTGATGATTACTTTTATATTGATCTTTCGTTTGATCGTGTTTATTGTCTCTATCAAATTGGTCCGGTCTGACGGATGACGAACACGAGATGGAATTTCGCATGGAAACGGTCGGGAAGGGCTTGGAGGATGTCTGGAAGAATTAACCAAACAAGGTTCGTGGCTGGAGCGTCGGGGCGATGCTCGAAACGTTAGTACTGAGCAAAGGGGCTGCCGCCGCCGCTGGGGCTGAATTTGCCTCTTCGCGCTTCGAAACACCGCCAACACACGCGACAATAGACCCACGGGAAACTGTGAGGCTGCAGACATGATCTTTCTGCCTTTTTAGGCGATGACCCTAACACGTGACTCTCGGACGGAGCATTTTTTTTGTGTGCATCGTACCGCCGACTCGACGAAGGTAGATTTGGCGTTGGTGGGACTGGACGGCGCGCGTTGCACTAGATTCAATGGCTTCTTCGCTGCCAACCTGGCATGACATGGCCGTACTTCACGTGCGCGCTTCTACAGCATCTTGGCGATAATCCGAACGCCAACCCATTGAAAACTCTAGCAGAGACCGTACAGACGGAACAGTTGATGAGTTTGTAGACTCTCAGGCAAGGCTGATAGCGGCCGGAAACAAATCAAAGCTTTCCCCGCTCGTTGTCAGCGCTTGTGGCAAAGACCGCTCATGTGCATGGAATTTTAGATTCGCTCTTTCTCGGGTTGTTTTTAGATGGACTCCCGGGCTGATATTCGGGTCCCGCAAGTATTTAAGGAAACAACGGGGTTGCCTCAAGCAGAACTGGGGTGCCAGCTGGTTTATGGTTTTTAGATTGAATACAAACCCGAGGCGACAAATGTAGCTGCGTACATATTGTTGCAGCGGGGTGAAGATCAGGAGTTGTCAGCGGTTTCTTTACCCGAGTGGGCTGATTGGGCTGACTGGGATGCGGTGCGACATGATTCGAAATTGGGAAAAATTGTTGGAAATTTGGCAGAGGGCGAACAGATGTCGGACCATATACTTTGGTCAACGACATACTTCCTATGTCCCCCAACTTTGTTCTTATGCCATTTATAGACATTACATTACTCCACCAAAAATCTCTACTTATTATCCTCAACAACCATCCATGGCCCACGATTATTTTCTTAACACAACCCCATTACAATATGCTCAATAACTTTTACTAAAACCCGTGCCAAAGATTCTTAGGCACATATTGGGGGGCAGAGGGAATATTATTTTATAAGGGAAGAATGGTGGTTTCCCACGATTTGCCTTAGATCGTTAAGCTGATCGAGGAGTTTTATTCTATCCTCAAGGGGGGCCTTATATACGTAGTTATAGACGTATTGCAACAAATGTATATTGTCCGGGCATGATGCACCAAGTCACCAAGTTTGTAGCCGAGTGTTTGGACTGTCAAAAGAATAAATATGATGCACGATCTCCCGACGGACTTTTGCAGCCCCTCCCTATCCCATCACAACTTTAGGAAGACATCAACATGAATTTTATTATCGGGTTTCCACGGTCTTTTCATACAGTTTGCGTGCTAGTAGTGGTGGATCGAATGTCCAAATATGCATTTATGGCGCTACCCCTACTGTCAGGGAGGGGGTCTTGAAACATCCCTTTACGGCTTGGCAAGTAGCCGCAGTGGTCGCTCGGGAGATTGTTTGGTTTCCTGGAGTGCCGCTATCGACGTGTCGGATCGGGACCCGATTCTTGTGAGCTCGTTTTGGACGGAGCTATTTAGGGCAGTCTGTGCAAAACTGAGGATGAGTTCGGCCTATTATTCGAAAACTGACGACCAAACCGAGGTGATGAATCTATGTTTAGAGACATATTTGCTCTGTTTTCTCCTCCGAACAACCGAAAAAGTGGAGTGCTTGGTTATTGTGGGCCGAATATTGTTTTAATACAGGGTATCATTCGGGTACGGAACGTACCCCATTTGAAGTTTTTTATGGTGTTTTTGAAGTTACATACCCGACGACAGGCGGCGATTTATGAGTGTACAAATGCAAAACTGGCGAGCCGTTATTTTGGGCCTTTTAAAGTAAGAGGGAAAGTGGGTTGTGTGGCGTATAGGTTGAAATTACCGTCTGATTCTTGGGTACATCCGGTGTTCTTATATGTCTCAATTGAAATCGGTAGTTGGGGAACACGGGGCGACTGGAGCATTGTCGCCGGAGTTGCTCGCAGAGGAGCCGGTGTTTGAGCCGGAGGCTGAGTTGGAAACAAGAAATACACAACGGGAGGGTGTCGAAGTTGCACAAGTATTGATCAACTCGCGTGGAAAGACGGATGGAGGGGGCGCTATGGTTGGATGTCGCCGGTGTAAAGGGGCAATTTTTCCGACTTTCGCCTTGAGGACAGGCTATTTTGAACGGCGGGGGAGTTGATAAGGAGCCGGATCATTTTGAGCTTATCTACAGGCAAAGAGAGATCCGAGGCTGCGGGTCGTGAGTGATGCAGGCCCAAGCTGGCATATTATTATTAGTTACTCTTATTATTAATATTTTTAATAAAAGAATGGGCCTGTAGCCCATAGGGTCAATATTTAAGGGGTATCATTAGTAGGAGTCAACTCTTTGGAGTTGTTTAATCGGTCACTGGCTTGGGGAAAATTATTCTGTAAAAAGACGATTGTTCTTGTTTAATGATTACTAATTGATCTTTTGTTTGATCGCACTTACACCCTTGTCTCTATCAGTGTCCCGTTCTGGAACTTATGAGATTAAAGTCATTTTGTGGTATTTTTACTCAAAGATGCTTGCGGATATAATGTTGCAGGAACTAAAAAATGAAGCCTCCTGTATGCTGAATTCCTTGTACGATGAGATTCGTCCGGCTATAGAAGAACATGAAAGAGATAGCCAGGATAGTGTATCTCCCAGTGTAGGAGAGAAGTGGATACAAGCAACCTGCTCTAAGTGGAAAGCAGAGTTTGACTTTCACTTTTCCATAGTCAAGAATGTCTTGTGCCCTCCAAACCCTATTGCTGGAGAGGAAGCGCAGCATGTCCACAATGATGTCAAGTGTTCAACAAATTAGAAACTCTTTTTGTCTTGGTGTGCTTTGAAGTTGTACAACAGTTATTGTTCGTCTGCTTTTTTCATTAGAGGGCTTGGAGCGATGCTCGAAATTCGAACATTAAATACAATCAAAAAGTTTCAATGTTAAAGTACCGAAAATTTCCAAGTAGTCAATCACATATTCTACTTTTCCAAGTGAAATTCACAAGTGTGTTTGGATGGTTGATGTGATGATGATGATGATGCTATGGTTTCTTGCATGTTTAGTCACTTTCTTCTGTTTCATCTTGATTTCTTCCAAGAGTAGGGCTCTTTTTTTTTCCTTTTTTATTCCTTTTTTTTTTTTTTCAAGTCTTGAGTTCATGGTGTTATATGGTGAAATTATATAAAGTAATTTTCAGGTTTAATTAATTAATTGAAGGATGATGTATAAATTCATATGGATTCTTTCTGGGTTTCATTTTATGATATCATTAACTTATGTTATGCAGTTCTTGGTTACATTAGTAATTACATATGGAACATATTCAACAAGTCATGCGCTCGGAAGGTATTCGTATGAGTATCATACCTGAATGTATACATTCGTCACTGATATATCGATGAACATCATTCGTTACAGATCCATTGGTGAATATACGTGCAGATACGGTACACCTGTCGTTTTTTCGTATGTGGTTTCTTCTTTTTTTTGTGTGGGAAGTTTTCTACTGTTCTATTGCATCTTTTTTTCTTTTAACTTAATATTACTATATTTACACACCACCTGTTAATTGTGGTTTCTTCCTTTTTTGATGTTTTACTACTGTTTGCATCTATATTTCTTTAACTTAAATAAACACGCATCTTTGCTTTTTCATATTCCATGCTTTATATATCAAAAGAGAAAGACCGGATTCTTCTATTCTAAATTGTCTCTACAGATTAGTATTATCATCTGTAATATAATATTTTTTTTTTATATTTTAGATTAATAAATTCATTAATTTACAAAGATTAATTTATAGTACACTCAGCATCTCACTTACCTTTTTTTTTTTACTTTTTTTTTTTACTGTCCACATGAATTTCCATGATGTATATTAATTAGCTGCGACAAGATTGTCGAACTGCATGACAGCATTGGGGTTAATGTGATTGAACAGATAGGTATGGGGCTTCTAACATGTTTTTTCTGGCTTTTTGATTCGTTGACTGTGTAATTTTCTCGGACATGAATATATTGGGGAATGCGTTACACGTGCAATGATCCGAACTTAGCTCCTTTCCGAGGCACAACTAACTCATGAAAAACCAGCAACAAACACCAGCACAGATTATTACAGATTCAGATAAACTCTCTCTCTCTCTCTCTCTCTCTCTCTCTCTCTCTTTCTTGAGGTAAGACTGAGTAATAAATCTGTATATCTCTGTCTTAAATCAGGAATGGTTGACTGCACTGAGACTCGACTGTCATATTATTTATTACTCCGCATGCAGTAATCGCACTTATATCTTCATTAGGGTTTTTTCATTTGTTCTTGTAGCAATCTCTTAATTAGGGTTTCTTTTCCTCCCCTTGTTTTTTTTTTTTTTTTTTTCTCTCGTGTTGATGAGAATATTGAAGTAAAATTATTTGAACCCACCATCAAAACCCCAAGCCATTATAAATTTAGAACATATGGAGAAATGCTGTAAAAATTTTGAAGTACCTTGGAGATGTGTTTGTGATTCAAATAATAAATTGATAAATTGCTAAAACATCAATATGTTGGAAGACACAAAAACATTGAGTGGAGACATTCATTTATCTTTAAGATGATTTTACTCGGTGCTCTAATTGGTTTACGTCTATCGTCTTCCGAGATACAACCGTTTTTTTTTTTTTTTTTTTTAAAAAAACAACACAATAAATTGAAAGACTCTTGAACACAATGATTTAGTACACTATCCTTATGTTACAGAATGTCTAATGCGGAGTGAGGAGGGAGAATATGCGACAAAATGATTTTTTCAGATCTCATCATCTCAATCAAGGGGTTTTGATTTATAGGAACTCCATTAAAGTGAAGAAAAGGTATAACTCTTGATAAAGAGTTTTGTGGCATCCAATGTATATGGAGTTCCGTATGATTTCAAAAAGAGCATACGACTCAGATGGAGTGCAGTTATTTGGAGGCTCTCACACTTAGGTTTAATTTCAACCCGAAGTGGATTAAATGGGTTATGGACTATGTCTCTTCAGCTCATAATATGTCTTAATTAATAGGAGCTGTGGGGATAAATAATCCTTTACTTTGTTTTGATAAAATGCCAACATACATCAAGTCTTTGCGCTGCATTGAGTCGATGACACCGAGTATGGAAGCTGTCCGGAACCATTCATACAACACCTTCCATACAGCAGCACGAAGAGATAGCCTGCAGTATTGGAACCTACAACTACATCATTATAAATGCAACACGTTGGATACAGCAAACAGGCTGTAAAGTGTTGGAATCTCAACAGTTATCCAACAGGACTGAAGACCGTTGGAATGGAATTTACTTTATACGGTAAAGTCAAGCCACCGTTTGAAAAGAAGTATTTAAATACCGGCCGACAAGGATCTTCAGACAAGGAGCAAAATCCGGATCTTGTATTTTTGCAAGTCAATCAACACCTGGAACGGACTCTTTGCTCAACGGATCTATTCCAAAGGCTATATAGGCCCTGAAGTTTGAAGATCAGAAGAACTGACGAACGGTTGAAAACTGAACGAACTAAGATATATTGAGATTCACACGTGATCACAAGAACAGTATATCAAGAGCAAACATATTTCTTCAAGCATACCGCCATTCTTGAGAGAAGAAATATACAAGTGCTCAACCTTGAACAACACATCATTAGCTCAAGCTCAAGAAGTCAAGTTGTTGTTCAAACTCGTGTTCTTACACTTGAAGAAAACCATCAGCCCTGTGTGGACTGAAGAAAGCCTTGTTTTTCCTGAAACTGTGTGACGGATTTGCATTGTAGACGAAGTTTTAGAACTGTATGTGAAGAAGCAAGTCAAGTGAAAGCTTTATCCAATCTATGTGAACGGTTGAAAGCAACAGTCTTTGTATCAATCTGTGTGAACGATAGAAGGATAGGTTTGATTATAGTCATGCAGTTGTGTACGTAGTGATTATAATCAACATTTTTACTCCTGTGTGGAGGACCAGTGGACGTAGAGGGGTTTACCTCGAACCACTTTAAATACTGTGCTATTTACCTTCCGCATTTACTGTTTCTCATTACTGTGATTATTTATAAGTATACATTGCATACCCTGTACGCATCAAGCTTACAGGAGAAAACCTAGTTGCTGTATTTACAGCAACTCACTTAAAAGAACTTCCGCGACGCACTCTTATTCGAAAAACGTACAACTTGTTGTACCAACATCTTTCCCCCAAGCTGTATTTTGTATACTTAGTGGCCAACAAGTGGTATCAGAGCGGTTGATTCTAAAAAGAATCAGTCGTATTTTTAACCGAATCAGATCCTAAAATCACTTATTTTTTAAAACATTCTTTATCTTTCCTATTTTCTCATATGAATACCTCTATGATAAATAAGATTCCCATGTTCTCGATTAACGAATTTGATGATTGGAGAATTAGGATGGAAGCTCATCTTGCAGCCATGCACGAAGAAATCATTTTTGTCATTCAAGATGGCCCCATAAAGATCATCAAGGTAAATCCTGCCGCAAGGATTGAAGGTCAAGCTCATGCCGAGATGCTCGAGAAAGAGCGCGAGCAGTGGACAACTGACGAGCGCAAGCATGCCAACCTCGACAACGTAGCTAATAATGCGCTTTTTGTCACTCTCGACAAAGGCACATTCTTAAAGGTAAAAAGCTGTAAGACAGCCAAGGAAATCTGGGATAAACTCAAGATGATTTGTGAGAGAACTGAGCTCTCAAAAGAAAACAAGATTTCAAAACTAACTCAGCAGTTTGAATTTTTCGAAATGAAACCAACTGAAACTCTTGAAGAGCTTGAACTCAGATTCACTGGCATTGTCGGTGAACTTGAAGTGTTGGGCAAAGTTTATACCCAAAAGGAGAACTTAAAAATTTTCAGTTCTCTCCCTGTCCGATGGGACATAAAAACCACAGCTATGCGAGTGTCATGTAATCTCAATGACATATCTACTTTTGACCTCTTCTCTGACCTAAAAGCTTTTGAGTATGACATTGACAGGAGAGAGAAGGCCGAAGAGTAACCCGCTAGGACTACAGCATTAGCCGCTGTATCCAACAGGAGACACAGCATGCCCAACACATCCAAATCTGCCTACAAAAAATGCTGACAGTGACGACGATATCCTGTCACAAGATGAAATGGCTCTACTCATGCACAAATTCAAGAAATTCATCAAACAGGCTGGAAAGATTGCATACAGGCCCAAGCCTTTTCATAAGGTAAGTTCTGAAACTTCCCCATCCGGTGATTCTAATTTATGTTATAACTGTAGGAAACCGGGACATTATGCGAATAAGTGTCTGCATCCTAAAGTCTAAAAGTTTCCGGAAGCCGAGCAACAAGAAAAGGACGAAAGAAGGCGTGCTTGAAAGAACAAGCTCAAGGCCCTGATCGGCGAATCAGAAGCCTCGCTCGCTACTAACAGTGACTCGTATGATGATGAGCTCGAATATAAAGCATACATGTACTTTATGGCTAAAGATATTGAAGACGATGAAGATAACGATGATGAGGTAAGCTCAACATCTAATATTCCCATTAATGCATCTCATACTTTCGAAAATATGATGAATGAATTCAAAAACATTCAAAAGGCCCATGAGACATTAAAACGAGAAAACATACTGTAACACCCCGAGATATTCAGAGTATATTACAGCGCCGTGGACCCCTACGTGGGACCCACCAAGCTACAAACAAGAAAACTCCACTCGACCAACCATCTCGGTTAGCGAGAACACACCTCTAAATGTTATGATATAAAAAGGTACACCCGGGAGTAACCGGCGAAATAAGCATAAACCGACAATGTGACAATTATCAAGTAATACAATACGGAGTTTGAAATGAAAAACCTAAGTACTCGCGAGTACAATCTATAAGTTTATAATAGTGAGAACAACCAAATCGAAATGGACAAAAGAAATAAAAGACCCAAATGCACATGTCAACGACCCTGACCAACGTCCTCGTACTGTCCCGGTGCCCGCTCGTCCGGATAATCATAACCTGAAATCCATAACAAGAATTTCCCCAAAAACGGGTCCCCAAAGGGGTTTGCAATTACGCTAGTACAAGTAATCAAGGCAAACCAATCGCTTTCACATTTCATAGTACATGCACCAAAATCATTTCAAAAACCAAAACTAGACATGTCTTTTCCGGAAACAAACAGTCACAATTAATTTGCCTAGGACCGGGACGAAGCCACGAATCCCACTCGAGGCCTCTAAGGACCCTCCCGAGCTGGCCACATTCATAAAACAAATCAAGCACCACACGTCACCTAGGACCGGGACGAAGCCACGAATCCCACTCGAGGCCTCTAAGGACCCTCCCGAGCTGGCTAGCGAATCAAACTCATGAATCTAGGACGAAGCCATAGATTCCCTCGAGGCCCCGTCGGACCCTCCCGAGGTGAGTAAAGCACACACAATATACATTACCATTTCATGTTAAGCATAAAGGTTTCCAAGAATTACTTGCCTTGAATAAAAGACGGCGCAACGAACGGAAGGAAAACACCGACGACCGTTAGGAGCCGATAATCACGAACCTAACGATACGAAGAACACAATCACTACCAATTCTAACTGAATACGGAATTGGAAAACACCCGAAAACCCGCCTACGATTTATGTGTACTCGTATCAAACAACGACGAGGGCGGATCGCAACCAAACCCTATCGATTATACAAATATCACGAAATACACCATGAGTCATGGGAGAACAAGAACAATGACGAGATTAATCATAATCATCAAGGATTAATCAACAACACGAAGCAAAACGAACATTACACCCGAAATCCCCCAAATCCCTCAAGGTAGGTTACAAGAGATTTTACCTTGATTCGAAGATGAACGATGGATGATTAGTGATAGGTGGATGGTATGATACTTGAATATGCCCTTACAATGGAGTTTGGATCGAAATCGGACGAACCCTAGCCTCAGTCGTCGCTCCCGTCGCGAAAAGGAAAGAGAGAAGTGAGAAATGAGGAAAAACTGGGCCGCTGCCAGTTTATATACTGGCAGGTGTTATGGCCGTAACACACTCCACATACGGCCGTAACACAGGAACATTACGGCCTTAACCCGACTCTCTTACGGCCGTAACTGGCCTCTGGAAAGAACTGGGCAAAATTGACGAACGACACATACGGCCGTATCAAGAATACCATTACGGCCGTATCGTTACTTATGGCCGTAACTCGGGCATGATACGCCCGTATCTCGGAACTGGACTAGAGGGGTAAGAAACGAAGCCTTGTTACGGCCGTATGAAGGAAGCTTACGGCCGTAACTCTCGATTATTTCGGCCGTAACATATACGGCTTACGGCCGTAACATGGCCTATGACAGCAGGCCAGTTGAAACACCGCTCGAGAGGAGACGATCGAAAAGAGAAAATAACAAGGTGTATCCATCACCACCGGCTACACTCCCCACGGATTTAAGTCAGAAATCAAAACGTTACGATGAAACGTGATTCCGAATGCCCGAAGGTTCAGGAACAACAAAGATAACAAGAATACCCTAAACTTAGGAAAATTACGAAATGGCCCAAACGTTCGAAAACCGCGATACGACGTCGGATTAACAAACCGAAACTCACGATACGAACAACTCAACTATACGAACTCATGAAACCCAAAGAATTACAAAAGCGAACGAGTTCTACGAGAATCGAACGTCCATGCCATAATACATGACATAAAACGAAATAATATCAAAACATCACCAAGATCATCCCCGATGGAGAAACTCCAAGAATAACATAGATTCAAAATGTCGACATGGTTACAAGCGAGCTATAACAAAAATGAAAATACACCAAAACAGGAATATCAGAAAAGAAGAAAAAAAATGCGGATATTACATTCTACCCCTCTAGAAATAAGTTTCGTCCCGAAACTTAAGAAACAAACAACTCGGGATATCTAGCACGCATGCTATCCTCGGTTTCCCAAGTTGCCTCCTCGACACCATGTCTCGACCACTGCACCTTGACCAAAGGGATGGTCTTATGCCTTAGTCGTTTATCACGGTGCTCCAAAATCTTCAAGGGACGCTCCTCGAAGGTAAAATCCTCGGCAATATCGATCTCACTATAGTCGATCATATGACTAGGATCCGGGACATATTTCCTTAGCTGGGAAATATGGAAAACGCCATGCACGCGACTCAAGGCCGGAGGTAACGCCAAACGGTATGCTAACTCACCGACTCTCTCGAGAATCTCGAAGGGTCCAATAAATCTCGGACTCAGCTTCCCCTTCTTCCCGAAACGGAAAACTCCTCTTGTCGGCGACACCTTCAGCAAAACATGGTCTCCCACCTCGAATTCTAAAGGTCGACGACGGACATCGGCATATGACTTCTGTCGACTCTGGGCAGTCAACATCCGTTCCCGAATTAAGTCTATCTTCCGCCTCGTCTCTAAAACGACATCCGGCTCGGTCCCGACCAAATCGGACGCCTCATTCCAACAAATCGGCGATCGACATCGCCGCCCATAAAGCGCCTCGTACGGTGCCATCCAAATCGACGCGTGCCAACTGTTGTTGTACGTGAATTCGATCAATGGAAAATGCTCCTCCCAGTCATTGCTCCAATCGAGAGCACAAGCACGCAACATATCCTCAAATGTCTGGATGGTGCGCTCCGACTGCCCATCTGACTGGGGATGAAAAGAGGTACTCAGACGCAAACGAGTACCCAACGCCTTATGCACCGCCTGCCAAAAGTGTGATACAAAACGGCCATCACGATCCGAAACAATAGACTTCGGAGTACCGTGAAGCCTCACAATCTGCGCGATAAATATACGAGCCAACTTCTCCGGGCCCCAAGTGTCCTTGATGCCCAGAAAATGTGCCGACTTGGTCAGGCGATCAACAATCACCCAAATCATATTCATGCCCGATCTCGATCTCGGCAAACTCATAATGAAATCCATCGATATATCTTCCCATTTCCATCCCGGAACGGGAAGTGACTGCAGTAACCCGGACGGTCGCTGATGCTCGATTTTGACCTGCTGACAAGTCAAACATTTCGCTACAAACCGCGCGACCTCCTCCTTCATATCATTCCACCAGAAATTCCTCCTCAGGTCCTTGTACATCTTACTCGAACCAGGATGAACGGAGTAAGGTGTAGCATGGGCCTCGCGCAGAATACTCTGTCTCAACTCTAAGTCGTTCGGTACACAAAACCGACTCTCGAATCTCAGAACACCATCCTCATGAATCACAAAGCCAGGAGACTTTCCCTTAAGAATGTTCTCTCGGATTTGAGTAATCATCGGATCCTCCAACTGCTTCAGCTTAATTTCATCGATCAAAGACGACGAAATCTCTAAAGCACAAAGTTGCCCGATAGCTCCAGGCAACAAAACTTCAACATCTAAGTCGATCAAAATTTGTCGAAGCTCAGACTGGGACGTAAGGATCTCTAGCGTTCGCAACGCAACCGGTTTCCGACTCAAGGCATCGGCCACGACATTCGCCTTGCCCGGATGATAAAGGATTTCGAGGTCATAATCCTTAATCAGCTCTAACCACCTCCTCTGTCTCATATTCAACTCCCGCTGAGTAAATATGTATTTCAGACTTTTATGATCGGTAAAAATCTGACATGCAGAGCCGAAAAGGTAGTGACGCCAAATCTTGAGTGCAAAAACAACTGCCGCTAACTCCAAATCATGAGTAGGGTAGTTAAGCTCATACGGCCTCAACTGTCTCGACGCATAGGCAATGGTCTTGCCGTGCTGCATCAATACGCACCCAAGACCCTGACCCGAAGCATCACTATAAATGGCAAAACCCTCGTTGCCACATGGCAATGCCAAAACCGGGGCTGAGGTCAAACGCCTCTTCAGTTCCTCAAAACTCGATCGCCTCTCGTCATTCCAGACGAACTTCTCGGATTTCTGGAGCAACTGTGTAAGTGGCCGAGCTAGTTTCGAGAAACCCTCGACGAACCTACGGTAGTAGCCGGCCAGGCCCAAGAAACTACGGACCTCCTTTACATTCTTGGGCGGTGCCCAATCCAACACTGCCTCAATCTTCTGCGGGTCCACTCGAACTCCCTCGGCTGAAATCACGTGACCCAAAAACATCACTTCCCTCACCCAGAACTCACATTTCGAGAACTTCGCATAGAGTTGCTCGGACCTCAAAATGTCTAACACTATCCGCAAGTGATGGGCATGCTCTTCCTCATTCCTCGAATAGATAAGAATATCGTCAATGAAGACGACGACACACTTATCCAGATACTCGATAAAGACTTTGTTCATCAACTGCATGAACACCGCCGGCGCATTAGTTAACCCGAAAGGCATTACTACAAACTCATAATGTCCGTATCTCGTCCGAAAAGCTATTTTCGGCACATCGGACTCCCTCACCCGGAGCTGATAGTACCCCGATCTCAAATCAATCTTTGAGAATACCGTCGCTCCCTGTAACTGATCGAACAAGTCATCAATCCTCGGCAAAGGATACTTGTTCTTGATGGTCACCTTGTTCAGTTCGCGATAGTCGATACACAAATGCAGTGAACCATACTTCTTACGCACGAACAGGACCGGTGCGCCCCAAGACGAGGCGCTCGGTCGAACATACCCCGACTCAAGAAGTTCACTCAACTGTTTCTTCAACTCAGCCATCTCTGAAGGTGCCATGCGATACGGCGCCTTCGAAATTGGAGCCGCGCCTGGCTCTAACTCTATAGCAAACTCGACCTCACGATCCGGTGGCAATCCCGGTAACTCGTCAGGAAATACATCAGGAAACTCGCTAGCGAATGGAATCGACGAAAGCTCGAGCCCACCATTCTCCGCCTTCAAGGCGTAGCACCAATAACCAGTACACCCCTTTCGCAGGAGTTTCATCGCCTTCAAGGCGTTAATAACGAACTTCTGGCATCTCTTTCGCCCCGCGAAAGAATGTTCGGTGCCGTCTTCGGCTAGCATGGTAATGATCCTCGTGCGGTAGTTGATGATCGCCCCATGCCGCTCGAGCCAATCATCCTCGAGAATCAAATCCTCACCCTCGATACCCACAACAATAAGATTAGAGAGCCAAGTCCTCTCACAAATAGACACAGAACAGTCCCGGACTTCTCGATCACCGACAATTCTATCACCGCTAGGAAGTTTAACGATGAAAGGCTTGCAAGGTGACAAGCAGTCGAGACTCAAACGGCGTACACACTCTAGGGAAATGAATGAATGCGTAGCACCCGAATCAAAAAGCACACTGACAAGATGAGAATGGATATGAGCGGTACCTGTCGCCACAGTAGCTGCTGGATCATCGACCCTCCTCATCTCATAGATACGCGACTGGGCAGAGCCGACACTGGAAGCTCCTCCTCTAGTGGGCTGACCCCGACCTCTACCTTGGCCGGCACTCGGCGGTGGCGGCGGAGCGAATGAGCCCTGGTTCACACTCGGCTCCATAGGTGCTGGGTGAGAAGAACGGGCGCCGCGAAACTGTCTGAGCTTCTCGCAAAAAGAAGCTTTGTGGCCCGACTGACCACAAGTATGACAAGTCAAGGGTGGACGAAGACAATCCCGGTTCACGTGGCCTGGCTTGCCACAGTTAAAGCATCTGGGGTCCCGAACGAAGGTTCCGGTGGCATTTCGGAAACTCCCAGAGAAACGAGCCGAACCACCCGTAGAAATGTTTACAGGTTGAGATTTCTCATGGCCTCCAGCCTTGGGACCAGAAAAATTTCCGGCCGACTTCTGCTTCTTGCTCTCACGAGCCACATCACTAGCCGTCACGGACATATCATAAGCAAGAGCTCGACTCTGATAATCCTTCAAAGTAGTGCAAACGAGTCCAGACATATAGTCCCGAATGGACAGCTTCATCCTCCTGGAAAAATGAAAAATTTTGTCGCTCTCTTCGACAACTTGGGTCTTCACATAGCCCAATTCCTTGTTAAAATCGGCAATGGCTTGAGATACGGGGATATCCCGTGGTTGGGCATCATAGAAAGCATGTACCCGAGCCTGTCTGACCGGCCACGGATAATATTCGGTCTCCATCAATTCTTGAAATTCGGCCCACGAAGTAACATGATCTTTGGGCCCCACGGCTTCCCACCAATCCATAGCGTCCCCAGTGAGAAAGTACTGGGCAATATGGACCTTGCGGTCCTCGGGACAGTTGGTGGCAACGAAGACTTTAGATATCTCCTTGATCCACCCTTCCCAGCCGATCGTGTCTGAAGCCCCCGAAAACTGAGGAGGATGCATCTTGATGACATCCTGAAGCCAGCGATCCGCTCCGCCCCGATTAGCATGGGCCTGATCGGGGTTCTGGACCACCTGAGCTATAGCCGCCATTTAGTTAACCATTTGCTGCATAACGGCCGCAATACCAAGGTCGGCACGCTCTTGAGAAGAAGCATGACTGTGATGGTCACCGGTACTGCCGGCTCCCGAAGAATGCGACGTGGCCGCCCCACCGGCTGCCCCACGTCCTCGGCCGCGTCCACGACCACGACCACGGTTCCCTCCGGCATCCATACTGGTGTTAAGAGATAACAGAAGTATATTGATGATGAGTAAGGGAGGAAAAATCAACTACAATTCGAAAAGCGGAAATACAATGTAAGAAAGCAAAGGATCGAGTAAGAAAACTTACGAGCACTGGAAGTACCGAGATGCTGGCAGCGGTGTGACAATGTGCAAACAAAACATGACTAGACCCAAATAACCAACAAGCCTAGGTATCCATAAACCTAGGGCTCCGATACCATTTTCTGTAACACCCCGAGATATTCAGAGTATATTACAGCGCCGTGGACCACTACGTGGGACCCACCAGGCTACAAACAAGAAAACTCCACTCGACCAACCATCTCGGTTAGCGAGAACACACCTTTAAATGTTATGATATAAAAAGGTACACCCGGGAGTAACCGGCGAAATAAGCATAAACCGACAATGTGACAATTCTCAAGTAATACAATACGGAGTTTGAAATGAAAAACCTAAGTACTCGCGAGTACAATCTATAAGTTTATAATAGTGAGAACAACCAAATCGAAATGGACAAAAGAAATAAAAGACCCAAATGCACATGTCAACGACCCTGACCAACGTCCTCGTACTGTCCCGATGCCCGCTCGTCCGGATAATCATAACCTGAAATCCATAACAATAATTTCCCCAAAAACGGGTCCCCAAAGGGGTTAGCAATTACGCTAGTACAAGTAATCAAGGCAAACCAATCGCTTTCACATTTCATAGTACATGCACCAAAATCATTTCAAAAACCAAAACTAGACATGTCTTTTCTGGAAACAAACAGTCACAATTAATTTGCCTAGGACCGGGACGAAGCCACGAATCCCACTTGAGGCCTCTAAGGACCCTCCCGAGCTGGCCACATTCATAAAACAAATCAAGCACCACACGTCACCTAGGACCGGGACGAAGCCACGAATCCCACTCGAGGCCTCTAAGGACCCTCCCGAGCTGGCTAGCGAATCAAACTCATGAATCTAGGACGAAGCCATAGATTCCCTCGAGGCCCCGTCGGACCCTCCCGAGGTGAGTAAAGCACACACAATATACATTACCATTTCATGTTAAGCATAAAGGTTTCCAAGAATTACTTGCCTTGAATAAAAGACGGCGCAACGAACGGAAGGAAAACACCGACGACCGTTAGGAGCCGATAATCACGAACCTAACGATACGAAGAACACAATCACTACCAATTCTAACTGAATACGAGATTCACAAGAATCAAACTCAAGTGCGGAAAAGTCGCTAAAAAGCACGGAACTCAACAAAACCACACCGAAACGAACTCAGATGTCAAAAAGTATAGAATTAATCATTCTCAGAATGACGAAATGGTCATGAGCGAGTCGTCAAAACGGACTTCCGCCGAAAAATAAAGAAATTACCGGAAATCGAAATTACGGGTATTACATTCTACCCTCCTTAAAAGAAGTTTCGTCCCGAAACTTAAAACAAGTAGGGAGAAGCAATATCCCCGCCAGAAAAACTCGACGAGATACACAAGAACCGAAAACTCGCGCCCGACGGCGAAACTTTGCAAGAAACGCAAATCTTTGAGTCGAATTCTCCACCATGATCGGTTCTGATGGCAATGATCAGCAAATCTTTTTCTTTTTGAATAAGCTTGCACCACTTAACAAACTCGTTAGAATCATCATTTTTATTTGCTAAAAAGTTTACCCAAGTAAATCTTGAGAAATCATCAACAAGCAACATTGTATAAAGTTTACCACTACAGCTAGCATGTCGAGATGGTCCAATTAAATCCATATAAATTAACTCAAGAATACGGCTAGTAGAAATTTCCATTTTGGGTTTAAACCAGCCTCTAGTATGTTTACCTTTCATGCACAACTGCGAAATGGTTTTCCAAAGTCTCGATAACTATGTTTCACGTTTTTACTTTTTTTGAAAGGTGATACTCAAGATCGACCAGTGTTTTTCTAAATTATTTTCCAAAGGAGGTTTTCGTTTTTAAAACCTATCCATTCCTGTTTGAGGGATGGGTATGTATGTATGATGTTGGCTTTGTCGCTATGATGTTAACTCCCGAATATGATCGAGTTGGTGGCATGAACGTTGAGGCGTTGCCACGTGTTTGTTGTACTAGCCCTCTGTGAGAGGTGTGAACTGGTATTTAATGGTTGTCGTCTCGTGGTGGATTGCGTGTGCCACACGAGTGTGAGATGTTGAAGATTGGGTTTGTATGTTGGTGTACATATGTGATTGTTTCATGATGTTTGTATTACGTGCTGGTTATCGTTCGGGCCATTGAGGTCGCCAAACGATATCGTCGTTGTTGTAGTGTTTGTGTGTGTATTACTTTACGATGGTAATCGTTGTATATGATATGTGTTATGATTCCTTGTTGTGCTGAGTTGGCATCTCCGGTATGTTGTTTTGCGGTGTTATGTTCTATTGTATCTAGCATTTGTATTTTCGGTATGCCGAGTCGAGGCATTTCAACCGTGATGTGCCGGGGGAATGTACGTGCAATTTGTCCTTCTCGTCAGTAACATATTTAGAGTGTGGACTCGAGGGACACCAAATTCAGTTTTGCGAATTGGCTACCGATACTTTCGGAGTTCGCGCTTCAGCACAGATATCAGAATCGGCTTTGAGAGGCCTTTGAAGGATGTTTCTGTCGATTGCCTGTTGTGTCGTCTCCTTGATTTCGTTGTTGTGAGTTTCGGGGACGACACTTCTTTTAGAAGAGGTCGAATATAATACCCGTATTATTTTTGGCTTCTATATTTTCTCTTTCTCCAGTCTATCGATTCGCTCATGTTCGTTGATACTTTCTAAACTTGTTCTGTATTTCGGTTTCATCGTTCGAACGAGCTGTGATCTTGTTTTGGATCGATCTGGTTATCGCTGTAACTTTTCCGAGTTCGGTTCGATTCTTGTGAACCTTGTTCGGAAGTAACATCTTTTGATTCTACTAATTCTTTTATTCGAAGTGGATCGGATTTGGAACTTCTGTATTTTCGACTCTGTCGACTCGTTTATGTTCATTGACATTTTCTGAGCTTGTCTTGCCCCTTGCTTTTGTTGATCGAACGAGCGTGGTATTGTTTCGGAATAACTCGTTTGTCGTTGTGACTTTTCAATTTCTATTCCCTCTCATGTGGATCTTATGTGAATGCATATGTTGTTGTTTTCACCGGATCATATATTGTCTCGAGTCGAGATGTGAACCTTGGAGTTGTTTGAATTTTTATTGTTCTTCATGATTCGAACATGATCGTTCAATTTTTGTTGTCTCGATCTTTGTGGTTCGATCGTTTGATTGTTCGGTTTTTGTTGATCTCGTTTCGTGATTGTTGAGCGTTTAGACTCCTTCCTAATTCCCTTAAGTTCGGGAAATTAGTCTCGTTTCGATCTTCCAATCCTTGGGCGGTGGAATTCCGTATTTGTTCAGCGTTTGACTCGCGTTTGGATTGATGAACCGTTAGGTTGGTCAATCGTATTGATTTTCGTTCGTTGTGTTTTGTGATTGTTCGGATAATCGATCTGATTGTACTATCTATTTGATGACGTTTGTCACTTATTGATTTTATTATGTCTCTACGGTGGCGTTGTGTTGGTCGTCGTGGAGCGTGGTTTCACGCCGTATGTCTCTTTGCGTTTCTTGCAGCGTTTCGCCATTGGGCGCGAGTTTTCAGTTTTGTGTATCTCGTCGAGTTTTCCTGGCGGGTATATTGCTTCCCCTACCTGTTTTAAGTTTCGGGACGAAACTTCTTTTAACGAGGGTAGAATGTAATATCCGCAATTTCGAATTTCGGTAATTTTCTTTTTTTTCGGCGGAAGTCCATTTTGACGACTCGCACAAGACCGTTTCTGTAATATCCGCAATTTTCGATTTTCGGTAAATTTCTTTTTTCGGCCGGAGTCCGTTTTGACGACTCGCTCATGACCGTTTCGTCATTTCGAGAATGATTAATTCTGCACTTTTTGTCATCCGAGTTCGTTTCGGTATCATTTTGTTGAGTTCCGAGCTTTTTAGCGACTTTTCCGCACTTAAGTTCGATTCTTGCGAATCTCGTCCGAAACTGTTGTTTCGAGTTTCTAGTAAGTTCATTTAGTGTTATTATTCATGTTGCGAGCTTTGGTTTGGTGTTTCGATCGCGTATCGTGATTTTCGGACGTTTTGGGCCATTTTCGTAATTTCCCAAAGTTTTGGGTAATTACTTCCGTTGTCGAATTCCGAGCCTTCGGGTGGTCGGAATTGTGTGTTCTCTTAGCTCTTAGATTCGTCTTTGCGAGTACGTCGAGATCTGTATCATCGATTCGTATTCGTGTTCGGGTTTCGGGGTCGTTCGGGCCGTCGGAGTTGGCCCGGCGAGTCATGGCCGGGCAACACAGGCCGAGGCAGCCAGCCAAGTCACGGTCGGTAGTTCTCGGCAGCTTCGGCCGAGTCACGGCAGTGCTCGCGATTCTGGCCGAGCGGTCAAGTGGGCCGCACATCTTTGGCGAGGGCGGCACACTCTGTGGCATTTTCGGCCAAACCGACATCGGGTGCCGCGGCACACTCCGGCCGAGCCGCGGCACACCGCCGACCACTGGAGCCATTTTTGGGCTGTGCCGCGGCACATTCTCACGGGCATGCACACCTGCGGCTGTATTTATGGCCCCCGCAGGGTTTTCGCCATTTTCTCACTCGTTTTCTTCCCTTCCGCTTGGAGCTTGGTTAATCATGGAGAAATGTTGTTGGACAATCAATCCATGAAGTTTTGGAGTTCATATCATCAATCATCCATCCTATAACACCCTCCGATCTACCGACCATCGATTTCCTAGAAATCTAGTTTTGGGGAATTTGGGTGTTTTGGTTGTTTTCGTCCGATTAATCCGATTTAACTTAGGATTATGATGGATTGATGATTATTTAGATGTATTATATCATTTCCCTTGTTATTCCATGGTTGGATCGTATCGATTCGTTGTTTTGGTCAAGTTCTTGTTCGACGCCTTGAAGGTGTCCGGTAGAATGTCATAGAGGGGTTTTCGGGCGTTCTACGATTATTCTTCATCGTATGATCGTTGATTTATTAATTGTGTGATGTTACGGTCGTGTTTCTTGCGAAGAAACCGTGTTGAACCCTTCCGTTCATCATCGTCTTCCTTTTCGATAGCATCGGGCGTTTCGAAGCTTTCCGGTTGAGCCGTGTTCGTCGGAATACTTGCGTGCCAATTTCGAGGCAAGTACCTTGCCCATACTTTTCTCGTTTTATGGATATGATGATCTGTGGTCGTCTTGATGTGTTTGTTTGGTTATTTGAAATGAAGTTCCAAAGGATTTCGGTTTGGCCTCGTTAAAGGCTTTCTTTCAAAACGCGTGTGTTTTATGAACGGTGTTTTGAGAATTGATTATGATGTGATTATTTTGAACGTTGAAGGATTTTATGATGATACTCCTATTTTTTAAAGTTATGGAATCGTGTATTCCGTATTTAATCTTGTTATTGTATTTTTGAAGAGTTTGGTAATGGTGTCGAGTTAATGGCCATCTCTAGTGAGTATTCTTAATGAACTTACATTCTTAGCATGTTAGTATTGCATGAGTAACGTGTGTGTGTGTGTGTATGCTCACTACGGGTTAGATCCGACGGGGTCTCGGTAGGGGTCCACGGAGGGGTGGATCCGCGAGCTTGCTTTTAACCACTATGGGTTAGATCCGACGGGGTCTCGGTAGGGGTCCACGGAGGGGTGGATCCACGGTTAATTGTGGTGCATTTTGCAAATGTGATTTGATTATGGCATTTCCGGAAACGAGTGCTTTTGAACGGTTTTCATGATTGCATGCATTGACTAAGTGTGTAAGAGGTAAGTTGTTCGTTTGGCTTACTTGGCTAGGATGGCACTAGAGTATTTTGTTGTTTGTGTTAAATCCTTTATTTGTGGATTTTGATGTTGGGAGACGAACCTTGTGGTCGTTCTTGTGTACCGTGAGTTGATGAGATTGGGGCTAAAATCCCAATGTTTTTGTAAAGGTCATTTGACGGATTTGGGGCTAAAATCCCAATGGTTTGGTAAAGGTTATTTTACGGAAAGTAAACTTTTGGGGCGGTGACCCCTTTTGTCTTTTGGATTTTGAAAAGTAGGATTTGATAATCCTAAATTGTTTTCTATTAAAACTCTCGATGGCATTCTAAACCGTTTTATAAATTATTTCCATTGATTTATGATATTTCGATTTTGAAAGGTTTTCTCAAACTCTTGCCTCGGGAAGTACTTTTCGTTTCGTTTGGATCTTTGAGGATTCCTGGTTATTGTTATTCGTGGAATGTGAATTGTATGGTTCGTATTTGCACTTTGTACTTGCATTAGCAAAACAGTGGAGTTTTGCTAACCCCCGAGTATTCGGGGGGTGGATGTCTATTTTTGCATTCAGGTTTTGGAGCATAACACAGGGTCGGCACGAAGGATGATGAAAGATGAACAATACTAATCACACGAGGATCCATTGATGTCGTATTGGTCTAGTTGTATTTTCTTTTCCGCTGCAGTATCTTTTCCCCGTTGTACGGGAGCTTATTGTATTTTGACCCCTGCGTGGGTATATGTTGTAATTGAGTTGTATATTTTTATTGAAAGACCAAGTCGGTCTACTGAGTCATTTTAGCCTTAAAGGCGATGTTTAGATGTTTGATTTTAGTTATCAGCCTGGTAGATCCTCGAGGAGAGGGTCTACGGCGTGTAATATCCCTGAGTGGATTGGGGGTGTTACATAAATGGTATCTGTTGGGTACCAAATCGAATATTTGCGCCGTTTTATGCGGAAGCGTAAATAAATTACGGAAAATAAATCACACAAAGATTTATAGAGGTTCGGCTATTAACGAAGCCTACGTCCTCTCTCGATGTATCTTTTTCTTAGGATTAAGATCAAAACCTCTACGCCTCTCTTCTATCGGTCGAGGGATTACCGTTACAAGCTCGTCTTCTATCGGTCCGAGTAAAACCGTTTTTCCTTTTCTATTGGATAAGGAATCAACCACTCTAGCTTTCTATGGGTACTAGATAAACCTCACTTAGATATCGATTGCGATTCTAACAATGCCGGATACTTGATCCTAATAACACCGAATCCAATCGTATATTTTCTTTTACCTCTCGTGTATAATGTTGAATGTATAAACACTCAAACTAACAAAATAAGCTCAATATTACAACAACAATGTAAGTATATGATTCTCAGATGTATGACTTGTTTGCTTGAAGTTGTTGTTCTCAAACAATACCATAAGGGTGGTATTTATAGGCATTTCCCATAAACTAGCCGTTGCTGGCTGTTTTGACTTGCTAGCGTGCGCTGGCCTTCTTTTGTAGCGTGCGCTAGATATTTCCAGTTTCAGTCCAGTAGCTTCGTTTTTTCTTTAGCGTACGTTATGCCTCCTTCCTTACGTACGTTATTTCACTTACTTAGCGTACGTTAACCATGATTGAGTAGCGTGCGTTAACGTAATATATCCGTTGCCTTTCCTTGTCAAACTATCCGTTTGGTGCTTGACTTTGACTTGCTTTTCCCAACGTTCGGATTGACTGGATTCAAACAACTTAGCGTGCGCTAATCATACTGTGTAGCGTGCGCTAATGATGACTTCATTGCATACGTTTTGCTGTGTTTGAATTCCTTCACAACGGTAACAGGACTTCGATAGCGTCGTTAATAATGATGTGTAGCGTGCGCTATCTCAACGATTTACATCACCTGACTTACTTGAAACTTGGTGGAATGCGGCTTACTCCAGCGTTAGCGTGCGCTAACGAATATGCCTTAGCGTGCGCTAATGCAGTCCAGATTGCAACTTTTTGCGTCTTCGTCTGCTTCGTTGTTTTGCTTCGCCTCGATGTTGTTTTGTTGTTAAGCAACTTTAATCATCAAAACATAAATTAAATAATGTGTGGAATAAATATTCCAACAATCTCCCCCTTTTTGATGATTACAAAACAACCCTTGAATTGGATAGTCTGTAAAAGTAATATATGTATATTTCTACGAATCAAAGTTTTCGGCTTTGATCATTTCGTTAGTTTCTCCAATCCTTTTCTTTTTCGACTTCTTCATTTTTCAATTTTTCAACTCCTTCCTTCGTTTTAACTCCCCCTTTTTGTATGCTTTCTTTTTCTTTTCGACTTCTTCGATTTTTCTCATTTTTATCTCAATTCATATCTTTCTCCCCCTTTTTGTCTTCATCAAAAAGTAAAAGAAATATAAAGGATACAATTTTTATCTCAATTCATATCTTTCTCCCCCTTTTTGTCTTCATCAAAAAGTAAAAGAAATATAAAGGATACCAAAAGAAATATAAATATGCATGATATCAATTTATGCATTAATAAGGGTATAAACTCCCCCTGAAAATATTATTTCCTTCTCCCCCTTTGTAAAATATCATTTGTCAAAATTTATTTTTGGGGATCCAACCGATAGTTGGTTTTTCTTTTGAAACGTAGACGATGTTTGAAACGTTTGTTCCTTTAGGAACCCAAATACTTTTAGTTTTTATCGTCTGTCTTGGGCTTTTGCAATTGGAAATATGATGCCCGATTTTTAAACCCTTTTCGCAATGGGGTATATTGAAATTAACGGATTCGTTTTTCGAACGTGATTTGAATCCTAACCCCTCTTTATTTAGAGTATATTTTTGAACACATAACATTTGTTCAAATTTATCGTTGCCGCACGAAAATTTCTTTGTCAAAATTTTTAGTTCATCTTGAACTTTTAAAAGATCATTTTTCAAAATATTTTCATTTTCAAGGCATTTCGAATGATCAATTTCGACAAATTTCCCTTTTTCAAGTATTTTGGAATTTTCAATTTCCAAAGTTTTATATTTAGACTTGAGGGACTTAATTTCATTTAAAGCATTTTGATAGTCCGTATGTAGTAACTCGAATGCTTCAAAAAGTTCGTCGTAAGAATTACTTACTTGGCTTTCGGCGCTATCGTCGAATGAACTCCGGGCCATGAGCGCGAGATTATTTTGTTCAAGAAAATCTTCATCGGGATCTTCGTCGCTCCATGTTGCGATTAGAACCTCCTTTTGCTTTACTCGACAATTCTTAGCAAAGTGGCCTGGTTTACCACATAATCGACAAGTGTTGTCGAATTTCTTAGGTTCGCCCGCTTGAATGTCCTTCTTTCTCCGGTTTAATAAGTGTTGGAACTTATTAATATTTTTGGCATAATATGCCATTTCTTCGTCGCTTTCGTCCACCGGGGTTTCTTCTTTCTTTTTCGACATTTTAGCCTTGAAGGCTATCGACCTCTCCTTCGGTTTCGGTTTAGCATTCCGAGATTTTAGAACAATCTCGTAGTTGATAAGAGAACCAACGAGAGCACTAAAATCGAGTATTTAAATCTTTGGATTCCATTATTGCCGTAACTCACCGTCCCATTCTCGAGGTAGTGATCGGAGAATTTTCTTTACTTTCTCACTACTCGAAAGTGGTTTTCCAAAACATGTTAATCCATTAGTGATGACCGAAAATCGGTCGAGCATAATCGAGATGGATTCGTCGTCCTTCATTTGGAATAATTCATAATCGTGAAGGAGCATGTTTATCTTCGTCTCCTTGACTTGAGATGTACCTTCGTGTGTTACCTCAAGCATTTTCCAGATTTCTTTGGCACTATCACACGATGATATCCGGTTGTGTTCTTCCGGATTTAAGGCACAATAAAGAAGTTGAGTTGCCTTACAATTGAAATGGTCGTTTTTCCAATCGGAGTCGTCATATTCTTCAAAATTTTTAAGCGTATCGTTGGAATTCATTGGGATTTTGGACCAAGACAAATCACTTTCCAAAGTTCGATGTCGTAAGCTCGAATGAATATCGACATCTTCTTCTTCCAAGTCATGAAGTTCGCGCCATCAAAAATGGTGGTCGGTTGAGAGCAAGGCCTTGGTGGAGAGATTTGAAACGCCATTTGGATCTTCTCCTCGGATGTTAAGCCGCGTATTGGAGAACCGCTCCGATACCAATTGTTGGGTACCAAATCGAATATTTGCGCCGTTTTATGCGGAAGCGTAAATAAATTACGGAAAATAAATCACACAAAGATTTATAGAGGTTCGCTATTAACGAAGCCTACGTCCTCTCTCGATGTATCTTTTTCTTAGGATTAAGATCAAAACCTCTATGCCTCTCTTCTATCGGTCGAGGGATTACCGTTACAAGCTCGTCTTCTATCGGTCCGAGTAAAACCGTTTTTCCTTTTCTATTGGATAAGGAATCAACCACTCTAGCTTTCTATGGGTACTAGATAAACCTCACTTAGATATCGATTGCGATTCTAACAATGCCGGATACTTGATCCTAATAACACCGAATCCAATCGTATCTTTTCTTTTACCTCTCGTGTATAATGTTGAATGTATAAACACTCAAACTAACAAAATAAGCTCAATATTACAACAACAATGTAAGTATATGATTCTCAGATGTATGACTTGTTTGCTTGAAGTTGTTGTTCTCAAACAATACCATATGGATGGTATTTATAGGCATTTCCCATAAACTAGTCGTTCTTTGGCTGTTTTGACTTGCTAGCGTCGCTAGCCTTCTTTGTAGCGTCGCTAGATATTTCGATTTGATCCGGTAACCCGTTTTTCTTTAGCGTACGTTATGCCTCCTTCCTTACGTACGTTATTTCACTTACTTAGCGTACGTTAACCATGATTGAGTAGCGTGCGTTAACGTAATATATCCGTTGCCTTTCCTTGTCAAACTATCCGTTTGGTGCTTGACTTTGACTTGCTTTTCCCAACGTTCGGATTGACTGGATTCAAACAACTTAGCGTGCGCTAATCATACTGTGTAGCGTGCGCTAATGATGACTTCATTGCATACGTTTTGCTGTGTTTGAATTCCTTCACAACGGTAACAGGACTTCGATAGCGTGCGTTAATAATGATGTGTAGCGTGCGCTATCTCAACAGTTTACATCACTGCAGCTTACTTCGAAACTTGGCTGGAATGCAGCTTACTCCGCGTTAGCGTGCGCTAACGAATATGCCTTAGCGTGCGCTAATGCAGTCCAGATTGCAACTTTTTGCGTCTTCGTCTGCTTCGTTGTTTTGCTTCGCCTCGATGTTGTTTTGTTGTTAAGCAACTTTAATCATCAAAACATAAATTAAATAATGTGTGGAATAAATATTCCAACAGTATCAGATCTTAGGTTGAGGAAACCTAGGCTGTCGGGTCAAGTCGTGTTGTTTGAGTCTTGTTTCGTCAGATTTTATCTGATTGAGTCGTGTCGCGACGCGTCGTTTGAGTTTGTTGGTCGTGATTAGTATCGTGGGGCGATCATCATCTTTGTGCGACCTGTGGAAGTAAGTCTCCCTTCTTTGTGTTGTGCCTCGTGTGACACGAGCTATTTTTATGATTATTTGTTAAGCGGTGGAATCCTTATGTGAATTTTGATTTCACGATATGTATTTAGTCGACTCTCGTATTTGATTTATACGAGGAGTGTCGTCGCTTGTGATGTCTTTTTATTGTTGTTTTTTTCCGTTGCTGATGATTTTCGAATTGATTTGCACGTTTTACAAGTTCTCTTGTGGTGGCTTTGTGCTTATACGCGTTCGACTTGTTCACTAGCCAGTGCGGGAGAGTCCTTAGAGGCCTCGAATGGGGTCATTGGTTTGTTCTGAATGTGGTATTTTTTTTTCGTTTATTTCCCTTTAAAGACATGTATTGTCTTGATTTTAAACGTTTTGATGCGTGTACTAGGAGTTGTTTCAGCGAACGTCGATATGCGTGAGTTTTGGGCATTCTGGCCTATTGGATTTTTGAAAACCTTGAGTATCTTAGAAAAATAAATTTTGAGACATATTTTTTTCAATTGAGTTATTTTCTTGTGGTACATCCAAGGTGCCACAATATATTTCAAAAAAAAATTTCTGCCTCGAGGACCAGAATGTTTTGAGATATTTTCAATGTTTTAGAAACACTTTTATTTAGACCCAAGGGTCGAATTTCTGAAAGTTCCCACTAAGGGTAAGTGTCCTCATTTTTATCAAATGCGAAATGGTTCTCCAAAGTCTCGATAACGATGTTTCACGTTTGTACTTTTTGAAAGGTGATACTCAAGATCAATCGGTGTTCTTCTAAATTATTTTCAAAATGAGGTTTTCGTTTTTAAAACCTATCCATTCCCGTTTGAGGTCTGGGTATATATGTATGATGTTCGCGTTGTCATTTTGATGTTTGCTCCCGAGTATGACCGAATTGGCGGTGTGAGCGTTGAGTCGTTTTCCACACATTTGTTGTGTTAGCCCCTTGTGAGAGGCAGGATGTTGGTGTTGAATATTGTCGCCTCGTGGTGATTTCTGCGTTGTCGCGCATGTGCGAGCTGTTAGAGCTTGGGTTGTTATGGCCGTGTGCATCGGTGATCGTTCCGTTATGTGTCGGTTGTTTAATGTCTTGTTACCTTGCTCCCGTTTTTGTGAATTTCGTGGACGAGGTCGGAGGTAATACCGTACTATTTCGACTTCTGTATTTTCTCTTTCTCCAGTTCATCGATTCGCTCATGCTCGTTGATACTTTATGAACTTGTTCTGTATTTCGGTTTCATCGTCCGAACGAACTGTGATCTTGTTGTGGGTCGATCTGGTTATCGCTGTGATTTTTTCGAGTTCGGTTCGATTCTTGTGAACCTTGTTCGGAAGTGACATCATCTGGATCTATTAGTTCCTTTATTCGAAGTGGATCGGATTTGGAACTCCTGTGTTTTCGACTCTGTCGACTCGTTTATGTTCGTTGACATTTTCTAAACTTTCCCTATCCCTTGCTTTTGTTGATCGAACGAGGGTGGTGTTGTTTCGGAATAACTCGTTTGTCGTTGTGACTTTTCAATCGCTATTCCCTTTCCGGTGGATCTTATGGGAATGCATGTGTTGTAGTTCTCACCAGATCATCTTGGGAGTTGTTGTTTGAATTTTATTATCCTTCGTGTTTCGGACATGATTGTTCGATTTTTGTTGTCTCGGTCGTTTGTTTGTTCGGTTTTTGTCCTCGTTTCGTGATTGTTGAGCATTCAGTCTCCTTCATAATTTCCTTAAGTTCGGGAAATTAGTCTCGTTTTCGATCTTCCAACCCTTGGGCGGTGGAATTCCGTATTTCTTCAGTGTTTGGCTCGTGTTTGGACTGATGAACCGTTGGGTTGGTCAATCGTATTGATTTTCGTTCGTTGTGTTTTGTGATGGTTCGGATAATCGACTTGATTGTATTATCCATTTGATGACGCTTGTCACTTGTTGGTTTTATTATATCCCTAACGGCGACGTTGTGTTGGTCGTCGTGGAGCGTGTTTTCACGCCGCATATTCCTTTGCGTTGCTTGTAACGTTTCGCCGATGGGCGTAAGTTACGTGTTTCCTTGCGTATCTCGTTGAGTTTTCCTGGCGGGATATTGCTTCTCCCTACTTGTTTTAAGTTTCGGGACGAAACTTCTTTTAAGGAAGGTAGAATGTAATATCCGCAATTTTCGATTTTCGGTAAATTTCTTTTTTCGGCCGGAGTCCGTTTTGACGACTCGCTCATGACCGTTTCGTTATTTCGAGAATGATTAATTCTGCACTTTTTGTCATCCGAGTTCGTTTCGGTATCATTTTGTTGAGTTCCGAGCTTTTTAGCGACTTTTCTGCACTTGAGTTCGATTCTTGCGAATCTCGTCCGAAACTGTTGTTTCGAGTTTCTCGTAAGTTCATTTAATGTTATTATTCATGTTGCGAGCTTTGGTTTGGTGTTTCGATCGCGTATCGTGATTTTCGGACGTTTTGGGCCATTTTCGTAATTTTCCAAAGTTTTGGGTAATTATTTCCGTTGTCGAATTCCGAGCCTTCGGGTGGTCGGAATTGTGTGTTCTCTTAGCTCTTAGATTCGTCTTTGCGAGTACGTCGTAACCGTATCATCGATTCGTATTCAGGTTCGGGTTTCGGGGTCGTTCGGGCCGTCGGAGTTGGCCGGCCGAGTCATGGCCGGCAACACAGGCCAAGGCAGCTCGCCGAGTCACGGCGGTAGTGCTCGGCGGCTTCTGGCGAGTCACGGCCGGCGGTGCTCAGCGGTTCTGGCGGCGATCAAGTGGGCGCGGCACATCTTTGGCAGGGCCGCGACACACTCTGTGGCATTTTTCGCCAAACTGATCAGGGTGCCGCGGCACACTCCGCCGAGCCGCGGCACACCGCCGACCACAGGAGCCATTTTTGGGCTGTCTTGCGGGCACATTCCCATTGGCCGCGGCACACCGTGCGGCTATTTATGGCCTGAGACGGGTTTTCGCCATTTTTCTCACTCGTTTTCTTCCCTTAGTAGGTGGAGCTTGGTTAATCATGGAGAAATGTTGTTGGACAATCAATCCATGAAGTTTTGGAGTTCATATCATCAATCATCCATCCTATAACACCCTCCGATCTACCGACCAGTCAGATTTCCTAGAAATCTAGTTTTGGGGAATTTGGGTGTTTTGGTTGTTTTAAATCCGATTAATCCGATTTAACTTAGGATTATGATGGATTGATGATTATTTAGATGTATTATATCATTTCCCTTGTTATTCCATGGTTGGATCGTATCGATTCGTTGTTTTGGTCAAGTTCTTGTTCGACGCCTTGAAGGTGTCCGGTAGAATGTCATAGAGGGGTTTTCGGGCGTTCTACGATTATTCTTCATCGTATGATCGTTGATTTATTAATTGTGTGATGTTAGGGTCGTGTTTCTTGCGAAGAAAACGTGTTGAACCCTTCCGTTCATCATCGTCTTCCTTTTCGATAGCATCGGGCGTTTCGAAGCTTTCCGGTTGAGCCGTGTTCGTCGGAATACTTGCGTGCCAATTTCGAGGCAAGTACCTTGCCCATACTTTTCTCGTTTTATGGATATGATGATCGGTGGTCGTCTTGATGTGTTTGTTTGGTTATTTGAAATGAAGTTCCAAAGGATTTCGATTTGGCCTCGTTAAAGGCTTTCTTTCAAAACGCGTGTGTTTTATGAACGGTGTGTTGTGTCAAGAATTAACACCTTCCGACCGGCGATCGCCTCGGAGATCGGGCGACCGACTTACTGCCGAGCGGCCAAGGCAGATCTGCCGATCAGCGACCAGGCGGCCGAGCCTTAACCCAGCGGACAAGCTATATCGGCCAACCGAAGGTCCCAGGACAAGTCCCGGTGCCGAGCTATCGACCTCAGATACGATCGCCTCTCGGTACTCGGCCAAACTCACGGAGATCGACTAGCGGACGATCCTCTCTCGGCATCTGCCGATCGACCCTGGTGACCGACCTCTCTCGGCATCTGCCGACCGACCCTTGGTGACCAGGCGGTCTGACCCTTAGTGGCGGCCGAGGGCTATCGTCGGTGTCCAGCTAGAGACGACGGCATCATGACGATCGGGCGATGGCCATCCCGGTCGGCGGCCGAGCCACGGGGCGGCACCCACGTGCGAGATCCACAAAAGGCGCCGACAAACCTGTCACCTACCTCACCTACCAACAGGGCCGCACACCAGCAAAAGGAGCTGACGGACAAGATGTGACCACACTGTCGCCTACCTTGCCTCTTGACAAAGTCCGCCGAAAGTAACAAAGTGGGACCTCTGTGACAAGATTTAGGACGCGTGCTGGCTCCTCATTGGACCGCACAGCTGGCTACCAGCTATAGCCTTAGACTTTTGGCAGACAACCCATGTGACCTTTAGGACGATCGCCCCATTACATTAATGGCCGAAAGACGATCGCCCACTAGGAGACAAGGCACCTCAACCCCTATATAAAGAAGGCAGCCTGCACTTGGATTCGCTCTCTGCATTCTCGCATTTCACACACCATACAGAAGCAAAATACCCAGCACTTGGCTATCTCTAACTCTTGGCAACAGCTATCTTTCGGTACTTATTTCTCCCGGCCTCTCTCATCAGGCAGACGATCGGCAGGGACGAAGAACACCTAGCTTCGCTCAAGAGCCGGATTAACAGAGTCTTTCTACACTCATTGTATTTAGATTTCTCTCATTAATACTTGTATCCACGAATATTTGTATTAATAACATCTCGCGAGAGCATTCAAGCCCGGGCCTAACAAACCCGGCAAATCTTGTTTTATTTATCTTCTCTCGGAAGTGCTCCCGCAATTGTTGTTTGTTGTCCGTCTCCAGTGATTTAATCTTCGGATAGATATTTTGGGCAACAACAATTGGCTAGAAGAAGGGCATCTAACCCTCAATTTTTACACCTACCGTCCCGAAGAACACTCATCGTTCTCGGGCGGATACTGAAGTGACACTTACCGCACTTCAAAGAAATCTTCGAAATCATGTCTTAGCCTCGCGTCGAAGAAAGCCGCGGCCGGCCCGGCCGAAGCGTTCCGTCGATCAGGAGCCACGGCCGATGGTGGAAGGTAGCCGCGCGATCGAGACGCTCGATCCGCCTGACGGCGGCCCAAGCCTCTCGCTCGATCGGTTCGAACCAAGGAACAGATCGAAGGGCCTCAGCCGTCTACGGGAGCGACGGAGTGCTCTCGACGCGCCTCCCTTATCGCCCCTCGGTCGTGCCGGAAGTCAGCGGAAGCTCAAGGCGCATCGCCGAGCGATCGCCAGGAGGCTCCCGTCCGCAAGAAGAGGCGCTCGCCAGCCGGGGCACCTCTGTCTTCGATCGCCTGGGCAGTGACCCGACCTGGCTACCGGGGCAGTCCGGCCCCAGCTACGAGACGACAGAGTTTGAGTCCGTCACCAGGAGCTCGGCCTATCCGACTCCCAGAAGGCAGCCCAGCCGTCTGGCTCCCCCTCGCCAAATTGCCGAGGCCGGCAGCAGTGGAGTCCGGAGATCGGTACACGATCGCCTCGGCTCCTGCTCCCAAAGCCGATCTGCAAGCGACCAAGCCACGGCGATGGCTGCGATGCAACGTCAACTCGACGGCATGAAGGCGCTCCTGGAACCCAGGGCAGGCGCCAAGAAGACGATCGCTGGGCCAAGCGAGCCGCTCACGATCGACATCGAGCTCGCCCCCGTGCAGCACAAGATCGCTCCCCCGCAAACACCCGTGTACGAGGGGCGATCGGACCCTCGGATGCACCTGAGGAAGTTCAACATCTACATGACCGGGTGTGGGGCATCAGACGCGACCAGGTGCCGAATGTTCCCTCTGACGCTGGACGACCTCGCCCACAGGTGGTACGCCTCGTTGCCGCCTCGGTCCATTGGTTCTTTTAACCAGCTGGCGCACATCTTCACGGAGTACTTCGCCACCAGGGTCGTCCGACCCGAAGGTCCCCTTCGCATGATGCAAATCAAGCAGGGAGAAGAAGAGTCCGACTCGGACTACATCGACCGGGTAGACGTAATCATCCTCAACGGCGAGCCCATAAGTGATGAGACCGCCCTCTACGCGGTCCTAGGAGGATTTCAGGGTTTTTCGCCTATGTTCAGGCATCTCACGAAGACCCAACCTACAACCTACGCAGCCTTCCGGGCTAGAGCCGCAGATTTTCTGGCCAGGCAAAGGTTCCTTCTTAGCCTGTGAGCAGCGCGATCGGCGCCCGGACGAAGATCTCCCTCCCGATCGCCGACATCGACCTACGAATAAAGCGATCGGTAGCCGAACTACGATCGCCAGTCTTCCAGCCCGATCGCCGATCATCACGCTACATCATCAGCAACCCGGAGGACACGATCGCCCTCTACAGTCCAGCATCTAACATGACGGACTAAGGCATAAGATCGCCTCCACCGCACATCATAAAGCCATGGCCCTGGCAGTCGATGGAACCAGGCCCGTCCGTCTGCAAGGTCCCTCTCGGCGAGATCGCCCGCCCTTCGTTTAAATACGAGGCCGGCGTAGTCGAGGGCTCTCAACATTAATCGGTGGACACATGCCACAACCCCGTCTCAACGTACACCGTCGAGGTCGGCCATCTCCATGGTGGCCGAGGTGGAAGCAGAGCTAACAAGCCGCGGGCGTGGAGTTGATTCATCCGACGCCGCCCCGCAAGGACTCCTCTAGACCGAGACCGCACGCCCTTCGTTTAAATACGAGGCGGCGCGGCTACAGAGGACCCTCATAATAAAGTGAGTCACGAGACACTCAATGTCTTCGCGCACCAAGACACGGTCATGGAGTCGGTCCATCGATCTCCGCGACTGTGCACGATTCCTCAAACAAGCGAAACCATCAAGTTTCCGAGGGGGATCGGCCAATGTTGTTTTTGCAGGTACAAGACCGAAAGATAGCTAGCCAATCGACCATGATAGCCCAAGTCTGAATCCTAAGTCAGCTCAGATCGCCCGTCCTCATCCATACACGATCACCAGCAATAACCACCTCGCCCCATGTCTTCAACATAGGAGCAAGCTGGGGGGCAATTGTTGTGTCAAGAATTAACACCTTCCGACCGGCGATCGCCTCGGAGATCAGGCGACCGACTTACTGCCGAGCGGCCAAGGCAGATCTGCCGATCAGCGACCAGGCGGCCGAGCCTTAACCCAGCGGACAAGCTATATCGGCCAACCGAAGGTCCCAGGACAAGTCCCGATGCCGAGCGATCGACCTCAGATACGATCGCCTCTCGGTACTCGGCGACCGACTCCTGGCGATCGACTAGCGGACGATCCTCTCTCGGCATCTGCCGATCGACCCTTGGTGACCGACCTCTCTCGGCATCTGCCGACCGACCCTTGGTGACCGACCAGTGCCGACCCTTAGTGACTGGCCGAGGGCGATCCTCGGTGTCCAGCTAGAGACGACCGCATCATGACGATCTGGGCCGATGGCCATCCCGGTCGGCAAGGCCGAGCCACGGGGCGGCACCACGTGCGAGATCCACAAAAGCGCCGACAAACTGTCACCTACCTCACCTACCAACAGGGCGCGAGACACTGCAAAAGGAGGCGACGGACAAGGCGGTGACCACACTGTCACCTACCTTGCCCTCTTGACAAAGTCCGCCGAAAGTAACAAAGTGGGACCTCCTGTGACAGTACTTCCAGACGCGTGCTGGCTCCTCATTGGACCGCACACCTGGCTACCAGCTATAGCCTTAGACTTTTGGCAGACAGCCCATGTGACCTTTATGACGATCGCCCCATTACATTAATGGCCGAAAGACGATCGCCCACTAGGAGACAAGGCACCTCAACCCCTATATAAAGAAGGCAGCCTGCACTTGGATTCGCTCTCTGCATTCTCGCATTTCACACACCATACAGAAGCAAAATACCCAGCACTTGGCTATCTCCAACTCTTGGCAACAGCTATCTTTCGGTACTTATTTCTCCCGACCTCTCTCATCAGGCAGACGATCGGCAGGGACGAAGAACACCTAGCTTCGCTCAAGAGCCGGATTAACAGAGTCTTTCTACACTCATTGTATTTAGATTTCTCTCATTAATACTTGTATCCACGAATATTTGTATTAATAACATCTCGCGAGAGCATTCAAGCCCGGGCCTAACAAACCCGGCAAATCTTGTTTTATTTATCTTCTCTCGGAAGTGCTCCCGCAATTGTTGTTTGTTGTCCGTCTCCAGCAGTATTTAATCTTCGGATAGATATTTTGGGCAACAACACGGTGTTTTGAGAATTGATTATGATGTGATTATTTTGAACGTTGAAGGATTTTATGATGATACTCCTATTTTTTAAAGTTATGGAATCGTGTATTCCGTATTTAATCTTGTTATTGTATTTTTGAAGAGTTTGATAATGGTGTCGAGTTAATGGCCATCTCTAGTGAGTATTCTTAATGAACTTACATTCTTAGCATGTTAGTACTGCATGAGTAACGTGTGTGTGTGTATGCTCACTACGGGTTAGATCCGACGGGGTCTCGGTAGGGGTCCACGGAGGGGTGGATCCGCGAGCTTGCTTTTAACCACTATGGGTTAGATCCGACGGGGTCTCGGTAGGGGTCCATGGAGGGGTGGATCCACGGTTAATTGTGGTGCATTTTGCAAATGTGATTTGATTATGGCATTTCCGGAAACGAGTGCTTTTGAACGGTTTTCATGATTGCATGCATTGACTAAGTGTGTAAGAGGTAAGTTGTTCGTTTGGCTTACTTGGCTAGGATGGCACTAGAGTATTTTGTTGTTTGTGTTAAATCCTTTATTTGTGGATTTTGATGTTGGGAGACGAACCTTGTGGTCGTTCTTGTGTACCGTGAGTTGATGAGATTGGGGCTAAAATCCCAACGTTTTTGTAAAGGTCATTTGACGGATTTGGGGCTAAAATCCCAATGGTTTGGTAAAGGTTATTTTACGGAAAGTAAACTTTTGGGGCGGTGACCCCTTTTGTCTTTTGGATTTTGAAAAGTAGGATTTGATAATCCTAAATTGTTTTCTATTAAAACTCTCGATGGCATTCTAAACCGTTTTATAAATTATTTCCATTGATTTATGATATTTCGATTTTGAAAGGTTTTCTCAAACTCTTGCCTCGGGAAGTACTTTTCGTTTCGTTTGGATCTTTGAGGATTCCTGGTTATTGTTATTCGTGGAATGTGAATTGTATGGTTCGTATTTGCACTTTGTACTTGCATTAGCAAAACAGTGGAGTTTTGCTAACCCCCGAGTATTCGGGGGGTGGATGTCTATTTTTGCATTCAGGTTTTGGAGCATAACACAGGGTCGGCACGAAGGATGATGAAAGATGAACAATACTAATCACACGAGGATCCATTGATGTCGTATTGGTCTAGTTGTATCTTCTTTTCCGCTGCAGTATCTTTTCCCCGTTGTACGGGAGCTTATTGTATTTTGACCCCTGCGTGGGTATATGTTGTAATTGAGTTGTATATTTTTATTGAAAGACCAAGTCGGTCTACTGAGTCATTTTAGCCTTAAAGGCGATGTTTAGATGTTTGATTTTAGTTATCAGCCTGGTAGATCCTCGAGGAGAGGGTCTACGGCATGTAATATCCCTGAGTGGATTGGGGGTGTTACATAAATGGTATCAGAGCTTAGGTTGAGGAAACCTAGGTTGTCGGGTCAAGTCGTGTTGTTTGAGTCTTGTTTCGTCGGATTTTATCTGATTGAGTCGTGTCGCGACGCGTCGTTTGAGTTTGTTGGTCGTGATTAGTATCGTGGGGCGATCATCATCTTCGTGCGACCTGTGGAAGTAAGTCTCCCTTCTTTGTGTTGTGCCTCGTGTGACACGAGCTATTTTTATGATTATTTGTTAAGCGGTGGAATCCTTATGTGAATTTTGATTTCACGATATGTATTTAGTCGACTCTCGTATTTGATTTATACGAGGAGTGTCGTCGCTTGTGATGTCTTTTTATTGTTGTTTTTTTCCGTTGCTGATGATTTTCGAATCGATTTGTACGTTTTACAAGTTCTCTTGTGGAGGCTTTGTGCTTATACGCGTTCGACTTGTTCACTAGCCAGTGCGGGAGAGTCCTTAGAGGCCTCGAATGGGGTCATTGGTTTGTTCTGAATGTGGTATTTTTTTTTCGTTTATTTCCGTTTAAAGACATGTATTGTCTTGATTTTAAACGTTTTGATGCGTGTACTAGGAGTTGTTTCAGTGAACGTCGATATGCGTGAGTTTTGGGCATTCTGGCCTATTGGATTTTTGAAAACCTTGAGTATCTTAGAAAAATAAATTTTGAGACATATTTTTTTCAATTGAGTTATTTTCTTGTGGTACATCCAAGGTGCCACAATATATTTCAAAAAAAAATTTATGCCTCGAGGACCAAAATGTTTTGAGATATTTTCAATGTTTTAGAAACACTTTTATTTAGACCCGAGGGTCGAATTTCTGAAAGTTTCCACTAAGGGTAAGTGTCCTCATTTTTATCAAATGCGAAATGGTTCTCCAAAGTCTCGATAACGATGTTTCACGTTTGTACTTTTTGAAAGGTGATACTCAAGATCAATCGGTGTTCTTCTAAATTATTTTCAAAATGAGGTTTTTGTTTTTAAAACCTATCCATTCCCGTTTGAGGGCTGGGTATATATGTATGATGTTCGCGTTGTCATTTTGATGTTTGCTCCCGAGTATGACCGAATTGGCGGTGTGAGTGTTGAGTCGTTTTCCACACATTTGTTGTGTTAGCCCCTTGTGAGAGGCAGGATGTTGGTGTTGAATATTGTCGCCTCGTGTTGATTTCTGCGTTGTCGCGCATGTGCGAGCTGTTAGAGCTTGGGTTGTTATGGCCGTGTGCATCGGTGATCGTTCCGTTATGTGTCGGTTGTTTAATGTCTTGTTACCTTGCTCCCGTTTTTGTGAATTTCGTGGACGAGGTCGGAGGTAATACCGTACTATTTCGACTTCTGTATTTTCTCTTTCTCCAGTTCATCGATTCGCTCATGCTCGTTGACACTTTATGAACTTGTTCTGTATTTCGGTTTCATCGTCCGAACGAACTGTGATCTTGTTGTGGGTCGATCTGGTTATCGCTGTGATTTTTTCGAGTTCGGTTCGATTCTTGTGAACCTTGTTCGGAAGTGACATCATCTGGATCTATTAGTTCCTTTATTCGAAGTGGATCGGATTTGGAACTCCTGTGTTTTCGACTCTGTCGACTCGTTTATGTTCGTTGACATTTTCTGAACTTTCCCTATCCCTTGCTTTTGTTGATCGAACGAGGGTGGTGTTGTTTCGGAATAACTCATTTGTCGTTGTGACTTTTCAATCGCTATTCCCTTTCCGGTGGATCTTATGGGAATGCATGTGTTGTAGTTCTCACCAGATCATCCTGGGAGTTGTTGTTTGAATTTTATTATCCTTCGTGTTTCGGACATGATTGTTCGATTTTTGTTGTCTCGGTCGTTTGTTTGTTCGGTTTTTGTCCTCGTTTCGTGATTGTTGAGCATTCAGTCTCCTTCCTAATTTCCTTAAGTTCGGGAAATTAGTCTCGTTTTCGATCTTCCAACCCTTGGGCGGTGGAATTCCGTATTTCTTCAGCGTTTGGCTCGCGTTTGGATTGATGAACTGTTGGGTTGGTCAATCGTATTGATTTTCGTTCGTTGTGTTTTGTGATGGTTCGGATAATTGACTTGATTGTATTATCCATTTGATGACGCTTGTCACTTGTTGGTTTTATTATATCCCTAACGGCGACGTTGTGTTGGTCGTCGTGGAGCGTGTTTTCACGCCGCATATTCCTTTGCGTTGCTTGTAACGTTTCGCCGATGGGCGTAAGTTACGTGTTTCCTTGCGTATCTCGTTGAGTTTTCCTGGCGGGATATTGCTTCTCCCTACTTGTTTTAAGTTTCGGGACGAAACTTCTTTTAAGGAAGGTAGAATGTAATATCCGCAATTTTCGATTTTCGGTAAATTTCTTTTTTCGCCGAGTCCGTTTGTGACTCTCTCATGACCGTTTCGTCATTTCGAGAATGATTAATTCTGCACTTTTTGTCATCCGAGTTCGTTTCGGTATCATTTTGTTGAGTTCCGAGCTTTTTAGCGACTTTTCTGCACTTGAGTTCGATTCTTGCGAATCTCGTCCGAAACTGTTGTTTCGAGTTTCTCGTAAGTTCATTTAATGTTATTATTCATGTTGCGAGCTTTGGTTTGGTGTTTCGATCGCATATCGTGATTTTCGGACGTTTTGGGCCATTTTCGTAATTTCCCAAAGTTTTGGGTAATTACTTCCGTTGTTGAATTCCGAGCCTTCGGGTGGTCAGAATTGTGTGTTCTCTTAGCTCTTAGATTCGTCTTTGCGAGTACGTCGTAACCGTATCATCGATTCGTATTCAGGTTCGGGTTTCGGGGTCGTTCGGGCCGTCGGAGTTGGCCGGCGAGTCATGGCCGGCAACACAGGCCCAGGCCGGCTTGGCCGAGTCACGGCCGGTAGTGCTCGGCGGCTCCGCCGAGTCACGGCCGGTAGTGCTCGGCGATTCTGGCCGGCGATCCGTGGGCGCGGCACATCTTTGGCGAGTGCGGCACACTCTGTGGCATTTTTCGCCAAACCGATCATGCGGTGCCGCGGCACACTCCGGCGAGCCGCTGCACACCGCCGACCACCGGGAGCCATTTTTGGGCTCGTGCGGCACCTGTGCGGCTTATTTATGGCCCTGCAGACGGGTTTTTGGCCATTTTTCTCACTCGTTTTCTTCCCTTCCGCGGCTGGAGCTTGGTTAATCATGGAGAAATGTTGTTGGACAATCAATCCATGAAGTTTTGGAGTTCATATCATCAATCATCCATCCTATAACACCCTCCGATCTACCGAATCAGGTCAGATTTCCTAGAAATCTAGTTTTGGGGAATTTGGGTGTTTTGGTTGTTTTCGTCCGATTAATCCGATTTAACTTAGGATTATGATGGATTGATGATTATTTAGATGTATTATATCATTTCCCTTGTTATTCCATGGTTGGATCGTATCGATTCGTTGTTTTGGTCAAGTTCTTGTTCGACGCCTTGAAGGTGTCCGGTAGAATGTCATAGAGGGGTTTTCGGGCGTTCTACGATTATTCTTCATCGTATGATCGTTGATTTTTTAATTGTGTGATGTTAGGGTCGTGTGTCTTGCGAAGAAACCGTGTTGAACCCTTTCGTTCCGCCGTCTTCCTTTTCGATAGCATCGGGCGTTTCGAAGCTTTCCGGTTGAGCCGTGTTCGTCGGAATACTTGCGTGCCAATTTCGAGGCAAGTACCTTGCCCATACTTTTCTCGTTTTATGGATATGATGATCGGTGGTCGTCTTGATGTGTTTGTTTGGTTATTTGAAATGAAGTTCCAAAGGATTTCGGTTTGGCCTCGTTAAAGGCTTTCTTTCAAAACGCGTGTGTTTTGTGAACGGTGTTTTGAGAATTGATTATGATGTGATTATTTTGAACGTTGAAGGATTTTATGATGATACTCCTATTGTTTAAAGTTATGGAATCGTGTATTTCGTATTTAATATTGTTATTGTATTTTTGAAGAGTTTGGTAATGGTGTCGAGTTAATGGCCATCTCTAGTGAGTATTCTTAATGAACTTACATTCTTAGTATGTTAGTATTGCATGAGTAACGTGTGTATGTATGCTCACTACGGGTTAGATCCGACAGGGTCTCGGTAGGGGTCCACGGAGGGGTGGATCCGCGAGCTTGCTTTTAACCACTATGGGTTAGATCCGACGGGGTCTCGGTAGGGGTCCACGGAGGGGTGGATCCACGGTTAATTGTGGTGCATTTTGCAAATGTGATTTGATTACGGCATTTCCGGAAATGAGTGCTTTTGAACGGTTTTCATGATTGCATGCATTGACTAAGTGTGTAAGAGGTAAGTTGTTCGTTTGGCTTACTTGGCTAGGATGGCACTAGAGTATTTTGTTGTTTGTGTTAAATCCTTTATTTGTGGATTTTGATGTTGGGAGACGAACCTTGTGGTCGTTCTTGTGTACTGTGAGTTGATGAGACTGGGGCTAAAATCCCAACGTTTTTGTAAAGGTCATTTGACGGATTTGGGGCTAAAATCCCAACGGTTTGGTAAAGGTTATTTTACGGAAAGTAAACTTTTGGGGCGGTGACCCCTTTTGTCTTTTGGATTTTGAAAAGTAGGATTTGATAATCCTAAATTGTTTTCTATTAAAACTCTCGATGGCATTCTAAACCATTTTATAAATTATTTCTATTGATTTATGATATTTCGATTTTGAAAGGTTTTCTCAAACTCTTGCCTCGGGAAGTACTTTTCGTTTCGTTTGGATCTTTGAGGATTCCTGGTTATAGTTATTCGTGGAATGTGAATTGTATGGTTCGTATTTGCACTTTGTACTTGCACTAGCAAAACAGTGGAGTTTTGCTAACCCCCGAGTATTCGGGGGGTGGATGTCTATTTTTGCATTCAGGTTTTGGAGCATAACACAGGGTCGGCACGAAGGATGATGAAAGATGAACGATACTAATCACATTAGGATCCGTTGATGTCGTATTGGTCTAGTTGTATTTTCTTTTCCGCTGCAGTATCTTTTCCCCGTTGTACGGGAGCTTATTGTATTTTGACCCCTGCGTGGGTATATGTTGTAATTGAGTTGTATATTTTTATTGAAAGACCAAGTCGGTCTACTGAGTCATTTTAGCCTTAAAGGCGATGTTTAGATGTTTGATTTTAGTTATCAGCCTGGTAGATCCTCGAGGAGAGGGTCTACGGCATGTAATATCCCTGAGTGGATTGGGGGTGTTACAGTTTCGTCATTCCGAGAATGATTAATTCTGCACTTTTTATCATCCGAGTTCGTTTCGGTGTCGTTTTGTTGAGTTCCGTGCTTTTTAGCGACTTTTCCGCACTTGAGCTCGATTCTTGCGAATCTCGTCCGAAACTGTTGTTTTGAGTTTCTGGTAAGTTCATTTAATGTTATTATTCATGTTGCGAGCTTTCGTTCGGTGTTTCGATCACATATCGTGATTTCCGAGCATTTTGGGCCATTTTTATAATTTCCCAAAGTTTGGGGTAATTACTTCCGTTGTCGAATTCCGACACTTCGGGTGGTCGGAATCGTGTGTTCTCTTAGCGCTTGGATTCGTCTTTGCGAGTACTTCGTAACCGTATCTTCGATATTTACTCAGGTTCGGGTTTCGGTCGTCAAGACCGTCGGAGTGGCTACGAAGTCACGGCCGGAGCAGGGCTGCTCGCCGAGTTACGGCCGTAAGGTGCGATTACGGCCGTAATGTGTGCGATTACGGCCGTAAGCGTGATCGAATACGGCCAGACGGGGCGGGCATCTTAGGACGAAGGCGATTCTGGCCGTAATGTGTGCGATTACGGTAGTAAGTGTCGGCGATTCTTTGGTGATTTTTGATGAATGCGATTCTGGCCGTAAGGCTGCCGAGTTACGGCCGTAAGGCATTTGCCGATTCTGGCCGTAACCTGTCGGCCATATATAGGCTGGCTCGGCGGACTTCGCTTTTTTCATTTTCCTCGTTTAAATGCGTGCGGACGGGAGTGAACAGTAGGAGGTGTTCTTGGCCGATTCTACTCATTCCAAGGCGTTTTGGAAGATTCTTGTTGATTATATCAACATCTAATCCGTGTGTTTCGTCGAATCAAGGTATATTTCTTGATTTTCCTTCAAGTTGACTTTTCGGAGAAATTGTTCTTGATTTCGTTTCTAATCCGATTTTGAAACATCGGTTGGTGTAGTATGATGTTATTAATCGTGTTTTATGGGTTGTATATCCATATTTCGAGTTTGTTCAACTCGATTAGTGATTCGAGTGTTCTTGGGAGTTATCGAACATTGAGTGTTCGATTAAATGTCCCAATGAGTTTCCCTTCGATAGTTTGTTGGGATTTCCGTTGTTTTGGCCTTGATTCTCGTCGTAACCATGTGTTATTGTTCCTTCCTGAGGTTTATAGGTGTTCGAGGATTCCTATGTTGAATCCCGTTTGGTGATTGATGATTCATGTGGTGTTATTCCGTCGTAATTTCGGTGCTATCGCGTTCTTGATATTGTTCGGGGGTTCGGGGCTATTCGACCGCGTCCCATCCGTCGTCTCGTTGCGATCATGATTTCGAGGCAAGTACCTTGCCCATACTTTTCTTATTTCGTGGATATAATAATTGGTGATCGTCTAAATGTGTTTGTTTGGTCATTTGAAAATTATTTTCAAAAGATTCGGTTTAGCCTTGTTAAAGGCTTGCTTTCAAAATGCGTGTGTTTTGTGAATGGTGTGGTTTGTGAATAACTATGTGAATTCTATTGATATTCTTGGTGTTGATGTTGCACTTGGTATTGCGTGTGGACGTATATTATTTCATTTCGGTGCGTTGTGGATTGACGTGGTGTTTTGCTAAGTGTTTGATGCCTCTGGGCGAATTGTTTGAATATCCTTGATGTGATATGTTATTTGTGGGAATGTGTGGATATGGTTGAAGGTCTACGGTGACACGTGGCACGTGATCATGTGGTCAGGATGCAACAAGTGATTGATCCAACCGTGAGAGCCTGAGATAATCTACGGTGGCACATGGCATGCGATCATGTGGCCAGGATGCAACAAGCGATTGATCCAACCGTGAGAAATGTGTGATTTCTTTCGCTAGCCAGCTCGGGAGGGTCCTTCGAGGCCTCGAGTGGGATTTGTGGCTTCGTCCCGGTCCTAGGCGATGCGCGTGCGTGATTACGTTGTGTTGATTTTTATGTCCGTCGAGGACACGTGATGTTGGGCTCGGGCCCTGTGAATTGTTGTCTGTTTTCTATTTGCGAAAACAAAACCTTTGGGTTGTGACCCCTGTTGATTTTTGGAAAGAGAAGGATTCGAAAATCCTAAATTATTTTCTATTAAAACTCTCGATGGTATTTTAAACTGTTTTATAAATTGTTTCCCTTGATTTGTGATCTTTCGGTTTTGGAATGTTTTACCCAAACTCATGCCTCGGGATGTACTTTTCGTTACGCTTGGATCTTTGAGGATTCCTGGTTATTGCTATTCGTGGAATGTGAATTGTATGGCTCGTATTTTTGCACTTGTACTTGCACTAGCAAAACAGTGGAGTTTTGCTAACCCCCGAGTATTCGGGGGGTGGATGTCTATTTTTGCATTCAGGTTTTGGAGCATAGCACAGGGTCGGCACGAAGTATGATGAAAGATGAACGGTACTAATCACACGAGGATCCGTTGATGTCGTATTAGTCTAGTTGTATTTTCTTTTCCACTGCAGTATCTTTTCCCGTTGTACGGGAGTTTATTGTATTTTGACCCCTGCGTGGGTATGTGTTTGGAATTGAGTTGTATGTTATTATTGAAAGACCAAGTCGGTCTACTGAGTCATTTTAGCCTTAAAGGCGATGTTTAGATGTTTGATTTTAGTTATCAGCCTGGTAGATCCTCGAGGAGAGGGTCTACGGCGTGTAATATCCCTGAGTGGATTGGGGGTGTTACAAAACTTACTTGAATATGATGAATCAAAGTGCAAGAAACAAACTTCAAAATATAACTTCAAACTTGTTTAAAGGTTACAAGCTTACAAAAATTGAAAGTAAAATACTAAGTGCTTATTGATCAAGCACTTTTCAATTACAAACTAAATGAAAGAAAAACTTCAAACCAAAAATGAAATACAAACTAAAATTCAAAGTTCTAAGGAAAATATATTGCTAAAAGAAAGGAGTATTTCTTAGCAAGAAGATGGGTTTGAGAATTGGTAATTGGTGATTTTGCAATGGATGGAGATGTCCTTTTATAGGTGATTTTCAAGAATACAATTGATTATTTAATTCAAAATATCTATTGTAATATCTTTGATTAATTCTTTGTTCACACTTCACCCATGTCTTTAGATTTTCAGATTTTTGACCCAAAAAAATATCTTGTGGTTGAGTTCACAAGTTGGTCAAAAGTGGACTAATTTTGCATGGCATCTCCTGAAAAACGGCGATAAAAAACGGCCTAGTTTGCCCCGTGTTGTGCGCCGTTTTGTGGTGACTCGGTCTCTTCCGGAATACGCGTGAGGGCACGACGCTAAATGCCGGCCGTGTGTGAAACGGCCCAAGACACGGCCCTTGTTGTGCCGTATGTGAAACGGCCTACATAACACGGTCCTGTTTGCGCCGTGTTGTAGGTCGTTTTGCCTTGAAAAATTCCCGTCGTTGGATTTGATCTTGTTTTCCGTCCTTTTTTATGCTTCATGTCAGTAATCTGTAAAATAACCATTTTTAGCTCATGTTTGGACATATCTGTAAAATATATATTTTTAATCACAAATCAGTACAATTATGCCCGGAAAAATGAATATTTTGTATATGAATTTTAGATCAATTATGCACTAATCAAATACCTCACACTTAAATTCTTGCTAATCCCGAGCAAGACTCTTTATTAATCACACACAAAATAAAAATTAAAATAAGACATAAAATAAAAATAAAAAATAATACACACAAATTTAAGAAAAATAATTATATATAAAGATAAAAAGAGATCAAAATGCCATTAATACACAATAACCAACTTTATACAGTAGATAAAAATGAATCAAGATTCAAAATAAATCTACTAACGATTTTGAAGTTAAAACACGGTTTTTATTTTTGTAATTCCAAAATGTAAGGTTTTCCCCCCAAAAGGTTGATTATTTCTTTCCCACTCGTGACTTCACACGACTCCCTTTAATGGTTGCTCTCGATCACTCGTTTATTTTTCGACTCAATATGAAGAAGAATTTCATCGGCGTCATCAAATATTGTGATTTTTCACGAAATTGAGTGTATTGAAATTCAGCCGCTAATTAATTCAAGTCTGTTCATAAACTACATCCCTTAGTGATAGCTTTAACACCGTTATTTGCTAACGTGTAGCTCTTTTCACCAACACAATTTCTATCTTTTTTTTTGAAAAAGGTGATAGCTTTCACACCGTTATTTGCTAACGTGTAGCTCTTTTCACCAATTTTTCTGTGAGACGGCAGCTACGCACAAACAATGGTTAGTCCTTTATTTTTCGCAAAATTTTAAGACCCCCAAAATTAGGCAGCTGTTGCTACTCAACACTTCTCCTTTTTGTCATTTTTTTAGGTGATAGCTTTCACACCGTTATTTGCTAACGTGTAGCTCTTTTCACCAATGACTCCTTTTTTTTATAGGGAATAGAATTTTTGCAGAAAATCGTTTATTAGTTAAGCATGAAAAATCAAAAACTCCTCAAATTAAGTAAATTTCAGTTCTATTTTTCATCAACCGACTGATTCTTCTTTTCTCAAGGTAACGAATGACTCGATTTTATATGATAACTACAAGGCTTGGAAAGAGAGATTAAGGCTCAAAAATTTTTGGAATATACAATTTTTTTACCGGTTAAAACAATTTTAGAAGCTTGTATATAGCTAATTTATTGGTGTTTATGGCCAGATCTAGAAATCTCACAAATCAAAATAATATATATATATATATATAATAATTAAGGAAAATCACCAAAATAATCAAAACCAACACACCAAAATAATTAAAACATACCAAAATAATTAAAACATACCACACCAAAATACCAAACACACCAAAAGAGTCAAAACATACCACCCCCAAACTTGAAAAAGAAACTGTCCTCAGTTTAAAATAATAATAATAATAATAATAATAATAATAATAATAATAATAATAATAATAATAATAATAATAATAAAAAGCAAGAGAAAAAAAATACTCCCTGTTATGAAAATTGATGCTTGAGCTATGCCTTTTTGGATCTGCATGAAAAAAATATACGAGGCAAACAACAACAACAACAAAAATATACCCGGAAGTATAACACAATTTTTAAGATGCGCTTCAGGAAAGTCCGAAGAGTCGTCTTACGCTGCCATCAATGCTTTTATTAAAAACAAAAAAATTACGGCAATAAAAATAACAATACATAAATCGCGAATAGATGCGCGTCAAGAGATCAAGAAGAAACTCCTTAAGCTGCACCATTTAGCACGATTATTACACACGACAGAAAGTAAAAATAACAAGAGGTCTGATATGGGGTATCAAAGGGAGAGGAATGAATCCCATTTTCGTTTTCTCACGGTGAGATCTTCCATCCAGACAATATTAGCTAGAGCTGGATCTGGTTGAGGAACAAATTCAATGAGTTTTTTTATTAGCTCTTCTGGTGTTGTTGCAACGACTATGATTCGTTTAGCACGCTCGGAAATAAAACCTTTTTCAGCAGAGTAGTCGATGAAAGATAGTAAACCATCAAAGAAACCATTGACATTAAGCAGACCTATTGGTTTTTGATGAACATTTAGCTGGGTTCTGGTAACCACATGAAAAAGTTCCTCAAGGGTGCCAAAACCACCGGGAAGGGTGATAAAGGTGCCAGAATTATTTATCATGTGAGTTATGCGATCTTGCATATCTACAGATCTAAACTCATCTCCAATAGTTGACCCGGTGATTTTACTTTCAGCCAGAGGTTTTGGAATTATTCCCAACACTCTTACTCCTTCCATATAGGAAGAAGCAGCAGCTCGTCCCATTAATCCTAGACTTCCTCCTCCGTAAACTACATGAATGCATTTTTCTCCTAAAGTACGACCCAAGTTGTGGGCTGCTTCAGTAAAGCATGCATCTTTTCCATAACTAGCTCCACCAAAAATGCAGACTGAGTTAAATCTTTTTGTGGAAGATGATGATTCCATTTTTGAAAAGAAATTTATTTGAGAGAAAAAGAAAAAAAAAAGTACAAGTTTGAGGGATGAATAAAAGAAACAAGAACAATATTTATTTATAGAAGAAAAATGAGGAAAGATTGTTTAACAAGTTTGTGATTGCGTTGATTGCGCTTCAACTACTCAATAGAATAATGAATGCATTTATCGCGTATCACATTTTTTATTAGAAAATCTCACCATACGACAAAAATAAAAGATACTCACGTGTATGTACAGTAGTTGTGATTGTGGCTCACATCTACCTCTGATTTTACGTTCAGAAACGGCTTAAACGCCTTCTATGAGTCGGGGAGAAGCTTCCCATCCAATTTTCTTACAAATTGGCAAATAGGGTCTTTTAATGTCAGATTCCCAAGACGTTGTTCATATTCTGGTTTAAATTTATTCCACAAACATCGAATTCCGTAATATACAAGTCCACTAGGATGCGCGTCAAGAGAAATTTCGATATTATCTAAATTCTCTTTATTCTGACCATCATTAATGAACTGAATTTTATCTTCTCTGTTTGTAGATGGAATTCCTAAAGATCGACATTTTAAATTACAGTTCCATCTAGCACATTTATAGCAAACGGCTAGCATCTTTGGTCGTCGTTTCTTGGCATATGAACTTTTTCCAAGCCCTGGTAAAAATCTAGTAGGTGTTTCCGTGAATTCACCTGCTATTCTCACTTTGGCTTCAATTATGAACCTAATATCAAAAGGTATGCTTTTATTCATAAGCAACCTCATCCTTTCAATTCTTGCTTTGTAGATTTTTAAAATTACTTTTTTGCTTAGAAAGGGAAATCTTTTTTCAATATTATTCAAAGTTTTATCCATGATAAATAAAAAAATAAAATGAAAAATGATAAAATATCTACAAATATCAGTTGTTTGTGGGAAACTGAAAAATCCGACTTTGATAGTCACGGAGTACCGTTATCCGCCACTTGACCGGACAGAAGAATAAAAGATGCAGAAATGAAGAAAGATAAAATAACAAGATATAAACAAAAGTATACAAAAATTATATTTGGCCTAAAACAATCCCCGGCAACGGCGCCAAAATTTGATCGGTCAAAAACTTATTCTAAAAATAGGAGTTCTTGAGTCGCTCGCAAATATATACGAGGTAGAAGTAGTTTGTGGTAAGTTCTACCAAGGTCTTTTCTCTCGAGGATTGTCCAACAGGGCTTCGTATAATGTTTTGTTACAAATTGCGAGAAACAAATACTAAAATATATTTTTGGGTTTTTTAATATTAACTAAATTAAATGCACTATATTTTAAACCAAACTATTTTTAATAAGACTATTTTATATAAGACTATTTTTTTACTAGACTATTTATATTAAGACTATTTATACTAGACTATTTATATTAAGACTATTTATACTAGACTATTTTTAACTAGTGAAAATGAATAGAATTAAAATGAGTTGGGAATTTATAAAATCTAGGGGATTACGGGTTCATTAAATTAGGTTTTTAATTAAGTATCGGAATTGATTTATACGGATATAAAATAAAAAACGAATGTTTATCGAGTAATCAACTTTTCACCTCTGTACTTTCGTAATCAAAGATGTCTTAATCACTTTTGCTTTTTTAATATGTTGATAACAAGATTAACACTTGATAGATTGAAAAGATGTGTTTCCAATACACTTAACAATCAATCAAGGAGGTTTCACTAGTAGAAATAGGATATGATCAATCTCTATTTAAATCAATTAGTCCTTTCATTTCTCTAACTTGACTATTTTTAGGATAAACGATCGTTCATCGAGTAATCAACTTTTCACCTCATAACTTTCGTATTCAAAGGTGTCTTAGCCACTTTCGCAATCTTAAGATGTTGATAACAAGATTAACATTTGATAGATTGAAAAGATATGTTTCCAATTCACTCAACAATCAATCAAGAAGGTTTCATTAGTAAAAATAGGATATGATCAATCTCTATTTAAACCAATTAGTCCTAAAAATAGTTTAAATCAATCAAATACTCAATATATAACCTAATAGAAATCCCCCTTCCCCTAGGAAGAAAGATTAGCTACTCATTGGTTTATACATACTAAAATTATAATAGAAATAATTGATATATAATATATATATATAGAAACTTTTAATTACTAGAACTTAATGACAATAGATAAAACTTACTTGAATATGATGAATCAAAGTGCAAGAAACAAACTTCAAAATATAACTTCAAACTTGTTTAAAGGTTACAAGCTTAAAAAAATTGAAAGTAAAATACTAAGTGCTTATTGATCAAGCACTTTTCAATTACAAACTAAATGAAAGAAAAACTTCAAACCAAAAATGAAATACAAACTAAAATTGAAAGTTCTAAGGAAAATATATTGCTAAAAGAAAGGAGTATTTCTTAGCAAGAAGATGGGTTGAGAATTGGTAATTGGTGATTTTGCAATGGATGAAGATGTCCTTTTATAGGTGATTTTCAAGAATACAATTGATTATTTAATTCAAAATATCTATTGTAATATCTTTGATTAATTCTTTGTTCACACTTCACCCATGTCTTTGAATTTTCAGATTTTTGACCAAAAAAATATCTTGTGGTTGAGTTCACAAGTTGGTCAAAAGTGGACTAATTTTGCATGGCATCTGCTGAAAAACGGCGATGAAAAACGGCCCAGTTTGCCCCGTGTTGTGCGCCGTTTTGTGGTGACTCGGTCTCTTCCGGAATACGCGCAAGGACACGGCGCTAAATGCCGGCCGTGTGTGAAACGGCCCAAGACATGGCCCTTGTTGTGCCGTATGTGAAACGGCCTACATAACACGGTCCTGTTTGCGCCGTGTTGTAGGTCGTTTTGCCTTGAAAAATTCCCGTCGTTGGATTTGATCTTGTTTTCCGTCCTTTTTGATGCTTCATGTCAGTAATCTGTAAAATAACCATTTTTAGTTCATGTTTGGACATATCTGTAAAATATATATTCTTAATCACAAATCAGTACAATTATGCCCGGAAAAATAAATATTTTGTATATGAATTTTAGATCAATTATGCACTAATCAGTATATTTCTTGGTCAGCAGAAATATGCAAGGGATTTAATCGAGAAGTTTGGACTAACTGACTGCAAGCCAATATCTACCCCAATGGATCCAAACTTGAAGTTGTGTGCCTACGATGGGAAGGACTTGGAAGATACAAAATGTATCGGCAAATAGTAGGTAGTCTTATCTATCTAATTCTTTCCAGACCAGACATTGCTTTCGTTGTATGTGTTGTTAGCAGGTTCATGCAGAAACCGAAGAAGTCACATCTTGAAACAGTTAAAAGAATCCTCATATATGTTAAAGGCACAATTGATTGGGGACTTTTCTACAAGAAGGAAGTACAAAGCAAATTAACCCTGATTATGTGGGCCAAATATAACACTCTTAATTTATTTATGAAGATAACTCACTATACAATATTTGGTATCACTCAATAAAATAAAACACTATTTTTGGAACTCCCACAACACACTTATTTCTCTCAACCTCAGAAATACTACACTTACTATTTGTTGCTCTCCTGCTTGGTACATTTCTTCAGTACAAGATGTCATCTATTTATAGTAGAAGCTCTCACATATCTCCGAATAATTTTTCTTATGCGTTTGATGTAAATTCAAAAAAGAAGTCTAAAGCACCTTCACGCCTCTTGCTTCTTTTGCAAAATGCGCCCTAGGTGGGACCACACAAGACTGAGTCGCAGGACACATGTTGTTTTCTCATTGGTTCGTACATTTGGCTGCCAGTAGCAGCTGCGGACTTTAAGGAAACCGACTCACGTGCTGAGACGATCGCCCGTTTAATAAGCATTTAATGCCGGAAAGGCGATCGCCCATTTGGGATTAAGACATCCCAACTACCCCCTCTTCTATAAATAGGAGACTTCCAGCATTTGGAAAAGGACAGAGAATTCCCCTCAAGAGAAATCCCAGAGATAAGAAAGACGTTCGGCAGAAACAAACGCTCACTATATTTATCCTTTGTAATAAGAACTCATAGAGCATTAACTCTGATTCTTCCGGCAATCATCAGCACTCAAAAGCTAGATAACTAGGGTCATTACACTCATTGTAATCATACTCTAACATTAATAGTTGTACTCCAAAGTAGTATTATAATTAATAATAACTCGCGAGAGCATTCAAGCCCGGGATTAACAACCCCGGCAAATCTTGTGTTATTTTCATTCCATCGCTCATGCTCTTGCATTTTATTTGTTACTCACCCATAGTCAAATCCAGCAAATCATTCTGAATAATATTTTGGGTAACAACATGGTGCAACAAAGGAATGTGATGATCCTGGATCTAACAAGACACGAGAAATGTACCTTTCACCACGTATGTTACGTTAGGGACTTCTTGACCAGCTAAGGCAAAAACTCTTGCTGGTGCCTTCCCCTTGTTGCCCTTGCGATCATCTTGCTTAGCTGCATTTCTCTGCTGATTGTTGCCTCATGTCTCCCACTTTGGGCATTCTCTGGTCGGATATTGATTGTCTCCACAACATAAGAATCTCCCTTGCTTCTTCCAGTAGTCCTCGGATTTGTGTCTCATTTTATTGCAGTGGGAACGCGGCGGTAGGTTGTTCAAAGGTCTCTTTCCGGTGTTTTGTCCAGTAGTCTTGCATTGAAATTTCTGAGGTGGTCTGGATGATTGGTTTGATGTAGATCTCTGGAATTTCCCAGTCGTGCGATCCTTCGCATGTCCCAACCGGGTCATTCCGCTTTCGATTCGGCTTGCAGCTTTGACTTCTTCTGCCATAGTCGTCACTCTCACTGGCAGTTGTAATATCCGGATTTATTACGGTGTATTTCATCTGTATTCTAACCCTGTATTATTCGGATTTGTGGTTTTGATTATTGGAGTATGATGTTTCTTGCATTGATATCTTTGTACATAAGTATAGAAACATGCAAAATTTCTCATGCAAACTCGTGATAGCGCACGCTAAGAATGTAGCTTAACGCGCGCTATCGGGCTACTACTAGCGCACGCTATGCAGGTAGGAGTTGCGTGCGCTAAGAACTCAATTATTGAGCGGGACGGCTAGCACATGCGCCAGCCGGGACATGAGTCCGGATAAGATTCCCTCGGACGAACCTGGACAGTTCTGAAGTCAACTATTATTAGCGCACGCTAAGGAAAGCTTAGTAACGTGCGCTAACTTGTTAAAATGCAGAATATTATAAATAGGACAACAACCCGTTTTGGCTTACATTTTACTCGTCCATTCTGCATTCTTGAGAGGCCAGAGAGCTGAAATAATACTCCTACACACTTAGAACTCATCTTGTTGGTGTTTATATATTGGTTATCACTTGGGAGTAATCATTGCAGCGGAATAGCACCTTGGAGTGGCATACAACCAACCGGAGTCGGATTCTACCTTACGGTTCAGTGATTTTCATCATATTAAGGTATGTTCAATCTATCTCCGGACTTAGAGTTGGATTCTAAAGAATTGGATGATCATAGTAACGAGATATTGATTTTCATAAGTGAATTATCTAAAGTACATCATGTTTGGAATATTGAGATGAATAAGCCTTAAGTACCTTGATTATGATCATCATGAATCGAATCTTATTACATTGAATATGTAAAGGAAGCTTCTATCATTGGTAATCCAAGTCTGGTAGATGACTTCATAGAAATCTTGGACTTGACTTTAACATCATTATTGTTAGATAAATCTAAAGGATTGATCATGGAAGGATTTATCTAGTATAGATGGGACGTTTAACAACTTCAGCATGATAATATTGATTGATATAAAGGTGTTGATATCAACCGTTAAGCCTTTCGAATTGTCGTATGAAGATTTGTAGTCGAAATGGAATATGGTTTTATAATGGTATGCATATCCTCAAATCCGAAGTTGTTGCTATCCGTAAGATCATTCATAATCGTATGAACATGATATTCATGGAGGTAACATGAATTATCACGGAAGATTTCATTGTTTTGATCATGATGAGAACAGTTTACTACCCAGCAGTAAACTGCCATGCATAGATAGCGCACGTTAAGCTATGAGGATTAACGTGCGCTATCGAACACGAGTTAGCGTACGCTACGTTTGGTACGTAACGTACGCTAAGGCATCAGACGAGTCAGTCGATTGATCAGTGAAGTACTGACCATGCATAGTTAGCGTACGCTAGGCTTTGTTGTTTGCGTGCGCTATCGAGCAGACTTAACGCACGCTACACAGAGTACTTAGCGTGCGCTAAGCAGTTCAGGCAGATTTCATTTTATGAACTTTTGGCCGTAAATCGAATTGTTAAACATTCGTACGACGTGAGATAAATCCTATATCATTTCTTTTGTTAAGGTTTGATCTTGTTGTGTGATTGATTGAGGAGGACGACCTTCGAGTGTTCATTTTCGTGGAAGTATTGTTCTTGTCTTCAAATCGAGGCAAGTACCTTAATTGTTTTATGTATTGTTGTTATACATATTGTCGTGCATGTATGTCGTTATTGTATGTCCACCTCGTGTTGGTCCGACGGGATCATCGGGGGATCTATGCTAGCGTGCGCTGGATCATCAGACGGGTTTTTCCACCACGGGTTGGTCTGATGGGATCATCGTGGGTTCTAGGCAGTGAACGCTGGATCGACGGAATTACCATGTGTATGTTATGATATCATGTTGTGATTATCAGTTGTGTATGTCATTTATGAGTTTCTCGTAGGAGAAGACTCGTTGGTATTTTGTCGTTTACGTTATTATTCTTCGTGAGATATGAATAATATGTTGTGGTACTTGTACTAGCATCGTTGTGCTAACCCCTTCGGGGTGAACATTTTGTTTATGTTCAGGATCCAGGAGAGCGGGAAAACAACCACTGGAGCTGAATGACGACGAGGGTGCAGAGTGATGTTTTGGCCGGGTTCATTTGTCTGTTGTTTATTGGTTATTTCAATAAGTACTCGAGTACGAAGTCATTTATGCTGAATTTGAATTTGGTGATGTATTATTAAGTTCCTGCTGAACAACTGTACTTTCAGTATTTGGTCAGAACCGTTGTATCTTAATTCCGTTATTCCATTCGTTAGTACCTTTTAATGTCTGTTCAATTCTTCAGCCTTGTAAATCCTTATGTAAAGGATTTACGGCGCTGTAATATTTCTGAATATATCTGGGGTGTTACAGCAGCAAGCTCTGATGTAGAGCAAACCTCAAACCTCACGTAAACTTGTACAGTCTACCCTCCTCCGTGCTCACTCGCCCTGGCGCGTATTTAGAGAGTCGATTGAATTGAGACTCATATTTGGCTACATTAATTGCCCTTTCTTAAGATTGTAGAACTCATCACGTCGAGCTTCACGAGCGGCCTGAGAGATGTACTGGTCACAGAAAGCCTTCACGAAGTTCTCCCATGTTCGGTCAGTAGTTTCCCTTGTCCACTTCTCACTGGTAATTCTCCACGAGTCGTGAGCTGCCGACTCCAATCGAAAAGTAGCTAGCGTTGACTTCTGTTCCTCTGAGTACTGCAGAGTAGCAAAGATGCTTTATATCTACTCAAGCCAGTCACCGAGGAAGGTAAGGGGATTAAATCGGAGAAACCGTTCTAAAATGCGATCATGTGGCACAAGTGCGTTGGGGTTTGGAGCAATATGTTGTTGCAAGAAGGTCACCAATTAGGCGATAGTCTGAGCAGTGTTGTTATCCGCTTCGAATGGATTTCCATCTCCTCCGTGTGGTTCTTCGGTGTCATTACGTTGGGCATGGGGTCTTCCACGTCCACGACGTTCAGCCATCTATAGTTAGTGTTTTACCGTAGTGAGTGTTAGTTAAAGATACTTGCATTCGGTTGTTGAGTATCAAGAAATATTATCATGATGCAATATTATATTCGCAATACTATGTCATAAAATTTGCGGTGCTAGACAGGGCTGGCCCTGAGTTTTTCAAGGCCATAGGCGGGATTCAAAGTGTGGGCCTAATAAAATTAAAATGTAAACAAAAAAACATAAACATAAAAAAATTTATTTTACATAATATTAAAATAATAACCTTTTGTTACTGAAAAATTACTCTTCTGGCATTCTTGGCTGCAAAAGTATCAATCAAATTTGAATATTCAAGTTTTCCAGCCAAGCTATGTAATTTTAAACAGTAAAACACTAAAAGTAATCCTAAAAACACTAAAAATCATAAATTCAGAACTTCAATGAATCAATTCAATAGTGGATTTACGGACTTATCAGAAGTGAGTTCCAAGTTGCGTCGTTGGCAAGTTTCGACGGTTCTGAGTTTCAACTTACGTGGGGCGTTCGGTGTTCCTTCAGCCCTTCTCTTTCAGACGGGTTGGCCGAGTCCGGGTCCTACATGGGTCAGCCGGGTCCGGGTCGACGGGTCGACCCGCCGGGTTGGGGTTTTTTTAGCACCTCTAAGAACATGGCATGCATGGTAACAAAATGTTATTTTCAGTCAAGTAATGATAATTGAATTCCTAATATTGCATGCATCATAATATAATCTTAACTTGCAAAATTTTAAATAAAAGAAAAGAAAAATAATTTTTTACCCACTTGATTGTTTCTTGTAGATTAAAGGGATTCCTCTTCTTCTTCCTCTATAATTCGGCCAAGCATCATTACACCATTGTTGATAATATTAGTTGCATGTTAATTTTCTAAGTTTAGAATGAGAAAAAAAATAGCACTAAGTTCTAAGGTGTGGCTCATGACCTTTTTTCTTCCTCTTTCTTCTTCCTCTTCTTCTTCTTCTTCTTCTCCCTCTTTTTTTCTCTCTTTTTCCTCCTCACTTCGGCCCTAACTCTCACTCTAAGTGCAGATTTTTTTTATTTGTGTTGTGAAATGGGAGAAGTTTACAAGGAGAAAGTATTTATAGGTGAGGTGTTAAGGTAGATGAGTGATCAAGGCTTGCATGTAAGGGTACAAGTGTTTTGGAAAAAGCTTGAAATTGTGACAACACAAGTCTTCCTTTGTTTTAGTTGTGTAGGCCTATTTTCTTGATGTATTTATACGTGCATGATGTATTTTAGTTGTATTTGTTAAGTATTAGGTAATATTTTTAAGTTGGGTTGGGTCATGAGTGTTTTGGGCTAGGTGTAGTATTTTAAGTGATATATGTTTACTTAACTAAGTGGACTTATGTCCATAGTGTCTTCAAGCCCAAACTTTAAACCATAGACATAATAGTTAAGTTGTATTATTAATTTAGATAGCTCATTTCAATTTATGGTTTATTCTTTTATTTTATTTAACTGAAATAATAAAAATAATTAGGTTGTTAAACTTGTAGAATTTGTTTAGGTAACAAGTCTATACATAAGGTAAGAACTAAATTTATTCGATAATGAAATATTGCAAAACTTTATTTTATCTATTGAAAACTAATAATCCAATCTACAAATAGTGTCTCACATATACCGCATCTGCAAAAATATAATATCAACTATCACAAAATCCAACAACAATTCATAAAGTACAGCACAACACGAGGAAAAAAAAATCAATCTAATATAACAAGAGATATAAAAACATACCCCAAGTTCCCGCCACAACTCATTCCTCATCCCTCGAGAGATCTAGCCCCTATGCTCCACACCGGAGTAAACCTCTTGAGTAAGCCGATTATGTCGCTCTCGACCTTCTTCGAACTGAAACCAACTACTTTTGACAAAGAACGAATGAATTTTCAATCATCATACTTCTCTTTCGCCTTGGAGATCTCAGTCGGAAATCTCCCCGATGGCTGTGCTAAAACCTCTTGACCCTCATCGTACTCAAACTCCATCGGCTTCTCTGGAATAGAACGTGATGTGCTAGTGGACCACCTGATGGGGTATGAGTAGTTGGTGACTGCAACGACGACTGACCATGCGGCATGGTCCTCGACATCACCGCATATGGTCCATGGCTAATACTCAATTGTCCAATAAGTTGTTGTTGGGACGCCTCTGAACTGTCAATATGCCCACCAGAAGGTCTGCCACCATCAATAAATGGAATATGCTGGCTCACATGAGATAACAACGCATCATATTTCTAGCAGAACCTTTCAATTTATAATTTATTTTTCTCCATATCAAGTGTAGATTTATCAAATTTATTTTTCTAGCATCACGTATGTGACACTAAAGAAGCTGAGTCAGCTTCCACCTGTTGCTTAATGGCTTTATACATGTGATGCCAGTGTCGTAAAATATTAAAAAAAAACATTTCGTTTATAATGACGTCACATATATGACGCTACCCGATTGGTTTAATGGATAAAAAAGGAAATCTTTTATTGTGGCGTCACTTATATGGTGTCATTAATTACTCTACTTTGATTGGTTTCTTTCAAAATTAAGGCGTCACGATGTGACACATTCTGTTTACTATTTTCATAGCTCGTGTTTCTTTAGCTTCACTATCTTTTTGAAGTTAATAATGTGAAGCTATTATGGCCAATGGCGGATCCGGGATTATGAGGCCAAGTGCAAAAATTTTGGAAGTTTATATAAAAGGAAAGATGCTAGAAAGATAAAAAGATTGTAGTTTCATTCATAATTAGTAACACAATAAATAATCGAAGTCAATTCTCCCTACATTCACGCTATCGTTCAACCATTAGTGAAATAATTGTTTAACAATTCATTGGGAAAAATCCTCCCTATATTCATGCTATCGTTCAACCATTAGTGAAATAATTGTTTAACAATTCATTGGGAAAATGCGCCATCTATTATAGTTGCAACCGACTTGAAATATATTGTACATTTTTGCTTATTTTCTCAGGCTCAACTATTCAAGGATGAAATAGAAAAATTCCAAGCAAATGTGCGATTATTTTTTGTACTCTCAAGTTGAATTTAATATAGTGATTCAAATTTCCACAGCCTAAAAATTATTCAAATTTTTGAGGGGAAGTTTCTTTTAGAAGAAAATAAACAAAAGAGTCTTGAAAGGTAAAATCATTTATCACTGCATGAAACGAAAGGTGACAGCGGACTGATCGAAAAAAGAAAAAATATCATTTATTTGAAGTGTGGCCTGTCTTTAGCCCCCCCCCCCCATCTAGAGGTGTTCACGGTTCCGGTTCGAACCGCCAAACCGCCGGTTCGTAACCGTTGACCGCGGTTCGGTTCAAAACTGGAACCGTCAACCGTTTTAAGACGGTTTGGTTTCGGTTCGTCATTTGGACGAACCGCGTGTTGGGATTCGGTGCCTAAAACGAAGGCCCAGCGGAAGCGGTAAAACGAAAATTAATTCGATCTGAATCCCTACGAGGATCGATCGAGCTACGTATATACGAATATATAAACGAAAAGCAAGAGTCGTAAGAAACTAACCCTCGAAGTCCGTTGATTAAATGGTAACCTTCTCTTGAGCTATTCCCCAAGCTCTTGAACGATCCAACGCCGAAAGTACCGCGTCTCTACTTGCCACGCGCCGGAGAAACGACCGGAACGACGATCACCTTGCTATCCTCCGAGGATACGGCTAGAGCTAAGTGATGAAGCTTCCAATATGAGATTATCACACTCTAAGTGTATAACTCACAACTCTCATTAATACTCTTGAATTTTCTCTAAGAAAACCAAGAGGAAAGTGAAGAAGAAGAAGACTATTTTGAGAAGAACTTTTCTCTCTCTTTAACTCTCTTACATCTCACGTATGAAATGCACAAATGAATACTTGTTAGAGTTTTTGGTCTTCTTCTCATTCTTTATACACATTATAACCACCAACAACTCATCTCACATGAGATGTCTTCCCCACAAGTCACTATCATCCATTATAAAATGGAAACCAAAGACCAAAGGGAAGGTTGGTGGAAGGGGGCGGCTATCAAGAAGAAATCGGACAAGTTCGGTTCGAGCGAGTCCAAACAGATAAACTCCGATTCCGTTCCGATGTATTTATATCGATCAATTAATCCAATTAATTAATCATATCAAATACATAATAACATAATTAATTTCTCCAAGAAATAATTATATCCATGAATTAAATTAATCACCCAGTGATATATTTAATTCATTAAGCCGTAAATCAATTTATCCGATAAATCGATTTAAATATCCAATGTCCCAAATTAGATATCCAATATCTAATATTCATAATGAGAGAATTAGCTTAATTCATTCCGTCGTCAATCCTAATGCGCGACTCGGTAGGTCCGTCTCAGTCAGCAATGGGAGGAACCAAAGAGTAGTAGCACCACCTAGCCAGCCTGGTGGCCTACACTGTACCCCAACTGAGAACGAATGATTGGGATCATTCAAGAACCATTCTGTCGTGAATACCAGTATACGTATAAACCCTTCTTTCAAATGTCCCGATCAAGTTATAGGGTCACGGTCGACCAAACCTTATACATACTTGACGCTATGCATGCGTTAATGCAAATCGAGATCATCGAGTCATCGTGTATCTAATACAACTAGCTCCAATGCTTTGGCCAAAGACTTATGATCTCATCGCAATAACCGCATAGGACATATAACCCGCTCACTAACGGGAGAAAGAATTCTATCTTGGTATTCATAGGACTGCTACTTGCCGTTAAGATGCACGTCGAGGTTGACCCCGCCTTAGGTTTACGGTCGAACTACTCTAATGAAAATCTTGACGTCACAAGCACATCCCTACTAAATCCTCAAGTCGAAGGTTCACGAATACCTATCACAACCTTTCGATTCCGTCATTGATCGTCCGGAGTGAAATCCATGTGACGAATCGAGGGTGAGTCGGTTCAGTACACTAATCCAATTAGCATACCTATAACGTGTGCTCCCACTAACCATTAGTGTTCGATGTGCACTCTCCATGTCAAAGAACACGCGTCATACAAGTCTTCACATAAACTTAACGCCCGGTCAAGTTTCATCGACTTGCGACGATTAAGTATTTGAGCTATAACCTTTCGAGGCGACCCCCTTATCCAATAAGGAGTGGAACGTTTTGCTCTCAAATACATGGACTAGTTTCTATATGTTTATTTACGAGTTAGGAATGCCAAGAACTACCAGTAAATAAAGAAACATTCATTTGCCTTATATAAATAGTTTACATAATTACAAGTACAATGCCCTCTCTCAACAACCTCTGAGTGGCATTCGAGGGCATACTCCTAACAATCTCCCACTTGCACTCAATGCCACACACTATGGTATCTAATACCCATGTTCTCTAGATGACGCTCCAAGCTAGTCCGAGAAAGTGGCTTGGTCACTGGATCGGCGACGTTGTCGGCCGAGTCTACTCTGTGCAAGACAATGTATCCCTTGCGAACAAATTCTCTTACGAGATGATACTTCCTCTCAATATGTTTGGTGCTGTTGTGAAACCTCGGCTCCTTGGCTGCGCTACTGACTCCGTCGTTGTCGCAGATCAATGGAATAGGCGGCTCAAAGACATGGTATCATTTGAAGTTCTCCCGAAACTTCTTAATCCAGAACCCTTCCTTGAAGCCTCGAGGCCGCTTGATACTCGGCTGACAGTGGAATCGTGATCGCGCTTTGCTTGGCACTACGCCAAGATCTTGCTCCTCCATTAAGAGTAAATATGTAGCCGAAGTGGACATCGAGTCGCCCTTCGTCCTTGGAAGTCCGAATCGGTGAATCCCACCACATCCAAATCTCCACCGCCATACATAAGAACCATATCTCTCGTTCTTCTCAAGTACTTGAGAACGTTCTTTCAATGATCAATGTTCCCTACAGGTTTGCTCGAAACCTACTCACCACGCTTACGGCATGCGCGATGTCGTCTTGTACACAACATAGCATACATAAGGCTACCCACGGCCGAAGCATATGGTATATTACTCATTTCCTTGCGTTGTTCCTCACTTTGAGGACACATCTTCAAGGTGAGTTTTATTCCATGTTGCATCGGTAGGAACCCTCTTTTAGAATCATCCATCTTAAATCGCTTTAAGATCTTATCTATATAGAGGGCTTGGGAAAGGCCTATTGTTCTCTTCGCTCTATCCCGGTAGAGCCGAATACCAAGAATATAGGTTGCTTCTCCCAAGTCTTTCATGGAGAAATTACTCGAAAGCCAAGCTTTTACGTAATCGAGCATTCCCACATCATTTCCTATTAGTAGAATATCATCCACATATAGTACTAAGAATGCGATCTTGCTCCCACTAACCTTCTTGTATACACAAGGTTCCTCTTCATTTTGCACGAAGTCAAACTCTTTGACCGCCTCGTCAAAACGAAGGTTCCAACTACGCGACGCTTGCTTGATCCATAAATGGAACGCTGGAGCTTGCACACTTTCGAATATCGACTTGCACACAAAGCCTTTAAGTGCTCCATATAGATTTCCTCCTCGAGGAATCCATTAAGGAAAGCCGTCTTTACGTCCATTTGCCATATCTCATAATCGTGGTAGGCAGCTATAGCAAGCATCATGCGAATAGACTTGATCATGGCTACGGGCGAGAAGGTATCGTGGTAATCGATCCCTTCCTTCTGGTATAACCCTTTGCCACAAGCCTGGCCTTATAGGCGTCAACCTTGCCATCACCATCAGTCTTTCTCTTGTAGATCCACTTGTTCCCAATAGGCACTATACCCTTGGGGCGGTCTACTAGAGTCCAGACCTGATTGACATGCATCGAGTCTATCTCAGCTTCCATAGCTTCACGCCATTTCGCGGAGTCTACATCCACCATCGCTTGGTCATAGGTCGTTGGGTCGGTCTCTTGGCTATCACTTGGAACCTCATGGAGACCCAGCTCCTCCAAGTGCACAAGCCCATACCTCTCAGGTAAATGAGACACCCTACTAGACCTACGAGGTGGTTGTACTTGTGTTTCAGAAAGTTCGGTTCCGATTTCTTGCACAGTGTCTCTCGAGGAGTTTCATTGTATTCTTCTAAAGAAATACTTCTACTCCGCTCCGCCTTCTGAATGAACTCATCTTCCGGGAAGTGTGCTTGTAAAGCAACAACGATCCTTCGATCTTCGGGCATGTAGAACGGATATCCCATCGTCCCACGGGAATCCTATGAAACGTCCCTTCGCAGACCTAGCTTCCAACTTTTCCACCTTAGTCTTCTTGACATAGGCGGGACATCCCCAAATCCTAATGTGATTAAGACTTGGTTTCCTTCCTTCCCACATCTCATGTGGAGTTTTAGGAAACGGATTTGGAAGGACATCTGTTCAAGATATACGCGGCGATCAGTGCATACCCCCAGTAAATCGGCAAGTCAAGATAGCCCAACATGGAACGGACCATGTTCAACAGGGTCGGTTCCTTCTTTCGACACACCATTTAATCGAGGAGTACCGGAGGTGTTAGTTGTGAAACTATTCCATGTTCCTTAAGGAACTCGTCAAACTCCGTACTCATATACTCGCCACCTCGGTCCGACCAAGTGCTTTGATATGATTACGGTTTGTTTCTCGACTAGGGCCTTGAATTCTGGAATTTCTCAAAGGCCTCGGATTTATGTTTCATTAAGTATACATAACCATACCTAGTATGATCATCTGTAAACGTAATGAAATATTGATATCCGTCACGTCTTGCTTCTAAAGCACCACATACGTCGGTATGGATTAATCCCGATTTATCGGCTCTTTCAAAAGTCCTGTGAAGGGGACTTAGTCATTTTGCCTTTAAGGCAAGATTCACAAGTAGGAAAGGGATCGATCCCAATGGACACATAAGTCCATCTTTTTCCATCTTGTAAACCTTGGTCGACCAACATGACCAAGTCTAAGATGCCATTTCAAAACTTGATTGGTTTCATCCCTACCACGTTTTCTAGTCATAGTATTCACAACTACTTTGTTGCTTTGAGATTTAGATGATACAATCCATTCAACAATGTAGCGGTACCCACTAGTTTATTTCTAAAATAAATTTTGCAGAACCATCACCAATGAAAAATGAAAAGCCTTTTCGGTCCATGACCGGAATGGATACAATGTTTTTGTGCCCCTTGGGCAAAACAAGTACATCTTCTAAAGTCAAAACAAAGCCGGATTCTAGACCCAAAAGAAGTGATCCTATGCCTGGTCGCCTCGACACTATGCCCGCTCCGACCGTGATCATAACTTCTCCGGCTCCAAGCTTCCTACTTTGTTCCAGATCCCGATTCACGGTACAAATATGAGAACTAGCACGAGAATCCAGTATCCAGAAGTAGAAAATACGATGGCGAACAATTTGTTTCCAAAACTAAAAGTTACAGACTAATTGCCATGAAGAATCGGACAGTCTCTAGCCCGGTGGCCCGACTCACCGCACTTGAGACAAGTATCCTTTTCTTCTTGTTCTTCTAACCATCGGGGCCTTGCCCTTACCCTTAAGGTCCTTAGCTTGTGGTCCAGTTTGCTTCTTGGTCCTTTTCTTCTTGTTCTTAGACCTCCGAGGTCCGTAAGAAATCACAAGAGCGAGACTCCTTCATCCGCGAGTCTTCATCGAGGCGAGCGGTCACAAGTTTGTTCATTAGCCCACTAAGTTACATGCAATCTCATTGCGATTGAAGTTCATAACAAAGCGTGAGAAGGAATCGGGGAGAGACTGTAGGATAAGGTCGGTTTGAGAGAAGTATCCATTTTAAAATCAAGAGCCTCCAATCTCTCGATCATGGATATCATTTTGAGGACGTGTTCCCCAACCTTCTCACCTTCCTTCATCCTTGCACCGAGCAGTTGCTTGGATATCTCATATCTAGCGATTCTGCTGTGCTCACCATAAAGCTCGGTTAAGTGAGATAGAATCGCCTAGCGAAGTCATTTTCTCATGAGCTCTCTGAAGCTCATTAGACATGGAAGCCATCATATAAGCACGGACTTTCACGTCATCCTTAACCCACTTTTCGTGGTTTTCAATCTCTTCCTGATTGGCTCGAGTCCGCATAGGAGGCGCCGGAATGTCCGTCTCCAAGACGTATCCCAGTGCCTCTATACCGAGGACAATCATCGGATTGCGGAGCCAATCCACAAAGTTAGGTCCCATTAAGGTGTTCTTTTCGAGTAGAATTGCGAGTGGATTCATTGTCATATTGAGATTTATCGCATTAAGTATAACAGTTAATTAGTGACTCATTCAATTATGTTACGAGTATGGAATTTAAGGTCTTTTCTATTCTTGTTACCCGGCTCCCACTATTTTTATCTAATAACACACTCCCATGTGAAATCCGAAGTATCGTCGCTCTACTTCATAGTGGTGATCGAGTTCTTTATAAATCTTAATAGAGGGCAACCGAACGGGTTTCTAGTCTATTAATTTTCATAAAGTGGTGTCCAACACCAACCCATCTAATGGATGATTCGATCTTCTTTTTCCCCTTGTTCACTCCCCTCAACCTATACGGTTTCTATGGTTTGTGAACAAGTTAAGTTTATACCATCGACGCAAATCGGTTTCACAATTGAATCTTATCCAGCAACCTATCGGGTTTCTAGGGATAAAATTTGCTCCAACCGAAGGCATCAATGCGCTCCATTAATTTATCCGTCCTCCCGACGACTACCCGATAACTCGGAAGCATAGCACATCCGGTTTGGATTTCAATTTCGAAAACTCGATGGAGGAAGGAAAACCTTGAAACCTTATAAACTTAATAATTTATAGTGGGAGAATTTTCGCGATTAACGTTACACTTTGCACATTAATAATATTAGCTCGTTTGAGGCATTCATACAATATGAAAAAACCATTCACAACCTAGTTTCTACCAACATGTGGTTCATGGACCGTTCTAGAAAACAAAAACTTCGTAATCTAATTACAAGTCTTCGTCTTGAATCTTCGTCTTCTCGAAATGGATCTTCCTCCGGTCTTCGTCATTACATAAAAATTTTACATCGAAAATTGCATCCTAGATACAAACATTTCTAGTAAAATAAATAGGCTCAAAACGGCCTTTACAACCCAATCGAATAAAACGAACGATTCAAATCTAAGTCCACGAACCACATCCCCATTCAAAAGCATTCATCCAATAAATACTATATAAATGGAAAGCGTAGAGATACATTGATCCAATCAACAATACGAACCGATCCAATCGATTCACACAATCGGTAATTTGATAACGTTCAAAATAATTGATCGACCATAAATATTCCAATTAATCAAATTTCCCTTATAAAATGAAATACCATAAATCATTTTAATCATATTAAATCCAATTTAACATGCGGGAGATTAATTTTCAAGAATACACGTAAAAATCGAGCCGGGTGAAAACAGGCGGCATGATCGAGTCACCCTCGGCGGCCTACCGCGATCACGCTGGCTTGGCCGAGTCACGCTCGGAAGAATCCGGCCAGACACGACCGAGTCTGGGACACGGTCGGGTCTGGCGATGACTTGGTAGGCTGCCGGACACGACCGTGTCATCCAGACACGGCCGAGTCACCTTCGGCCGGTACACGCCCGTGTCTCGACACGATCGGGTCTCCGAGCGATGGTCGGCCACCTTTGCCGGACACGACCGTGTCACCAGACACGGCCGAGTCATTCTCGGCCAAAATACCCTTTTTGTCCAAAAAGTCGTCCGACGACGATTCGGGGCTAGATTTTCACCGGATATCCAATATCAATATTATACGACTTTCATATCTTCAATATAAATCATATTTCCCGAAATTTAAGATTTATATTTAGACATAAACTTACGAAAAATACAATTATTACGAGCGAAAAACATATACCACGATTATGACTAAAATGATTCCAAATCATTCACCATCTAATCGAGCATTCCAAATGCCAATATCGTATATACGATCGCAAGACCTACGCTCGATACCCTTTGTTGGGATTCGGTGCCTAAAACGAAGGCCAGTAAGCGGTAAAGCGAAAATTAATTCGATCCGAATCCTACGAGGATCGATCGAGCTACGTATATACGAATATATAAACGAAAAGCAAGAGTCGTAAGAAACTAACCCTCAAGTCCGTTGATTAAATGGTAACCTTCTCTTGAGCTATTCCCCAAGCTCTTGAACGATCCAACGCCGAAAGTACCGCGTCTCTACTTGCCACGCGCCGGAGAAACGACCGGAACGACGATCACCTTGCTATCCTCCGAGGATACGGCTAGAGCTAAGTGATGAAGCTTCCAATATGAGATTATCACACTCTAAGTGTATAACTCACAACTCTCATTAATACTCTTGAATTTTCTCTAAGAAAACCAAGAGGAAAGTGAAGAAGAAGAAGACTATTTTGAGAAGAACTTTTCTCTCTCTTTAACTCTCTTACATCTCACGTATGAAATGCACAAATGAATACATGTTAGAGTTTTTTTGGTCTTCTTCTCATTCTTTATACACATTATAACCACCAACAACTCATCTCACATGAGATGTCTTCCCCACAAGTCACTATCATCCATTATAAAATGGAAACCAAAGACCAAAGGGAAGGTTGGTGGAAGGGGGCGGCTATCAAGAAGAAATCGGACAAGTTCGGTTCGTTTCGGACTCTAGCGAGTCCAAACAGATAAACTCCGATTCCGTTCCGATGTATTTATATCGATCAATTAATCCAATTAATTAATCATATCAAATACATAATAACATAATTAATTTCTCCAAGAAATAATTATATCCATGAATTAAATTAATCACCCAGTGATATATTTAATTCATTAAGCCGTAAATCAATTTATCCGATAAATCGATTTAAATATCCAATGTCCCAAATTAGATATCCAATATCTAATATTCATAATGAGAGAATTAGCTTAATTCATTCCGTCGTCAATCCTAATGCGCGACTCGGTAGGTCCGTCTCAGTCAGCAATGGGAGGAACCAAAGAGTAGTAGCACCACCTAGCCAGCCTGGTGGCCTACTGCACTTAATCGAGAACGAATGATTGGGATCATTCAAGAACCATTCTGTCGTGAATACCAGTATACGTATAAACCCTTCTTTCAAATGTCCCGATCAAGTTATAGGGTCACGGTCAGTCAAACCTTATCTGTACTTGACGCTATGCATGCGTTAATGCAAATCGAGATCATCGAGCTGTCGTGTATCTAATACAACTAGCTCCAATGCTTTGGCCAAAGACTTATGATCTCATCTCGCTAATAACCGCATAGGACATATAACCCGCTCACTAACGGGAGAAAGAATTCTATCTTGGTATTCAAGGACCTGCTACTTGCCCGTTAAGATGCACGTCGAGGTTGACCCCCGCCTTCCGGTTTACAGGTCGAACTACTCTAATGAAAATCTTGACGTCACAAGCACATCCCTACTAAATCCTCAAGTCGAAGGTTCACGAATACCTATCACAACCTTTCGATTCCGTCATTGATCGTCCCGGAGTGAAATCCATGTGACGAATCGAGGGTGAGTCGGTTGAGTACACTAATCCAATTAGCATACCTATAACGTGTGCTCCCACTAACCATTAGTGTTCGAGGCACTCTCCATGTCAAAGAACACGTCATACAAGTCTTCACATAAACTTAACGCCCGGTCAAGTTTCATCGACTTGCGAGCGATTAAGTATTTGAGCTATAACCTTTCGAAGGCCGACCCCTTATCCAATAAGGAGTGGAACGTTTTGCTCTCAAATACATGGACTAGTTTCTATATGTTTATTTACGAGTTAGGAATGCCAGTAACTACCAGTAAATAAAGAAACATTCATTTGCCTTATATAAATGGTTTACATAATTACAAGTACAATGCCCTCTCTCAACAACCTCTGAGTGGCATTCGAGGGCATACTCCTAACACCGCGAACCAGCGGTTCAACCGCCGGTTTTTAAAAAAAAAGATGAATTTTGAACCGTTGTGAACCGTCGGTTCAAACCGGAACCGACGGTTCACAACGGTCACATTTTTAAATTTTTTTTTTACATTTTTACACCTATAAATACCCACTCTCACCCTTCATTTTTCTCACATTAACTATCTTCTATCTATCTACTTTCTCTCTAATTTCTATTCTCTCAAGTGTTATACTTTTAATTGAAAAATATGTCAAGCGGTCAATTCAATCGGGGAAAGGAAAGGCTATCACCGGCATTCCTCGACGAGGCAGAGGCGGTGCTAGTGGTAGTACTCCTACTCATCATATTCATACTCCGAGTTCTAATTCTATTCTAAGTCCGAATTTTGGAGATTATGTTCCTGATGAGTTAACCGAGGAACAAATCAACGAAATGTTTGAAGTCTCAAAATCGATTCATGAAGATGATGAGCAATCAACAAAACCAAAACAAAGGAAACCATCCGAGCTCAAATCTCCATTATTTGCACTTCATTATACAAAAATGGACGACGTTGCATTCGGTCCCGGTCATTTCTTGGCCAAGTACAACTATTGCGATAAAATGTACAAGTTTAAAAAAGAAGGAGGTTACGGGACACTCAATGGACATATACAAAGACAACATCCCGACAAAGTTGGCATCGAGACTAATCAAACCCAACTTCGAGGCACGGCGACGTCGTCTAATGCCCCCAATCAAGGTAATAGTTCTTTATTTAAATTTAATCCAATTACCGCTAGAAAAGAATTAGCTAGATTTGTTTGTGGTAAATCTCTTCCTTTTAACTTTGCCGACGACCAAATGTATGAAAATTTTACTCAACTAAGTTTTGATCCCGCTAGTCAAAAAATTTCACGCTCTACCGTAACTCGTGATGTTCGAAAAACTACTAGCGGGGCAAAATTAATTTTAGCTAATATGTTTTTAAACTTAGATCATAAAGTTTGTATATGCTCTGATGCTTGGAGTGATCATTGGTTAGCAAATTCATATATGGGAATTACTTGTATTTGGATTGATGATTCTTGGACTATACAAAAAGTTTAATTGGTTTTAGAGAGTTTAATATCGCACATACCGCCGAAAATATTTTGCATAAAATTCAAACAATTTTATCTGAATATAATTTAGTACAAATTTTTTTTTTAATTTCTTTTGATAATGCTAGCTCCAATACAGCTAGTTTAGAATCACTTATTGCAATATGTGAGCCATCTCTTGGTGGTAAATTTCTTCATGTCAGGTGCATTTGTCATGTTCTTAATTTATGTGTTCAAGATGGTTTAACTGTTTTACAAGAAGCATATGCTCCTATCCGTGAAACAATAATGTATTTAATTAGACATTCGTATCTAGGTAAAAAATGGAAGAGATATTGCATAAAAAATAATATTCATCCAAAGAAATTTTTAAAAGATGTGCCAAATCGTTGGAATTCTACTTACAATTTGTTAAATGATAGTTATGAATATCGTATTGCATTGTGCAATTTTTATAATGAAGAACAACTACCCGTTTGCTTATTGCCAACTCAATGGGATAAGTGCTCTAGTTTAATGGCACTTTTAAAAAATTTTAAAGAGACAACTGAGTCTTTGTCCGGTGTTTATTATCCCACTTCTACACTTGTTGTTGAACATTGTGTTAATGGTACTTGTATTCAAGTCTTTAATTAAAGTTTCCGAGTTATTTAATTGTATAAAAGAAATGAGAGACAAATAGATTAAATATTTCGCCTATATTCCTCCGATTTTTTTTAGTTGCCAAACTTTTAGATCCTCAAGTTAGAGAGGAAGGTTTGCTAAAATTACTTACACTTTACTATAATGCTTTATTTCCTAATCCTATTGCTACTTTTAGTCCTCCAAATCCTAGCGAGTTAGTTCAAAATGCAAAAAATTTATTATCTACTCTTTATCGTGAATATGCTTGTAGTTATAGTGGTAGTCTTGATCTTGGAACGGGTTCTTCTTCTCCTGTTCACATTCCTTCTAGTAGTAGTAGTATATCTTCTTTTGGTTTTGCTATTCCGGATTTTAGTGAATGCAATGCCTATCAAGAAGATTTATCCCGAAAAAGAACAAGGTACCAAAGTAATGCTTATCAAGAACTTGAAAATTATTTAACTACTTGTGAATTGGGAGTTTTAGAACATGGATCAGATGGTAATAACAATTTTCTTAAGTGGTGGGCAAAAAGGTCTACAATTTTTCCTGTAGTTGCCACTATTGCGAAGGAAATACTAGTTGTCCCCGCCTCAACAGTTTCTGTTGAACAAGCCTTCAGTGTAGGAGGATACATTCTGGATGAACGACGATCTCGATTGACGCCTCAAAATCTTGAAGCCCAAGCATTATTGAATGATTGGGTGAAAGCCGAGTTACGCCAGCAAGAACCAAATTATAAAGAACAAGAAGACAGTGATACATATGATACCGGATCTAGCAATGATTCGGTTGACTTGGGTGATTGTACCATCTCCTCTCCGCCTCCGCTCCACTCCCTAAGGTAAGTATAAGGTAAGTGAACTACGAGGACTTTGATTCCTAAGGTAAGGGGGTACGTAGGCAACTTAATCCAAATATTCAAAGTTGAAATTCTTAATTTTAACTTTGAATATTTGAATTAAGCTCAAGTCCATTTGTATTTTTTCCCCCTCCCCCCCCCCCCAAATTTAAAAACAAACTACGAGGACTTTGATTTTGATTCATAAACTCTAAAGTTACGGATATCGAATACGTAGGCGCTTAATTCAAAGATTTGAAATTACAAAATTCAAGTTTAAACTTTAATACTTGAATTAAGCTCAAGTCCAATTTTTACCCCATATTTTTTTTAAGTTAAATTTTAAAATTTCAAAAAAAAAAAAAAAAAAAAAAAAAAAAAAAAACTGAACCGCCGAACCGCCGGTTCGGTTTCGGTTCGGAACCGGCGGTTCACGATTCAAAATTGTAACCGTGAACCGCTATAAGGCGGTTCGGTTCCGGTTCCGAATTTTGACAAACCGGAACCGGCGGTTTTGAACCGCCCCTATCTTTAAGAGGTAAGTTGACCCCTTTTGTCCTAAGGTGGATCCACCTCTAATTAAGACTATCTTTTAGTATGAAATGACCTTTTATGGCTCCATTAAATACGATAAAACATCGATTTTGATCCTTTATTATGGCCTTCGTCTAATTTCGGTCCTTTAATGTGGCACTGACCGATTTTGATCCTTTATCTTTTGAAGCTGTACGATTTTGGTCCTCTCGCCGAATTAGTTGATCGAAAACTGGCGAATGAGATACACTCTCCGTCGGAGGACCAAAATCGGCAGCCTCGTAAGATAAAGGACCAAAATTGGACGAAGACCACAATAAAGGACCAAAATTGATATTTTCTCACTTGGAGAAACTAGAAATTTGCATCTACAGCAGTAAATGTGATGTAGTGGATGGATTGCCATTCGTTATTTGGAAAAGGGGCGTTTTTGAAATATGTGGAAAATATTTATTGGTGAATTTTAGGATGAACTTAGTCTTTTCTTATCGGAATCGACCCACTGAACAAGAGTCACGGTTATGCGGTGAAGTCCGTTGCTTTTTGGCCAAAAATATCGTTTAGGCCTTCAATTTTGCGTTTTTTCTATTTTTAGGGACTTAATTACAATTTTCTAAAAGTTTGTGTACTTGTTATTACATTTCGTAGGTTTAATCCTAGCTTATATATATATATATATATATATATATATATATATATATGCGTGTAAGGCATTTATTTCGGACTATAATATAATTGAAAATTTTCTCTATATTTTCTTAACATTCTTAGATCGGCTGAATCTAGGGTTTTTATAAGGCTGTATTCCAAGGACGACTGGTCCGTTGGAACACAGTTGTTTTCTTGTAATTTTCGCTACATCAAAATGTAATAATATTATTGCAAAGTAGAAAAAAGTACAATAAAACAATAAATTTTCAATTTTGATCCTATAATATATATTGTCCGGTTTTGGTCCTTTAATTCGACATTTGTTCAATTTTAATCCATTAATGTGACATGTGTTTGTTTTCAGTCCTTTAATATGACATTTGTTCGTTTTGAGTCCTTTATTGTGGCTTTCGCCAATTTTGGTCCTTTAATGTGGCACTGGCCGATTTTGGTCCTATATCTTACGAGGCTGTCGATTTTGGTCCTATATCTTACGAGGCTATCGATTTTGGTCCTCCGGCGGAGAGTGTATCTCACTCGCCAGTTTCCGATCAACTAATTCGGCGAGAGGACCAAAATCGGACAACTTCGAAAGATAAAGGATTAAAATCGGTCATTGTCACATTAAAGGACCAAAATTGGATGAGACAACAATAAAGGACCAAATATGTGTCGGACTTGGGTCCCCATGATGGGGGCAACAAAGTTGAACATGGAGTGTTTTGAGCCTATACAAGCTCGGACTTCCCCGAAGATGGTGGACACGCCATATTCGGGTCTGCTTGTCCAAGAATCGTTCCATGTTGGGTCCAACTTAGCAACCAAGCTGCCAGCGGCTTGATTGATAAAGACCAAGAGCAGTTGGGTGCCGACCTCGGTGAGGTTATAGGGGTAGTAAATAGTCGGAATGTTGCTATTGTTGTAGTGATGTGTAGATAATGAGCTTGGTGAGTCGTACTTTTCCTTCTCCAGGTTAGCAGAATATAAATATCGCATGGCCTCCTCAGTAGTCATTTTATTAGCGGAAGTAAACTTGTAGTTTTGTGATACAAGTATGAGGAAGATTCATCAACACCAACTGCATTTTAATCCCAACTATGTTGGCGTCGGTGATTCATGTTAATCCTAACTGTTCTATTGGAGACGACTTGACGTTTTCAGAAAATGATTCATGTTAGCCGACTCCAAAGCATTTTGGGACTAAGGCTCTGACGTTGTTGTTGTTGTTGTATGTTGGCGTCGGTGACATGAAAATTATAGTGTCAATTAATTGTCTGAAATTAGTTAACACTATAAATTCATGCAAAAAAAAAAGCAGCAAAATTTTATGCCGAATGTCATTTCTGTAGCAACCTTCATACAAAGGAGAAAACAAGGATGAGGAAGGAAATGAAATATGTGAAGGCAGCCATTACTTAAATCTCAATTAAAGCTGATGTTATAGGGAAAACAGCTCCAAGAGGTAAAATGAAATTGAATGAGATACTCAGCTCCTATGAGACAGACGATCTTTTATACTCCTTGGTGGGGTAGTAGGGTTGAGTGAAGTGTGAAAAAATTGTTACAAGTACTCTTTACATGTGCACAGCTCCAATGAAATCAGGACATCGAGGAGCTATTTTCCATGAGATATATTACTCCATGCAATATGTGTTTACGGTTGGATGTAGTATCGTACCGCGTGCATGATATTGCTACATGCTACCTACCTTGGAACATGCTAATCTTGTTTGCCAATTCGAGGTAGGGTTGTAAACGAATCGTATCGAATCGAATATTGTTGTAATCGAATCGAATTAATAAATTTATTTACGAATTTGAATACGAATACGAATCGTGTTCGAATATTAATTTTGATTTGAATTTGAATACTTGAACAAATTTACGAATTTGAATCGAATACTCGAATCTATAGATAAAGAAGATGAAGAATGACTCGTCGAGATTAAAGTTATTGAAATATATATTTATGATAAACAACGTCACCTTAATTTGAAATCGACTTCAATATGAGCCAAAACTCAACACATTTGACATGTATTTAAAGATTGAAGAGTATAATTCCAAATTGTATTAAGAAAATATACTATATACAATATATTTTTAGTTATATTATATATTTAAATATTTAATCTAATCTTTACGAATATCGAATCGAATATCGTAAATACTTATAAGTATTTGATTATTAATCGAATCAGAAAAACTATTTGTATTTGAATTCGAATCATAAAATTTCGAATTCGAATCACTAAATTTCGAATCAAATCACGAATCGGATCAAAATTATTTGATTTGTTTACAACCCTAGTGTTAGACCTCCTATTAATAGTAGTTAGTTATTTTCTTATTTTAATTTTTTATTGGTCTTTAATAAGTCATTATCAGCTTGGTGGTTGTGAGATTTGAGAGTTAATATATTTGTTGTTGGAGGCATTTTTTCTCATAATAACTTTCAATGTTTGTGGCTGGATTCGATTCAGTTCGGTATTAAAATTCTTGTTTTTAGTGAAGGAATTTAAAGTAAATTTGTTGATTTTTTGATTTTACGTTTCTAATATATCATTGCAGTGATTTTATATTCCTAATATAATATTCTAATCTGAATCGGCTCGAATCCTCAGTAATTTTTTCGTAAAACTGGTGCGCGCATATAACAGGTTTATTGTTGCCATCATAAAGTTATTGTAATCATCATTAAATGAATTATATGCTTTTAATGAGTCAGTTGTGCACATATAACGGTCTCCTCCCTTTCTCTCAAAGAGGGAAATAGAAGCCAAAAAAAAAAAAAAAGTTAATGTATGATATATTTCATTTACATACGGTTACTCTCAAAAGTCTTTTACCATAATTTTTAGGGCACAAGTTTCTATTTCGCACAGGATGGTCATACTTCCTTCACCCAAGGTAGAAATTAATTTAGCGCCTCTTTTCAAAAGACGTGAATGTGATATTTTTATTTACTTTGCACATGATATAATTCGAGTGAGATTTTGTTCACCCTCTCTTAAAGTGAACATAACTCTCTTTTTAAATATATATTAATATAATGTATTAGTGTATAAATATATTTTTATAATATACAATATATTTATACAAGATGAATAATGTTGAAAAAATATTTTTTTACCCTTTAGAATTTTTTTTTATAATATAATATGTGAAAATATTACATTTAAGTTGTAGTAATATTGAAAAAAATAAAAATAATAGAAATTTAAAAAGGTAAAATATTTTTTCAATATCAATTCATCTTGTATAAATATGTTGTATATTATAAAAATATATTTATATACTAATACATTATATTAATATATATTTAAAAGGGAGGGTTATGTTCACCCTCTTAAAAGAGGGTGAACAAAGTCCCACTCATATAATTCGGGGCTGTACTAAATTTTATGTGGGGTCCTAAATACAAGTATTTGTTAGAAAAATACTCTTGTTTTAGAAAATGTGTTACCATTTATCTTTGTATATTAAAATTATAGTTAATTATCAAAGCCTCGTATAGACTAGTTCGAGTCATACAATAAGATTTTAATGCAGATGAATCAATGTAAAACTGGTGAAACTTTAAAAAAAAATGTGCCGGAAAATATTTGAATATAATTATGTTAAAGTGTATATATTTGAGCCCCTAACGTTTTGGGCCCCAATTCTGAGAATCAAAAAGAACACCCAATGGGTCGGCTCTGCTTTTGCAGTCTCCAAGACGACATTTTGACTATAAGTTTTGAATAATGCTACACACAATTGCACCTACAAATTCACATTCCTGCTTTGCAGGGATTGTACCTTGCGTAGTAGGGATTGTACCCTACTTTATAGGTAGTAGGGGTTGTGTATGGGTACAACCCCTACTACGCAGGATACAACCCCTACAAAGTAGGGATGTGTATTTGTGTGTGCAATTGTGTGTGTAGCAGCTTTGATAAGTTTTTACAATTGTATATTATTATTTTTTATGGAAGATATAAATTTTATGAAGATTTCATAAAGATCTCTTTTTATAATCATTTAGCTTTTAGTATAATATATCTCGTTGTAGTTTCGAATCTTTGATCCTCAAAAGCATTATAGTATTGTCAAAATAAAGCATTATACAACCATAAGGGTGGTGGCAATGGTCACCCACTTACCCCCATCTACCCCCACTCCCCACCAATAACATTCTTCCAACTCATCAAACCCCCCACTCTACCCCCATTCTACCCCCACTCACCATTTTTTAGTGGCAATGGTGCCTCATCTACCCTCACCACTTTTAATTTTTTTTTTTACCTTTTTATATTTAAAATTATATCAAACAATTTAATAAAAACACATAATATTTTATTATTACTTAAAAAGAAATTACAAAATACTTAAAAAAATTACATCCTAAAAAACGCTTTAATCGAAATGTCATCCATATTTCTATAAAATATACTACAATAAAAAAATCATTTACTAAAAAATATAACATAAAATGAAAAAAAGTTATAAAAATAGATTTTTAAGTTATAAAAATAGATTTTTAAGTTTTAAAACTATAAAAACTGATTTGTAAGTCTTTAATACTTAAGGGTTTAAAATGAAAATACTTATAAATTAATTAATATAAAATACAAAAAGCTGGGCCCCATTCGTCTTCGTTCTTCTTCTTCGTTACTATACATATAACTTAACTATGTATATATATAATAGTTGCAGGTTTTGTTTTTATTTAAAAAAATAAAAAGGCTGGCCCCCATTTTTTAGCCGTTGGAGAGCCCAACGTTCACCTCGACCATCTACCTTCACGCGGCTACATAACCCGGGCTCCTCCTACCCTCACCGTACCCGGGTGGGTGGCGGCGGTGTTCACCGCCCGGGTACTTCATACCCGCACCCTACCCGTTGTCCGTTGCCAGTCCCCTAATTGTGTAGGGCTTTACTCTTCATTTCGTATTACAGACAATTTTGGCCTTGGAATCGAAAGCATATAACTAGCATAAGCATATTGTTGGGAAAAATCGACAATATAACGTCACAACGAAACGCGGAAGCTCGTTTAACAACTTTTCCAATCTTCAATTGTAACTTCGAGGTTACCGATGAGTAGAGTAAATCAATTACAACTCGACAAATAATACAAATGATATCAAAAACGATAAACAACGAGACACGATTTTTAGCGTGGAAAATCCCTCAAGCCGAGAGTAAAAACCACGGGACCGAAGTCGCTTAAATCCGCTATCACCAATCCACAATACATAAATCGTCCCTATTACAAACTAGAGGTATACAACAATAATCTTCAAATACTTGGTAATAAACAATCTTCGAGTATTTGGAATCCACAACAACAACAAGATCGAGAAAGAAAAACACCATAAATAGCTTACACAAAAAGCCAACAAAATACCCAAACTTCCGGACTCAAACCGTCGATCTATTCCGGTGAAAAGATTTGCCCAATCGCTACCAAGCTCTTGTCAAAATATCACGAGAATCCGTTCGATACACCTCCAGAAAATCGAACAAGTATTTCTCACTTTCTTTTCTCTCTTGTATCTCTCTCTTGTGTCTCTCAAGATGAGTAGGTGATGAATAATGAAAATACATAGCAAAATCTGCTAAAAAGAAGAAACCCCAGCCTGTTGACTTCGGGTGCCGCGGGCCGGATGGTGTGTGCCGCGGCACACTCAAAAAATTTGCTTTTGGATGCGCCCAGGGGGCCGCGGCCCGGAGTACAGTGGTGAAGGGGACTCGTCCAAAAGTGGTGTGCCGCGGCCCGGAGTCCAGTCGACTCCGAGAAGGCCTATATTTTGGAAATAACTCCTACAAATCTCCTCCTTTCCGGAAAGAAGGATTCGCCATCCCGGCGATCGAACAACACACCTTAACCTTCTCTCTACTCAACGCCTTGGTTAACATATCAGAACCATTATCATCGGTGTGACCTTTATCACGTCTAAACAAACCATCCTCCAATGCATCTCGAATCCAATGATATCTCACATCGATATGTTTTGTTCTCTTGTGAAAAGTCGCATTCTTCGCCAAATGAATTGCACTCTGACTATCACAAAGAACCACGTAGCGTCGTTGTCGGAAGCCCAGCTCTCGTAAAAACATTTTCAACCATAAGAGCTCTTTACACGCTTCCACCGCTGCAATATACTCGGCCTCTATTGTTGACAAGGCAACATACTTTTGCAATCTCGATTGCCATGACACGGCTCCCCCTGCAAACGTCATCAAGTAACCGGACGTGGATTTTCGGTTATCTTCGTTACTTGCCATACCGAATCGGAATAACCAACAAGCATTGCTTTCCCATTTCCAAATGTGATCCCCAATTTAGAAGTACCCCGTAAATATCTAAATATCCACTTTACGGCTTCCCAATGCTTCTTTCCCAGATTCGATAGAAAACGGCTCACCACTCCAACGGCATGAGCAATGTCGGGCCTCATACATACCATAGCATACATCAAACTCCCGACCGTAGAGGCATAAGGAACTTTATCCATTTCCTCAATCTCTTCCTTCTTCGTAGGGCAATCTTTGGTCGTCAATTTAAAATTGTTAGTACGAGGCAAACTAACAACTTTAGCTTTATCCATGTTAAACCGCTTAAGCACCTTCTCAATGTATTTTTCCTGTGACATGTGCAATTTCCGTCTGCTCTATCTCGAGTGATTCTTATCCCAAGAATCTGTTTAGCGGTCCCCAAGTCTTTCATGGCAAAAGACTTATTCAACTCTTTCTTCAAATTGGCAATCCTTTCGGCATTCTTGCCAACGATCAACATGTCATCCACATAAAGCAATAGGATGATAAAATCATCATCTCCCAATTTTTTGAAAAAATACGCAATGGTCCAGGGTAGTCTTCTGGTAGCCCTGCTCCCCCATAACCGACTCGAACTTTTTGTACCATTGCCGTGGTGCTTGCTTCAAACCGTATAGACTCTTTCGGAGTCTACAAACATAATCCGCTTTTCCCTTAACCTGAAACCCTTCAGGTTGCTTCATATATATTTCTTTGTCGAGGTCTCCATGAAGAAATGCCATCTTGACATCCATTTGCTCAATCTCAAGGGCAAGACTAGCCGCTATACCAAGTGTTGTGTCGAGATTTTCTCAACTCGACAGGCGATCGACTGCAAGTCCGAGCGACCGAGTCCACGACCAATCAAGCTAAGGCGAACTTGCATAAACGAAGATAACAGTCAACCTTCGAGTATCTAGCGATCGACTCTCAAGGCGATCGCCTTTGGCACCTAGCGATCGACTCTGGTGCCCGACTTAGGACGACCGTCCTGTACCACGAACAGAGACCTTCGTCCGTCAAAGACCACGAAGACTGGATCTCAAAGCAGCTCCCATGTGTAGATCCACGATAGGCGCCACATTTCATGGATCGTTGACCACAGCTGTCACCACCTTATCACCTACCGATAGATCCGCCGAAAGATACAAGGTGGGACCACCCGTGACAGCGACTCAGATGCGTGCAGACCTCTCATTGGACCGCACAGCTGGATGCCAGCAACTCCTGCAGACTTTAAGGGGACCAGCCCATGTGCTAAAGATGATCGCCCGCTTATTATAATACAACGGCAGCGATCGCCCAACAGGACTCAGTCCTATAAATAGAGAACCTCCAGCAACTGGAAAAAGGTTGGAAAATCATTCCAAGAAACATTCCTCTCAGTTTACAACTACGTTGGCAAACACATACAAAGATACACACGCTTAGACTCTGGACTTCCTCTCCCGAATCTACCTCAGGATTTCTCTCTCAGCACCTCTCAACTAGAAGACGGTCGGCAGAGGCAAGAAGTCTCCACAGCACAGATTCGAAGAGACTCACAAGCCCAGGAGCTCAAACATACAGTAGCTACACACCGTGAGAGACTGTCGATTTCTCACGGTCGTCACAGCTCATCAACGTTGTTACAAGAACTCACAGAGCATCATATCTGGTTCTTCCGGCAATCTACACGCTCGCTAGCTAAGATAACTAGGGTCTTTACACTCATTGTAATTGTACTCTAACATTAATACTTGTATCCCAGAATATTTGTATTAATAACATCTCGCGAGAGCATTCAAGCCCGGGACTAACAACCCCGACAAATCTTGTGTTATTTACTTTCTCTACGGAAGTGCTCTCGCACTTTGTTTGCTACCCATCCATTCCAGCAATATCTATCTCCGGATAATATTTTGGGTAGCAACAATTGGCGCTAGAAGAAGGGGATCTAAACCTTCATTTTTTATCCCTACCGTCCCGAAGAACACTCACTGTTCTCGGGGCATATACTTGAAGTGACACTCACTGTGCTTCAAAGAAAGCCTTCAGAACCATGACGTTCGCCACCACATCGAAGAGAGCCACTCTCCGAACCACCGGACACCATATTCCGGCTCAATCCGAGCCCCAGCCGACGGCAGAGGGAAGCCGCGGCAACACGAGACTCTCGATCCCGCACCTGAGGGGTGGCCCCCAGCCTCTCACTCGACCAGTTCCAAACCGCGGAACAGATCGAAGAGGCTATGGCCATTCTAAAGGAGCGACGGAGAGCATGCGCGGCGCCCACAATAACTCCCTCGGCCATCCGCCGCGTGGGCAAACGGAAGTTCAAAGGGTTACTGGGAGAGCGATCGCCAGAAAGCCCCGATTCGCGAGAAAAGGCTCTCGCAAGGTCGGATGGTTCCGTATTCAGTCGCTTGGGAAGCGATCCATCATGGCGACCGGGACATTCTGACCCCAACCACGAGACGGCGGAATTTGAGTCCGTCACCAGGAGTTCGGCATACCTAACTCCCAGACAAACACAAGTCAACCGTTTGGATCCCACTCCGAACGACAGGGGGTCAGTACTTGATCGCCTCGGCTCCCGCTCCGAGCGCCTAGCCGCGAGCAACCAGGCCACGGCAATGGCCGCTATGCAATGCCAGCTCGACGAGATGAAAACACTCTTGGACACTGGGGAAAGCACCAGCAGAAAGATCATCGGACCTACCGAGCCACTCGCGGTCCACATCGAGCTCGCCCCCGTGCAACCAAGGATCGCTCCTCCCAAAACACCTCTGTACGAAGGGAGATCCGACCCCGAGACCCACCTAAGTAAATTCCGGATTTACATGACTGGGTGTGGGGCATCAGATTCAACCAAATGCCGAATCTTCCCGTTAACATTGGGCGAGCTGGCCCACAGGTGGTACATCTCACTACCACCGCGATCGATCATCTACTTTGAGAAACTGGCGAGCAATTTCACGTCTTACTTCGCCGCCAAGGTCGCTAGACCAGAAGGCCCCCACCGCATGATGAAAATCAGGCAGGGGGAAGACGAATCCGACGCGGATTACATCGACCGAGTAGATGAAATCGTCCTCACCGGCGAGCCCATCAGCGACGAGCTCGCTCTCTACTCCGTCCTGGGGGGATTCTACGGTCACTCACCCATGTTTAGACATATAACGAAGGACATCCCCCCAACCTACGCGATCTTCCGCGCTAAGGCTGCCGACTTTCTGGCCAGGCAAAGGCTACTCACCCTCCGTCTAGGCGAGGAAACGCCACCTCCTGTCCGAAAGACGGAGATCGCCAAAACCAAAAAGACGTTCGCCAAGCCATCCGGCGACCACAAGGCCAACAAGGATGTGGAAGCCCATCTCCTCCACACGTTCAACCGAACTCCAGCCCACATTTTCTACCCCATCAAGGGGCACGAACCGCTAAACAAGCCAAAGGCTATAAGGGACCACGGTCATCTGGACCACAATCAATATTGTGCCTACCACAAGAGTCCCGACCACAACACCAACCAATGCCCCGACCTCCTCAGACAACTCTGGAGATTATTCGAAGAAGGCAAGTTGGACAACTTATTGACTTAGCCGGAGCCCCACCAATCTCCCAGCACGGTCACCCGAGTCGAACGCGAACAGGCTGGAAAGCTCATACGAGATGACCCCTAGATCAACCTCGGCGACCGTATCTACATACTTCTATCAAGAGAAACGAACTTCGGACGTCTCTCCCCATTTTCCCACCTCATCAAATCAAAGGCTACTGCCTGAGCAAATGCTTCAAAAAAGAGGATGACTCGCTCGCCCTCTAAAGTTCGTCATCGACATGATGGACCTAGGCAGCGATCGCCTCCCCTAGCACAACATATACCATCAAGGATCGTCATCTGACATGATGGTCCGAGGTAGAAGAGTGCCGCCATGGTCGCGAAAATCGATTAAACCAACGATCCGTCTATGCAAGGTTCCTTTGGGCTCCGATCGGTCGCCCTTCGTTTAAATATGAGACGGGCGTAGCCGAAGGTCTCTCCAAAGCAAATCAGAGGATTACTCGCTCGCTCTCTAAAGTTCGTCATCTACATGAAGAACCTAGGCAAGCGATCTCCTCCCCTTACACAACGTATACCGTCGAGGATCGTCATCTGACTTGATGGCCCGAGGTAGAAGAGTGTCGCCATGGTCGTGGAGGACGATGGAACTGTTTTTTGCGTCCATGCAAGGTCCCTTTGGGCCACGATCGCCCGCCCTTCGTTTAAATACGAGGCCGGCGTAGTCTGAGGGCCCTCCAAAACTAATATGTGGACACGTTCGCCCGCCCTCAAAGGTCCATCACCTAACGTGATGGGTCCTTCCCGGACAATGCGATGCGTCCCTCCCCCCGTCTCAACGTATACCGTCGAGGGTCGCCATCTTAATGGCGAGCCGAGGTAGAAGCAGAGCTAACAAGCCGCGGACATGGAGTTGATTAATCCGACGATGCCCCGCGCAAGGAATCTTCCAGACCAAGACCGCACGCCCTTCGTTTAAATACGAGGCGAGGCGCAGCCTTCGGAGGACCCTACCAATTAAGTGAGTCGCGAGAACTTATCCATCAGACGGAATGTCATTCGCGCACAAGACATGGTCGTGGAGATCGATCCATCGAACTTCGCGATTGTGCACGGCTCCTCAAGACCGAGATGGACGGCCTTTCGAGGTTTCGACAAAATTGAAGACCGCTCACTCAATGATTTATTTTCGTCCCCTTACTTTCACTAAGTGAACAAAAACAAGGGGGAAGAGTGCGGAGCTATTTATACGACGATCGTCCCTATTCAACGACATACGGAGATCGGCATTATTCAGATGTTTGTGCAGCGATCGAATTTGTTGTAAAAGTTATCTATATGAGTTTATCAATTCACTTAGAGCTACACTCACAACAATCTCTCCTCACACATTTGTACAAAGTCATGCAAAGACTCAGAAAAGCAATCATTCAAGTAAAAAATCGGAGAATCAAACATTCATTTCATTACTTGGAGTTTCAGAAGTACATACACGGTCGCCCGAAAGCCTAAGTATTACAAGAGAAAGCTACAAAATTACATGGCTAAGAGCTAAAATAGTAAAAGAGAAGAGCCTCAGGCCCCTGCCTGGCCTTCGCCTTCAACCTCCGGATCGGCCCGCGACCCTTCGCCAGCTTCTGGAGCGGCCTCCCCATCCGCCGGAGCGTCAGGATGAACAAGGTTCGCCGGAGTCGGATACCAGCTCAAGTCCACACCGATTTTCGAGAGGTCCAAGATCGGCACGGAGAATTCAGGGTGAAGAGGGTGCTCCAACACATACGCCTTGAAGTTCTCGGCTAGAGGGCCAACCTCCAGTCCTACCTTCTTAGCAGCTCGGAGCGAGTCAACGAATGCCATGTAATAGGCAAACTCACTGACGGACTCCACGTTAAGAAAGGGATTGGCCTCCGTCGCCTCTAGCTTCCCTTTCAGCTCCGCAACCGCCTGTTGCGCACCCTGGAGCTCGGCCTCCCTTGCAGCCGTCTCTCCCCTCGACGCCGCCAGCTCGCTAGTCAGCCGAGCGACAGTCACCTTCAGTTGATCGGCCTCCTTCTCAGCGGCCGCCTGCAATCGTCGGGCATCTATCATCCAGTCCCTAAATCGGTCGACCGTCGCCCGGGCTTGCTCGGCATCCTGTCTCGCCAGCTCAAGTTCATGACTCGCCCGTTTAGCTGCATCTAAGGATTCCTTCTCCATAGCCACTATCCTGTCGGCGAACTCGGCATTCTCTTTCCGAGCGGCCTCGAGGTCCGCCTGCAGATGTGTAGTAGAAGGACGCCCCTCAAATTCCTGCACATCTTGGGCAGCCATCGTCGCCGCCTGGAGGGAGAGAGCAAAATCAGCTTGCATTGCGCTCCTGGGTCGCTAACGAGCGATCGCATCCAAGTCCGTCGTCCAGGCCTTCGGCAAAGCAGAAACGGCCTGGTTGACGTACAGTGGAATATCGCAGGCCTGGCGAGGAGATCGGCTCGCTAAGAAATCTAGCACCATCGGCAGGCAAGATGGATTAGTGCTACGAATCTTGCATCAAGCGACAAAAGTTAGCACATCTCCCACGCAAATGACGAAATTCAACAAACACACAAAACATACCTCTCGGCTCTCTCTGGTTCGCGGCCAAAGTATGGTTTGCCGCGAGGGGTCTCAGCCTCGGCGATCGCCATCTCTCACAAGAAAGCCGCAGAGGGCGTAGGCTCATTCACTGGAGGAACAACGGTGATCGAAGGCGCGGAGATCGGCACCTCACTGGCAGGGGAAGAAACTGGAGTTTCTCCCAACCTCTGCCGTTTGCGATTCGCCCGGAGCCCCTCCTCCCGAGTTTCCTCCTCCGCTATGATTGGCTCCACATTGGGCCTCACCTCCGGAATGATAGGTAACGCCACCGGAGGAACCCGTGATGACTTCTTTTGGCGAATACGGCCCAAAACTCCAGGGTTCTACATAGCTATCTCCGGTGGGGGCTCCAGGAAACGAGGAAAACGGACCTCTACAATAAGGACAGTTGAACAACAGTTAGACATACTCCTCGAGCAGGACGATCGCCAAGCAATTGAAGATCGTAGAAATTCATACCTGAGACCGAAAGATGTCTCGGGAAACGGAATAGCCGAGCAGATAGCCTACGACTCTCCTTGTTAATCCGCTGAGCGTCTAAGTCGTCGTCCGGCAGACTTCGTATCCGCTCCCAGACGACCAGAAAATCAAAAGGTAGCTCATCGATCGCCGGAATATGGAAACCTGCAGAAAGGAAACCAAATTAGATCAGTTCAGAACATATCCGAACAGAGGGAGAGTCTGAACCCTTACCCGGATTCCTCTCCCGAAAGCTAGTGGGGATTCCCAGCTCGCCCATAGGATTGTCACTCGCAAAAGCCTTCCAGGCACCGGCGACCCAGAACCACTTAGCCGGATCACCCCGCACCTTATTCGGGACTCCAAGAATCACCCGACCAGATCGGCCCTGGATATGATAGCCGCTGACAGACCCCTTTTGAACTGTTAGCTTGAACAAATGGTTCATCTCCGATGGCGAGGGATGGCGGTACAGTCGGTGATCGCCGAACAAGGTAAGGGCACAGATGATCTGGAGCCAGGCGTTCGGCGTTAGCTGAAGCAGCGCCACGTTCCAGATGGCCAGCAAATGGGAGACGGAAAAAGACAAAGGGAACCGCAGCCCGGCCTCCATGATTGCTTCATTCATGGCGACCATGCCTTCCGGAGGCTGATCGGCCCATTCATTCTCGGTCGGCACAAATAGGTCCACATCTGAAGGGACATGATACCTCGTCCTCCAGACGGCCAGGTCCTTCCTGGTCGCCGAGCTCCTTATCTGGCGAAGGGACCATAGAGATCGCTGCGCAGCCCGAAATAGTGACAGCTTAGGAGGTTGATAAGGATGAGCGATCGAGTACTCCCGATAATTGAATTTAGGAGACGGACCGGCCAACCTCTCCATGATTTCAGCAAAGGCCACATAGGCCTGGCCAAAGGCACTATGCTGCTCCCAGTAGGCCCTCACCGCCGAATCTCTCTCCATCTGCGAGCGTCTGTGCTCAACCGCCGCCTCTCTGGCAACGTCGGCTTCGTTGAATAGCGCCTCGACTTCCGCGGGGTCAATACCGGTGCGGATAGCCTCAGCGGCCGTCTCCAGATCGAAGTCTGCGGAGGATCCACCTCGGGCAGTCGAAATCCCGGCGGCAGAGGAGGTGCCCATTTCGTATGATGAAGGTACTCCAGACATTTTTGGAAGAGAAGAGGAGAAAATGAGTGTTTTGTTACCAAGGATGGAATCGATCGACGATCGGCAGTCAGATCTTCAGAAATATTCTTCAGCAAAATCCTTCTTTCTCCAGTAAAAACGCATAAGGGTCTTAACCCTGCAACCCAGCGCCTTTTTATAGGAGATGGCAAGGACTTCTATGCAATTAAGGAGAATCTCAGGGGTCGGGAGTGCAACCGTCGCATTTAATGCTCCATTGAAACCCGCATATGCGTCTTTTCAAGGACGCGACAGACGAGGAGTCGCACCTAACCGTCGGTCTCCCCCTACAGGAATCCGACACGTGCCCCGGAGACTTTTCCACATCCACTGTCGTTTCCCGCTCATTCCAGCGACCGACCAGATCGTCCAAATCCAAACCGACCACTCAATGACGATCGCCAGTTCCGTAAAAGGCAGAGTCACTCGTCAAAATTCAGCAATCGCCAGCAGAACCACCTCACCCCACGTATCCAATATCGGAGCGAACTGGGGGCAATTGTTGTGTTGAGATTTTCTCACCTCGACAGGCGATCGACTGCAAGTTCGAGTGATCGAGTCCACGACCAATCAAGCTATGGCTAACTTGCCTAAACGAAGATAACAGTCGACCTTCGAGTATCTAGCGATCGACTCTCAAGGCGATCGCCTTTGGCACCTAGCGATCGACTCTGGTGCCCGACTTAGGACGACCGTCCTGTACCACGAACAGAGACCTTCGTCCATCAAAGACCACGAAGACTGGATCTGAAAGCAGCTCCCATGTGCAGATCCACGACAGGCGCCACATTTCATGGATCGTTGACCACAGCTGTCACCACCTTATCACCTACCGACAGATCCGCCGAAAGGTACAAGGTGGGACCGCCCGTGACAACGACTCAGACGCGTGCAGACCTCTCATTGGACCGCACAACTGGCTGCCAGCAACTCCTGCAGACTTTAAGGGGACCAGCCCATGTGCTAAAGACGATCGCCCGCTTATTATAATACAGCGGCGGTGATCGCCCAACAGGACCCAGTCCTATAAATAGAGAACCTCCAGCAACTGGAAAAAGGTTGGAAAATCATTCCAAGAAACGTTCCTCTCAGTTTACAACTACATTGGCAAACACATACAAAGATACACACGCTTAGACTCTGGACTTCCTCTCCCGAATCTACCTCAAGATTTCTCTCTCAGCACCTCTCAACTAGAAGACGGTCGACAGAGGCAAGAAGTCTCCACAGAACAGATTCGAAGAGACTCACAAGCCCAGGAGCTCAAACATACAGCAGCTACACACCGTGAGAGACTGTCGATTTCTTACGGTCGTCACATCTCATCAACGTTGTTACAAGAACTCACAGAGCATCATATCTGGTTCTTCCGGCAATCTACACGCTCTCTAGCTAAGATAACTAGGGTCTTTACACTCATTGTAATTGTACTCTAACATTAATACTTGTATCCCAGAATATTTGTATTAATAACATCTCGCGAGAGCATTCAAGCCCGGGATTAATAACCCTGGAAAATCTTGTGTTATTTACTTTCTCTACGGAAGTGATCTCGCACTTTGTTTGCTATCCATACATTCCAGCAATATCTATCTCCGGATAATATTTTGGGTAGCAACACAAAGGACCAATCGAATCGATCCTATGTTCACAACTGGAGAAAAAATCTTGTCAAAATCAATGCATTTCTTTTGACTAAAGCCCTTTACACGAGTCTAGATTTGTATCGGGGCAATGGAGTATGCTCCTCCGACTTCACCTTATACACCCATTTATTTCTCAAAGCTCTCTTGCCCTTCGGCAACTTTACCAACTCGTACGTATTGTTTTCATTCAACGAACTCATCTCGTATTGCATGGCATCCATCCACTCCTTGTTCTCATCCTCCATAGCTTCCTCAAAATATTCGGGCCCACCCTCGTCGGTGAGTAAAACATACCCATCGGCCGAATAACGAGTGGAGGGATGAAAGTCCCTCGTCGACCGTCTAAGTGGAACAAAAGATGGCATGTTCGTCACGGGTAGCTCGGGATGAACTCCATCGGTGTTATCTTGAACTAACTCATCACTGTCACCGGCATCATGTTGTTCATCATTTTGGACGTCATCTCCACCGGGTGTCTCAACATGTCGTGGAGGAACGAGGTCCAAATCAATAAGATCATAATCATGTTGTGGAGCCGACTCTCCATTCTCAACATCCTTCATCGTTTGATCTTCAACAAAAACAACATCTCTCGAACGAACAAGCTTCTTAGTCACTGGGTCAGAGAATCTATACCCGAAATCATCAAGCCCGTAACCAATAAAAATACATGGCTTCATCTTGGAATCAAGCTTCGACCTCTCATCTTTCGGAATATGTACAAATGCTTTACTTCCAAAAACCCGTAAGTGGCAATATGAAATGTCTTTACCGCTCCACACTTTGTCCAGGACATCAAACTTCAAAGGAACACACGGCGTCAAATTAATCATATGAACCGCCGTGTTCAAAGCTTCTCCCCAAAATGACTTTGGTAATCCGGCATGTGAATGTTGGGAGTACGCCCTCGAATGCCACTCAGAGGATTATTGAGTGAGGGCATTGTACTTGTAATTATGTAAATCACTAATATAAGACAATTGATGTTTCTTTATTTACTGGTAGTTACTGGTATTCCTAACTCGTAAATATACATATAGAAACTAGTCCGTGTATTTGAGAGAAAAATGTCCCACTCCTTATTGGATAAGGGGGTCGGCACTGGAAAGGTTTATAGCTCAAATACTTAATCGTTCGCAAGTCGATGATGTAATACCCGTAATTTCGATTTCCGGTAATTTTTTTTTTCGGCGTAAGTCCATTTTGACGACTCACTCATGACCGTTTCGTCATTCCGAGAATGAATTCTGCACTTTTTGTCATCCGAGTTCGTTTCGGTGTCGTTTTGTTGATTTCCGTGCTTTTTGGCGACTTTTCCTCACTTGAGTTCGATTCTTGCGAATCTCGTTCGAAACTGCTGTTTTGAGTTTCCCGTAAGTTCGTTTAACTTTTTTAGACGTGTTGTGAACTTCGGTTTGGTTATTCGATCATGTATCATGATTTTCGGGCGTTTTGGGTCATTTTGTAATTTACCCAAAGTTGTGGGTATCCTCATTCGTATTTGTTGTTTTGACTAGTGGTGCCACCGGGCCGTGAACCGCCGGTTCCGGGCCCGAACCGGCGGTTCCGGTTCACCAGAAGAGGTGAACCTGAACCGGCCCGGGTATTCTGTAAAAGGGCCGGTTCGCGGGCCCGGAACCGGCGGTTCCGGTCCGGGCCGAGAACCGGCGGTTCCCGGGTTGAACCGCCGGTTCCGTTTTTTTTTTAATTTATAATATATGTAATATTATTTATATCTTATTTTTTTCTAAATTAAATGATGAAATTTCTAAATTTTGTAATTTACAAGTGTTGACTCTTTGAAATTATTTAAGTTAATTTAATAAAAATATAATAGTTATTAAATAATTTAGAAATTTAGAAATTCTTTATGTTGTGTATTTTTTTATATAATTTATAGTAACTTGTAATCTTTTTTATGACTTTTTTTTTAAATTAAATTACTTGTGTTGAAAATTTGAAATATTGAAAACTCGAAATGCAATAAAGTAAAAATATTGGGGGAGTTGGGCAAAATTTGAATTTTGAATTTGAAAAAAATTTGAAATTTGAAAATTTGAATTTTGTTTATAGATAAAATTGGGGGGAGTTGGGAAAAATTTGAATTTTGAATTTGAAAATATTTGAAATTTGAAAATTTGAATTTTTTTTATAGATAAAATTGGGGGGAGTTGGGAAAAATTTAAAATTTGAATTTTGAATTTGGGCGGAAAACCGCCGGTTCGGAAAACCGTGGTTCACGGAAAACGCCGATTCGGGCCGAACCGCCGATTCGGGCGAACCGCCGGTTCACGGGCTCGAGAACCTTGAACAGTAACGGCCGTCTGCGAGCAGATTCGGTTCGAACCGCCCGCGGTTCCGGTTCCGAACCGGACCGTCGAAACCGGGCCGATCCGGGCCGGAACCGCCGGTTCCGGTTAAAATGTGGCACCACTAGTTTTGACACTTTTCATAGTCGCGTGCGATTAATTGTTGCATGGTATTTCTTTTCGGATCGATGTTGTTATCCGAGAGCATTTCTTCGTGTTCGTTTAGTTCGTTTTCGGGAATTCGAGTCGTCAAGTCTTGGCGGCTAGGCACTGGCCGGCCACGTGCGGCAGGGACCTGCCAGGCGCGCACGAGCGTGGCGCACGAGCTGCGCGCACGATCCAGTGCTCGTGCGGCCCTGACTACACACGCACGTGCGAGTGCTCGTGCATCCCGGCAGTTGGCTGACAGTGGGCGCGCACGACCAGGCGCACGACCGCCGGCGTGCGTGCTGCGTGCGCTCGTGCGTCAGGCGATATATGATCGAGCAGACGGGTTTTTCACCCATTTTCTCATTCTTTTCCTTCTCTTCCGCGGCTGGAGGTGTGGTAAACATGTATAGATGTTGTTCAACTATCAATCCACGAAGTTCTTGAGTTCATATCATTGATTGATCATCCTATATCATCCTTTGATCCAGTGAATCAAGGTAATCTCTTCCTAGAACCCTAGTTTCTTGAATTTTGGGGTTTTTGCATTTTTGCCCGATTCGTTCCGTATTGTTGATTAATTCATGATGGGTATGATTAATCTTGGTAGTATTCTTGTGTTTAACATCATTTAATCCATTGTTCTTCGTCGAATCGAAGTATATTTCTTGATTTCCTTCGAATCGACTTTTTGGGGGATTTGTTCTCGATCTCGTTTTCCATCCATTTTTTAATGGATCGATTTTGGTTGAATGATGTTGTTAAACATATTCTATGGATTGTATATCCATATTTCGACTTGGAATTCCGTTTTCGTGTTTTGACGGGACGAATCGTGTTCTTGGCCGTTTCGGGGGAAACACTTGAACTTTCGTCATTCGTTCTTTGAATTCAACGGCTTTGAGTCGTGCTATGGAATTCATTTTCATTGTTGTTATTGTCCTTCATAGTTTATTATCGAGAGTTGGCATTCGGTGGAGTCGGCGGGTTCGTAGTCGGTTCGTGCCAACCTCCTTCGGTCGATTCTCCGCGTTGTTCTTATTCGAGCCAAGTACCTTGCCCATACTTTTCTTGTTTTGTGGACATGATAATTAGTGATTGTCTAAATGTGTTTGTTGGTCGTTTGCATTGAACTTTCAAAAGATTCGGGTTAGCCTTGTTAAAGGCTTGTTTTCAAAACGCGTGTGTATTGTGAATGGTGTGTCTTGTGAATGACTATGTGAATCCTATGGATATGTTTGGTGTTGATGTTGCGCTTGATAATGTGTGTGTACATGTATTATCTTATTTTGGTACGTTGTGATTCGACAATCGTGTCGTGATTTGTGATTGTTGCCTTTGGGTGAATTGCTTGGATATCCTTGGTGTGACATGTTGATTGTGTGATTTGTGAATGTATTTCGCTCACCTCGGGAGGGTCCGACGGGGCCACGGAGGGAATCCAATGGTATAGCCCTGGATTCACGAGTGTTGTGTATGTTTGGTGAATGTATTTTGCTCACCTCGGGATGGTTCGACGGGGCCACGGGGGGAGTCCAATGGTATAGCCCTGGATTCACGAGTAAAACTGTACGAGTTGGTGTATATGATTTCGAAAACGCATTCTGCTCACCTTGGGAGGGTCCGACGGGGCCACGAAGGGAATCCAATGGTATAACCCTGGATTCACGAGTTGGTGTTGTATTTTTATGACCAAGATTTGCGTATTTTGGGCGATTATATTGTATTGATTTTATGTCCGTCGAGGACACGTGACGTGAGTTTGAACCCTATGAATTGTTGTTGGTTTTCTATTTGCGAAAACAAAACCTTTGGGCTGTGACCCTATTGATTTTTGGAAAGAGAAGGATTTGATAGTCCTAAATTGTTTTCTATTAAAACTCTCGATGGCATTTTAAACTGTTTCATAAATTGTTTCCCTTTAATTGTGGTCTTTCGGTTTTGGAATGTTTTACCCAAACTCATGCCTCGGGAAGTACTTTTCGTTACTTTTGGATCTTTGAGGATTCCTGGTTATTGTTATTCGTGGAATGTGAATTGTATGGCTCGTATTTGCACTTTGTTCTTACACTAGCAAAACAGTGGAGTTTTGCTAACCCCCGAGTATTCGGAGGGTGGATGTCTGTTTTTGCATTCAGGTTTGGGAGCATAACACAGGGTCGGCACGAAGGATGATGAAAGATGAACGATACTAATCACACGAGGATCCGTATGAGGTCATTGGTTTAGTTATAGTTTATTTTCCGCTGCAGTATTCTTTCCCGTTGTACGGGAGTGTTTGTACTCGACCCCTGCGTGGGCATGTGTTATGATTGAGTTGTATGTATTTATTGAAAGACCAAATCGGTCTACTGAGCCATTTTAGCCTTAAAGGCATTGTCGAGATGTTTAATGTTGTTACTAGCCTGGTAGATCCTTGAGGAAAGGTTCTACGGCGTGTAATATCCCTGAGCGGATTGGGGGTGTTACATAAATGGTATCAGAGCTTAGGTTCTGGAAACCTAGGCTGTCAGGTTTAGTTGTGTCTGTTGAGTTTTGTCTCGTCAGATTTTGTCTGACTGAGTCGTGTCGCAACGCGTCGTCTGAGTTTGTTGGTCGTGGTTAGTATTGTGGGGCGATCATCATCTTCGTGCGACCTGTGGATGTAAGTCTCCCTTTTTTGTGTTTGTGCCTCGTCTGATGCGAGCTACTGGTATGATTATGTGTTAATTGACGGAATCCTCTTATGGATTTTGATTTCGTGATATGTGGTTATTTGACTCTCATATTTCGTTCATATGAGGAGTATTGTTGCTGGATTGTGCATGTTGAATTGTATTTCTTTTATCCGCTGCGTGAGTTCTTTTGTAATGGCTTTCAGTATTTTACCGACTGAGTTTTATTTCGAAAACCAATTCCCTTAACCGAGTTTTTGGCATTATGGCCTTGATCATTTTGGCGAAATTCTTATGACGGTATTTAGTATTTTGTAAATGGCTTTTGTAAGTTTTTGAAATATTACCGTCATCGGTCTTTTTGACGTTTTTGTAAATGGTTTTTAGACTGGTGGGTTCTGGCGTGGGGCCCACGGCGTTATAATGTTCCGTGTAATTACCTGAAATTTTTGGGCATTCTAGCCCATTGAATTATCTTTGAAAACCTTGAGTATCTTATAAAATAAAATTCGAGACGTACTTTTAAATGGATTGTATTTTCAAGGCACCTACTAGCGCAACTATCTGTTTCAAAATTCTTCTACCTTGAGGACCAAAATATATTTTTTTTCTCTTTTCAGTAATTTTGGAAATGCTTTGCTTAGACCTGAGGGTCGAATATTCTGAAAGTTTTTCACTAAAAGAAAGTGTCCTCATTTTTAACAAATGCGAAATGGTTTTCTAAAGTCTCGATAACAATGTTTCACATTTGTACTTTTTTTTTTGAAAAGTGATACTCAAGATCAACTGGTGTTTCCAAACTATTTTCAAAAGGTGGTTTTCGTTTTTAAAACCCATTAATTCCTGGTTGTGGTCAGAGAAAATGTGTATGATGTTGGTATTGTTGTTAGGGTGTTAGCCCTCCGAATTGTGATTGAATTGGTGGTGTGAACGTTGAGTCGTTCGCCACGCATATGTTTTGTTAGCCCTTTGTGGGAGGTGTGATGACGATCTTTAATGTTGTCATTTCGTGGTGGCTTGCGTGTTATCGCACCTGTGTGAACTGTTAAAGCTTGGGTTTTGTGTACATGTGTGATTGTTTCATGATGTTTGTAATTATGTGCTAGTTATTGTTCGGGCCATTAAGGTCGCCGAATGATACCGTCGTTGCTGTAGTGTTTGTGTGTGTATTACTTTACGATGGTAATCGTTGTATATGAAATGTGTTATGATTCTTTGTTGTGCTGAGTTGGCATCTCCGCTATGTTGTTTTGCGACGCTATGCCCCATTGTATCTAGCATTTGTATTTTCGGTATGCCGAGCCGAGGCGTTTCAACTGTGATGTGCTGGGGCATGCACGTGTAAACTGTCCTTCTCGTCGGTAACACATTTCAAGTGTGGACTCGAGGGACACCGAGTTCAGTTTTGCGAATTGGCTACCGAGACTTTCGGAGTTCGCGCTTCAGCACAATTATCAGAATCGACTTTGAGAGGCCTTCGAAGGATGTTTCTGTCGGTTGCTTGTTGTGTCGTCACCTTGATTTCGTTGTTGTGAGTTTCGGGGACGACACTTCTTTTAGAAGAGGTCGAATATAATAATCGTATTATTTTTGGCTTATGCATTTTCTCTTTCTCATCGACTTGCTCGTGTTCGTTGATACTTTTTGAACCTGTTCTGTATTTCGGTTTCATCGTTCGGACGAGCTGTGATCTTGTTTTGAGTCGATCTGGTTATCGCTGTGACTTTTCCGAGTTCGGTTCGATTCTTGTGAACCTTTGAGTTGTTGTTTGAATTTTATTGTTCTTCGTGATTCGAACATGATTGTTCGATTTTTGTTGTCTCGATCGTTGTGGTTCGATCGTTTGATTGTTCGGTTTTTGTTGATCTCGTTGTTGTTGCCCGAAATATTATCCGAAGATAGATGTTGCTGGAATGGTCGAGCAACAGCAAATTGCGAGAGCACGTCCGTGGGAATGGAAATAACACAAGATTTGCCGGGTTTGTTAGGACCGGGCTTGAATGCTCTCGCGAGATGTTATTAATAAGAATACGTTGGAGTACAAATATCAATGTAAGAATGCGATTACAATGAGTGTAAAAGATCCTGTTATCTAGCTATTGAGTGCTTGCCGGAAAGAACTTGAGTTGCTCTGAGTTCTTGAACTGCTGGGAGTTCTGGTTTCGTCTTTGCCAACCGTCTTAGGATTAAGAGGTGCTGAGAGAGAAATATGTCCGAAGTGTATAGCTTTGCCAAGAGAGTGAAAGCCAAGCCTAAGTCAGAGAATCAGAGAGTTTTCCAAGTGTAGGCAGCCTTCTATTTATAGGAGCTAAGATTCCTTTTACTGACGGGTGATCGCCTTTCTTGTAATATAATAAGGGGCGATCGTCTTATGTCACATGGGCTGTCTGTCTTGAAGTCCGCGGCTGTTGCTGGCAGCCAGCTGTGCGGTCCAATGAGGAGCCTGCACGCGTCCTGCGTCGCTGTCCCGGGTGGTCCCACTTGAACCTTTCGGCGGGTCTGTCGGTAGGTGAGAAGATGCTTGACAGGCTGTGGTCAATGATCCATGTCTTGCGGCGCCTTTTCCGGATCTGCATGTGGGACTCTGTTCGAGCTTCTTCCTTCGCCGACTGGACATGCTGGCTTTGCGTGGCCTGAGGTGATCGTCATTGGCCGGGCACCAGAGTCGATCGCCAAGTGCCAATAGACGATCGCCTTGGATGTCGATCGCTTGGCACTGACCCGAGATCGGCCAATTCTGCCTTGGTCTATTTGGCTCTGGCTCGATCGCCCGGTCTCTGTGCCGATCGCTTGTTGAGGTGTATAAATCTCGACACAACAATTGCCCCCCAGCTTGCTCCGATGTTGAAGACATGGGGTGAGGTGGTTCTGGCGATCGTTAAGGATAAAGACAGGCGACCCGTTGAGCGGACTTTGGTTTCGGGCTTGGGCGATCTGATCGATTGGCGAGCTATCTTCGGTCTTGTACCTGCAATAAACAATTTTGCCGATCCCTCGTAGAAACCTGAAAGTTTCGTCATTGAGGAACCTTGCACAGTCGAGGAGTTCGATGGACCGACTCCATGACCGTGTCCTATGCGCGAGCGACATTGTCTGTCTCGTGACTCATTTTATTGTGAGGGTCCTCCGTTAGGCTGCGCCTCGCCTCGTATTTAAACGAAGGGCGTGCGGTCTTGGTCTGGAGGAGTCCTTGCGCGGGGCGTCGTCGGATGAATCAACTCCACGTCCGCGGCTTCTACCTCGGATCGTTATGTTAGATCTACCTCGGATCGTCATGTTAGATGGCAATCCTCGACGGTATACGTTGAGATGGGGGTAGGGACGCGTCGCATTGTCCGGGTTCACCAAGTTAGATGATGAACCTTTGAGGGCGAGCGAGCGTGTCCACTGATTAGTTTTGGAGGGTCCTTCGACTACGCCCGCCTCGTATTTAAACGAAGGGCGAGCGATCTCAGCCCAAAGGAACCTTGCATGGCCGAAGTAGTCGGTTCCATCGACCACCAAGACCATGGCTGCACTCTTCTACCTCGGATCGTCATGTTAGATGCCGATCGTCGACGGTGTACGTTGTGCGGGAGAGGCGATCTCGTGCCTTAGTCCAACATGTTAGATGATGAACTGTAGATGGCGAGCGAGTCCTCCGGTTCTGGATATGTTGCTTGATTTTGGCGATCGGGTTGGAAGACTGATGATCGTCGTTCGGTCGCCGATCGCGCTGCTCATAAGTTGAGAAGTAACCTTTGCCTGGCCAGAAAATCTGCGGCTTTAGCGCGGAAGATCGCGTAGGTCGGGGGGAGGTCCTTCGTAAGATGCCTGAACATAGGAGAAAGACCATGGAATCCCCCTAGGACCGAGTATAGGGCGATCTCGTCGCTTATGGGCTCGTCATTGAGGATGATCTCATCTACACGGTCGATGTAGTCTGCGTCGGACTCTTCATCCCCCTGCCTGATCTGCATCATGCGATGGGGACCTTCCGGCCGAGCGACCTTGGCGGCGAAGTAAGCTGTGAAGCTGTTCGCCAGTTGATCAAAGGAATTGATCGATCGCGGCGGTAATGAGGTGTACCACCTGTGGGCAAGGTCGCCCAGCGTCAGTGGGAACATTCGGCATCTAGTTGCGTCTGATGCCCCACACCCGGTCATATAGATTCGGAACTTGCTCAGGTGAGTCTCGGGGTCTGACCTCCCCTCATACAAAGGTGTTTTCGGAGGAGCGATCCTACGCTGCACGGGGGCGAGCTCGATGTGGACCGCGAGCGGCTCGCTTGGCCCGGCGATCTTGTTATTGGCGCCTGCCCCAGTTTCTAGGAGCGACTTCATGTCATCGAGCTGGCGTTGCATCGCGGCCATTGCTGTAGCTCGGCCGCTCGTGGTTTGGCTTCCGGAGTGGGAGCCGAGGCGATCGTGTACCGATCTCCTGACTCTGCAATCGCTGACCTAGGTTCTTAAGCGAGGAGGAGCCAGATGGCTGATCGGCCTTCTGGGAGTTAGATAAGCTGAACTCCTGGTGACGGACTCGTGCTCCGTCGTCTCGCGGCTGGGGCCGGACTGCCCTGGTCGCCAGGATGGGTCGCTGCCTAGGCGGCTGAAGACGGAGGTGTCCCGCCCTGCGAGCGCCTCTTCTTGCGGATCGAGGCCTCCTGGCGATCGCTGGGATATTAGCCCCTTGAACTTCCGTTTGCTCATGCGGCGGATGGCCGAGGGGGTTATAGCGGGCGCGCCGAAAGCTCTCCGTCGCTCCTGTAGGATGGCCAAGGCCTCCTCGATCTGTTCCGCGGTTTGGAATTGATCAAGCGAGAGGCGTGGGCCGTCCCTCGGGGGCGGTATCGAGAGTCTCGGGTCACCGCGGCTACCCTCCGCCATAGGCTGGGGCTCGGATTGAGAAGGAATAAGGCGTCCGGCGGATAAGCCAGCGGCTTTCTTTGAAGTGGAGGCAGAAGTCATGATTCTGAAAGCTTTCTTTGAAGAGCAGTGAGTGTCTCTTCAAGTATATGCCCCGAAGAACAGTGAGTGTTCTTCGAGACGGTAGGAATAAAAATGAGGGTTAAGATGCCCTCCTTCTAGCGCCAATTGTTGTTGCCCGAAATATTATCCGAAGATAGATGTTGCTGGAATGGTCGAGCAACAGCAAATTGCGAGAGCACGTCCGTGGGAATGGAAATAACACAAGATTTTCCGGGTTTGTTAGGCCCGGGCTTGAATGCTCTGGCGAGATGTTATCAATAAGAATACGTTTGAGTACAAATTGTTGTGTCGAGATTTATACATCTCAAACAGGCGATCGGCACAGAGACCGGGCGACCGAGCCAGAGCCTAGCAGCCGAGGCAAATTGTTCGATCGGAGGTCCCAGGTCAAGTCCCGGTGCCGAGCGATCGACATATAAGGCGATCGTCTCTCGGTACTTGGCGATCGACCCCCTGGTGCCCAACAAATGACGACCGCCTCATGCCACGCAAAGCCATCGCCCGTCTAGTCGGCAAAGGACGAAGCTCGGACAGAGTCCCACATGCAGATCCGGAAAAGGCGCCGCAAGACATGGATCGTTGACCACAGCCTGTCAGCATCTTTCTCACCTACCGACAGACCCGCTGAAAGGTGTACAGTGGGACCGCCCGTGACAGCGACTCAGGACGCGTGCCGGCTCCTCATTGGACCGCACAGCTGGCTGCCAGCAGTAGCCGCAGGCTTCAAGGCAGACAGCCCATGTGCTTAAAAGACGATCGCCCCTTATTATATTACAAGGAAGGCGATCTCCCGCCAGGAAAAGAGCATCTCAGCTCCTATAAATAGAAGGCTTCCTTCACTCGGACAACTCTCTGATTCTCTGGTTATCTCAGCTCATAACTTGGCTTTCTCACTCTTGGCAACAGCTATCTCTCGGCTTTTCTCTCTCTCAGCACCTCTCAATCCTGAGACGGTCGGCAGAAACGAGAACAAGAACACGCAGAGCTTCGCTCAAGAGCTAGATAAATAGGATCTTTTACACTCATTGTAATCGCATTCTTACATTAATATTTGTACTCAAACGTATTCTTATTAATAACATCTCGCGAGAGCATTCAAGCCCGGGCCTAACAAACCCGGCAAATCTTGTGTTATTTCCATTCCCACGGACGTGCTCTCGCAATTTGTTGTTGCTCGACCATTTCAGCAATATCTATCTTCGGATGATATTTCGGGCAACAACAATTGGCGCTAGAAGGAGGGCATCTATACCTTCATTTTTATTCCTACCGTCTAGAAAAACACTCACTGTTCTCTGGGGCATATACTTGAAGTGACACTCACTGCGCTTCAAATAAAACTTTCAGAATCATGACTTCTGCCTCCACATCGAAGAAAGCCGCTGGCCGATCTGCCGGATGCCTCATTCCGTCTCAATCCGAGCCCCAGCCTATGGCGGAGGGCAGCCGCCGCGGTCCAAAACTCTCGATCCCGCCCTCGAGGGACGGCCCAAGCCTCTCACTCGATCAGTTCCAAACCGCGGAACAGATCGAAGGAGCCCTGGCCATCCTACGGGAGCGACGGAGAGCTTTCGACGTGCCGCCCGCTATAACCCCCTCGGCCGTCCGCCGCCTGACCAAATGGAAGTTCAAGGGGCTAATATCCCAGCGATCGCCAGGAGGCCAAGATTCACAAGAAGAGGCGCTCGCAGGCCGGGGCACCTCTGTTTTCAGCCGCCTAGGCAGCGACCCATCATGGCGACTGGGGCAATCTGGCCCCAGCCACGAGACGACGAAGCTCGAGTCCGTCACCAGGAGTTCGGCATATTAGACTCCCAGAAGGAAGGCCATCTATCTGGCCCCTCCTCGCCAGAGAACCGAGGTCGTCGACCGCGGAGTCAGGAGATCGGTACACGATCGCCTCGGCTCCCGCTCCGGAAGCCGAACCACAAGCAACCAAGATACAGCGATGGCCGCGATGCAATGCCAGCTCTACGACATGAAGGCGCTCCTAGAATCTGGGACAGGCTCCAATAACAAGATCGCCGGGCCGAGCGAGCCGCTCGCGGTCCACATCGAGCTCGCTCCCGTGCAACGAAGGACTACTCCTCCGCAAATACCTCTGTACGAGGGAAGGTCGTATCCCAATACTCACCTGATCAAGTTTCGGATCTACATGACCGGGTGTGGGGCATTAGACGCGACCAAGTGCCGAATGTTCCCGCTAACACTAGGCGACCTAGCCCACAGATGGTACATCTCATTACCGTCGCGATCCGTCAACTCCTTTGATCAGCTGGCGAACAACTTCACGGCATACTTCGCCGCCAAGGTCGCTCAGCCGAAAGGTCCCCATCGCATGATGTAGATCAGGCAAGAGGAAGAAGATTCCAACGCAGACTACATCGACCGGGTAGATGAGATCATCCTCAACGGCGAGCCCGTAAGCGACGAGATCGCCCTATACTCGGTCCTAGGGGGATTCCATGGTCTTTCGCCTATGTTCAGGCATCTTACGAAGGACCTCCCCCCGACCTACGCGATCTTCCGCGCCAAAGCCGCAGATTTTCTGGCCAGGCAAAGGTTACTTTTGAACCTATAAAGCAACGCGATCGGTAGCCGAACAACGATCACCAGTCTTCCAACCCGATCGCCGTTATCAAGAAACATCACCAAAACTGGAGGACTCGCTCGCCATTTACAGTTCATCATCTAACATGTTGGACTAAGGCACGAGATCGCCTCCCCCGCACGACGTACACCGTCGAAGGTCGGCATTTAACATGACGATCCGAGGTGGAAGAGTGCAGCCATGGTCCTGGTGGTCGATGGAACCGACTTCTTAGGCCATGCAAGGTTCCTTTGGGCTGAGATCGCTCGCCCTTCGTTTAAATACGAGGCGGGCGTAGTCGAAGGACCCTCCAAGCGAATCAGTGGACACGATCACCCGCCCTCAAAGGTTCATCATCTAACTTGGTGAACCCGAACAATGCGACGCGTTCCTACCCCCGTCTCAACGTATACCGTCGAGGATTGCCGTCTAACATGACGATTCGAGGTAGAAAAGACCTAACTAGCCGCGGACGTGGAGTCGATTAATCCGACAACGCCCCGCGCAAGGACTCCTCCAGACCAAGACCACATGCCCTTCGTTTAAATACGAGGCGAGGCGCAGCCTAACGGAGGACCCTCACAATAAAATGAGTCACGAGACAGACAATTTCGCTTGCGCACAAGACATGGTCATGGAGTCGGTCCATCGAACTCTGTGACTGTGCACGGTTCCTCAACGACGAAACTATCAAGTTTCTACGAGGGATCGGCAAAATTATTTATTGCAGGTACAAGACCGAAGATAGCTCGCCAATCGACCAGATCGCCAAAAGTCTGAGTCCAAAATCCAGCCTCAGGCAAAGCCAGCATGTCCAGTCGGCGAAGGAAGAAGCTCGAACAGAGTCCCACATGCTGATCCGGAAAAAGCGCCTCAAGACATGGATCGTTGATCACAGCCTGTCAAGCATCTTCTCACCTACCGACAGACCCGCCGAAAGGTGCAAGTGGGACCGCCCGTGACAGCGACTCAGGACGCGTGCCGGCTCCTCATTGGACCACACAGCTGGCTGCCAGCAGCAGCCGCAGGCTTCAAGGCAGACAGCCCATGTGCTTAAAAGACGATCGCCCCTTATTATATTACAAGGAAGGCGATCGCCCGCCAGGAAAAGAGCATCTCAGCTCCTATAAATAGAATGCTTCCTTCACTCGGACAACTCTCTGATTCTCTGGTTATCTCAGCTCATAACTTGGCTTTCTCACTCTTGGAAACAACTATCTCTCGGCTTTTCTCTCTCTCAGCACCTCTCAATCCTGAGACGGTCGGCAGAAACGAGAACAAGAACACGCAGAGCTTCGCTCAAGAGCTAGATAAATAGGATCTTTTACACTCATTGTAATCGCATTCTTACATTAATATTTGTACTCAAACGTATTCTTATTAATAACATCTCGCGAGAGCATTCAAGCTCGGGCCTAACAAACCCGACAAATCTTGTGTTATTTCCATTCCCACAGACGTGCTCTCGCAATTTGCTGTTGCTCGACCATTCCAGCAATACCTATCTTCGGATGATATTTCGGGCAACAACACAAATATCAATGTAAGAATGCGATTACAGTGAGTGTAAAAGATCATGTTATCTAGATGTTGAGTGCTTGCGGGAAAGAACTTGAGTTGCTCTGAGTTCTTGAACTGCTGGGAGTTCTGGTTTCGTCTCTGCCGACCGTCTTAGGATTAAGAGGTGCTGAGAGAGAAATATGTCCGAAGTGTATAGCTTTGCCAAGAGAGTGAAAGCCAAGCCTAAGTCAGAGAATCAGAGAGTTTTCCAAGTGTAGGCAGCCTTCTATTTATAGGAGATGAGATGCCTTTTACTGACGGGCGATCGCCTTTCTTGTAATATAATAAGGGACGATCGTCTTATCTCACATGGGCTGTTTGTCTTGAAGTCAAGGGTCGTTGCTTGGCGACCCACTGTGTCCAATGAGGAGCTCGCACGCTGCCCCTGCTGTCCCGGGCGGTCCCACTTGCACCTTTCGGCGGGTCTGTCGGTAGGTGAGAAGATGCTTGACAGGCTGTGATCAACGATCCATGTCTTGAGGCGCTTTTTCCGGATCAGCATGTGGGACTCTGTTCGAGCTTCTTCCTTCGCCGACTGGACATGCTGGCTTTGCGTGGCCTGAGGTGATCGTCATTGGCCGGGCACCAGAGTCGATCGCCAAGTGCCAAGAGACGATCGCCTTAGATGTCGATCGCTTGGCACTAGGTCTTGACCTGGGACCCGAGATCGGCCAATTCTGCCTTTGCTCTATTTGGCTCTGGCTCGGTCGCCCGGTCTCTGTGCCGATCACCTGTTGAGGTGTATAAATCTCGACACAACACTCGTCTCATGATTGTTGAACATTCAAACTCCTTCCTAAGGGAAATTAATCTCATTTTCGATCTTCCAACCCTTGGGCGGTGGAATTCCGTATTTGTTCAGAGATTGGCTCGCGTTTTGATTGATGTACCGTTGGGTTGGTCAATCATATTTATTTTCATTCGTTGTGTTTTGCGATTGTTTGGATAATCGACTCGATTGTATTGTCTGTTTGATGACGCTTGTCACTTGTTGATTTTATTATGTCTCTACCGGTGGCGTTGTGTTAGTCGTCGTGGAGCGTGTTTTCACACCGTATATTCCTTTGAGTTGTTTGTAACGTTTTGCCGTTGGGCGTTAGTTACGCATTCTTGTGTATCTCATTGAAATATTCCTGGTGGTATATTTCTTCTCCCTACTTGTTTTAAGTTTCGGGACGAAACTTCTTTTAAGGAGGGTAGTGTGTAATACCCGCAATTTCGATTTTCGGTAATTTCTTTTTTTCGGCGTAGGTCCATTTTGACGACTCTCTCATGACCGTTTCATCATTCCGAGAATGATTAATTCTGCACTTTTTGTCATCCGAGTTCGTTTCGGTGTCGTTTTGTTGAGTTCCGTGCTTTTTAGCGACTTTTCCGCACTTGAGTTCGATTCTTGCGAATCTCGTTCGAAACTGCTGTTTCGAGTTTCCCGTAAGTCCGTTTAACTTTGTTAGACGTGTTGTGAACTTCGGTTTGGTTATTCGATCACGTATCATGATTTTCGGGCGTTTTGGGTCATTTTGTAATTTACACAAAGTTGTGGGTATCCTCATTCGTATCTGTTGTTTTGACCCTTTTCATAGTCGCGTGCGATTAATTATTGCATGGTATTTCTTTTTGAATTGATGTTGTTGTCCGAGTGCATTTCGTCGTGTTCGTTTCGTGCGTTTTCGGGAATTCGAGTCGTCGAGTCTTGGCGGCTAGGCACTGGCCGGCCACGTGCGGCAGGGACCTGCCAGGCGCGCACGAGCGTGGAGCACGAGCTGCGCGCACAATCCGGTGCTCGTGCGTCCCGGCAGTTGGCTGACAGTGGGCGCGCACGACCAGGCGCACGACCGGCCACTCGTGCGTGCCTGCTCGTGCGTCGCTGGGCAGTATATATGATCTAGCAGATGGGTTTTTCACCCATTTTCTCATTCTTTTCCATCTCTTCCGCGGCTGGAGGTGTGGTAAACATGTATAGATGTTGTTCAACTATCAATCCAAGAAGTTCTTGAGTTCATATCATTGATTGATCATCCTATATCATCCTTTGATCCAGCGAATCAAGGTAATCTCTTCCTAGAACCCTAATTTCTTGAATTTTGGAGTTTTTGCATTTTTGTCCGATTCGTTCCGTATTGTTGATTAATTCATGATGGGTATGATTAATCTTGGTAGTATTCTTGTGTTTAACATCATTTAATCCACTGTTCTTCGTCGAATCGAAGTATATTTCTTGATTTCCTTCGAATCGACTTTTTGGGGATTTGTTCTCGATCTCGTTTTCCATCCATTTTTGATGGATCGATTGTGGTTGAATGATGTTGTTAAACATATTCTATGGATTGTATATCCATATTTCGACTTGGAATTCCGTTTTCGTGTTTTGACGGGACGAATCGTGTTCTTGGCCGTTTCGGGGGAAACACTTGAACTTTCGTCATTCGTTCTTTGAATTCAACGGCTTTGAGTCGTGCTATGGAATTCATTTTCATTGTTGTTATTGTCCTTCGTAGTTTATTATCGCGAGTTGGCATTCGGTGGAGTCGGCGGGTTCATAGTCGGTTCGTGCCAACCTACTTCGATCGATTCTCCGCGTTGTTCTTATTCGAGGCAAGTACCTTGCCCATACTTTTCTTGTTTTGTGGACATGATAATTAGTGATCATCTAAATGTGTTTGTTGGTCGTTTGCATTGAACTTTCAAAAGATTCGGGTTAACCTTGTTAAAGGCTTGTTTTCAAAACGCGTGTGTATTGTGAATGGTGTGTCTTGTGAATGACTATGTGAATCCTATGGATATGTTTGGTGTTGATGTTGCGCTTGATAATGCGTGTGTACATGTATTATCTTATTTCGGTACGTTGTGATTCGACAATCGTGTCATGCTTTGTCATTGTTGCCTTTGGGTGAATTGCTTGGATATCCTTGGTGTGACATGTTGATTGTGTGATTTGTGAATGTATTTCGCTAACCTCGGGAGAGTCCGACGGGGACACGGAGGGAATCCAATAGTATAACCCTGGATTCACGAGTGCTGTGTATGTTTGGTGAATGTATTTTGCTCACCTCGGGAGGGTTCGACGGGGCCACGGAGGGAGTCCAATGGTATAGCCCTGGATTCACGAGTAAAACTTCACGAGTTGGTGTATATGATTTCGAAAATGCATTCTGCTCACCTTGGAAGGGTCCGACGGGGCCACAAAGGGAATCCAATGGTATAGCCCTGGATTCACGAGTTGGTGTTGTATTTTTGTGACCAAGATTTGCATATTTTGGGCAATTATATTGTATTGATTTTATGTCCGTCGAGGACACGTGACGTGAGTTTGAATCCTGTGAATTGTTGTTGGTTTTCTATTTGCGAAAACAAAACCTTTGGGCTGTGACCCTATTGATTTTTGGAAAGAGAAGGATTTGATAATCCTAAATTGTTTTCTATTAAAACTCTCGATGGCATTTTAAACTGTTTCATAAATTGTTTCCCTTTAATTGTGGTCTTTCGGTTTTGGAATGTTTAACCCAAACTCATGCCTCGGGAAGTACTTTTCGTTACTTTTGGATCTTTGAGGATTCCTGGTTATTGTTATTCGTGGAATGTGAATTGTATGGCTCGTATTTACACTTTGTTCTTGCACTAGCAAAACAGTGGAGTTTTGCTAACCCCCGAGTATTCGGGGGGTGGATGTCTGTTTTTGCATTCAGGTTTGGGAGCATAACACAGGGTCGGCACGAAGGATGATGAAATATGAACGATACTAATCACACGAGGATCTGTATGAGGTCATTGGTTTAGTTATAGTTTATTTTCCGCTGCAGTATTCTTTCCCGTTGTACGGGAGTGTTTGTACTCGACCCCTGCGTGGGCATGTGTTATGATTGAGTTGTATGTATTTATTGAAAGACCAAATCGGTCTACTGAGCCATTTTAGCCTTAAAGGCATTGTCGAGATGTTTAATGTTGTTACTATCATGGTAGATCCTTGAGGAAAGGTTCCACGACGTGTAATATCCCTGAGCGGATTGGGGGTGTTACAGATGAAACTTGACTGGGCGTTAAGTTTATGTGAAGACTTGTATGACGTGTTCTTTGACATGGAGAGTGCCTGTCGAACGATAATGGTTAGTGGGAGCACACATTATAGGTATGCTAATTGGATCAGTATACTCGAACCGACTCACCCTCGATTCGTCACACGGATTTCACTCTGGGACAGTCAATGACGGAAACGAAAGGTTGTGACGGGTATTCGTGAACCTTCGACTTGAGGATTTAGTAGGGATGTGCTTGTGACGTCAAGATTTTCATTAGAGTAGTTCGACCCTGTAAACCGAAAGGCGGGGGTCAACCTCGACGTGCATCTTGACGGGCAAGTAGCAGGTCCTACTGAATACCAAGATAGAATTCTTTCTCCCGTTAGTGAGCGGGTTATATGTCAAATGCGGTTATTGGCATATGAGATCATAAGTCTTTGGCCAAAGCATTGGAGCTAGTTGTATTGGATACACGAGAGCTCGATGATCTTGATTTGCATTAACGCATGCATAGCATTGATGACCCTATAACTTGATCGGGACATTTGGAAGAAGGGTTTATATGTTTACTGGTATTCACGACAGAATGGTTCTTGAATGATCCCATCATTCGTTCTCAGTTGGGGTACAGTGTAGGCCGCCAGGCTGGCTAGGTGGTGCTACTACTCTTTGGTTCCTCCCATTGCTGACTGAGACGGACTTACCGAGTCGCACAATAGGATTGACGACGGAATGAATCGAGCTTATTCTCTCATTATTAATATTAGATACTGGATATCTAATTTATTGGACATTGGATGTCTAATTGATTTTGGGACATTGGATGTCTAAATTAATTTATTGGATAAATTAATTTACAGCCTAATGAATTAAATCAATTACTGGGTGATTAATTTAATTCATAAATATAATTATTTATTGGAGAAATTAATTATGTTATTATGTATTTGATATGATTAATTAATTGGATTAATTAATCGATATAAATACATTGGAACGGAATCGGAGTTTATCTGTTTAGACTTACAGGAGTTCGAAACGGATCGAACTCGTCCGATACCTTCTAGATGGCTGCCCCCCTTCTACCTACTTTCCATCAAATCTTCAATTCCATTTTATTAATAGATGATTATGACTTGGTGGGATCTCATGTGATATGATTTGATTTATGTGGGTTGAATAAGAATGGGAAGATGACTTTGATCTCACTTCACTCAACTTTTGGGAAGCCTTTACAACCGTGAGTTAAGGGGAGAGAGTGAGAAAAATTATTCTTCTCAAGTCTTCATCATCTTCTTCACCTTGTTCTTGAGTTTTTTTTGGAGAAAATTCAAGATACATTGAGAGATATATATTATACACTTAGAGTGTAATAATAAAAAGCTTCATCACTTGATTCTAGCCGTAACCTTAGAGGTTAATTGAGTGTTGTTATTCCGGTTGTTTTTCCGGCGCGTGGCTAGTAGAGACGCGGTGCTTTCGGCGTTGGATCGTTCAAGGGCTTGGAGCGGATTGGATTCGTAGAGATCAAGCAAAGCTTGGGGAATAGCTCAAGAGAAGGTTACCATTTAATCAACGGACTTCAAGGGTTAGTTTCTTACAACTCTTGCCTTTCGTTTAAATATTTGTATATACGTAGCTCGATCGATTCTCGTAGGGATTCGGATCGAATTAATTTTCATTTTACCGCTTCCACTGGGCCTTCGTTTTAGGCACCGAATCTCAACAGTGGTATCGGAGCGTAGGTCTTGTGATCGTATATACGATATTAGCATTTGGAATGCTTGATTAGATGGTGTATGATTTGGAATCATAATCGTATTAATCGTTGATTTTCTATTGTTCATCTAAAAATTAATTTTTCATGATTTTATGTTAAAATATAAATCTATTTTTCTTTTGAAAAACTGATTTAAATGAGTAATATAAAGATTAGAAAATTATTATTTTTGGAATCATGGCGAAAAATGAGCCGAAAACGTAAATGGACCCGGCAGCTTGGAGCTGTCCGGGCGCTGCCTCGCGGTCTGCCACTCTGGACCGCGGTTTACCAGCCCCTGCCGGACATGCTCGGCAGCCTCTCGGCCGCTGCCTGGCAATGGTCTCAGCATCCTGCTGGGCAGTGTCCCGGGCTTTGGCCCGGCCGTGTTTTCCGACTCCGTTTTTTATATTTCGTGCGATAATTAATTTCCCACAAATTAAATTAGATTTAATTTGACTAAGATTTAATTATGGTAATTATATTCTTAGGGGAATTAATTTAATGAAATATTTTCCCGTCCGGAACAAGTTAAAATTGACGGTTGTTTGAATTAACTGGATTAATTCGTTTTGAATCGATTGGATCGGTTCGTATTGTTGATTGGATCAATGTATCTCTACGCTTTCCATTTATTTAGTATTTATTGGATGAATGCTTTTGAATGGGGATGTGGTTCGTGGACATAGTTTTGAATCGTTCGTTTTATTCGATTGGGTTGTAAATGCCGTTTTGAGCCTATTTATTTTACTAGAAATATTTATATCTAGGATGCAATTTTCGATGAAAAATTTATATGTAATGACGAAGACCGGAAGAAGATCCGTTTCGAGAAGACAAAGATTCAAGACGAAGACTTGTAATTAGATTACGGAGTTTTTGTTTTCTAGGAACGGTCCATAAACCACATGTTGGTAGCAACTAGGTTGTGAATGGTTGTTTCATATTGTATGAATGCCACAAACGCGCTTAAATGAATTAATGTTCAAAGTGTAACATTAATCGCGAAAATTCTCCCACAACAAATTATTAAGTTTATAAGGTTTCAAGGTTTTCCTTCCCTTCATCGAGCTTTCGGGAAATTGAAATCCAAATCGGATGTGCTATGCTTCCGAGTTATCGGGGTAGTCGTTCGGGGAGGACGGATAAATTACCGGGAGCGCATTGGATGCCTTCGGTTGGAGCAAATTTTATCCCTAGAAACCTGATAGGTTGCCGGATAAGATTCAATTGTGAAACTGATTTCGTCGATGGTATAAACTTAACTTGTTCACGAACCATAAAAACTGTATAGGTTGAGGGGAGTGAACAAGGGGAAAAAGAAGATCGAATCATCCATTAGATGGATTGGTGTTGGACACCACTTTATGAAAATTAATAGACTAGAAACCTGTTCGGTTGCCCTCTATTAAGATTTATAAAGAACTCGATCACCACTATGAAGTAGTGCGACGATACTTCCGGATTTCACATAGGAGTGTGTTGTTCCGATAAAAATAGTGGGAGCTGGGTAACAAGAATAGAAAAGACCTTAATTCTATACTCAGAACATAATTAAACGAGTCACTAATTAATCTATCATACTTAATGCAGACATAACCTCAATATGACAATGAACCCACTCGCAATTCTACTCGAAAAGAACACCTTAATCGGACCTAACTTTGTGGATTGGCTCCGCAATCTGATGATCATCCTCAGTATAGAGGCACTGGGATACGTCTTGGAGACGGACATTCCGGCGCCTCCTGTGCGGACCAGAGCCAATCAGGAAGAGATTGAAAACCACAAAAAGTGGGTTAAGGATGACGTGAAAGTCAGTGCTTATATGATGGCTTCCATGTCTAGTGAGCTTCAGAGAGCTCATGAGAAAATGACTTCTGCTAGGCAGATTCTATCTCACTTAACCGAGCTTTATGGTGAGCACAGTCAAACTGCTAGATATGAGATATCCAAGCAACTGTTCGGTGCTAGAATGAAAGAAGATGAGAAGGTTGGGGACCACGTCCTCAAAATGATATCCATGATCGAGAGATTGGAGGCTATTGATTTTAAAATAGATACTTCTCTCCAAACCGACCTTATCCTACAGTCTCTCCCTGAATCCTTCTCACAGTTTGTTATGAACTTCAACTGCAATGAGATTGCATGTAACTTAGCTCGGCTAATGAACAAACTTGTGACCGCTCAGTCTCAGATGAAGACTCCACGGATGAAGGAGTCTGCCCTTGTGATTTCTTCTGGACCTCGGAAGTCCAAGAATAAGAAGAAAAAGACCAAGAAGCAGACTGGACCACAAGTTAAGGACCTTAAGGGTAAGGGCAAGGCCCCGATGGTTCCGAAGAGCAAGAAGAAGGACGCTTGTCTCAAGTGTGGTGAGTTGGGTCACTGGGCAAGAGACTGTCCGATTCTTCATGGCGCTTTAGGTACAGAACTTTTAGTTTTGGAAACAAATTGTTCTGCTACTGTTTTTCTACTTCGTGGATACTGGATTCTGGTGCTAGTTCTCATATTTGTACCGTGAATCAGGATCTGGAACAAAGTAGGAAGCTTGGAGCTGGAGAAGTTATGATCACAGTCGGAAGCGGGCATAGTGTCGAGGCGACCGACGTAGGATCACTTCTTTTGGGTTTAGAATCCGGCTTTGTTTTGACTTTAGAAGATGTACTTGTTTTGCCCAAGGGGCACAAAAACATTGTATCCATTCCGGTCATGGACCGAAAAGGCTTTTCATTTTTCATTGGTGATGGTTCCTGTAAAATTTATTTCAGAAATAAACTAGTGGGTACTGCCACATTGTTAAATGGATTGTATCATCTAAATCTCAGCAACAAAGTAGTTGTGAATACTATGACTAGAAAACGTGGTAGGGATGAAACCAATCAAGTTTTGAAATGGCATCTTAGACTTAGTCATGTTGGTCAGACCAAGGTTTACAAGATGGAAAAAGATGGACTTATGGGTCCATTGGGATCGGATCCCTTTCCTACTTGTGAATCTTGCCTTAAAGGCAAAATGACTAAGTCCCCCTTCACAGGGACTTTTGAAAGAGCCGCTGATAAACTGGGATTAATCCATACCAACGTATGTGGTGCTTTGGAAGCAGCACGTGACGGATATCAATATTTCATTACGTTTACAGATGATCATACTAGGTATGTTTATGTATACTTAATGAAACATAAATCCGAGGCCTTTGAGAAATTCCAAGAATTCAAGGCCCTAGTCGAGAAACAAACTGGTAATCATATCAAAGCACTTCGGTCGGACCGAGGTGGCGAGAATAGGAGTATGGAGTTTGACGAGTTCCTTAATGAACATGGAATAGTTTCACAACTAACACCTCCAGGTACTCCTCAGTTAAATGGTGTGTCAGAAAGAAGGAACCGGACCTTGTTGAACATGGTCCGTTCCATGCTGGGCTATACTGACTTACCGATTTACCTGTGGGGGTATGCACTCCTGACTGCCGCTTATATCTTGAATAGATGTCCTTCCAAATCCATTCCTAAAACTCCACAAGAGATGTGGGAGGGCAGGAAACCAAGTCTTAATCATATTAGGATTTGGGGATGTCCCGCCTATGTCAAGAAGACTAAGGTGGAAAAGTTGGAAGCTAGGTCCACGAAGGGACGTTTCATTGGATTCCCGTCTGGGACGATGGGTTATCTATTCTACATGCCCGAAGATCGAAAGATCGTTGTTGCTTTACAAGCACACTTCCTAGAAGATGAGTTCATCCAGGAAGGCGGGGCAGGTAGAAGTATTTCTTTGGAAGAATACAATGAAACTCCTAAGGAGACACCTGTGCAAGAAAAATAGAACCGAACCTTCTATAACACAAGTACAACCACCTCGTAGGTCAAGTAGGGTGTCTCAATTACCTGAGAGGTATAGTTTTATGCACTTGGAGGAACTGGGTTTCCTCGAGGTTTCAAGTGATAAACAAGAGACCGACCCGCGACTAATGACCTAGCTATGGTGGATGTAGACTCCATGAAATGGACTGTAGCAGTCTTCATGTAGTTGGGACCTTTATTTTGACGAGACAGTCAAAGAGTTTGACTTTGTGCACAATGAAGAGGAACCTTGTGTATACAAGAGGGTTAGTGGGAGCAAGATCACATTCTTAGTACTATATGTAGATGACATTCTACCAATAGGAAATGATGTGGGAATGCTCAGTTCTGTGAAAGCTTGGCTTTCGAGTAATTTCTCTATGAAAGACTTGGGAGAAGAAACCAATATTCTTGGGATTCGACTCTACTGCACTACAAAAAAACAGTTTTTACCGACGCCAAACGCCGTTGGTAAAATAGAAAATGGCGTTGGTAAAAAAATTACTGATGCCATTACCGACAGCAATCCGCCGTTGGAAAAACGCTCGACGGTAATTTTTACCGACGCCGCCATTTACCGACGCCATTTTTGGCATCGTTAAATTTAAAAAAATCTCAAAAAGTCAGGTCAGGACTCAGGCGGGTCACATCCGGGCTCAGGCGGCGCTCAGGCGGGTTAGGTCCGGGCTCGGGTAGTCGAGTTCGGTCAGTCCAGTCCTGGCGGGTCGGTCCGGTCCGACGGTCGTTCGGGCTCCATTCAATTTCAAATGGTTAAGAAAGATTTTGGTTTATAAACCACATAAAACACTACTGTTTTTTCGATGTGGGATAGCGTAAAAAATTTACCGACGCCGAAATGGCGTCGGTAATGGCGTAAACGGCATCGTTAAATTAAAAAAAAAAATTACCAACGCCAAAATGGCATCGGTAAACGGCGTCGTTAATTGTGAAAAAAGAAAAAAAGATAATATAAAAAATTTATCAATGCCAAAATGGCGTCGGTAATAGCGTCGGCAAATGGCGTCGATAAACGACGTTGTTAATTGTGAAAAAAAATAAAAAAAAAATAAGTCTTCGAACCGGTCGTCGGCAATGGCGTTGGTAAATCAATTAAATAACGAGCGTCGGTAATGGCGTCGGTAAATTATAAGTTTAACAACGGCGGGTACGGGTGTCGGTAAATGGCGTCGGTAAAAACTGTTTTTTTTGTAGTGCTAGGATAGATCGAAGAGAATGATAAGTTTTTTCCAAGCCCTCTATATAGATTAGATCTTAGAGAGGGTTCCTTCCGATGCGACATGGAATAAAACTCACCTTGAAGATGTGTCCTCATAGTGAGGAACAATGAAAGGAAATGAGTTATATACCATATGATTCGGCAGTGGGTAGCCTTACATATGCTTTATTGTGTACGAGACCTGACATTGTGCATGCTGGGAGCGTGGTTGTAACACCTCAAAAGGCGGCTATTACAGTGCCGTGGACCCCACACTGGGACCCACCAGGTGATATCCAAAAATAGATTAAATAAGTATTAATTATGATACCAAACCACAATAAATAGTCATTACTCCGATTAGGAGTTTATTAAAAATATGGCTAACGACCTTATGATACACAGGATCCGAAATACAAGTATAAACCATATGGAGATGGAAAATACTTCAAATACCAATACAACCAGATAGTAATTTAAATGAAGCGGAAGTAAAATAACATAACACGGTTTAACATAACCGGACAACAAATGATTTGGGCCCCCCGAACTAGTATCCTGCGAACCCTTCGCCGTCAACATGCTCTTCCCATGCCTTGCCTTTGCCTCGACCTAAAATACAACACAAGTATTTCGCCCAAAACACAGGGTCAGATATACATGATAATTAATTCTTCCGACATTATACAATTCACATATATAGATCTCAAGGAAACATCCCGACTATTAATCATACCCCTCTGGCATATGAAACAATCAGTCACAAACCGTCGAACACATCCAATCATACATGGACTATGAACGATCAACAATATGGCTCAAGATGGACATCACAGTACGCCCGATCCGGAATTGTGTCCGTGTACATGTCCACCTCGTATACGGAATCCAGAATATACGTGTGACAATGCACCTAATTAGCCTCACGAACTATGTCTCGTGTGCACAGTCCAATATGGAAACATCCACGTATGACTATATAAGTGCCCGACTAAAAATCCAACACAATATCCAATCGGCACGCAAATATGATTCTAGAGATGTCACGATACTGTTGGAATATAAAACGCAGCGGAAGCGAGTTGGTGATAGTAATTTGATAAAAGGTTTTATAAACTAACCAACGTAAAAACCAGATCTATTTAGGCTTGTCAACTAATTAACTAAACAGATTAATAAACAATTAAATAAATATATTTACGCATGGGAGTCAGTAATTTTACCTTTGACGCGAAGTGGTAGAAAATCCCTTCTTGATCGATTTATGTCCTCTTCGTGCTCCTCTCCGATCTTCTTGTATTTCTACCTCAAGATCTTCTAGAGTATATCCCGCCTACGTCCGGATGTCGTGTGGGCAACAATCTACCGGACTAAATTTGCCTGACAAGAAGGGATCGGCCGAATTTCCTCACAAGAAAACTCACGATTTTGTTCTCTCTATTTTTCTTGAATATTTTGAGTATTTTAGAAAAATATTGTGTTTACCAAATTATGGAATCCAAGACACAAGTCAAGATCCACAATTAAAACACACACACAAAAATCGATTTTCTTGGGCAATAATTGATGAATAAATCGCCATCCCTATTCTTGTATTTATAGGTGTTTTGGGCTACTCTAGGGACCTTAAGGAGGATATGGTAAGGACTCCCAATAGATATCTTCCTTCCATTATTAGGACTTTTCCTAATATGAAGACTCTATTAATATCTACTTAGTCCACTAATAAGTTAATATTGCACTTCCTACCAAAATCCCAAATTACGAAATTGGGCTCCTTTTAAATTAATTATTTCCGTGTTTAAGATATTCCATGTCCATTAATTAATTTAAGCTACTTGTGACTTTTAATTAATTAATGTATTATACATGAGTATACCACTCGACCTTTATTATTATATCGGAAAATTAATTCCACCTAGGTTTGATATAATAATCCTTTCGAGTGCCTCAAGGACATGATCAACCCGATCGTCGGGACACGATTTCTAGCTATAATATTAATTATCATATAAATAATAATATTGCCCAAAATATCGAGCATATTGAGTCAATCATTGTGGCTCTCACCCATGATAAATCAAAGCAATAAATATTAAATATATATAATTAAATATTAATCACTAGAATTAAGAAATAATAATTATCCGAGATGTACGTTCTGCTTTTAGTCGATGCGGAAGAATCTATCTCACCTCGATCCTGTTCAACGTATAACAAATACGCTAATATATGCTAATGGTCAAGACCAACCAATCTCAAGCATATACTACAACCTCTCATATAACGGTCTAATGTTACATAGGTTGTGAACTAAATATTACTATATAAGGAACCGATAATGTGATCTTCGTGTGACACTACACACCACATTATCTACAATATAAAGTAAATTAGACGCATTTGCATAACCATAGCGTGAATAAATATGCAAAACATGTGATAAATGAATTAAATATTCTCATAGATAAAGACGGAAATTAGGTAATACAAGCATAAAGTATGCTTTGACGTATACAACCCTAACAATCTCCCACTTATACTCAAAGCATGCTTTTGAAGTATACTATCTAGACTATGTCTATCTATCTCCCACTTATACTCAAAGCAATGCCGCCATACATCTCAACCCCATTCCTTCCACATGCCCTTCAAATGATTTTGAGGGCAACCCTTTCGTGAAAGGATCGGCTAGGTTGTCTTCGGATGCTATCTTGGAGACAATGATCTTCCTTCTCTTCACAAAATCTCGAATGATATGATATTTGCGCTTGATATGTTTGCTTGCTTTGTGGGCTCGTGGTTCCTTCGAATTTGCTACAAGACCGTATTATCACAATACAGTGTAATACTCCCAGGCAAATTAGGAATCACCCCAAATCCTTTAGAAAGTACTTGAGCCATACCGCCTCTTTAGCCGCCTCCGAGGTCGCTACATATTCGGCTTCCATTGTAGAGTCCGCTATGCATTTCGCTTCACACTCCTCCAACTTATGGCTCCACCTCCCAAAGTGAAAACATATCCTAAGTTGATTTCGACTTTTCTTTGTCCGCACCGAATCCGAGTCGGTGTAACCCAAAGGACAAAGCGTATTCGATTGATATACAAGCATATGCTCCCTAGTCCTTCTCGGGTACTTGAGTATATGCTTGACAAAGAATCCAATGTCCCGGTCCTGGGTTCGACCGATATCTCGCCACCATGCCTACAGCTTGATGTGATATCGGGCCTAGTGCAAAGCATAGCATACATGAGGCTTCCCACTGCCGAAGCATAAGGGACCACTTCATGTCATCTATCTCCTTCGTGTCTTAGGACACATAGCCTTAGATAGTTGAATTCCATGTCCGTAAGGTAAGAAACCTTTCTTGGAATTCTCCATGCTAAACCGCTTTAGCACCGTATCGATATAGGATGCCTGAGATAAGCACAACATCCTTTTCTTGCGATCTCGAAAGATCTTAATACCAAGGATGTGTCCAGCTTCTCCCAAATCCTTCATATCGAATCGCTCGTATAGCCATACCCTTACGTCTGATAATACCTTCACATTGTTTCCAATTAGAAGTATATCATCTACGTATAGTACAAGAAACACTAGCACGTTTCCATCACACTTTTTGTATACACAAACCTCACTAGGACACTGTTCAAAACCATACGATTTAATGACCTCATCAAATCGCATGTTCCAAGACCTTGATGCTTGCTTAAGACCATAAATGGCTCTCTTAAGCTTGCATACTAAGTGCTCCTGACCTTCAGCAATGAATCCTTCAGGTTGGTGCATATAGATTTCCTTATCAAGACTCCCGTTCAAGAACGCAGTCTTGACATCCATCTGCCAAATCTCCATATCCAAATGCGCAGCTATAGCTAAGAGAATCCGGATCGATTTAAGCATGGCTACTGGCGAAAAGGTTTCATCGTAGTCGATGCCCTCTTTCTGAGTGTAACCTTTCGCAACAAGCCTTGCTTTATAGGTTTCAACCTTCCCTTTCGATCCTCTCTTACGCTTGTAGACCCACTTACTTCCAATGGGTTTTACCCCATTGGGTAGTTCTACTAGCTCCCACACTTGGTTAGAATCCATAGATCCCATTTCGGATTCCATTGCCGCTTTCCAGTATTCAGCATCCTTGTCTTGAACTGCCTGTTTGTACGTACATGGATCCGTTTCATCCTGGTCCGGGGAGTGGTCCGAAGATGCTCCCACGCCGATGAAACGTTCGGGTTGACGAATAACCCTCCCACTACGACGAGGCGTGTCCTTAGTTTGCGTATCCACAATAGTGTCAATACGTGGTACACTAGGTGTTTGCACAATTGGTATTGTCGAAATCTCGCCCCTAAGTTCTTCTAGAATGACCTCACTCCTAGGCTTGTGACTTATCACATAGTCCTCCTCTAAGAACCGGGCATTGGTGCTAACAATGACCTTCTGGTCTTTAGGATCGTAGAATAAGCCACCCTTCGTTCCCTTAGGATATCCTACAAACACTGCATTTACATACGAGATGCCAACTTATCGGCTTCCTTATTCAAAGCAAGCCGTGGCCGAGAACCCCAAATCCGAACATGTCCTAGATCGGGCTTGCGCCATTCCACGATTCTGGGTGTTTTTGGAACCGATTTCAAGGCACCAAGTTTAGAATGTACGCCGCTGTTTCCAAGGCGTATCCCCAAAACGAAATAGGCAAATCGAATAACTCATCATTGACCTAACCATCTCTAATAAAGTACGATTCCTTCGTTCAAGAACACCATTTTGTTGTGGTGTACGGTATTGTGAGTGGAAGTAATCCTCATGTGCCAGAAATCCAAAACTCTCCACTAAGGTATTCGCCACCACGATCGGATCGTAGTGACTTGATACTCGCCCATGACGCTTCTCCGTTTCAGCCTTGAATTCTTTGAACTTATCAAAAGATTCGGACTTACGTCGCATCAAATAGATGTATCCATATCTCGAATGATCATCTATAAACGTGATGAAGTATTCAAACCACCCTTAGCTGGATGTTCATTGGACCACATACATCGGTATGAACCAATTCCAACACCTTTTGTGCACGATTTCCTTTGCTTTGAAAAGCCCTTTTAGTCATTTTACCTTCCAGCAGGATTCGCAGTTGGAAATGACTCAACTTGGAGCGAATCCAATGGGCCATCGCTCACCAATCTTTGAATCCTTCCAAGGTTAATATGACCCAATCGTAAATGCCACAAATATGTTGGATTTATGCTCGAAAGTTCCTTTCTTTTATTAGGATTAGTCAAAGAATTAAGCGATTTATGCAAGGGAGTCAAAAGATTGATGATATAAAGTTCTTCATTATAAGTACTCCCGCAAATATATTCACCATTTCTTTTAATAATTGCATTATCTTCAAAAGAAACTCAATATCCATCACGACGCAATTTAGAAATCGAAATCAAATTCATTCTAAAATCGGGTACTAATAATACATTATTAAGAACTAAAATTTTATCATCAACTTTTAGCCGCACGACTCCCACCGCAATGTGACCTTCACTGAATAGTCGCCTGACTTATTGTAATCTCATCCGCACTAAGTACCTTGGTTACTTGGAACCCCTGCGAGTCATAAAAAACATGATCAGAGGAGCCTGAATCCACTATCCACGAAGTGATTGAACAGGAAGACAAACATGTTTTGACTACAAGTGCATGAGACGTACTCTCTCTTAGGGGCCACTCTTGAAATGTCCTTTCGCATCAGCTTGAAGCACTTGCCCTTCGGCTTTTTGTTCGCTTCGGTTGAGGAGCCTTTGGTGAGGAGCCTTGCCCTTAGCTTTGAAAGTCGTCACTTGCTTCGCCAACCTGCTTTTTCTTCTTTCCCCATTTGGGTTTTGAAGAAGCGATGCTGCCGCAAGAATTTGATGATAACCTTGTTTGAAGAGACCTTCGGCAGATTGAAGCTCACGGAAGTTCCGCCAATGTGTAAGTCCTACGATTCATATTGTAGTTTAGGCGGAATCGCTCAAAGCTTCTTGGTAAATCGCCCAAGATAATATCGACTGCGATTCCGCATCGATAGTTGCCCCCGATGCCTCGGCCTGCTCAAATGAGACATCATTTTAAGAACGTGATCCCTTACCGGGTCCCTTCGGACATTTGGGTTGTCATCAAAACCCTCATCGCATTTTGCCTAGCGCGGTTACGATGACCAAACATCTCGGTGAGATTTTTCATCATTTCCGCGCCGAGCCCATCGTCTCGATGTCGATGCCGCAATACATTTGTTAAAGAAGCCGAAATGTAACAATGAGCCATCTCATCGTACTTTTCCATTTCCGAATTCAGCCAACTCTTCAGAGTGGCATCCGGTTCGGGTTCCAAAGGACTCTCCTCGCTTAAAACAAACTTATGCCCCTCTAGCCAAGACAATATCAAGATTTCTTTTCCAATGGCAAAGTTAGTGCCATCAAGTTTGTTTTCTTTGAGAATAACAAATGAGTGGATTGAAAGACATCCGAGAATAAAATTAAAACACCATTCATCACATAATTCGACGCAAAATATATTGAAAAACCTTAAAACAATATATATGCAATCAACCAACACCTTGAAAACCGCACATGCAAGCCACGATAGTGTGGACGTTTACATATACTTTTTCAAGTAGATTTTAACGTCTTTAATTTTACTATCTAGCCAAGACACATTTTGACAAGTAAAATTAATAGTTGGTTCCTCTTGGCCATGTATTTAATTAACATAGACTCCGATGGGGAGCTTATTAATTAATACACCTAAGTGAACACCATAATTTAACAAACCTTAGAATATTATTTAATGATAATAGTCCTACGGATGGAGAGGTCCTATCATAAAAATAATATTCACCTTTTTGTTATCAAATTTGAAGTTTAAAACTGAGCCAATAATTTAGCACATCCGATGTGGAGGAAGACTCTAATGTCAACGCGCATGCTAATTATTTCACAATTTAAACCAATTATGGAGGCCAATTTGATTTTGAAAAATCAATTTTAAAATCACTTAGTTATTTTGAAAAATTAAGGTTTTTAATTTTCTCGTCCTAACATGCAAGGAAACATATCACGCATACATTCCATACATGCCATACATCAAAACAATAAAAACCAATAAATAATAAAAAATTGGATAATTAAATCCAATTATCATGGCTTTTATTCCTCGTTTTGAATAACGAGAAAATCTTCGGCTCGTTTGCTCCCACTGCTTCAAGCATCTCGCGGAAAAACGAATTGGACGTCCGAACCCGAATCGCTCGTCCAGCCGCCTGCCGCTCAATCGTCTGTATCTGCCGCCCGAATCGACCGAGCCGACCGAGCTGCCCGAGCTGACCGAGCTGACCGAGCTGCCCGAGCTGACCGACCTGCCCGGATCGACCGAAGTGCCTGGGCCGAACCGCCGATCGGCTCCTTGCCTAGTCCCGTTGGTTCGTCCGATCGACTCCTCTTCGCTATTCACTTCTTTTTCTTTCGTACTTTGAGTGTCCCAACTCGATTACAATTTTATTCAAAATAAAATACATCGAATTTACATCAAATTACAAGAAAAAATAAATCCTATTCTACCCGTGGATTTTCTCACGGGAAAAACTTATACATGCCACAAAAACGGGCTAAATTACCAAAACGCGTAAATAAATAAAACATCACATAGCCATGATAATTGGATCATATTTTCCTGCAAGACAAATTCTAGCAAAATATTCCAAAAATCATACTATACGAATATTTAATTGCTAGCATATTAATCACCAAATTAATTAAATTGAATGTAACCTAAAGACCGCTCCGATACCAATTGTTGGAATATAAAACGCAATGAGCGAGTTGGTGATAGTAATTTGATAAAGGTTTTATAAACTAACCACCGTATAACCCAGATCTATGTAGGCTGGTCAACTATTTATCTAAAGAGATTAATCAACACTTGCATAAATATATTTACGCATGGGAGTCGGTAATTTTACCTTTGACGCGAAGTGGTAGACCATCCCTTCTGGATCGATGTCTGTCCTCTTCGTGCTCTCCGATCTTCTTGTATTTCTACCTCAAGATCTTCTAGAGTATATCCCGCCACGTCCGATGTCGTGTGGGCAACAATCTAGGACTAAATTTGCACAAAGAAGGGGATCGGCCGAATTTCCTCACAAGAAAACTCACGATTTTGTTCTCTCTATTTTTCTTGAATATTTTGAGTATTTTAGAAAAATATTGTGTTTACCAAATTATGGAATCCAAGACACAAGTCAAGATCCACAATTAAAACACACACACAAAAATCGATTTTCTTGGGCAATAATTGATGAATAAATCGGCCATCCCTATACTTGTATTTATAGGTGTTTTGGGCTACTCTAGGGACCTTAAGGAGGATATGGTAAGGACTCCCAATAGATATCTTCCTTCCATTATTAGGACTTTTCCTAATATGAAGACTCTATTAATATCAACTTAGTCCACTAATAAGTTAATATTGCACTTCCTACCAAAATCCCAAATTACGAAATTGGGCTCCTTTTAAATTAATTATTTCCCGTGTTTAAGATATTCCATGTCCATTAATTAATTTAAGCTAACGATGACTTTTAATTAATTAATGTATTATACATGAGTATACCACTCGACCTTTATTATTATATCGGAAAATTAATTCCACTCAGGTTTGATATAATAATCCTTTCGAGTGCCTCAAGGGACATGATCAACCCGATTGGTCGGGACACGATTTCTAGCTATAATATTAATTATCATATAAATAATAATATTGCCCAAAATATCGAGCATATTGAGTCAATCATTGTGGCTCTCACCCATGATAAATCAAAGCAATAAATATTAAATATATATAATTAAATATTAATCACTAGAATTAAGAAATAATAATTATCCGAGATGTACGTTCTTCTTATAGTCAGTACGGAAGAATCTATCTCACCTCGATCCTGTTCAACGTATAACAAATACGCTAATATATCCTAATGGTCAAGACCAACCAATCTCAAGCATATACTACAACCTCTCATATAACGGTCTAATGTTACATAGGTTGTGAACTAAATATTACTATATAAGGAACCGATAATGTGATCTTCTGTGTGACACTACACACCACATTATCTACAATATAAAGTAAATTAGACTGCATTTGCATAACCATAGCGTGAATAAATATGCAAAACATGTGATAAATGAATTAAATATTCTCATAGATAAAGACCGGGAAATTAGGTAATACAAGCATAAAGTATGCTTTGACGTATACAACCCTAACAGATACAACATGACAACGAAATTCAACGAAATACATATCCAATTAAGGATCAAGAAAACTCACCGAAGTAACAATAAGGACCAACGAGATCAACGATTCAAAGCGACGTACTTGGGAATGCAACCCCATGACGAAAACGGAATAACGTCAAAGATAATGTCAAATCACGACAAACATTTCATCAACATTTCATACACATGAAATGTATAAACATCACAAGAATCTAATCATCATTATAACCAAGCAAGATAACTTGCCTCAATACGGAGACGAGAATAATCCTCTTCTTGTCGAAACGAACGAACGGTCCTCGACTAATATCGTTTACTCGCACAACCAACCTTAAACGAAATACATTTTACTCAATAACATATTCATATGATTACCAATATAAGATTAGTAAGACGACACCCTACAATCCTTTATAATAGTTCGCTATCTCAAAATATCGAAGTCTTATGCCAAGAGTTCTATTTACCTCATTACAACCATAAAATCGGTTCACAATACTCTTACCAAAGGTTCACATGATTCTTCATAAATAAGAATTCTATCAAGAACATGTTGAATAACCACTTATGATGTTAAGATCATCTTATGATGATTAAACTTTCCAAAATATTAAAATGTTGAAAGGATAAAATCTGCACAATTATATTCATCCACCTCTCATCTAAGTTGAATATTAATCTTACAACAAGGTTATTAGCTATGAGATTACACCATATTCATGAAGGTTATCAAAATCATTCTTTAGAAAGCTGGAAGATCCATTAACATCATTTATGAAATCACCTAGTTTAGGTTTTAGAATTACCACACTAATCTCCTAACATTCAACAAGGTGTTCCTATCAATCTTCATGGATTTGTGAATCTGAATACTAATGATGATAAAGTTCCTGAGGTTTCTGAAGTAAGGTAACATTTTACTATCTTCAAACATTGGCAAGTTCTTCTCAAGGTAAATGAATATCAGGCATGGTGTTTAAACACTTTATGATATCGATTTTATTGTTTAAATCCACTATGGTGAGGCTAATTGATTCCAAAGATGTTCTACTGAGCTAAATTCGTCCAGCAAGATGAGTATGATAGATACAACATGGTTAATATCATTATATCACCAAGAATACATCCATCTAAAACCCTCATTTATCATATTCATCAAAAGTGTTTAAAAAGTTAGATTAAAACTATGTTTTACTTGATTAATTTAACTTTAGGCGAAAAATACTTCATCACTAACACCAACATACGAAAAGTACAGAGGAGAGATACACACATACCTCCAGAAATGAGGAACAACTCTTAACACTACAAGAAAGTACACTCCAAGCTCAAGAACACCTCCTAATCTTCAAGGAAATGACCTCCACTCCAAGATTTAAGGCTTAAAAGCAAGTTGGAGGAGGTTGATATCGATTTGGGGGTGCATAGGGATGATATATGGAGAGAGAATCGGTTTAGAGTTGTGAAGAAATGAAAAACAGGATGGTCCTATAAATAGACTGTGCAGACTTAGTGCACGCTATCGGGAAGCTTTAGCGCACGCTAACACACTTACGTACGCTAACTGGTTAATATTACGTACGTAAGCGGCTTACAGTGGCTACTGTCTTGAATCCGCAGGCCATTAGTGCACGCTAATGAAAAGGGGCTACGCACGCTAATAAAAGTTGACTCTGGCCGACACGACAGCTCAGATGTCACCCACATGCATGCCAACGGATAACAAGTTCACGTGTTGAAGTCAACTGATGTCAGATTCCTTCTTAGCGTACGCAACAGACAAGGCATTACGTACGTTAAATTACAAGTTTAGCATACGTTGGTTAAGATACGTAGCGTAAGCTACACTAACAGAAAAAGTTCAGAAAAATGTAGCTCTCCAATTGACATCGAATCACCAAGTATGAAATGAAATAACAACGATATGAAGCTCAAATATATAGTACCTCAACATAATACTAAATGCAACGATCTACGATAATCAATTCATCCGAATATACCACGACAGATAAAAATGAAAAATTACAGTCGGATATTACATACTCCCCCCCTAAAAAGAGTTTCGTCCCTGAAACTAAGGGGTAAATAACTGGGGGTATCTCACTCGTATACTATCCTCGGTCTCCCACGTAGCCTCCTTGACTCCGTGTCGTGACCACTGAATCTTCAGTAGGGGAATCGTCTTGTTCCGCAATTGCTTGATCCTCCTCTCGAGTATCCGCATAGGACGCTCCTCGTACGAATGATCCTCCGCTAATTCAATCTCTTCGAACTGAAGTACATGGCTCGGATCAGCAACATATTTCCTCAACTGGGAGACATGAAACACGTTGTGAATCCGACTCAAAGCCGGTGGCAAAGCTAGTCGATAGGCCAGATCACCTACACGCTCCAAAACCTCAAACGGCCCAATGTACCTCGGGCTCAGCTTGCCCCTCTTCCCGAAACGAAAAACACCTCGGGTAGGAGACACCTTCATTAACACATGGTCACTAACCTCGAACTCAAGCGGACGTCGACGGTGGTCAGCATAGGACTTCTGTCGACTTTGAGCCGTTAACAACCGACTCCTAATCAAAGTGATCTTCTCACGGGCTGCTAATAACATATCGGGTTCCGTACCCAGAGATTCTGACAGTTCGTCCCAACACAAAGGGGACCTACAGCGACGGCCATACAATGCCTCATACGGAGCCATCTGAATCGAAGCATGCCAACTATTATTATAAGTGAATTCCACCAAAGGTAGCTGGGCTTCCCAATCGTACTTCCAATCAAGAGCACATGCTCTCAACATATCCTCTAGAGTCTGTATGGTTCTCTCAGACTGACCATCGGTCTGCGGATGAAAAGCCGTACTGAAATTCAACTGCGTGCCCATCGCACGATGAACCGCCTTCCAGAAGTGCGATACGAATCGCCCGTCACGATCCGATACAATACTCTTGGGGGTACCATGTAACCTCACAATTTCCTTAATAAATAGCTGGGCCAATCTCTCGAGACCCCACGTGTCCTTAATCTCCAAGAAGTGGGCTGATTTGGTCAGACGGTCCACAATCAACCAAATCGTATTCATTCCTCGATGACTCATCGGCAAGCTAGTAATAAAATCCATCGATATATCCTCCCATTTCCACTCGGGAATCGGGAGCGGTTTCAGCATTCCTGCGGGTCGCTGGTGCTCAATCTTAACTTGCTGACAGGTTAAACATCTCGAAAGGAATTCGGCAACCTCACGTTTCATATTCCCCCACCAATAATTTTGCTTCAAATCCTTATACATCTTGCTAGATCCCGGGTGAATAGAGTACGGGGTAGCATGAGATTCTCTCATGATAGAGTTCCTCAACTCTTCGTATGCGGGTACACAAACTTGATTTCTAAAGCGTATCAATCCATCCCCGTGGATCACGAATCCAGGGGCCTTCCCTTGAGTTACTTCATCCCGAACTCGAGATAAGAATGGGTCCGTAACTTGCTTCGATCTGATCATATCATCAAGAGACGAAGAAATCTCAAGGGTGCAAAGTTGTCCGTGAACACGATGTAACCAAACTTCAATCTCTGGCCTCATAAGATCTAACTGCAACTCTCTCTGTGCTATCAAGCGGCTTAGCATCTGCTCCTGCACTGTCTTACGGCTCAAAGCGTCGGCAACTACATTTGCTTTGCCCGGATGATAAAGGATCTCGATATCATAGTCCTTGATTAATTCTAGCCACCTTCTCTGCCTCATATTCAACTCCTTGTGAGTAAAAAATGTACTTTAGGCTCTTGTGGTCTGTAAAGATCTGGCAGGTAACTCCATACAGACAGTGGCGCCAGATTTTCAAAGCAAACACCACGGCTGCTAACTCCAAGTCGTGGATTGGATAGTTAACTTCATAGGGTCTCAATTGTCTCGATTCATAGGCAATCACTTTCCCTTCCCGCATGAGTACACATCCAAGGCCCTGTCTCGACGCGTCACTGTACACCACGAATCCTTCCGTTCCTTTTGGTAGGACCAAAACAGGTGCCGAAATCAATCGACTCTTGAGTTCATCAAAACTTTGCTGACATGCTTCTGACCACAAATACTTCTTAACCTTCCACAGTAAGTTAGTCATCGGTTTCGCAATTTTAGAAAATCCTTCTAAGAACCGTCGGTAGTAACCTGCTAGGCCGAGGAAACTACGAACTTCCTTCACGTTCTTCGGTGGTAGCCAATCTCGAATGGCTTCCGTCTTCTGTGGGTCCACTCTCACCCCTTCAGCTGATATCACATGCCCAAGAAAGATAACCTCAGGCATCCAGAATTCACATTTAGAAAATTTCCCAAAATGCGGTTCCCGCCTCAACGTATCGAGAACTTGGTGGAGATGATGTTCATGCTCTTCGTGGTCACGAGAGTAAATCAAAATGTCGTCAATAAAAACGACTACAAAGCGATCCAGATAGTTAATAAAAACTCGATTCATCAACTCCATGAATACCGCCGGTGCATTAGTCAATCCAAATGGCATCACCACGAACTTATAATGCCCATAGCGAGTACGAAAGGTTGTCTTTGAAATGTCAGACTCTCGAATCCTCAACTGATGATAACCAGATCTCAAGTCGATCTTAGAAAACACGACAGCTCCCTGAAGTTGATCCAATAAATCATCAATACGAGGCAAGGGGTATTTGTTCTTGATAGTTACCCTGTTCAGCTCACGGTAATCAATACATAAATGCAGAGATCCGTCTTTCTTCCGTACAAATAACACTGGTGCTCCCCAAGGGGACGCACTTGGTCGAATATAGCCCTTTTTAGTCAACTCTTCAAGTTGGTTCTTCAATTCTTGCATCTCAGACGGAGCCATACGATACGGTGCTTTTGAAATCGGGGATGTACCTGGCTCTAACTCAATAATAAACTCCACATCACGATGAGGAGGTAAGCCTGGCAACTCGTCTGGAAATACGTCTGGGTAGTCTCGGACTACCGGAATGTCGGCCAATTCAACTGGTCGATCTGTTGTTTTGGTCATGTAGCACCAATAACCAATACACCCTTGATTAAGCAGTTTCACTGCTTTCATAGCGCTGATGACTCTCCCGGAACGAATGGGATTATCACCTCAAAAAATACACTCGAAACCATCATCAGAAGTGACGGTTACCATCCGCTTGCGGACACTAAGTATGGCATCATGACGATCCATCCAATCGATACCCAAGATTATATCATCCTTAGGTAAATCGACTACAATCATATTTGACAACCACTCACGGTCGTTCATACGAATCGGACAGTCCTGGACTTCACGATTCCCAATAATTCTTCTACCATCGGGTAGACCAATCACATAGGGCTCACAATTGATAACATGGTCTAGAGGCAATCAACTCAAACAAGAAGATGATATAAAGGAGTGTGAAGCACCGGTATCAAAAAGAACACATACACGCTGGGAGTGGATCTCGAGTATACCTGAAATCATGCTGGCCTCGGGATCGTCAGGTTTCTTCATCTCGTAAATCCTGGGTTTCGCAGCTCCGGCCCCAGGTGTACCACTTTGATTTCCACGGCCCATTCCCCTATTCGCCTGGTGGTCCGATAGAAGCGACGGGGCACCCGGTCTGGGACAGATGATCGAACCGAGTATGAGACGCTACTGGTTCATGTCCGGGTCCACTTCTGCAAAAACGAGCACGGTGACCATTCTTGCCACAAGTATGGCATGTGACGGATGGCTTAGGGCATTTGGAGCTGACATGTCCCTGGTCTCCACAGTTATAGCACACCACGGACGAGGGAACCGCTCGAGAGTGCGATCCGGCTGGCTTCGACGCCATGGGTAGTCGATCAGAAGGGTTTGGCAATGAGTGGGGCTTCCTGAATGTCCCCCGGTTACTCTCTATCTGGTTCTGGTTCCTGGATCTTTTGTTGTTGGACTGTGGTTGCTTCTTAGAAATCTCCTTCGCGGTGAGCTCGTATTCCAGAGTCTTCTCGATGAACTCCGGCAGGGTCGTACAGTGGTGATTCAACATCTGCATTCTCATTCGGGGTTTAAGCCTCTTGAGAAAGTATTTGATCTTATCAGCCTCTGTTCGGATAATTGTCGTGGCGAAAGGAAGAAGTACCTGAAATTTCTCAAATGTATAATACATCATTGTCTTCGACGGGTCGGGTTCGATAGCTTCGATTTGGCCTCACAGAGTGGCCATGGATAGTAACGGTCTAGCATGAGGTTTTTAAATTCCTCCCAAGTATAAACACCATCAGCTGGCCTCACTGAAAGCCACCAGGTATGAGCGCCTTTGCTAAGATAGTACGCGGATATCGAGACGCGGTTCTCTTCCGGGCAGTCCACCATCTCGAAAAGTTTCTCGAAATGCTCGATCCAATGCACGATGTCAGCAGGCTCAGAGGAGCCTTCAAAGGTCGGAGGTTGCTGACGAGAGATGTCGCTGATGATCCGACTCACGGGTCCGCCAAGCACAGGAGGAGGATGAGGCCCCTGTTGCTGGCCAGTAGTGGCCCTCTGCATAGATTCCATTAATTGACCCATCTGGGTCATCTGAGTCATCATGCCCTGCATCACAACGTAAGGATCGACACGCGCATCCTCACGCCCATTGTGGTGCAATTGGTTCCTAGAAGGTGAAGCACTGTCTACGGAACTATCATCCACATTCGCGCGCTTGTTGGCTCGAGGTATCGGGATTAGGACCCTTCCGCGGCCTCGTCCCCCTCTGCCACGACCTCTCAGATTTCTTTCCATACTGAAAGAATCAATCATAATGATAACCATAAGTACAGTTCAAGATACTATTCAAAATTCACGCTAAGTTAATAGCAACAAGGAATCACATATTCAAGGAAACGGTTCACAATTAATTATCGACACCATGAATGTCGCACCGAATATTACATCGACGTAAAGTCGAACAATTTCAATCATATAATCAATCCAGCATTTATCTCGAATTATTAATCAGATAAATCCTGCCACAAATCCTCGAAATAACAAGATCAACAAAGAGATCCATTCTGATATCATTATCATACCAGTAATTAAACCATGGCTCATAAAGTACATACCTTATTTGGCTTGTAGGGTCAGGTGCTTGCACAGGTCACACGTGACACGAAGGTCTCTTGATACTAGTTCATTTCACAATGACTCATAAAAAGAAAACAAGTCTCTGATACCATCTTCTTTAACACCCCAAAAGGCGGCTATTACAGTGCTGTGGACCCCACACTGGGACCCACCAGGCGATCTCCAAAAATAGATTAAATAAGTATTATTTGTGATACCGAACCACAATAAATAGTCATTACTCCGATTATGAGTTTATTAAAAATATGGCCAACGGTCTTATGATACACAGGATCCGAAATACAAGTATAAACCATATGGAGATGGAAAATACTTCAAATACCAATACAACCAGATAGTAATTTAAATGAAGCGGAAGTAAAATAACATAACACGGTTTAACATAACCGGACAACAAATGATTTGGGCCCCCCGAACTAGTATCCTGCGAACCCTTCACTGTCAACATGCTCTTCCCGTGCCTTTCCTTTGCCTCGACCTAAAATACAACACAAGTATTTCGCCCAAAACACAGGGTCAGATATACATGATAATTAATTCTTCCGACATTATACAATTCACATATATAGATCTCAAGGAAACATCCCGACTATTAATCATACCCCTCGGGCGTATGAAACAATCAAACACAAACCGTCGAACACATCCAATCATACATGGACTATGAACGATCAACAATATGGCTCAAGATGGACATCACAGTACGCCGGATCCGGAAATGTGTCCGTGTATATGTCCACCCCGTATATGGAATCCAGAATATACGTGTGACAATGTACCTAATTAGCCTCACGAACTACGTCTCGTGTGCACAGTCCAATACGGAAACATCCATGTATGACTATATAAGTGTCCGGCTAAAAATCCTACACGATATCCAATCGGCACGCAGATATGATTCCAGAGATGTCACGATACAACATGAAAACGAAATTCAACGAAATACATATCCAATTAAGGATCAAGAAAACTCACTGAAGTGACAATAAGGACCAACGAGATCAACGATTCAAAGCGACGTACTTGGGAATGCTACCCCATGACGAAAACGGAATAACGTCAAAGACAATGTCAAATCACGACAAACATTTCATAAACATTTCATACACATGAAATGTATAAACATCACAAGAATCTAATCATCATTATAACCAAGCAAGATAAATTGCCTCAATACGGAGACGAGAATAATCCTCTTCTTGTCGAAACGAACGAACGGTCCTCGACTAATATCGTTTACTTGCACAACCAACCTTAAACGAAATACATTTTACTCAATAACATATTCGTATGATTATCAATATAAGATTAGTAAGACGACACCCTACAATCCTTTATAATAGTTTGCTATCTCAAAATATCGAAGTCTTATGCCAAGAGTTCTATTTACCTCATTACAACCATAAAATCGGTTCACAATACTCTTACCGAATGTTCACATGATTATTCATAAATAAGAATTCTATCAAGAACATGTTGAATAACCACTTATGATGTTAAGATCATCTTATGATGATTAAACTTTCCAAAACATTAAAATGTTGAAAGGACAAAATCTGCACAATTATATTCATCCACCTCTCATCTAAGTTGAATATTAATCTTACAACAAGGTTATTAGCTATGAGATTACACCATATTCATGAAGGTTATCAAAATCATTCTTTACAAAGATGGAAGATCCATTAACATCATTTATGAAATCACCTAGTTTAGGTTTTAGAATTACCACACTAATCTCCTAACATTCAACAAGGTGTTCCTATCAATCTTCATGGATTTATGAATCTGAATACTAATGATGATAAAGTTCCTAAGGTTTCTGAAGTAAGGTAACATTTTACTATCTTCAAATATTGGCAAGTTCTTCTCAAGGTAAATGAATATCAAGCATGGTGTTTAAACACTTTATGATATCGATTTTATTGTTTAAATCCACTATGGTGAGGCTAATTGATTCCAAAGATGTTCTACTGAGCTAAATTCGTCCATCAAGATGAGTATGATAGATACAACATGGTTAATATCATTATATCACCAAGAATACATCCATCTCAAACCCTCATTTATCATATTCATCAAAAGTGTTTAAAAAGTTGGATTAAAACTATGTTTTACTTGATTAATTTAACTTTAGGCGAAAAATACTTCATCACTAACACCAACATACGAAAAGTACAGAGGAGAGCTACACATATACCTCCATAAATGAGGAACAACTCTTAACACTACAAGGAAGTACACTCTAAGCTCAAGAACACCTCCTAATCTTCAAGGAAATGAGCTCCACTCCAAGATTTAAGGCTTAAAAGCAAGTTGGAGGAGGTTGATATCGATTTGGAGGTGCAGAGGGACAATATATGGAGAGAGAATCGGTTTAGAGTTGTGAAGAAATGAAAAACAGGATGGTCCTATAAATAGACTGTGCAGACTTAGCGCACGCTATCGGGAAGCTTTAGCGCACGCTAACACACTTACGTATGCTAACTGGTTAATATTACATACGTAAGTGGGTTACAGTGGCTACTGTCTTGAATCCGCAGGCCATTAGCGCACGCTAATGAAAAGGGGCTACGCACGCTAATAAAAGTTGACTCTGGCCGACACGACAGCTCAGATGTCACCCACATGCACGCCAACGGATAACAAGTTCACGTGTTGAAGTCAACAAATGTCAGATTCCTTCTTAGTGTACGCAACAGACAAGGCATTACGTACGCTAAATTACAAGTTTAGCGTACGTTGGTTAAGATACGTAGCGTATGCTACACTAACAGAAAAAGTTCAAAAAAATGTAGCTCTCCAATTGACATCGAATCACCAAGTATGAAATGAAATAACAACGATATGAAGCTCAAATATATAGTACCTCAACATAATACTAAATGCAACGATCCACGATAATCAATTCATCCGAATATACCACGACAGATATAAATGAAAAATTACAGTCGGATATTACAGTGGTAAGTAGGTTTCGGGATAACCCAGTTCGGGAACATTAGACCGCCATAAAGAACATTCTCAAGTACTTTAGAAGGACTAGAGATCTGGTTTTTATATATGGTGGTGGAGAACTAAATGTGATGGGATTCACTGTATTGGACTTCCATGGACAGGAAGACGATTCTATGTCTACTTCTGGCTACATTTACTCTTAATAGAGGAGCAGTATCATGGCATAGTGCCAAGTATAGCGCGACTGCTAATTCCACCTGTTAGGCTGAGTATAAAGCGGCCTCGGAGGCCTCCAAAGGAAGAATTTAGAAGTTACTGGGTAAACTTCACGTGACACCTTGTGCTGCACTGCCAGAGCGGTAGCACAGGCCTAGGAGCCGAGGTTTCACAACAGTACCAAATATATTGAGAGAGAGTATCATCTCGTAAGAGCATTTGTTTGCAAAGAGATACATTGTGCTGCATATAGTAGAGTCAGCCGACTACGTCGCTGATCCACTGACCAAGCCACTTTCTCAGATTAGCTTAGAGCGTCATCTGGAGAACATGGGTATTAGATACCATAGTGTGTGGCATTGAGTGCAAGTGGGAGATTGTTGGGAGTATGCCCTCGAATGCCACTCAGAGGATGATTGAGTGAGGGCATTGTACTTGTAATTATGTAAATCACTAATATAAGGCAATGGATGTTTGTTTATTTACTGGTAGTTACTGGCATTCCTAACTCGTAAATATATATATAGAAACTAGTCCATGTATTTGAGAGCAAAACGTTCCACTCCTTATTGGATAAGGGGGTCGGCACTGGAAAGGTTTATAGCTCAAATACTTAATCGTTCGCAAGTCGATGAAACTTGACTGGGCGTTAAGTTTATGTGAAGACTTGTATGACGTGTTATTTGACATGGAGAGTGCCCGTCGAACGCTAATGGTTAGTGGGAGCACACGTTATAGGTATGCTAATTGGATTAGTATACTCGAACCGACTCGCCCTCGATTCGTCACACGGATTTCACTTCGGGACAGTCAATGACGGAAACGAAAGGTTGTGATAGGTATTCGTGAACCTTCGACTTGAGGATTTAGTAGGGATGTGCTTGTGACGTCAAGATTTTCATTAGAGTAGTTCGACCCTGTAAACCGGAAGGCGGGGGTCAACCTCGACGTGCATCTTGACGGGCAAGTAGCAGGTCCTACTGAATACCAAGATAGAATTTTTTTTCTCCCGTTAGTGAGCGGGTTATATGTCCTATGCGGTTATTGGCAGATGAGATCATAAGTCTTTGGCCAAAGCATTGAAGCTAGTTGTATTGGATACACGAGAGCTCGATGATCTCGATTTGCATTAACGCATGCATAGCGTCGAGTACAGATGGGGTTTGACTGACCGTGACCCTATAACTTGATCGGGACATTTGGAATCAGGGTTTATACGTTTACTGGTATTCACGACAGAATGGTTCTTGAATGATCCCATCATTTGTTCTCAGTTGGGGTACAGTGTAGGCCGCCAGGTTGGCTAGGTGGTGCTACTACTCTTTGGTTCCTCTCATTGCTGACTGAGACGGACCTACCGAGTCGCGCAATAGGATTGACGACTGAATGAATCGAGCTTATTCTCTCATTATTAATATTAGATATTGGATATCTAATTTATTGGATATTGGATGTCTAATTAATTTTGGGACATTGGATGTCTAAATTAATTTATTGGATAAATTAATTTACAGCCTAATGAATTAAATAAATTACTGGGTGATTAATTTAATTCATAAATATAATTATTTCTTGGAGAAATTAATTATGTTATTATGTATTTGATATGATTAATTAATTGGATTAATTAATTGATATAAATACATTGGAACGGAATCGGAGTTTATCTGTTTAGACTCACAGGAGTTCGAAACGGATCGAACTCGTCCGATACCTTCTAGATGGCTGCCCCCCCTTCCACCTACTTTCCACCAAATCTTCAATTCCATTTTATTAATAGATGATTATGACTTGGTGGGATCTCATGTGATATGATTTGATTTATGTGAGTTGAATAAGAATGGGAAGATGACTTTGATATCACTTCACTCAACTTTTGGGAAGCCTTTACAACCGTGAGTTAAGGGGAGAGAGTGAGAAAAATTATTCTTCTCAAGTCTTCATCATCTTCTTCACCTTGTTCTTGAGTTTTTTTTGGAGAAAATTCAAGATACATTGAGAGATATATATTATACACTTAGAGTGTAATAATAAAAATCTTCATCACTTAATTCTAGCCGTAACCTTAGAGGTTAATTGAGTGTTGTCATTCCAGTTGTTTTTCCGGCGCGTGTCTAGTAGAGACGCGGTGCTTTCGGCGTTGGATCGTTCAAGGGCTTGGAGCGGATTGGATTCGTAGAGATCAAGCAAAGCTTGGGGAATAGCTCAAGAGAAGGTTACCATTTAATCAACGGACTTCAAGGGTTAGTTTCTTACAACTCTTGCCTTTCGTTTAAATATTTGTATATACGTAGCTCGATCGATTTTCGTAGGGATTCGGATCGAATTAATTTTTATTTTACCGCTTCCGCTGGGCCTTCGTTTTAGGCACCGAATCCCAACAGTGAAAGCAAACATCGAGCTCTCTCAACCAAAGTTCGATTCATCATCTCTGCCAAGCCATTAAGTTGCGGAGTCTTCGGTGGCGTCTTTTGATGTCGGATCTCTTGCTCTCGACAATACTCATCAAAAGGCTCAGTGTATTCTCCACCATTATACGTCCGAATACTCTTTAACTTCTTCCCGGTCTCTCTCTCCACCGAGGCATGAAACTGTTTAAAACATCCAAAACTTGATCTTTGTTCTTTACGGTGTATGCCCACACCTTCCTCAAATGATCGTCGATGAATGTGACAAAATAGGCAATCACCAAGCGTCCTAGTCTTCATAGGACCACAAATATCGGAATGTATAAGATCAAGAACATTTTCCTTCCGTGAAGGAGTATGGCTCTTAAAAGTGACTCATCTTTGCTTCCCGGCTAGACAGTGAGAGCACCTTTTAAGATGTACATCGTGAACCCCGGATAGCACCTCCTTCTTTGACAATAGCGTCATCCCTTTCTCGCTCATGTGGCCGAGCCTCGTATGCCATAACTCGGTCATGTCATTATTGTCAACTGTGTTCACGGCATTAATCGTGACCTTTGTAAGTATCACGTACAGTTTCCCTGTCTTCTCTTCTCTACCGAAAATCAAGAAGCCTCGAGTGAGTTTCCACAATCCCTTGCCAAAACTGCTACAATAGCCATCATCATCGAGTAAACCAACGGAAATCACATTTAGCCTCATATCCGGAACATGTTTCGCATTACGTAAAACAAGTTCCACACCAGTATCGAACCTCAAATGCACGTCTCCTACTCCAACAATCTTGGATAACCCATTGTTACCCATCTTGACTATCCCATAGTCACCCGGAGTATAAGAGGAATAGAAATCCCTACGTGATGTAACATGACACGTAGCTCTACTATCGACTACCCAACTCGAATCATCTCTGGCAAGGTTCACCAAAGCATAATCGCAACATACAAAGAACTTTTCGGTAGTAGTATTTACTTCGGCTTTTTCATTACTCCCGCTCTCCTTCTTCTGAGTGTTCTCTCGGCCTTGGCGGTTTTCCTTCTTGAGTTGTCGGTAAAATTTCTTCGTATACCCTTTCTTACCATAATGGTAGCATTCAATGTTGGCATACTTCCCCCTGGAATTACTTCTTTGTGGCCCTCTATTACTCGGATCTCTACTTTGACCTCTCCTCCGTATTTCGGTAATAAGAACATCCGACTGTGACGAAGATCCCTGTGACTTTCTTCGGACCTCCTCGTTCAGCATGTTTCCCTTAGCAAGTTCCATCAAAATATCACCATCAGGGGCAGAGTTAGACAACGATGTACGAAATGTCTCCCAAGTATCCGACAATGTGCCCAACAACCATAAAGCATGAACCTCCTCTTCGAATTTAATGCCCATTCCCGCAAGTTGATTAACGATGCCTTGTAATGCATTCAAATGATCCGACAAAAAAGTACCATCTCGATATTTTAAATTCATCATTTGTTTAATGAGGAATAGCTTATTATTTCTCGTCTTCCGAGCATACAATTGCTCGAGCTTGTGCCACAATTCTCGAGCGTCCTTTTCTCCACTAATATGATTCAACACATTATCATAAACCCATTATCGAATATAGCCACACACCTGGCGATGCAAAATAGCCCAATCCGGGTCGGATTTGGTTTCCGATTTGCCTTTGCTAAAGACCGGTAGATAATAATCCTTCACATATAGAAGATCTTCCATCTTGCCTTTTCATATATGGTAGTTTGAACCATTCAAATTCACCATTCTACTTGTATTGGCTTCCATCTTACAATTGAGATAATACAACCACGAAACAAAAAATCCCGTGGCTCCGATAACACTTTCTTGGAAAAAACCGACAATATAACGTCACAACGAAACGCGGAAACTCGTTTGACAACTTTTCCAATCTTCAATTGTAACCTCGAGGTTACCGACGAGTAGAGTAAATCAATTATAACTCGATAAATAATACAAATGATATCAAAAACGATAACAACGAGACACGATTTTTAGCGGGGAAAACCCCTCAAGACGAGAGTAAAAACTACGGGACCGAAGCCGCTTAAATCCGCTATCATCAATCCACAATACACAAATAGTCCCTAGTACACTAGAGGTATACAACAATAATTTTCAAATACTTGGTAATAAACAATCTTCAATTATGGAATCCACAACAACAAGATCGAGAAAGAAAAACACTGTAAATAGCTTACACAAAAAGCTAACAAAATACCCGAACTTCCGGACTCAAATCCTCGATCTATTCCAGTGAAAAGATTTGCCCAATCGCTACCAAGCTCTTGTCAAAATATCACGACGATCCGATCGATACACCTCCGGGAAATCGAACAAGTATTTCTCACTTTCTTTTCTCTCTTGTATCTATCTCTTGTGTCTCTCAAGATGTGTAGGTGATGAATAATAAAAATACACAGCAAAATCTGATAAAAAGAAGAAACCCCCGCCTGTTGACTTCGGGTACCGCAGCCCGGATAGTGTGTGCCGCGGCACACTCAAAAAATTTGTTGTTGGATGCGGCCAGTCTCGGCCGGTCATTTTGCAACACATCATCAGGGGGCCGCGGCCCGGCGGGCAGTGGTGAAGAGGGCTCGGCCAAAAGTGGTGTGCCGCGGCCGGGATGGTTTGTGCCGCGGCCCGAAGTCCAGTCGACTCCGAAAAGGCCTATATTTCGGAATAACTCCTACACATATTGTATAAGCATATCGTAAGTGGTATTTTAGCATGTTTTATTTAACAATTTTCAATTAGTAAAATTGTTGGACTTGTTTGGTAATCACATAATTAGAATAACAAAGATATTTTGTTTGTGTGAAATGGCAAATAATGAGATGAATTATTTATGGTGAGTAGTTTCCATTATTTAGTGAAGGGCAATAATTTCATTTAATATTTTTTCACAATTTACTATCTTCATTATGATGAGGGAGCAACATATTATAAAACAGTAGATTATGTTCCAATAACTACTCAAATCTAGACCTCACAAATAAGGATACTTTGTTTTGATTTGGACCGGGTTGAATCATTCGATAAGTGTCATTCGGGTTAATCTTAATTTTGGCTTTGGTTCGGTTGAGTTCAGAGGTTCATTTCGATCAACCACCTTATCAGTTTGCGCTACTTCGATCGGTACATGTTCGATTCATATGCAAATTGGATCAGGTAAGATTCGGTTTGGACTATTATTGGGTTGGATGAGAAAGAATCCGGTTACACTCATGTTATTTTTTATTATCTTTTCACTGTGCATTGCACAGTAAAACACATTAATTATTCATACTTCAAATATTTATTACTTTCAAAATAATCTGACATAACATTGCATGTATATACTCAATCTTTGCAATATAAACAATAATTATTGATCCAAAGAAAAATACTATTCCCTCCGTCACTTTTTAATTATCCAGTTTGACTTTTGACCGGTTAAATTGACTAAAATTTGACTAAATTTACGAATTTTATATAATTGATAAAATAAAAAAAATATATCATTGTAAAGTACATATAATTTATTTTAAACTGCAGTTTTTACTTTCTATAAATAATAAAAGAATTATTCATAATTTTTGGTTAAAAATTGGTCAATTTGACCATTAAAAGTCAAAACAAGACAACTAAATAAGGACGGGGTAGTATCTCAAATATTTGAAGAAGGAATTTAGTGTGCATACGCATCACAAACGTGGTCTAGTAACTAATTGATCATGGTATACTTTGGTTCCCCCTCAATATTCCGTTTTCAACACAGCAAATCCACATCTACTGAAAAGAACTGCCATGAACTAATATTTATTACCCTCTCCGATTCATAATATAAGTCTTTCTAGCTTTGTGCACACAAATTAAGAAAAAATTATTGTGCCAAAATTTACCCCTAATAAATGATGAATTGAATTTAATGAAAAGCGAAGAAAGTGAATTAATTAGGGATAATGGTGGAATTACGAGAGAGAGAAAAACCTAGAATGACATACATTTTGCAAAAATTCAAAAATGTTAGAATGACTTATATTATGAATGGGAGGGAGTATCAATTTTATGCAGTTACAAATACCAAATGACAATAATAAACAAAAGATATCTAGAGCATAAAATTATGTTTCTCTGCATATTTACATATATTTCAAAAGCAAGAGATAAATTTTACAACCTGCCAATTTCTTAGAGGTAGGTCCAATTTGACATATATCCAACCATATCCACATGTATTATCCACGAATATGTAAAGTAATTATACTCTTAAATTTTTATTTTTAATGTAAGTAGAAATATTGGGACATTTGAACATATAAAATTTGCCATATTTTTAAGGGAATATTTCTAAATATTTAAAAAAAAACTGGTAATTAGTTTTTGGATTCTTTTTAAGAAAAAGTCTCTTTTTCCATACACAGAAACACAATTGTAAAACCTATTTACCATACTTACTTTTTAACCTATTCAAATTTTTATCTTGTATTGCAAATACTACAAAAGTCTTATTACTTTACAAAGAGTGACTGTTAGTTTTTAACGTTGGAAAATCTTTTTATATTTTAGCGTTTCAACTACCTAATTCTACGTAATCTATACTATATAATACTTATCCCTCTTCATTTATTGTGGAAGGGGATTTAATTATACTATATAATACTTATAATACTTTTTTGCATATATATAATACTTATCCCCCTTAATTTAATGTGGAAGGGGGCTTTAATTATACTATATAATACTTGTAATACTTTTTTGCATATTTATAATATTTATCCCCGTTAATTTAATGTGGAAGGGGGATTTAATTATACTATATAATACTTATAATACTTTTTTGCATATATATATATAATACTTATCTCCCTTAATTTAATGTGAAGGGGATTTAATTATACTATATAATACTTATAATACTTTTTCGCATATTTATAATATTTATCCCCGTTAATTTAATGTGGAAGGGGGATTTAATTGTAACTTTTAATTGTAAATATATGAAGAGACTATTTTAATTGTAACTTTAATGTAAATAAACTAATTTAAATATAAAAGTTATGATAAACATCAAAATGCAAATGCACCTTCTAATACACAAGGTGATTAAAATGAACTTTTAAATGATAGTATAAATTACAAGATGGTTAAATTTTAGCTATGAAATCTTAGATACAATCGGTGCATCGCACGGGTTGAATAAACCAAAAACAACCCCGGAGCAACATACGGGTTAGTAAAGCCTCATTTCATATAACTAATTACATAGACTAAAATAAAAGGACAATAACAATAAAAAAACATATAAACTTCTCTAAAAGGCATTTAAATTCTGCCATCTGTTCATTCAACCGTCTGTCCCAACATTACGTACAAAACACGTAGATATTCAACCAAAGACCGTGCATCGCATATGTTGGATAATGCCTCGTATAACTAAAATATAAATATAGAGGGAGATAATAAATACGTTCATAACTTTTAATTTGATTTAACGGAACACAAATGAATTACTCGTATAACTTAATCATCAAGCACTATTTTAACATATTTTTATTAATATATAGAAGATTGGTACATATAGATATTTATCACAATCCATTCAATAACTAAAATCTAAACCAACTATTACTTGTCAAAAATAGAAACTTCTAACTAATGAAAAAACCAAATTGCCAACCCAGTGGCAGCACGCCAACATTTTCTTTCCTTTTTCTTTTTTTTTTTTAATTTTTAATGCCAAGCCACCGACCTGTTTTTCATCGGGCCGCCGGAAGTGTGGATTTCTGGCGGAGGGCCATTTTATTTTTTAACACAAGGCCGTCGGCAAGCTTTCCAGCATGCCACCGTCGATGGGCGTTCAATTTTTTTTTTTAGCACCAGGCAGCCACACTGCTTTCCAGCGGGCCACTACCGACGGCCGTCGGAGGTTCGCCAGCCGGCCATTTTCTTTTAACGACAGACCGTCGGCCTGCTTTCCGGCGGCCACCGCCGACAGCCGACCATTTTTTTAAACGCAAAGCCTGCTGTTCTGCGATCCGGCGGGCCACCACTGCCGGCCGACCAATATTTTTTTAAAAATTGCCCGACCAATATTTTTTTAAAAAATGCCAAGGCCATCGGGCTACTTTCCAGCAGTCCTTATTATTTTTTTAACGGCATGTTGCTACCCAAAATATTATCCGGAGATAGATATTGCTGGAATGGATGGATAACAAACAAAGTGCGAGAGCACTTCCGTAGAAAAAGTAAATAACACAAGATTTGCCGGGGTTATTAGTCCCGGACTTGAATGCTCTCGCGAGATATTATTAATACGAATATTCTGGGATACAAGTATTAATGTTAGAACACTATTACAATGAGTGTAACGATTCTAGTTATCTTAGCTAGCGAGCGTGTAGATTGCCGGAAGAACCAGATATGATGCTCTGTGAGTTCTTGTAACAACGTTGATGAGCTGTGACGACTGTGAGAAATCGATAGTCTCTCACGGTGTGTAGCTGATGTATGCTTGAGTTCCCTGGCTTGTAAGTCTCTTCGAATCTGTGCTGTGGTCTTGCCTCTGCCGACCGTCTTCTGGTTGAGAGGTGCTGAGAGAGAAATCCTGAGATAGATTCGGGAGAGGAAGCCGGGAACCCAAAAGTATGTATGTATTCTAAATGTATTTTCCACTTGGTAGGGATGAATTGCCAACTGAATTTCCAACCTTTCTCCAGTTGCTGGAGGTTCTCTATTTATAGGACTGGGTCCTGCTGGGCGATCGCCGCTGCTGTATTATAATAAGCGGGCGATCGTCTTTAGCACATGGGCTGGTCCCCTTTACAGTCTGCAGGGGTTGCTGGCAGCCAGCTGTGCGGTCCAATGGGAAGTCTACACGCGTCTGAGTCGCTGTCACGGGCGGTCCCACATTGTACCTTTCGGCGGATCTGTCGGTAGGTGATAAGGTGGTGACAGTTGTGGTCAACGATCCATGAAACGCGGCGCCTGTCGCGGATCCGCACATGGCGCTGCTTCGAGATCCAGTCTTCGTGGTCTTTGACGGACGAAGGTCTCTGTTCGCGGCACAGGACGGTCGTCTTAGGTCGGGTACCAGAGACGATCGCTGGATACCAGAAGGCGATCGCCTTTAGAGTCGATCGCTAGATGTCCGAAGGTGGACTGTTGTCTTCGTTTAGGCGAGTTCGCCATAGCTTGATTGGTCGTGGACTCGTTCGTTCGGCCTTGTAGTCGATCGCCTGTCGAGGTGAGTAAATCTCGACACAACAATTGCCCCCCGGCTCGCTCCGATGTTGGAAACGTGGGGTGAGGTGGTTCTGCTGGCGATCGCTGAATTTTGACGAGTGACTCTGCATTTTACAGAACTGGCGCTCGTCATTGACCTGTTTGGTTTTGAACTTGGGCGACCTGGTTGGTCGCTGAAATGAGCGGGAAACGGCTACGGATGTGGAAAAGTCTCTGGGGTACGTGTCGGGTACCCGTTGGGGGAGACCGACGGTCAAATGTGACACCTCGTCTGGCGTGTCCTTGAAAAGACGCGTCGCGGGTTTCAAGGGAGTCATTTATGACGACGGTTGTGCTCCCGACCCCTGAGGTTCTCCTTAATTGCACAGAAGTCCCTGCCATCTCCTATAAAAAGGCGCTGGGTTGCAGGGTAAAGTCCCTTATGCGATTTTTACCGGAGAAGGAAGGATTTTGCTGAAGAATATTTCTGAAGATCTGATTGCTGATCGTCGATCGATTCCATCCTTGGTAAGAAAACACTCATTTTCTCCTCTTCTTATTTCGAGAATGTCTAGATCATCTTCTTCGCACGGAGTAGGCACCTCCTCCGCCGCTGGGGCTTCCAATGTTTGGGAAGGATCCTCCGCAAACTTCCATCTGGAGACGGCCGCTGAGGCTATCCGCACCGGTATCGATCCCACGGAAGTCGAGGCGCTATTTAATGAGGCCGACGTCGCTAGGGAGGCGGCGATTGAGCACAGACGCTCGCAGATGGAGAGAGATCTGGCGGTGAGAGCCTACTGGGAGCAGCATAGTGCCTTTGGCCAGGCCTATGTGGCCTTTGCTGAGATTATGGAGAGGTTGGTCGGTCCGTCTCCTAAATTAAATTTCCGGGATTACTCGATCGCTCATCCTTATCAACCTCCTAAGCGATCGATTTTTCGGGCTACGCAGCGATCTGCATGGTCCCTTGGCCAGATAAGGAGCTCGGCGACCAGGAAGGACCTGGCCGTCTGGAGGACGAGGTTTCACGTCCCTTCAAATGTGGATCTATTTGCGCCGTCCGAGAATAAATGGGCCGATCAGCCTCCGGAGGGCATGGTCCCCGTGAATGAAGCAATCATGGAGGCCGGGCTGCGGTTCCCTTTGTCTTTTTCTGTCTCTCATTTGCTGGCCATATGGAATGTGGTGCCGCTTCAGCTAACGCCGAACGCCTGGCTCCAGATTATTTGTGTCCTTACCTTGTTCGGCGATCACCGACTGTACCGCCATCCCTCACCATCGGAGATGAACCATTTGTTCAAGCTGACAGTTCAGAAGGGGTCTGTCAGCGGCTATCACATCCAAGGCCGATCCGGTCGGGTGATTATTGGAGTCCCGAACAAGGTGCGGGGCGATCCGGCTAAGTGGTTCTGGGTCGCCGGTGCCTGGAAGGCTTCTGCGAGCGATAACCCCACGGGCGAGCTGAATATCCCCACTAGCTTTCGGGAGAGGAATCCGGGTAAGGGTGTAATACCCGGTTGTAATTCATTCATTATCATTCAGTAATTGTCACTCAGTAATTTTCACTCATTAATAATCACTCATCATTCATGATTCATTCATTTGCGTTCATTGTTGGCATGTTGTCACCGTGTATCAGTTACCGGTCGTCATTTCATCTCCGTTTGAGTGTCGTGACGAGAGTATTATCATTATCATCGTGATGGGAAGTCTTGTGCTGGAAGTTTCGTCTTTGGCATGTGTTAGACTTGTTCACTTTCACATACGTATGGTATGTCGGATCATTCATCAATCGTAGCAAGAAATCGGAGTTGTCGGATTTTCATCTTGTGATTTTGTACGAAGGCGAGTTACGGCCGTAAGGATTGTCGGATACGGCCGTAACAGGCGCTCGTTGATTTCAGGCCAGTTCGGCCGAATGGGACTTATGGCCATAAGTGTTTCGGCATACGACCGTAAGATGAGGAGTTACGGCCGTAAGGTGGGCAGGCTACGGCCGTAAGGAGTGTTCGTGTTTTTCAGGATGTGTCGGACGAGAAGGACTTACGGCCGTAAGGGTTGCGGCATACGGCCGTAAGATAAGGCAGGTACGGCCGTAAGGCTTGGCCGGATACGGCCGTACGCTACAGGCAGGGTGCCTGGTCGCCCGTAAGTTTAGCCGGATACGGCCGTATCGTTCGAGTTACGCCCGTAAGGTGTGCGGTTACGGCCGTATGGATGTCGGCAGGTGTTTTAGACGAGGGCGAGTTACGCCCGTAAGTCAGGTGTGGGTACGGCCGTAAGGTTGTCGGCAGGTGTTTGGACGATGCCGAGTTACGGCCGTACGAGCTAGATGGTTACGGTCGTAAGGCCGTTGACCTGGGATGTTACGGCCGTAAGTAGGCCGAGTTATGGTCGTAACTTCCGGCAGTTTATAAGGACTTGGCCGGGACTTTTTTCTCATTTTCACCATTTCTTCATTTTATTTCCGAGAGAGAGAGTTTGTGGGAGATATTTTCATCATCAATCACTTAAGTACTCGATTTTCATCATCTTCAATCGGTTCTGAAGCTCGGATTGTCGATCTAACGCGTGTTCGTCGAATCAAAGTACTTGGATCTTCAAAGGTAATATTCTTCAAACATCTTGGATTTCGATTTTGTGTTGAGATGTGATATTTTGGACGTTTTAATCATGTTGTATGAAGAGATATACATATGATTATTAGTGTGTATAAATATTCATTGGATTATTGAAGGATTATTCAAGAACACTTTGAATATTGAGTTGGATTTGGGGGTTTTTGATTAATCGTTGTTGAAATCACGAATTTGGATATTCATATTGGATTATTGATCGTATTGAAGATGTTTTATTGGTTTGAAACACTTCTTGGGGATTTGATGTTGGTTTAATTGAGGTTTGTTTGTAAACAATCAAAGGTTGGTTACAACGTGTTTGATTTAATGCCCCAATGAACTTGGTTTAGTCATATCGACATTTTGAGTTCGTTATATTCGTGTTTGATACGTATATTGAGCGGATTGTTGGTAATTGTGTTATTTAAGGTTGTTCGAGCGACCGACATCTCATTTAGGACGTTTGTTCGTGGAAGGACAATTGTCACCGGTGTTGAGTAAGTTAATTCTTACTCGGTTAAAAGGATATTCATTCCTTTTGTTGTTGTTCATTCATAATCATAACTCATTCATCATTGTATTAATTGTATTGAGACTTGTAATTGTCGAATAATCACTTCATTCACGAGGAACGGCGGTTCCAATCATTTCATTGAACTATTATTCACTTCACTATTATTTTCATCTCGGTGAGTCATTCTTGACCTTGTCGGATTATAATTCATTGATATTCATTTTGGTCATTCTCGTTTATATGACCTTTTGGGTTCATATTGCGTGGCCGGGTGCGGATGTGTGGAATTTTTAGTCGAGCACGCGATGGTCATGTATTGGGATCGATACATTGGACTGTGCACACGGTAACGATTACCTCCGTGAGACTAATTAGGTACAAGGACGGGTGTGTCCGGTCATCCGTCTTGTACACTTGCACAGAACATTACGGGCGTACTATGATACTCCTCTTCAGCCTAATTCTTAAATGAGGATATTTCATAACTAAAGATATATCATGATTGTGTATTTTTCAACCCTTGAGGATTGTTGTTCTGTGTAACTGACCCCGTTGGGGGATTTTGTTTTCAGGTCATGGCAAGGCAAAAGTATGGGAATAGAACGTTGACGGCGAGGAGTCCCAGTGATACTAGTAGGGGGCCCCAATCCTTTCAGTCATTCATGTTGTTGTCATTTATTTTCCGCTGCAGATTTTCCATTTGGATATTCCGTTTCATTCAGTGTTGTATATTTTATCTTCATATAAAATATACATGTATTCTGTATTGTCCTGGTGTATTATACTTAAGCTCCTCATCGGAGTATTTGGTAATATAATGTGGTTCGGTACTACAATTATATTATTTAATTCATCAGTTTTCATTCGCACAGTGGGTCCCAAATGGGGTCCACAGACCTTGTAATATCTGCCTAGTTTGGGGTGTTACAGAGTTGGTATCGGAGAGTGGTTTTGAATACTACCTTCCGAGTCATGTCTCATTTGAAATCATCGTCATCGGACTAGTATCATTGGACTTTCGCGTCACGTGTGACCTGTGCAAATGCCGAGCCAATCAGACCGAAAGAACTGTAAGACTTCTAACGCCATGGTATAATTTCTGTCAATAATCATTCATTCATAATTCATCAGTTAATAATCCTCAAACATCATTTTCATTTTGATCAGGACGATCATGTTAACTCATTAATCACTCAATTCATTTCATTACTCAGTTGTTGATCTGGAAGATCATAACATTAATCTTGTTAACTTGTTCAAGATAGTCATTTCAAGAATTTCATCAGATAATCATGTCACCTCAGTTAGTCATTCATGTAATCACTGTGTTAGAGCGCGTATGCTCATTTTCATCATTTCATGACGTAAATCATAATGCGGTACTCATACGAGATCTATGTTTATCATGCGACCTTCCTACTTAAGTATGGAGAGAGCTGTCAGGGGATGCACGGGGAGAGGCCGCGGTGCGGGCCGAAACCCGAGGAATAATCACTCACTGTCTGGAAACCGTAACCAGGACTCCGCTCGATCAGAAGATGTTCGGGTTGATCCACTCACTTTTATGCAGGTCATGATGACCCATATGCAATTGCTTAATCATCATTGCGCCACTCTGGCCGAATTAATTGAGAGAACTCTCCCGTATGAGCCTGCTGCTAAGGAAATTGCTGAGCAACAACCTTCATCTGTCAGCAAGAAATCAATTAAGCGTAATCAGTCCGAAGGCGGTCAGTCAGCTTTCAAGAAGCCTCGTGCGGGCCCTAACAGTTCTGAGCGACCTCCTACGATGCCTAATTCTGCGGGATCTCAGTCCCGAGCGGCCAGTTCGTCCATCACCTGTTTCAACTGTGGAGCGCCGGGTCATTACAGCACCAAGTGTCTGAAATCGTCTATCACGTGCCATAATTGTTGGATTGTTGGGCATAAGGCCCGTTTTTGCCGAAAGGACTCCAAGCCGGCTCCGGCAGCATCTCAGGTCCCGAAGCAATCAACGATTCAGAATCAGACTGTTCTGTCAGCGTCGTTTAAGACGATGGGAGCGATTAAAGGCGGAGATCATATTTATCAGTCGGGAGCATCCGGTTCGGGGGCCGGCAAGTCCCGGATTCACGCGATGAAGAGGACGGATGATCCGGAGGCCCGAATGATCTCAGGTATACTCGTAATTTTATTTAAACCGGTGTGTACCCTTTTGATAATAGTGCACCGCATTCATTCATTTCCGAATCATGTTTGAATAGACTTAATTTGGATAGTCCTATTGATTGTGGACCTTATATCATTGGTCTACCTGACGGTAGAAGAATTTTCGAAAGTCATACCGAATTAAGCTTTATGACCGCATTTGGTTGGCGGACCTCATCGTGGAGGACTTAACTTAGGACGATGTAATATTGGGTGTTAATTAGATGGATCGTCATGATACCATCCTCAGCGTTCGTAAGCGTTTGGTCACTATCATTTCAGTCGTTGGAGCCGAGTGTGTATTTCAGGGAGGTAATCCCCGTTGTTCCAGAAGAATTATTAATATGATGGAAGCAGTGAAATTACTTAATCGAGGTGTTCAATCATTCATTGTATCATTTTCATCGATTGGCCATTCTAAGGCAATCGAGGTGTTCAATCATTCATTGTATCATTTTCATCGATTGGTCGTTCTAAGGCAATCGAGGTGTTCAATCATTCATTGTATCATTTTCATCGATTGGCCGTTTTAAGGCAATCGAGGTGTTCAATCATTCACTGTATCATTGTCTTCGATTGACCGTTCTAGGGCAATCTAGGTGCTCAATCATTCGTGGTATCATTGTTATTAATTGACGATGTACTCCCAGATGAGCTACCTGGTTTACCTCCACCGAGAGATGTAGAATTCACAATAGAGTTAGAGCCTGGTACGCCCCCATTATCGAAGGCACCATATCGGATGGACCCGACCTAAATGCAGGAGTTGAAGATTCAACTTGAGGAATTGTTCGAGAAAGGTTATCTTCGACCGAGTGCGTCCCCGTGGGGAACACCAGTGTTATCTGTCAAGGAGAAGGTTGGTTCGTTTCGTGTGTGTATTAATTATCAGGAGTTGAACAGGGTGATGATCAAGATTAAGTATCCTCTACCCCGTATTGATGATCTCTTAGATCAACTTCAGGGAACTTCAGTATTTTTTCCAAGATCGACTTAAGATCTAGATATCATCAGTTGCGAATTCGAGAGTCGGATATCGCAAGAACGGCGTTTCAAACATGCTATGGTCATTATGAGATCGTGGTAATGCCGTTTGGGTTATCTAATACACCTGCGGTATTCATGGAATTAATGAATCGGGTTTTCATCGACTTTTAGGATCAGTTTGTGGTTGTCTTCAGTGATGATATTTTAATTTATTCTCGTGACCATGAAGAACACGAGTTTCACCTTCATCAGGTTCTCGACGTGTCGAGGCGAGAGCAACTTTATGGAAAGTTGTCCAAGTGTGAGTTCTAGATGTCCGAAGTGACATTTCTTGGGCACGTAATTTCATCAGACAGAGTGCGTGTTGATCCTCAGAAGACGGAGGCTATCCAAGGTTGGTTACCTCCGAAGAATGTTAAGGAAATTCGAAGCTTTCTCGGGTTAGCCGGTTATTATCGGCGGTTTGTAGAAGGATTTTCTAAAATCGCTCAACCATTGACGAACCTTTTGCGAAAGGATAAGAAATATGCGTGGTCCGACGCGTGTCAGCGAAGTTTTGAGGAACTCAAGAGCCGGTTAATTTCAGCACCTGTCCTTTCCTTGCCACAAGGGACGGAGGGATTCGTGGTTTATAGTGACGCATCCGGACACGGTCTCGGATGTGTATTAATGCAGAATGGGAAGGTTATTGCCTATACTTCACGGCAATTGAGACCTTACGAGGTTAATTATTCGACCCACGACCTGGAGCTTGCAGCCGTGGTTTCACGTTGAAGATTTGGCGTCATTACCTTTATGGCGTCACCTATCAGATATTCACCGATCACAAGAGTTTGAAGTATATATTTACTCAGAAGGAGTTAAATATGCGATAGAGGTGGTGGTTGGAAATAATCGAAGATTATGATATCGAGATACTTTACCACCCGGGTAAGGCAAACGTGGTTTCCGATGCCTTGAGTCGTAAGTCTATTCAGGAGCAAATGCTTGCTCATTTAACCGTTCAGAAGGAGCTTCAGCAGGAATTCCTTAGACCCGAGATCTAGGTCTGGCTTCAGCGAGTGCAAGGGCAACTTTGCATGCTAGAGATTTCATCGCCACTTGAGGAGGCAATCAGAGCGAATCAGGGTTCAGACCCATCATTGCTGCGCATCCGTGAGGATGTGGCTTAGGGGAAAGCCCCTGGATTTGTGGTCCACGAGGATGGACTTTTGCGAGTTAAGGATCGGTTGTGCGTACCGGCGAATGACGAGTTGAAAAACTCGATTTTGAGAGAAGCTCATTCTACCCCTTATTCTGTATTCGGGGTCTAGCAAGATGTATAAGGACTTGAAACAAAATTACTGGTGGAGTATCATGAAGCGTGAACTCGCAGAAATTGTTTCGAGATGCTTAACCTGTCAGCAAATCAAGATTGAACACCAGCGACCGGCGGGTATGCTAAAACCTCTCCCTATTCCAGAGTGGAAGTGGGAAGACATTTCTATGGATTTCATCACGAGTTGCCGACGAGTCGTCGTGGCATGAATACAATCTGGGTAATTGTGGACCGTTTGACTAAGTCAACTCATTTCCTTGAGATTAAGGATACGTGGGTTCCCGAGAGACTGGCGCAGTTGTTCATCAAAGAGATAGTGAGATTGCATGGTACTCCTAAGAGTATCGTTTCCGATCGTGACGGACGATTCGTGTCACATTTTTGGAAATCAGTTCATCGTGCTACGGGAACTCAGCTCAATCTCAGCACCGCTTTTCATCCTTAGTCCGATGGACAATCAGAGAGGACTATTCAGACTTTGGAGGACATGTTGAGGGCACGTGTCCTCGATTGGAAAGACGATTGGGAAGCCCAATTACCAATGATTGAGTTCACGTATAATAATAGTTGGCACGCTTCGATTAAGATGGCACCTTACGAGGCCTTATACGATCGTCGTTGTTGATCTCCTTTGTGTAGGGATGACCTCTCATAATCAATCGGCACCGAGCCCGATATGCTTATAGCCGCCCATGAGAAGGTAGCTTTGATCAGGATTCGTATGTTGACAGCTCAGAGTCGACAGAAATCATATGCAGATAATCATCGTTGACCACTAGAGTTCGATACGGGTGACAACGTTTTGGTCAAAGTATCACCGAGTCGAGGTATCTTCCGTTTCGGGAAGCGGGGAAAGTTGAGTCCGAGATTCATTGGACCGTTTGAGATTTTGGATCGAGTAGGCGAGTTAGCTTATCGATTGGCTTTACCTCCGGCGTTGAGCCGAATTCATAATGTGTTTCATGTTTCTCAGTTGCGGAAGTATGTTGCCGACCCGAGTCACATACTTCAGTTCGACGAAATCGAGATCGCGGATGATCATTCGTATGAGGAACGTCCTATACGAGTTTTAGAGCGGCGAATCAAACAGTTGAGGAACAAGACGATTCCTTTGGTCAAGATTCAATGGTCTAGACACGGAATCGAAGAGTCTACCTGGGAAACCGAGGAGAGTATGCGGGAGAGTTATCCCGAGTTGTTTGACCCTTAGTTTCGGGGACGAAACTCTTTTAGGGGGGGAGTATGTAATACCCGGTTGTAATTCATTCATTATCATTCGGTAATTATCAGTCACTAATTGTCACTCAGTAATTTTCACTCATTAATAATCACTCATCATTCATGATTCATTCATTTGCGTTCATTATTGTCATGTTGTCACCGTGTATCAGTTACCGATCGTCATTTCATCTCCGTTTGAGTGTCGAGACGAGAGTATTATCATTATCATCGTGATGGGAAGTCTTGTGCTGGAAGTTTCGTCTTTGGCATGTGTTGGACTTGTTCACTTTCACATACGTATGGTATGTCGTATCATTCATCAATCGTAGCAAGAAATTGGAGTTGTCGGATTTTCATCTTGTGATTTTATACGAAGGCGAGTTACGGCCGTAAGGATTGTCGGATACGGCCATAACAGGCGCTCGTTGATTTCAGGCCAGTTCGGCCGAATGGGACTTACGGCCGTAAGGGTTTCGGCATACGGCCGTAAGATGAGGAGTTATGGCCGTAAGGTGGGCAGGCTACGGCCGTAAGGAGTTTTCGTGTTTTTCAGGATGTGTCGGACGAGAAGGACTTACGGCCGTAAGGGTTGCGCCATACGACCATAAGATGAGGCAGGTACGGCCGTAAGGCTTGGCCGGATACAGCCGTACGCTACAGGCAGGGTGCTTGGTCAGTTTCGACGAAGGGGGCTTACGCCCGTAAGTTTGGCCGGATACGGCCGTATCATTCGAGTTACGCCCGTAAGGTGTGCGGTTACGGCCGTATGGATGTCGGCAGGTGTTTTAGACGAGGGCGAGTTACGCCCATAAGTCAGGTGCGGGTACGGCCGTAAGGCTGTCGGCAGGTGTTTGGACGAGGCCGAGTTACGGCCGTACGAGCTAGATGGTTACGGCCGTAAGGCTGTTGACCTGGGATGTTATGGCCGTAAGTAGGCCGAGTTACGGCCGTAACTTCCGGCAGTTTATAAGGACTTGGCCGGGACTTTTTTCTCATTTTCACCATTTCTTCATCCTATTTCCGAGAGAGAGGGTTTGTGGGAGATATTTTCATCATCAATCACTTAAGTACTCGATTTTCATCATCTTCAATCGGTTGTGAAGCTCGGATTGTCGATCTAACGTGTGTTCGTCGAATAAAAGTACTTGGATCTTCAAAGGTAATATTCTTCAAACATCTTGGATTTCGATTTTGTGTTGAGATGTGATGTTTTGGACATTTTAATCATGTTGTATGAATAGATATACATATGATTATTAGTGTGTATAAATATTCATTGGATTATTGAAGGATTATTCAAGAACACTTTGAATATTGAGTTGGATTTGGGGTTTTTTGATTAATCGTTGTTGAAATCACGAATTTGGCTATTCATATTGGATTATTGATCGTATTGAAGATGTTTTGTTGGTTTGAAACACTTCTTGGGGATTTGATGTTGGTTTAATTGAGGTTTGTTTGTAAACAATCGAAGGTTGGTTACAACGTGTTTGATTTAATGCCCCAATGAACTTGGTTTAGTCATATCGACATTTTGAGTTCGTTATATTCGTGTTTGATACGTATATTGAGCAGATTGTTGGTAATTGTGTTATTTAAGGTTGTTCGAGCGACCGACATCTCATTTAGGACGTTTGTTCGTGGAAGGACAATTGTCACTGGTGTTGAGTAAGTTAATTCTTACTCGGTTAAAAGGATATTCATTCCTTTTGTTGTTGTTCATTCATAATCATAACTCATTCATCATTGTATTAATCGTATTGAGACTTGTAATTGTCGAATAATCACTTCATTCACGAGGAACGGCGGTTCCAATCATTTCATTGAACTATTATTCACTTCACTATTATTTTCATCTCGGTGAGTCATTCTTGACCTTGTCGGATTATTATTCATTGATATTCATTTTGGTCATTCTCGTTCATATGACCTTCTGGGTTCATATTGCGTGGCCGGGTGCGGATGTGTGGAATTTTTAGTCGAGCACACGATGGTCATGTATTGGGATCGATACATTGGACTGTGCACACGGTAACGATTACCTCCGTGAGACTAATTAGGTACAAGGACGGGTGTGTCCGGTCATCCGTCTTGTACACTTGCACAGAACATTACGGGCGTACTATGATACTCCTCTTCAGCCTAATTCTTAAATGAGGATATTTCATAACTAAAGATATATCATGATTGTGTATTTTTCAACCCTTGCGGATTGTTGTTCTGTGTAACTGACCCCGTTGGGGGATTTTGTTTTCAGGTCATGGCAAGGCAAAAGTACAGGAATAGAACGTTGACGGCGAGGAGTCCCAGTGATACTAGTAGGGGGCCCCAATCCTTTCAGTCATTCTTGTTGTTGTCATTTATTTTCCGCTGCAGATTTTCCATTTGGATACTCCGTTTCATTCAGTGTTGTATATTTTATCTTCATATAAAATATACATGTATTATGTATTGTCCTGGTGTATTGTACTTAAGCTCCTCATCGGAGTATTTGGTAATATAATGTGGTTCGGTACTACAATTATATTATTTAATTCATCAGTTTTCATTCGCCTGGTGGGTCTCAGTCGGGGTCCACGGCACTGTAATATCCGCCTACAAAGGGTTCAGACTCTCCCTTTGTTTGGATATGTTCTGAACTGATCTAATTTTGTTTCCTTTTTCAGGTTTCCATATTCCGGCGATCGACGAATTACCTTTTGATTTTCTGGTCGTCTGGTAGCGGATACGAAGTCTGCCGGACGACGACTTAGACGCTCAGCGGATCAACAAGGAGAGTCGTAGGCTATCTGCTCGGCTATTTCGCTTCCCGAGACATCTTTCGGTCTCAGGTATGTGTTTCTACGATCTCCATTTGTTGGGCGATCGTCCTGTTGGAGGAATATGTCTAACTGTTGTTTCAACTGTCCTTATTGTAGAGGTCCGCTTTCCTCGTTTCTTGGAGCCTCCACCGGAGATAGCTATGTCGAATCCTGGGGTTTTGGGCCGTCTTTGCTAGAAGAAGTCATCACGAGCTACTCCTGTGGCGTTACCTATCATTCCGGAGGTGAGGCCCATCGTGGAGCCGATCACAGCGGAGGAGGAACCTCGGGAGGAGGGGCTCCGAGCGAACCGCAAACGGCAGAGGTTGGGAGAAACTCCGGTTTCTGCCCCTGCCAGTGAGGTGCCAATCGCCGCGCCTCCGATCACCGTTGTTCCCCCTGAGACTGAGCCTACGCCCTCTACGACTTTCCTGTGGGAGATGGCGATCGCCGATGCTGAAACCCCTCGCGGGAAACCATACTTCGGCCGCGATCCTGAGAGGGCCGAGAGGTACACTTTGTTTATGTGTTGGATTTTATCATTTGCGTGGGATATGTGCTAAATCTTGTTGTTTTGATGCAGGATCCGTAGCACTAACCCCTCTTGTCCGCCGATGGTGCGGGATTTCTTAGCAAGCCGATATCCTCGCCAGGCCTGTGATATACCACTATACGTCAATCGGGCCGTTTCCGCTTTGCCGAAGGCCTGGACGACGGTCTTGGATGCGATCGCACGCCAGCGATCCGGGAGCGCAATGCAGGCTGCTTTCGCTCTCTCTCTTCAGGCGGCGACGATGGCTGCCGAAGCTGTGCAGGAGTTCGAGGGGCGTCCTTCCACTACACGTCTGTAGACGGACCTCGAGGCCGCTCGGAAAGAGAACACCGAGTTCGCCGACAGGATCGTGGCTATGGAGAAGGACTCCTTGGATGCAGCCAAATGGGCAAGTCATGAACTTGAGCTGGCGAGACAGGATGCCGAGCAAACCCGGGCGATGGTCGATCGATTTGGGGACCGGATGACTGATGCCCGACGGTTGCAGGCGGCCGCTGAGAAGGAGGCCGGTCAACTGAAGGTGACTGTCGCTCGATTGACTAGCGAGCTGGCGGCGTCGAGGGGAGAGACGGCTGCAAGGGAGGCCGAGCTCCAGGGTGCGCAACAGGCGGTTGCGGAGTTGAAAGGGAAGCTAGAGGCGATCGAGACCAATCCCTTTCTTAATGTGGAGTTCGTTAGTGAGTTTGCCTATTACATGGCGTTCGCTGACTCGCTCCGAGCTGCGAAGAATGGAGGACTGGAGGTCGGCCCTCTAGCCGAGAACTTCAAGGCGTATGTGTTGGAGCACCCTCTTCACCCTGACTTCTCCGTGCCGATCTTGGATCTCTCGAAAATCAGCGTGGACTTGAGCTGGTATCCGACTTCGGCGAACCTTGTTCATCCTGATGCTCCGGCAGATGGAGAGGCCGCACCCGAGGCTGGCGAAGGATCGCGGGTCGATCCGGAGGTTGAAGGCGAAGGTCAGGCAGGGGCCTGAGGCTCTTCTCTCTTACTGTTTTAGCTTTTTGCCTTATAATTTTGTAGCTTTCTCTTGTAGTACTTAGGCCTTCGGGCGACCGTGTATGTACTCCGATATTTCAAGTAATGAAATGAATGTTTGTTTCTCCGATTTATTACTTGAATGATTGATTTTCTGAGTCTTTGCATGACTTTGTACGAATGTGTGAGGAGAGATTGTTGTGTATGTAGCTCTAAGTGAATTGATAAACTCATATAGATAACTTTTACAAAAAATTTGATCGCTGCACAAACATCTGAAAAATGTCGATCTCCGTATGTCGTTGAATAGGGGCGATCGTCGTATAAATAGCTCCGCACTCTTCCCCCTTGTTTTTGTTCACTTAGTGAAAGTAAGGGGACGAAAATAAATAATTGAGTGAGTGGTCTTCACTTTTACCGATCCCTTGAGGAAGGCCGTCCTTCTCGGTCTTGAGGAACCGTGCACGATCGCGGAGGTCGATGGACCGATCTCCACGATCATGGCTTGTGTGCGAGTGACATTTCGTCTGATGGCTAAGTTCTCGCGACTCACTTAATTGGGAGGGTTCTTCGTAGGCTGCGCCTCGCCTCGTATTTAAACGAAGGGCGTGCGGTCTCGGTCTGGAGAATTCCTTGCATGGGGCGTCGTCGGATTAATCGACTCCACGTACGCGGCTTTTTAGCTCTTTTCTACCTCGGGCCGCCATTAAGATGGCGACCCTCGACGGTATACGTTGAGACGGGGGGAGAGACGCATCGCATTGTCCGTGAAGGACCCACCATGTTAAGTGATGGACCTTCGAGGGCGGGCGATCGTGTCCACAGATTTGTTTTGGAGGGCCCTCAGACTACGCCGGCCTCGTATTTAAATGAAGGGCGGGCGATCTTGGCCCAAAGAGACCTTGCACGGGCACAGAGAACGGTTCCATCGTCCTCCACGACTATGTCGACACTCTTCTACCTCGGAACATCAAGTCAGATGACGATCCTCGACGGTATACGTTGTGTAAGGGGAGGAGATCACCTGCCTAGGTTCTGTAATATCCGCAATTTCGAATTTCGGTAATTTTCTTTTTTCGGAGGAAGTTCGTTTTGACAACTCTATCATGACCGTTTCGTCATTCCGAGAATGATTAATTCTGCACTTTTTGTCATCCGAGTTCGTTTCGGTGTCGTTTTGTTGAGTTCTGTGTCCTTAATCGACTTTTTCACGTGGGAGTTCGACTTTGTAAAGTCACCATTAATTCTTGGAAACTCCAAAAATACTGAATCTTTGCAATATTATAGAGAATCAAGTTAGCTTTCCAATGGTTCAAACGGTGAGTCAATCGGAGTCCATACGAAGGAGTTATGGTCGAAATAGCTAAGACTACACGATGTGCCTTTTTCGTGTTGGAGTGGACTGTACCGTGTGCTGCGGCACACTTCAGCTGTGCCGCGGCACTAAGCTGATTTCTGGGCGTTTTTTTTGGCCCTGGGCCGCGGCACACTTGTCCTGTGCCGCGGCACACGGGCTTTTTCTGCACTTTTTAGCAGATTTTCGAGGAGAAACATTCATTTTCTCCTCTCTTCTTCCTCCTACCATTCTAGACGATTCTAAGGGCGATTTTGGGCGATTTGAGTGCTCCCAAACTTGTAGAGATCATCCACCTCAAGTCTTGTTGTAGATTTTCGACCTCTACTTGAATCCTTCATCCAAATCAAGGTATTTTGGCTTGAACCCTTGTTTTTGTAGATTTGGGGATTTTCCTTTTTGATTTCGATTCCAATCCGTTTTTAATCAATTAATTGTTGTATAAATGTTGTTTTGAACTTGTTCTACGGATTGGATACTCGTATCTTTGGTTTGTTCGACCCAAGGGGTGATTTCTTTGTTCTTGAAGGGTCTTGAACATTTAATGTTCGATTAAATGTTCGAATGAGTTCCCTTTGATAGTTTGTTGGGATTTTCGTTGTTTTCGGCCTTGATTCTCGTCGTAATCATGTTTTATTATTCCTTACGGAGGATTATAGGTGCTCTATGATTCCGATGTTGAATTCCGTTGGTGATTGATGATTCATGTGGTGTTTTCCCGTAGTAATTTCGGTGCTATCGCGTTCTAGATAGTGTTCGGGAAATTGAGGGCTACCCGGCCGTATCCGTTCATTTTTCCATTGCTCGTGATATCGAGGCAAGTACCTTATCCATACTATTCTTGTTTTGTGAATATGATAATTGGTGATCGTCTTTATGTGGTTGTTTGATTGTTTGAAATGAGTTTTCAAAAGATTCGGTTTAGCCTTGTTAAAGGCTTGCTTTCAAAACGCGTGTGTTTTGTGAATGGTGTGGTTTGAGAATGACTATGTGAACTCTATGGATATGTTTGGTGTTGATGTTGCACTTGGTATTTGCGTGTGGACGTATATTGTTTCATTTCGGTGCATTGTGGTTTGACGTGGTGTTTTGCTAAGTGTTTGATGCTCTGGGTGAATTGTTTGAATATCCTTGATGTGATATGTTATTTGTGTGAATGTGTGGATACGGTTGAAGGTCTACGGTGACACATGGCACGTGATCATGTGGTCAGGATGCAACAAGTGATTGATCCAACCGTGAGAGCCTGAGATAATCTACGGTGGCACATGGCATGCGATCATGTGGCCAGGATGCAACAAGCGATTGATCCAACCGTGAGATGTGTGTGATTTGTTTTGCTAGCCAGCTCGGGAGGGTCCTTCGAGGCCTCGAGTGGGATTTGTGGCTTCGTCCCGGTCCTAGGCGATGCGCGTGTGCGATTATGTTTTGTTGATTTTATGTCCGTCGAGGACACGTGATGTTGGGCTCTGGCCCTGTGAATTATTGTCGGTTTTCTATTTGTGAAAACAAAACCTTTGGGCTGTGACCCTGTTGATTTTTGGAAAGATAAGGATTTGAAAATCCTAAGTTGTTTTCTATCAAAACTCTCGATGGCATTTAAACGGTTTTATAAATTGTTTTCCCTTGATTTGTGACCTTTCGGTTTTAGAATATTTTACCAAACTCTTGCCTCGGGAAGTGCTTTTCGTTACGTTTGGATTTTTTGAGGATTCCTGGTTATTGTTATTCGTGGAATGTGAATTGTATGGCTCGTATTTGGACTTGTACTTGCACTAGCAAAACAGTGGAGTTTTGCTAACCCCCGAGTATTCGGGGGGTGGATGTCTATTTTGCATTCGGGTTTTGGAGCATAGCACAGGTCGGCGCGAAGGATGATGAAAGATGAACGATACTAATCACACGAGGTTCCGTTGATGTCGTATTGGTCCAGTTGTATTTTCTTTTCCGCTGCGGTATCTTTTCCCCGTTGTACGGGAGTTTATTGTATTTTGACCCCTGCGTGGGTATGTGTTTGGAATTGAGTTGTATGTTATTATTGAAAGACCAAGTCGGTCTACTGAGTCATTTTAGCCTTAAAGGCGATGTTTAGATGTTTGATTTTAGTTATCAGCCTGGTAGATCCTCGAGGAGAGGGTCTACGGCGTGTAATATCCCTGAGTGGATTTTGGGTGTTACAGGTTCTTCATGTAGATGACGAACTTTAGAGAGCGAGCGAGTAATCCTCTGATTTGATTTGGAGAGACCTTCGGCTACGCCCGCCTCGTATTTAAACGAAAGGAGAGCGATCGGAGCCCAAATGAACCTTGCATGGACGGATCGTCGGTTTAATCGATTTTCGCGACCATGGCGGCACTCTTCTACCTCGGACCATCATGTCAGATGACAATCCTTGACGATATACGTTGTGCCAGGGGAGGCGATCGCTGCCTAGGTCCACCATGTTGATGACGAACTTTAGAGGACGAGCGAGTCATCCTCTTTTTTGAAGCGTTAGCTCAGGCAGTAGCCTTTGGTTTGATGAGGCGGGAAAATGGGGAGAGTCGTACGAAGTTCCCTTCTCTTGATTGAAGCATGTAGATACGGTCGCCGAGGTTGATCGAGGGGTCGGCTTGTGTGAGCTTTCCGGCCTGTTCGCGTTCGACTCGGGCGACCGTGTTGGGAGATTGGTGGGGCTCCGGCTAAGCCAATAAGCTGTCCAACTTGCCTTTCTCGAATAATCTCCAGAGTTGTCTGAGGAGGTCGCGGCATTGGTCGGTGTTGTGGTCGGGACTCTTGTGGTAGGCACAATATTGATTGTGGTCCAGATGACCATGGTCCCTTATAGCCTTTGGCTTGTTCAGCGGTTCGCGCCCCTTGATGGCGTGGAAAATGTGGGCTGGAGTTCGGTTGAACGTGTGGAGGAGATGGGCTTCCACATCCTCGTTGTCCCTGTGGTTGCCGGATGGCTTGGCGACCTTCTTTTTGGTTTTGGCGATCGCCGTCTTTCTGACAGGAGGTGGCGTTTCCTCGCCTAGGCGGAGGGTGAGTATCCTTTGCCTGGCCAGAAAGTCGGCAGCCTTAGCGCGGAAGATCGCGTAGGTTGGGGGGATGTCCTTCGTCAGATGTATGAACATGGGTGAGTGACCGTAGAATCCCCCCAGGACGGAGTAGAGAGAGAGCTCATCGCTGATGGGCTTGTCGGTGAGGACGATTTCGTCTACTCGGTCGATGTAATCCGCGTCGGATTCGTCTTCCCCCTGCCTGATTTTCATCATGCGGTGGGGGCCTTCTTGTCTAGCGACCTTGGCGGCGAAGTAAGACGTGAAGTCGCTCGCCAGTTTCTCAAAGGAGATGATCGATCGCGGTGGTAGTGAGATGTACCACCTATGGGCCAGCTCGCTCAATGTTAATGGGAAGATTCGGCACCTGGTCGCATCTGATGCCCCACACCCGGTCATATAAATCCGAAACTTTCTTAGGTGGGTTTCGGGGTCCGATCTCCCTTCATATAAAGGTGTTTTGGGAGGAGCGATCCTTAGTTGCACGGGGGCGAGCTCGATGTAGACCGCGAGTGGCTCGGTCGGTCCAATGATCTTTCTGCTGGTGCTTGCCCCAGTGTCCAAGAGTGCTTTCATCTCGGCGAGCTGGCGTTGCATAGCGGCCATCGCCGTGGCCTGGTTGCTCGCGGCTAGGTGCTCGGAGCGGGAGCCGAGGCGATCAAGTACTGACCCCCTGGTGTTCGGAGTGGGAGCCAAACGGTAGACTTGTGTTTGGTTGGGAGTTGGGTATGCCGAACTCCTGGTGACGGACTCGGATTCCGTCGTCTCGTGGTTGGGGCCAGAATGCCCCAGTCGCCATGATGGGTCGCTTCCCAAGCGACTGAATACGGAACCGTCCGGCCTGGCGAGAGCCTTTTCTCGCGAATCGGGGCTTTCTAACGATCGCTCGCCCAGTAGCCCCTTGAAATTCCGTTTGCCCACGCGGCGGATGGCCGATGGAGTTAAAGCGGGCATCGCGCATGCTCTCCGTCGCTCCTTTAGAATGGACATAGCTTCCTCGATCTGTTCCGCGGTTTGGAAATGGTCGAGTGAGAGGCTGGGGCCACCCCTCAGGTGCGGGATCAAGAGTCTCGCGTTGCCGCGGCTTCCCTCTGCCATCGGCTGGGGCTCGGATTGAGCCGGGATATGGTGTCCGGCGGTTCGGAGAGTGTCTCTCTTCGATGTAGTGGCGGACGTCATGATTCTGAAGGCTTTATTTGAAGCGCAGTGAGTGTCACTTCAAGGATATGCCCCGAGAATAGTGAGTGTTCTTCGGGACAGTAGGAATAAAAAATGAAGGTTAGTGGCCCCCCTTCCTCTAGCGCCAATTGTTGCTACCCAAAATATTATTCGGAGATAGATATTGCTGGAATGGATGGATAACAAACAAAGTGCGAGAGCACATCCGTAGAGAAAGTAAATAACACAAGATTTGCCGGGGTTGTTAGTCCCGGGCTTGAATGCTCTCGCGAGATATTATTAATACGAATATTCTGGGATACAAGTATTAATGTTAGAACACTATTACAATGAGTGTAACGATTCTAGTTATCTTAGCTAGCGAGCGTGTAGATTGCCGGAAGAACCAGATATGATGCTCTGTGAGTTCTTGTAACAACGTTGATGAGCTGTGACGACCGTGAGAAATCGATAGTCTCTCACGGTGTGTAGCTGCTGTATGCTTGAGTTCCCTGGCTTGTAAGTCTCTTCGAATCTGTGCTGTGGAGACTTCTTGCCTCTGCCGACCGTCTTCTGGTTGAGAGGTGCTGAGAGAGAAATCCTGAGATAGATTCGGGAGAGGAAGCCGGGAACCCGAAAGTATGTATGTATTCTGAATGTATTTTCCACTTGGTAGGGATGAATTGCCAACTGAATTTCCAACCTTTCTCCAGTTGCTAGAGGTTCTCTATTTATAGGACTGGGTCCTGCTGGGCGATCGCCGCTGCTGTATTATAATAAGCGGGCGATCGTCTTTAGCATATGGGCTGGTCCCCTTTGCAGTCTGCAGGGGTTGCTGGCAGCCAGCTGTGCGGTCCAATGGGAAGTCTGCACGCGTCTGAGTCGCTGTCACGGGCGGTCCCACCTTGTACCTTTCGGCGGATCTGTCGGTAGGTGATAAGGTGGTGACAGCTGTGGTCAACGATCTATGAAACGTGATGCCTGTCGCGGATCCGCACATGGCGCTGCTTCGAGATCCAGTCTTTCACGGACGGAGGTCTCTGTTCGCGGCACAGGACGGTCGTCTTAGGTCGGGTACCAGAGACGATCGCTGAGAGTCGATCGCTAGATGTCCGAAGGTGGACTGTTGTCTTCGTTTAGGCGAGTTCGCCATAGCTTGATTGGTCATGGACTCGGTCGCTCGGCCTTGTAGTCGATCGCCTGTTGAGGTGAGTAAATCTCGACACAACACGGCAGGCCTATCGACCGCTAATTGAATTTTGAGAACAAATATTTTTTTTCTAGCAAGTAATCTGATAATTTAAATATTTTAATTCATTTATCACCGTCACCCTACCATTATGACACGGATAATCTTTATATATACGAGACATTCTGACCCGTGCGATGCACCAGTTTTGTTTTTCGATAAAAGTTTGAACTATGTTTAAAACTCAACATTTTATTTGATATTATAATTTACGAACGGCTTCAAGTCAAAATTATGTATTTTTTTCCTTTTTATTCATTACTCAAGGTGATATTTTTAATATGTTATATTTTGTTATTATAGCAAACTCATTTAATTTATCTGTTCAACTCGGATGTACTAACACTCACCGCAAAAGGGTGTAAATATTGGTTTCTCACCAATGATTCTACATATAGAAAAAGAAAACACTTTGAAATGCGCGGACCTTCTTTCTTTTCAATAATAATTCATTGCACATGATAAATTCAATCTAATATTTTTCAAAGAGCATTCGAAAGCAACTACTTAACAGAAGCAATCATAAGATGCGCAAAATACATAGTGTTGTTGCCCGAAAAATTATCCGGAGATGAATATTGCTGGAACGGTCGAGCAACAAACAAATTGCGAGAGCACGTCCGTGGGGGTGTGAATAACACAAGATTTGCCGGGTTTGTTAGGCCCGGGCTTGAATGCTCTCGTGAGATGTTATTAATAAGAATACGTTTGAGTACAAATATCAATGTAAGAATGCAATTACAATGAGTGTAAAAGATCCTAGTTATCTTTCTCTTTGAGCGAAGATCTGTGTGTTCTTGATCTCGTTTCTGCCGACCGTCTTAGGATTAAGAGGTTCTGAGAGTGAGAGATGAACAGATGTCCGAAGTGTATAGCGTTGCCAAGAGAGAAAGCCAAGTTATGAGCTGAAAAACCAGACCGAATTAGCGATAAGCAGCCCCTTTCCCAAGTGTGGGAAGCCTTCTATTTATAGGAGCTGAGATGCCCTTTTTCTGGCGGGCGATCGCCTTCCTTGTAATATAATAAGGGGCGATCGTCTTTCCGCACATGGGTTGTCTGCCTTGAAGTCTGCGGCTGTTGCTGGCAGCCGTCCGTGCGGTCCAATGAGGAGCCTGCACGCATCCTGAGTTGCTGTCCCGGGCGGTCCCACCTTGCACCTTTCGGCGAGCCTGTCGGTAGGTGAGTAGATGCAGACAGGCTATGGTCAATGATCCATGTCATGCGGCGCCTTTTCCGGATTTGCACATGGGTCTCTTGTACGAACTTCGTCCTTCGCCGACTGGACATGCTGGCTTTGCGTGGCAATAGGCGGTCGCCATTGGCCGGGCCCTAGAGTCGATCGCCAATCGCCAAGAGACGATCGTCTTGGATGTCGATCGCTCAGCACTGGGTCTTGACCTGGGATCCGAGATCGGCCAATCTGCCTTGGTCTATTTGGCTCTGGCTCGATCGCCTGTCGTCTGTGCGGATTGCCTGTCGAGGTATATAATTCTCGATACAACACATAGTAATAACCTACATGAATATTTTGAAACGTGTGATTTTATAGTAATAATAACATGACCTTTGTAATTGCATAGTAATAACCTACATGAATATTTTGAAACGTGTGATTTCATAGTAATAATAACGTGATCTTTGTAATTCCATAGTAATAACCTACATGAATATTCTGAAACGTGTGATTTGATAGTAATAATAACATGACCTTTGTAATTCCATAGTAATAACATACATGAATATTATTATTATCACTTATAGATCGATGATTTGTAATCAAATTTAGAGTCATTTACTCACCTAATTAAAAACTCAATTAATATAGTGTCATTAGATAAAAATTAAAGTCATTAAGACTTAACATTTATAGTTCAGGACTGAATCTTTATATATATATATATATATATATATATATAAAAGATATGATAATATATTAATATTAGGAAAAAGAGTTTCTACCTGACACTGTATAAAATTATCTACCTTTGCAGCACAAATACTACGTCTTCTACTCTAATATTTATATTTCCTATCGCTAGTTTAATAACACTCCAACTATTTTTACATACTATCAAAACAGGGTATTAGGTTTTACGTGGTTTTCTTCCCAGTATCATTCACTACTATCATTCTCATCAAGAGTTCATCTCTAGTTTCAATCTTCTGAATCGGCTACAGGTAATTTTACTAACCCTTTCAATCTTTTCTTTTGACTCTTGATTTTCTCAAACTATTGCTTGTACATTAATTTTTTTACAACCATTAACTGTTTGTGATAATGTCGTATTAATTTTATTTGCAGATTTTTGACGATGTCTATCGAAGAGATTGATGCTGGAATTTACATAATACCACTTGAGGATGATAATTCAGATTTTACATATGTTCAAGAAGAATACATGGAAGCACAAGATCCAAATGTTAGTATGTGCGTACAAGTAGAACCAATACTTGGACAAGTTTTTTCCACAACAGATGAAGCTTATCATTTTTACAACACTTATGCACTGGACAAGGGGTTCGGAATTCGCATAGGTGATTTGGCCAGGTCAAGAGTAACAAATGAGGTGATAAGAAAAAAATTTGTATGTTGCAAGGAGGGGAAAAAGTACCTAGGAGATAAACGACAAATTGGGAAAAATGTCAAACATCGCAAAGATACTAGAACAGACTGCAAAGCAAAGATGGAAATATCGTTAAAGAATGGTGAGTGGCTTGTTGATAAGTTTTGTGCTGTGCACAATCATTACCTTACTCAAACTCCTTCAAAAGTAATAAAGTACAGATCTCATAGTAAGTTTCATCGCACTAAAACATGTAAAAATTTGATTTCTGAACTTCATCAAAGTGGTCTTAAATCTTCAGACATTACAAAGGTGGTTAATGTTGTTAGTGGATCTAGTGAAGTGGATATTACCCCAAGACAATGCTACGACTATTTGAGGTCAGAAAGGAAAAATTATGTTGGAAAAGAATGCTATGGAATTGTGAAACATTTTCAAGATAAGGCAGCCACGAATGACAATCATTACTTTACAATGGATCTTGCCAAAGACGGAACTTTAAGGAGTGTATTTTGGGCCGATGGGAGATCAAGAACCTCATATCAACAATGTGGTGATGTTGTAGTTTTTGATGTCACTTATAAGACAAATAAATTTAAAATGCCATTTGCTCTGTTTATTGGTGTCAATCATCATGGCCAGTCCATTTTATTTGGGGGAGCATTATTGGAGGATGAGACTGAGGATACTTTTACATGGGTACTTGAGCAATTTTTGATGTGTAGGTTTAATAAGGCACCAAAATCAATCATCACCGATCAAGATGCAGCTATGAAAATCTCAATTGGAAAAGTTTTTCCGAATACATATCATCGCTTTTGTGCATGGCATATTAACAAGCACATTATTGAGAATCTTCAATCATATCGTGCTCGTTATGCAGACTTTGAGGAAACATTTTCAAAGTGGGTCAAGAGCAAATTTATTGAAGAATTTGAAAATGGCTGGACTAGTTTACAGGAAAAATATGTTATCGAGAAAGGAAGTTGGTTATATAACATGTACGACCTTCGTCGCCATTGGGTTAAAGTTTATATGAAAGAAGTACTTTTGGCAGGAATGACTACAAGTGGACGAAGTGAAAGCATTAAAGCATTTTTTGACGGGTATGTCAATTCAAATACTATGCTTAGTGATTTTGTTATACAATATGATAAGGCACTTGCATCTCATAGAAAGAAAGAAGAAGATGAAGATTTTGTGACTGTTGATTCTTGTCCCACATTACTTACAGGACATCCCATTGAACAACAAGCTGGAAAATATTATACACGTAACATATATGAACTATTTAAAAAAGAGTGGCAAAAAAGTTTTAGTTACATCCATGATAAGATGAGCAAAGATGTTCATTTGACAAATTATATTATTGGGCAACATGGTGTGGATAAATATTTATGGAGGACAGTTCAATATGATGCATCAGTAGACCTAAAGGTAATATGTTCTTGTGCGAAATTTGAGACTCATGGAATTTTATGCAAGCACATCTTATACTTGATGCGGAAAAAGAAATTGGATGCAATTCCTAATCATTATATCTTACATAGATGGACTATTGGTGCTAGATATAAAGTGGACAACAGTTGACAAAAAAGTTGTGCCACAAGTGATCATTATGTTACTCCAATGAATATTATGTCAGTCCGAACAAAATTTAGTAAAGCACTAGAAAATGCCACGGATGTTCCCGCTGAAATTGAAGAGCTTGATTCTTACCTTGATAAATTTTTGGATAGACAGGCTAAGAGAAGGTCAAGTAGTACTGTTGGTGCGAAGGACATTATAAACCACAGTAATGCAAAGGCAAATACAATTATTGATGAGTTACAATCTCATATTACTATTCGCGACCCTTCTACTAGTACGAAACATTAGGGTCGCCCCAAAGTTGCTACAAGAAAAAAATCGGGACTAGAATTGACTACTGAAGTAAAGAAAAATAAAACTTGCGGTTTGTGTGGTAAACAGGGACATTATAGAACCGGGTGCTACAAACATGAGGTATAAATTTTAGTTTACCCTGTCTAGCTATCGTAAATGCTATAAATGTTGTAAATTCTTACGGATTTAATATTCTGGTTTTAGGTGAAAAATGGAGGTGGTGTGTGGAGACATAATCTCGAGCCAGCTTCAAGTCCGTAATCACAACTAAAGTTAGAATGATATATGGTTTTGGTGATGCTGTTACTTGTGTTATTTCAGGCCTTGTACTCTTTCAGTTTAGGAAAATTAGTTATTTGTTTGTGCCATTTGCCAGTAATTTATAGTATTTTTCTCCTGGATATTTGCAAGTTGTTTTTGGAATTCTGAGACCTAAAGTTCTAATTACATTTCTAGGTGAGTTTTGCAAATTTTGGAGAATGAATGATTGGTTTAAAATTATTATTTTATGTCAAAGGACATTGCTTGTATCTATAAGTTTTAGGTTGGTAGCCTTGTAGTATAGCTTGGAAGTATGTGATTACTTGTGGTACCTATTTATGTTTTTATTATGCTGGGATTACTTGTGATTTGTGCAAGTATTATGCTATTGAGCTGTTTATGGGATTCTATTACTTGTGTTTAGTCGCATGGTAGCTCCAGTTATTAATCATTTAATTTTGGTTGTGCTTAATCACCTGCAATTTTCACCGTATGAATACATTTGAGAATATGGCTTATTTGTATGACATGTAATCATATGTAAAAGTTGACAATGATCGTGGTACAGATTCAAAATATGAACTTATTTTGTGTGCTCTGCAATGGCATAAAAACATACATTACTTTGCAGCAAAACAAGAGCCTTTGTAAACAAACTCTCATAACAAAATACAAACATACATTATTTACCAATATGTACATCTACAAATATTATATCTCACTGCATAGTGCAGATGAAGAAAACAAACACTTTTCACAGCCTATAAACTTTTCACAGCCTATAAACTACTTTCACTTTGATATCATGATCAACTACATTTTTAAAAGACCCAAGCAATTCAACTAGAAGCATTGCTTATAAGGGAGCCTCAAGACGTATTCTGTTGTGTTAGTTATGGCTCCTCTCTTTTCGGTTCTGCTACATATGCCTACTTCACGTTTTTCAAGATCCCAATGAGCAAACATAATCAATCATACAACAAACAACACTTGGTTAAGAAAATTCATCAAACAGCTTGTGAGCATCATGATAAAACTCAAAAATGCATAAAGAATTGATGAGGGATACTCACAAACCCAAGTTTAAAAACATAGGAATGAGAAACCGAGACTCCAAAACATAGGAATGAACCATTGGGCACATGAACGGATTAAAGAGACTAGAAAATAAGCCATTAAGTTTTTCATCAGAGTGAAAAATTATTTACCTGGAGTGTTATTAAACTAGCGATAGGATATATAAATACTAGAGTAGACGACGTAGTATTTGTGCTACAAAGGTAGATAATTTTCTACGTAGAAATTCTTTTCCCCTAATATTATTAGACATTTGATATTAATATTAAATTCAATATAAAGAGAGAGAATCGATAAAATAGTTAAGTGACGACTAACAAAAAAACTACACAATCCCTTATTGTTACGGAAATATTAACAAATGAAAGCATACAACAAATGATTAAACGAACATGTTGACGGACAAAAAGGAATAAGTGTCATCGTTTCATTTTTATATTTTTTGATAATAATATCAATAAACATATGTTACCCACATTGACAGTTGGGTAATAGTACGTGTTGGATATTGCTATTGATTTACTGGCCAGTGGCCACCCACCCCCACCACCACCCATCCCCCTTTTTCTCTAGTTCTTTTTTTTTTTGGTATATATCCTGTCGTTGAAATGGACCCCCTTCTCTTTCCCAACACACCACCACCACCCCGTGGTTGTGCCTTTCCTTCTTCCGGAACCAAAAACAGTCGAAACACATTACCTAATTTGCTTCGACTCTTTGTTGAAACTTTCCCACTTTTAGTAATTTTCTTCTCTCTCTCACTTTCTATTGCTTAATATTTAGTATAAATCACGACCTCCTTTTTTTTCTCTTTCGTTATATAATCGATTACGTTTGGGCGGCAAAGAGGGTGTTGTTGGTGACTGTTGGTAACCGTGAGGTGGGATAGGATAGTGGATGGGATTTTTGTTGTAGTCGGTAAAAAACATACTACGAAAATTGATCAACTGTGAGTCAAAATGCAAGCATACCAAGAACACCACAATATGGATGTTGATATCCACGAAAGGTGTTATTTATAGTTAAATTATTTGTGTAACTTGCGGATATGAAAGGACTATTCATATAAAGAGACTTTTCAAATTATTAAAAAGAGAATTTTTAAATTATTAAGAGACTTTTCAAATGATTAAGAAGAGACTTTTCAATCAAATTATTAAGAAGAGACTTTTCAAATTATTAAGAGACTTTTTAAGTGATTAAGAAGAAACTTTTCAAATAATTAAGATTGAGATTTTATAATTTTTTAGATAAAAATTGAATTTATTAAGACTCTACATTAAATAATATTCTTGAAGCCGCCACATTAATAAGAGGACTCAATCTTTTAGTATAATATATATACAAAAACCTATTTCTTTGTCATACCACAGATTTTACAACATTTGTTGTTGTCATTTCAAGAAATATAATCTTTCTTGAATACTTCACGCCCTTTATTGATCATTTTTTTTTTTGGTCGGCACGCCCTTTATTGATCATGGAAAGCATGTAATCTCATCAACAGGAGATAAAATAAAAGAAAAAAGGTAAACGTTAGCAATTTTTCCGATATTTAGATTGCTTATGGCCTGTTCTACTCGGCGTAAAACAACTGAACTAAATTGAACCGAAAGTAAGTTGGGGGTATGATGTAGCGAAAATTACAAGAAAAATTTGAAAAATGATATTTTACTAATTTTATTAATAAAAATAATTAAATAAAACTATTAATTTCAATATTATTTTTAAAATATTTATGAATTATAAGTTTACTCCTCTGGTCCTCCCTAATAAATCCCTAATTTTCTATCCCAAACAAGACCTCCCTCTCGTCGCTTGTTTTACTCTACACAATTTTATTCGTTTACATGATTTAGAGGTTCATTTCACGCACCAAATTGAAGTCATGGAACTAAGAGCTGATCATAATATGTACGATGATAACAGAAAAAAAGCTATGGATAGTGTACGACAGAAAATAACTGAAGAAATATGGGAGTCGATGCAGGATAATCGAGGTGATGGAGCAAATTTATGGACGAGAAGAAGACGAAGAATTAACCGATTATGAAGACTAGTTAATGTTCAATAGTACTATTATTAGAAGGTGTATTACAAAATATGATCATTTCAACAATGACAAGTATTATTGTGGCTATTATTATTATTAGTATTATTGCTGTCATCTATTAAAAAGTATGTACTTTGGACAATGACAAATATTATTGAAATGTATACTTCTTATAGAAAAAAGAAATTGGTAAAATAATATTTAGCAATATAAACATAATAATAATAACAATAATAATGATATTAATATTAATAGTAAAACCAATAGTAATTGTAATAATAATTATTATTATTATTATTATTATTATTGTTGTTGTTGTTGTTGTTTTATTATCAGATAAATATTAGGAACTGAACTGGACTGAACTGAATTGAATTGAACTGAATTAATTGAAATTAAACTGAATTAAATTAAACTAAACTAAACTAAACTGAAAATAAATTGAGGAGAATAGGCCCTTACTCAGTAAGGATAGATGTAGAGATGGCCAAAAAACCCACGGAAGCCTAAAAAAAACACTGCAAAAACAATGAGCAAAAAAACCACTCACCGTTGAGAGTCGAAACAATAAATCTACTCAGTAAAGTGGTTTTTATATCAGAAACACAATTTTAATGATGAAATTGACTAAAGATTCAGAATAATAATTACAAACTGGTAGGCCCTGTTCTTTTGGACTTATTTTTCGCTTTTAGTTCAGCCTGTCTGCTCAATTCGATGCGCCCATTCAATTCGGTTGATTCGATTCATATTATTATTATTATTAATAATAATAATAATCTTAATTATTATTGTTATTATTACTAATAATATTTACTATTATCGTTGTTGTTGATTACTATTATTATTATTATTTATCATTAATATCAGTATTATTATTATTAATCTTAATTATTATTATTGTTATTATTACTAATAATGTTTATATTATCATTGTTTATTACTATTATTATTTACCATTATTATCAATGTTATTATTACTATTTTTATTATTATTATTATAGTTATTATCGTTATTGTTATTAATATCATAATATTATTATAATTTACCCTTATCAAATAGATCTCAACTTATCATTTATATTTTTATTATATTATTATTTTTAATATTTTCTTATATTTATTATTTCTATTTTTATTATTATTATTATTTACCCTTAATATCTATTTGATTCGATTCGAATCCATTCGATTCATTTCGATTCGAATCCATTCAATTGATTCATTTCAGGATTAATTGATCTAAAAGAAGTAGTCTAACTTATTAACTAATAAGGAATTCACTTGCTTATTCCATTTAGATTGATGAAATTCAAAATTCCGACAGTTTTTTTCTTTTCAATTTTGTTCTTCCATTTAATTATTCGTTTTATTTATATAGACTAGATGTTCGCCCGTGCGATGCACCAGACAGAGCATTTCTATTACATTAAAAAAACACTTTTGTCGTTCCTCAAATTTGTTCTTGAGGATCTTCAATGCGGGTTTTAATAAAAAATTATTGAGTATATTATGAATTGTAATATAATTGAAGAAAGAGTCTTACATTAGCATAGAGTTCAGTTCAGTTCAGATCCATTCAATTCAGTTCAGTTCAGTTCAGTTAATTCAGTCTAAAAGAACAGAGTCTAACTTATTAACTAATAAGGAATTCACTTGCTTATTCCATTTAGATTGATGAAATTCAAAATTCCGACAGTTTTTTTCTTTTCAATTTTGTTCTTCCATTTAATTATTCGTTTTATTTATATAGACTAGATGTTCGCGTCACATTTAATGCAGAAAGATTTCTATTACATTAAAAAAACACTTTTGTCGTTCCTCAAATTTGTTCTTGAGGATCTTCAATGCGGGTTTTAATAAAAAATTATTGAGTATATTATGAATTGTAATATAATTGAAGAAAGAGTCTTACATTAGCATAGTGTTAAGTTAATTAATATCCATTATATGAATAAATGTAAGAGACATACCGAAAAGAAAATGTTGGAATATTATTGTACTTAAATAAATATCATAATTTATTTTTTTATGTAAGCAATATGAATCTTCAATCTAATTTCTTAAAAGAAAGTTAATTTATTTTTATTTTGTCAATTAATTTTATCGTACTAATATCCATATTTTTTCTAATATATACTTTCGTTGTGCAAGGAGTCATTAATGTAAATTCATTAAATTTACTATATTCAATATGGATGTCTAATTGAAGATAGTGAAATAAGATTTTCTGATATATTTTTCATTAAGAACGAACTTGATGCAAAAAAATTAAAAATATTTAGAATTTTAAGTTAAAAAAATGAGAAAATAATTTTTTTATTGGTAGATGAGTGTATAGTTGTGCAATAAAACTCCTTTCCTTTTTATTTTTCTGAAAATTAAGAAGGTATATATATATATATATATAATCTATATTTAAACAAAATCAAAAAACTTAAATAATGACACATGTCCACAACTCTCTTTTAATAGAAGTATAGATTAGATATAGCAAGAGCAACCAACTTCTATTCTTAATATGAATACTTTCCCAAAAATAGATTAGTGCATTAGTGCATGACACGGCAAGGACTTTTGCCCCATTAGTGGATTCTATATATTTTTAGTGAATACTAACTAGTAGCATTCTCTAGTATGGAATGGAAATGAGTGTGTAAAAGAAGTAGTATATTGATTAGGAAAGTTTTTCCAAAATAAAAAGAGCGATTAGGTTTATAAAATAAAAGATTTCTAAATATCTTGTTTATCCTATAAGAGACGAATGAAAGGAAATAAATAAGAATAAGGTGAGGTTAGATAGTTTGTTGAGAAGTTTACATGTCTACGAGGTATCTATTCTTACTAGAATAGCTTGTTTTGATGGTATCAATTATGTATCATTTAATAACCCCCAAAATTCTACCTTTGATTTAAATTTCAGATGGAGAAAATTAAAAAATATTTACACCTATGGAGATCTCAACAACACCATTTCCTATATTCATTTATTTTTCAGGAATATATGTATGCATTTGCAAATAATAGTGGTTTTGGTAGAGCTATTTTTATTTATTTGGAAAGTAGGTTATGACGATAAATCCAGTTTACGAATTGTGAAATGATTAATTACTCGAATGTATCAACAGAATTATTTTATTATTTCTTCTAATGATTCTAATCAAACTCCATTTTTGATGCGCACCAAAAAATTGTATTCTGAAATCATATGAGAGGGGATTGGTTTTATTATGGAAATTCTATTTTCTCTACGATTAATATCTTGTCTAGAATAGAAAAATAGAAAGATAGTAAAATCGCAGAATTTACGATCAATTCACTCAATATTTTCATTTTTAAAGGATAATTTTTCGCATTTAAATTTAGTACTCCCTTCGTCCCATATATATAGGCCACATTTGACTTTTTTAGTCAACCGTTTCCGACTTTGACTATGAATTAATCTTAAACCGCAAATATAAAATATTCGACTGAATTATATAATGAAATTTTAGGCACTAAAGTTTGATTATATAATTTAATTCAAGATTTTATATTTGTGGTTTAAGATTAATTTGTAGTCAAAATCGGAAACGATTGACCAAAAAAGTCAAACATGCCCTATATATATGGGACGGAGGGAATATTAGATATACTAATACCCCACTTGGTTTATGCGGAAATCATGATCGAAAATCTTCATTATTGGGTCAAAGATGCTTCTTCTTTGCATTTCTTATGATTCTTTATCAACAAAAATTGGAATAGTCTTATTACTTCAAAGAAAGCCACTTATTTATTTGCAAAAAGTAATCAAAGATTATTTCTGTTCTTATATAATTCTCATGTATGTGAATATGAATACATTTCCGGCTTTCTACGTAACCAATCTTCTTATTTACGATCAATATCCTTTAGAGTTCTTCTTGAACGAAGTGGAGTATGACATGATATCCTCTATAGGATATCACATATACAAGTGAGAAGTATTGCCCACTTCAAAGTAATATTTATGAATCCAAGATATGATCCAAGGCCGAAAAGAACACAACGTGAGAACAAGAATGTTTTAGAATTATTATTGTGTAAGTACTGTTGTCTTGGTTTAGACAAATAGCTAAGTAGTTGAAAACTTCGCGTTGCTAAAAGCTAGTAAATCTGGTAGTATTTTACTAAGGAAGGTTCAAAGCCATAAGCTACCTATCCTGATAAAATAATGGTTCGTTAACTTTCTAGTGAGTCTGCTTACATGGATGCATAATGTTCATTTATGTAGGGATTGTTAGAAAAAATTATTAGAATTAATAAATTATTTTCATGTGAATGAAATTGTTAGATAAAGATTATAACTATTCGCTAAAACATGTTCGAGTGAAGGGGTGTGTCTATTCATTCAAGGTAAAGGAAGAATAAGACTTTGAAAATATGCGACGACTGTTCGAATATTTGTTCGAATAGGCGTGTTTAATTCTATGACAATCTATAAAACATGTTCGCTAAAACATGTTCGAGTGAAGGGGTGTGTCTATTCATTCAAACCATTTAGTGGAAATATTTGTTCGAATAGGCGTGTTTAATTCTATGACAATCTATAAATAAGACCCCATGGTTTGAACATTTTAAGAAAAAAGATAGAAAAGTGAATCTAGTAGTTTGCATTCATATTTTCAAAGTCTTATTCTTCCTTCTACCTTGAAAGTTACTGTCACGGAGGAGTTCGCCGAATGTTCGTTTCTTACAAGTGTTGCAACAGATGAATCGGAAATTGTTGTATCTTAGGGACGATTTCCGATGATTGTTAGCACTTCGTATGTGGGGAAATTTCGTCTTATGGAGATTGTGTCCAACGCAAGCCTCACTTTTAATTAATTTCTACCCAGTAAATGTGTCAATTTCTAAGAAAACCATAACAATTTTTTTCCCAATAAAAACATCAGAAGTTCTTATAATGATAAGAAAAATTAGAGATGAGATTCAATATGATATTGATTTCAACGAAAATTAAAAAACATTTGAGTCATTTTTCAAGAAATCTTCCTAAATCATTTATGTATTATTATGTAGTAGTATATAAGGAATTATTAATTTATATTTACACGGGCTTGTACGAGTATTCAAAAATGTATTATCTTATAATTTTAGCAAAATTATTAATCTAGCACGTTATTATTGAGTCGGGACCGACTAAAACTATTATATTAGAGAGTTTATTAAATAACTGAGTATTAATTAATGAAGTTTCTACTGTATGATATTTTGAAAGTATATAAATTAATTAAGAAAATATATCATAATTTACAGGGCAAAAATAAAATTTTCCCTAATTAGGATAAGTTTGGATCTTTTATATGATATAATATTTTAGTTAAATTGTTTGTATGTTCAAGTCGTCTTATATTAAAAGGGATGGTATTTTCATTTAGCAAGGTAGCCGGCCCATCCTAAAAATTATTGATACGAGACATCATGGCCCGTGCAATGTACGAGCTTTATTCACCTTAAAGTACGAGTACTTTATCTTCGATAATATCGAATATCATATTTATATTACATATTATTTCAAGGTTCGAGCATTCACAGTTTTTGTTTTTCGAGTGAAATTATTCTAAGTTAAAACATCGTATTTTTATATAACGTACTTAATATCAAGTATGGCCTAGGCTGAGTTATTGACAGGTTAAAATGACTTGTACTCAAAATGTGCAACATATTTATCCATGATACTAACACCATAAAAAAATTACATGTGCATTTCTTAAGATGAATTATATCTCACTGAAGCAAAACATTTGTTCGTGTTTACAGAAATCAATACGAACTACTTTTTAATTAGTAGCATCGAACTATCATATGTAGTTTATTCGGTGGTGCATCCTAGCGTCAATATGTGGGGTACTATATGAGGTTGATTCAAACAATGGATCCATATATAACATATTAAGATATCGAATTGATATCTATATAGTCAAGTTACCAAACATGTACGATCATCTAAAATGAATGATTTGTTGCCATTTAATCAAACACTTATTACGCCTACGATGCTACGTATTTGAATTAATTTTTCTCACAAATTTTCATACTTTAAAATCCTTATGGCAAATATTATGATTTTTATTACATATTTCACTCTTACTCCTTAGTTGTTTATATTTTTTAGATGTAAAAAAATTGCACTCTTAGTTGTTCATAGAGTATTTTTTCAATGTAAATAATGTTATTTTGTGTCATGTGCATGTAATTCGTGGTATGTGTGTTCTCAAAACTGTATAACCTCAAATTTTTAAATTTATAAAATTTTAAAATTAGTTAAAACCATCTTTATTTTCCTGGGATATAATCAAAAAAATTTTAATGTCTATCATCTTTGCATTGTCTTCCATTTTGAATTGACGGACTTGAATTTACTATCCTTTAAAATTAAAGTTAACTATATTTTAGTCCTTGTGATTTGCGGGGTATTTCATTTTCAGTCGAAATTTTGAAAAAGTTTTAGGTTTGGTCCAAAAATGAAAGGATAATTCCATATTTACCCAATTTGAAAATCAAAATACCATATTTCCACAAAACATAAATTTTTAGTGCATATGTACAATGCCTTTAAAGAATTTGTTAAGGAAATATGAAATTATTATGTTTAAGTTGAGTATATATAGAATTGCCCCAAAAAGTGAAACATCCGTTTCGGATTTGATCCGAATTTCCTAACTCCATTAGTTTGACTGTTAAATAAGATGGTATTTTTGTCCTTTCATATTATTTTCTTTAATTTTATTTTATCTATCAAATTAACTACTTGTAAGTTGTATCTTCCACCCAAAAACACACTTTTTTTTTCTCATCACAAAATATATACGACCCTTTCATTTCTCTCACTAAACCATCATCCACCAACAACATAACACCGGCCAAAACCACCACGTAACCCCACCCTTGTCACCAAACCACCACAAATAAACCTCCATCGCTGGAATCTTAGGTCTCCTGTAGAATGTGTTTCGAGCTTATAAGTAAGTTACAAACTCGGGTTTTGGTTTTGTGTTCAGATCTAGATATTTCAGTGGCCGACGGCGGTTATGGCGATGGTGGTGGGGTTTCGGTGGTCGAGAAGGTAGAACCAACGATGTGGACACCCTTAGCTCAATATCGAAAACCCATCTTTAATTTTTAAATATTTGGTGGGAATTGACAATTTGATTTTATAATGTTTTGGATATCTCATGGTTTGTAGGTATATGTAGGCTATTTTGTACAGAAACGTTTTAATTGTTTAATTGTTTATAAGAAAATTGTTTGAGATTTTAAGTTTGGTATTTCGGCGGCGGAACACTAAAACAACAACGAAACCACCCAAGGTCGAAAAAACACCTATTGAATTAATATTCGATGGTGTCGGCGGCGGAAGCAGTTGATGTTGGCAGCGGTTCCGGTGGTTATGGTGGCAGAAGAATCTGCTTTACTGGAGGTGGTGGGTATGACCTATTTTGTGGGTGAGTTGTGTGACTTTTTGGTTTGTTTATAAGGGAGTATAAATACCTCAAAGAAAAAGTTGAAAGAGTTAAACAATAAACATGCTTTGTGGTATGGCTATTGAAATTTTTAAAATTTAATAATGAGACTTTGACATGTTTTAGTTGGTTGAATTAATTTAGTTATGGCAATGAACATGTATGCATTAGTTTTTTATTCTTGCATTTGTTTTTTAATTATGGTTTGTAAAAGCTCTTTAAAACTTTTAAAAAAAGCTTTAGAGATTAGCAATATTTCAATTGATATGAATGACTCTAGCTTATGACATAAATGCTCATATTAATACATGAAACTCAATTTTTATATATAATATATATAGATCTTTGTAAATAGAGGTGATAGAAAGAGTAATGATATATATAGGGAGATGGTTAGGAAGAGATTCAAGAAAAGACATGGTATATTTATCTTATATATATCCTCATTTTAACTAATGATGACGAGTGTAGGGCACATATGTAATATACATATCTTTTTTTGAACTTCTCTCTAGCCCGGTTCTAGTTTGGTACTGCCCTGACTTAGAAAAAGTTCATGCAGCCAGGGGCAGAGCCAGAATTTCTTGGGATGGGGCGACATTAAATTTTTTTTCGACACAATGAAATTAATTTTTTTTTAGATGAGTTATTAACAACAAAAATCATATTAAATAAACGAATCCATATTAATACGTAAAATCATACTAACAGAACTCAGAAAAATACATTCATTTATAGAGTTTGACCGACTATTTTTCTTACTTTGGGGCCAATATTTTTTAAATAATAAAAATACAATAATAATAAAAAATATTAGTAGATTTGTTTTTTGGGAGGGGGCCACAACCCCTACCTGCCACCCCCTCCCTCCGCCCCTGGATGCAGCTGTGATGTAAAAATATTTTGTTGTGAATTTAATTGAATTGTGCTTGGTAAATATTATTTTCTAAAGTACTTTTAAGTAGATTTGTGCTTGGTAAATATTATTATTTATCCAGTATTTTTGATGACAACAACTTTTAAAAGCAACCCTAATGCTTCTTCTAAATCTGCTGATAGTGACTTATAAATTAAAAAGAAAACAATTTTCATGTATCAAACACTATCAGATTTTCATGTATCCTCATTTCTGAATTCACGATTTATTAGTGTTGTAATGAGCGAGCAATTTGCCGTGGGCAGTGATTCATGGTTGATTGATTCATGCTGTTAGTGACATGAGCAAACACATCATCAGGTTTCATACAAGGTTCCCATGTGTGTTCCTTTCTACACTGTTTTTTAGTCGCCATAAAAAGATGCAGAAGAATTGTTCCTACAATTCTGGGTATAAACACTCCTCTTGTTCGATTGTTATAGCAGTGAGTTGAAAATAATCGTCCGTAAATTTAAACAATTTTTTTTTAATAAATATTATTTTTTAAAATAATTTTAAGACAATATTTATTGTCACTATTTTTTATGACAAGAGCTTATAAAAACATCACAAATGCTGTTTCCCAAATCTGCTGCCACTGACCCGTAAAATCTAAAAAAAAAACTGTTTTTTTTTTCATTCATCAAATACTACCAAATTTAAAAATTCATGAAAAAGCTGATTCTTGCCTAGACCTACTCAGGAATAAAATGATCAAAAATCTATGATCAAAGATTATAGATAAATTAATTTTTTTTTTTTGGCACAGGATATCCGTTGTTACGGCTCTCAGCGTATTATTATCTTATATACTAAAAACTTAAGTTGTCTTATAAATGCAAAGTGCTCACAATAAATGTTTCATGAATTGAAAGTGAAATGTGAAAGCTTCATGTGTTAGTACATTGATTTAATAGTCATGCATAAGGGTAAGTACATAGGAATCGTGCACAAAAGTCTCAAAGAATACAAACCAAAAATGCCATGAATGCATAAATTAAACACATCAATTAGTGGTTAGTCTTTTTACCTTCCCGTCCATGAGTTACAAATATTTTATCAACTATATAATGTGTCAAAAATCACACACAACAAACCACAACTTCCTCCACACCGCGTGCACATTGGGCTACAACTTATTGTGGTGGTAAAGTAAGCATCATATCGTCTTACTTATTTAGCATATTGATTTATATTATTTTATGTAAATTTCACATGTGTTTTTTGTGTAATAACGTAGGACATAAAGATGGTAGCATGAGATTTGGTAGTAACATCATCTTTTCTTATGGTTTAAGAAATCCTACACGTCGTTGTCTTATCAATTAAGTGGAACATGCACGAACATTTTTACTTTGATCGAAAATGCAATATATTGATTAACTGTATTTAAGTTACTAACGATCAACTATATCTATTTTTTTGTAGAGAGATCGAGAAGTCACAAAAATTATGTCAAGAACAAAACATGCAAAAGGCCAATGAACAACAACGACAAAGACAACAACAACAAAAACAACAACAAGATCAACGCCGCGGCCACCGGTGGGATGAATACTTAGCATTCGTATTAATAGTACGTTACAAATTAAACATGCAATATTTTACTTCATGTAATACCGATAAACGGGCTAATACTATTGATTCGTTAGCAAGTAAGTTTATTGAAAATAATGTGACGAGGATTCAATTTTTAGTCAATAATTATTACTACACTTTGTTGGTGCATTTTAATATTTTTGCTCTTAATGTAGTTTTTTGTCTTGCGTTGTGTTAATGTCACTTTTTTAATTAAACGTCTTGGAATATTGTGTGACTTATATATTTGATATGACTGTGTAAATTATGTCGATGTTACATATTGCAAATGGTAGTATATTTGAAAATAAGTTCTGAAGATTACGATATAAAAACTTATATACAACCCATGTGCAACTCAATAAAGTATTCTAAGTACGTATAAAGCTTAGCAAATGTGTGACACCATGAAAACTTAAATATACAATGACGAAAATAAATGCCGAATATTACGCTATGAAAACTTCTATATAGCCCATGTGCATCGCACGTATTTTAAATCTATGAAAACTTCTATACAACACATGTGCATCGCACGGGCATCGTTGACTATCATAAGAAATAGTTATAACTTAGCTCAATGTATTAATATTAGTTAGTTCCAATTAAAAATGATAGAGTCAATACCAAAATAAATAGACAAAAAATATTACGTAAAAAATACATCTTAAAAGATTACATGTCAATAAACTATTTTAAATACGTATCATGCTACAAAATGTATGCTACCATGACAACTTATATATACAATGACAAAAATACGTCCCGAATATAAAATGACGAAAATAAATGACCGATCCATGATCAAAATGATGAAAATTTGTGCTGAACAATAACAATTTAAATATATAATACCATCATATACAGCCCGGGGCATCGCCCGGGTCTGAATGACTCGTCTTTTTAAACAAAGAGTTGCCAAATCTAGTTAGATGATCTTCTCGTAACTTCGATTTAAATGAATTTTGAAAATCGTCCGTGTAGATAGTTGAAATCCACTACAACCATCACTTATGCTGCAGTTACAGTCACTGTAATTGAACAAAATAAGCAGACACAACAATATTTAGTAGGAGCCAACGGCATTTGGCAGCCTGGAAAAATAGAGAACAATTTTTTTTTTTGGATAAGTAAAAGGATTTTATAAAAGTGGAGTACAAGGGTACTCCTACCCTTACAAAATCACAAATAAAAATAAAGGAAACAACACAGACAAAATATTTACTATGTATTTTGTTGGAAATATTGGAAAAATTGAGGAAATGGGATGTTTTGAGCAGCCCATTTGAGAGGCAATTTTGAGTGGCCTCGACTACGAGTTAAAGTCGTGACTTAGTTGGAATATGTAGTACTCCGTACGAGGTTTCTAAAACATGTAAGAACACTCAAAATGATTGAGGTATGAATGAGATATAATGTTTCAAAGTGAACGCTTTATAAATGGGTTCTGGGATGTTATCCCACATCTATACTTCTATTAAAAGAGAGTCGTGACACATGTCACTCCCTAAGTTTTTTGATTTTTTATTTTAAAATATAGTTTATATATAGAGATTTATCATTAAATTTCTTAAAAAAAATTCTAAATATGTATTGTGGGAGTTTTATTACACAACTTACACTCATCTACCAATAAAAAAATCCTTCCTTTATTTTTTAGCTTAAAATTTTAAATGTTTATAATTTTTTAAATTAAATTTATTTTTATTAAAAATATATCAAATTAATTTTTGTTTCACAATTTTCAACTAGACATCCATATGAATATAATAAATTTGATGGATTTACAATAATGACCGATTGCACAAAAAAATTATATTATAAAAACTATGAATATTTATTTTCAGTAAAATTAATTGATGCAAAACAAAAATATATTAACTCATTTATTGCTTACATAAAAAATAAATTATGATATTTATTTAATTATAATAACTAAAAATAATAAAACATACACTGCACACACATATATATTAAGACTTAATCACATATTACTTTCGTCTCTAAAATTTGTTCCTACTTTTTTTCAGTATGTCCAGAAAATTTGTTCATGTAATGAACACTAATTGACTTAACACTCCGCTAATGTGGTATTCTTTCTTAAATTATATTACACCACATAATACACTCACACTAATATGATATTCATGTCGAAGATCATCAAAAATAAATTTAGAGATTGAGAAATTATTTTCTAATAAGATAATATCTTATGCGGTGCATCGCACCGGAGAACATCTAGTTGGAAAAAGAAGAGAAAAATTGTGAGTATGTAAGGAGATGTGGACAAACTCTTGTTCAAAACTGAGATATGAGAGGATGTGTGACTAGGCGCCCCGCCTGCGCACACACCGCGCGCGCCGCCGCCCTCTGTCCGGCTGGCCGGCCGCTCGACTAGGTCAAAGGGCGATTTAGGCAAAATGTCTCGAAGTTATCTTTTTATTGCAATTTTATTCGGCAAAATTTCACCTAATTTTTCGGAGCCGGATAAATATCAATTATAAATACTCGGCTTGAGGGATTCGTTTTTTTACACTTATTTTTTTCGTGCGATTCCGAAGCTATTTCGGTCAGATTTTTCCTTCTTCATCTTTCTTCGTTTTTTGGCTCGGTGATAGTATACAGATATATTCTAATTCGCTGTGGGTGCAAGGGATCATCGATTCAGTGCATCGAGCTGTTGTTTCATCCTGGGAGGCACAAGTCATACACCGTGGTGAGGGCGAATTTGCTTTAAGGAGACAGATATTCTAGACTCGACAACGACTTCCATTCGTTTTGTGATCAATAAATATTTCGTTTTGCTAACTATTTTTTGTAGGGTTTAAATAAATTATATATATCGATATACTATTGTACTGTTTTGTTTCAAGTATTCGTTTTTGAAATAATATTCAACAATCTTAAAGCAAAAAAATTTTCGTTTACTTGATTAAAACTGATCTATTTTCAAAAGGTTAAGATGATGTATTCTCAAAACCCAACTCTGTCTATGGACGTTTATGGAGGTGCGCCTCAGAAAAATGGATCGGCTTCCGCGACTGGAGGTGCGCCTCTGATAACTGGATCGGGTTCAACCAACCACTGCTTCGATTCTGATAAGTAATTCGGTTTCGGTTTCGGTCAACCATGCGGACACATCAGAGAAATTCAACGGGCAGAATCTCAAGAGATGGCAGCAGAAGATGATGTTCTATTTAACCACTCTAGGCTTGTCTCGATTCCTCAAGGAGGAGACCAAAATATGATGAAGACAGTGACCAACAGACTTTAATGGCCATTGACGCATGGAAAACTTCTGACTATCTGTGTCGAAACTATGTGATGAATGGCCTTGCCGATTCACTGTACAACGTGTACAACAGTGCTAAATCAGCCAAAGGCATTATGGGACTACTAGATCATAAGTACAAGATCGAGGACGCCGGTGCCAAAAAGTGGATTGTTGGGTGGTTTCTTGACTACAAGATGGTGGATTCCAAGACTGTAGTCAGTCAGGTACAAGAGCTACAAGTGATCATTCATGAAATTCATGCTGAAGGAATGATCATTAGCGAATCCTTCCAAGTGGCTGCTGTGATTGAAAAATTTTCCTCCACTTGGAAAGTTTTCAAGAAATATCTCAAGCACAAGCACAAGGAGATGAGCATGGAAGATTTGATTGTTAGACTTCGCATAGAGGAAGACAACAGAGGATCAGAGAAGAAGGTAAATGATGCTGTGCCAAAGTCCAATGTTATGGAAATTGGACAGACATCCAAAAAAAGGCAACAATAGAAAGGGAACCAAGTTGGGACCTAAAGGAGGAATTGGTAAAAAGAAAGAGAAACTCCTTGGTAAATGCTACAACTGTGAAAAGATGGGACATAGGGCGGCTGACTACAGGTGTCAAAGAAACTAAATAAAAAGAATGGTAATGCAGCACATCTGATTACCGAACTAGTGTAAAATCTTGACTTATGTGCTATGATCTCCGAAGTGAACTTAGTTAGCTCAAATACCAAGGAGTGGTGGATTGACACTGGAGCAACTAGGCATATATGTGCCAATAAGTCAATGTTCATATCCTTGGTAGAAATTGATGCCGGTGAAGTACTGTATATGGGAAATGTTGCAACCTCAACTATCTTGGGCGAAGGCACGGTTGTAATATCCGCGATTTCGATTTTCGATAATTTTTTTTTTTTGGCAGGAGTCCATTTTAACGGCTCGCTTGTGACCATTTCGTCATTCTGAGAATGATTAATTCTGCACTTTTTGTCATCCGAGTTTGTTTCGGTGTCGTTTTGTTAAGTTTTGTGTTCTTAAGCGACTTTTCCATGCTTGAGTTTGATTCGTGCGAATCTTGTTCGAAAATACTGTTTCATGTTCCTTCAAAGTCCTAACTTTGTTAGACGTGTTGTGAACTTTAGTTTGGTTATTCGATCATGTATCGTGATTTTGGGGCGTTTTGGGCCATTTTGTAATTTTCCAAAGATGTGGGTATCTGCCTTTGTATTTGTTGTTTCGACTCTTTTCATGGTCGCGAGTGAGTTCGATTGGAGCTAAAGCTCTTAGTATGATCATATTCTGGAGCTTTCCGTGCGTCTCTTGAACTTGGTGTTTCGATCGGAGGAGTCCATCGTTGTAACCCGTTTTGAGAGCTCTACTATTGTGGTTTCTGGTTGCATTAGCGCACTCTAAGAATGTCATTAATGCACGCTATCGAGCAGTAGTTTTAGAGGCCAGTAGCTGTATTCAGGCCCGTTAGTGCACGCTAAGTATAGGATTAGTGCACGCTAAATAAGATCAATTTTAGAACCAGTAGGTACTAAAGTACCCCGTTAGCGCATGCTAACGGTATTGTTAGCGCATGCTATTCAGATCCAGTTATAAAAACTGGAGCAGCAGTCTTCATTTCAGGGTTTTCTTTCCTTGTTCCCTTCGGTCGGATTTTCGGCAAGGGTTTCTAGAGGCGATCCCTTGAAGTATCTTGGGTCATCAAAGCATAGATTCTGATGCTTGTTATCATCATCTAATCATCTACCAATCATTATTCTTCTCGTGAATCAAGGTATCCTCTAAAATCTTAGATTTGTAATATTTGGGGTTTGTCTCGATTTCGTGATTCTATTCCAAAATTGTTGGTTCCTTTATTGTTATCTAGTCATGTTGATCATAACCCACAGTTTAGAATTTCATTTTCATGTTTTTGTCGGGTTGATTCGTGTTCTTGGCCGTTTTGAGGGAAACCCTTAAACTTTCGTCGTTTGTTTCTTGAATTCAGCGGCTTTAAGTCGTGCTATGGAATTCATTTTCATTGTTGTTATTGTCGTTCATAGTTTATCGTCGCGGATTGGTGTTCAGCGGAGTCGTCAGATTCGTAGTCGGTTCGTGTCGCCTTACTTCGGTCGATTCTCCGCATTCGTGCGAGGCAAGTACCTTGTTCATACATTTCTTGTTTTGTGGATATGATGATCAGTGATCGTTGAAGTGTATTTGTTTGGCTATTTGAAATGAACTTTCAAAAGATTCGTTTAAACCTCGTTAAAGGCCCACTTTCAGAACGCGTGTGCATTTGTGAATGGCGTGTTTGTAATGATTAAGTGAATCCTATGGATATATTTGGTGTTGATGTTGTGCTTTGGTAATGCATATAAATACGTATGTTACCTCATTTCGGTGTATTGTTATTTGACGTTTGTGTCGTGCTAAGTATTTGTTGTCTCTGGGTGAACTGTTGGGATATCCTTGGTGCATTGTGTTATGTGTGTGAATGTGTGGACATAGGCGAGGTCTACGGTGACACATGACTTGTGATCATGTGGTTAGGATGCAACAAGTGATTGATCCAACCTTGAGAGCCTAAAAAAACTACGGTGACACATGGCTTGTGATCATGTGGTCGGGATGCAACAAGTGATTGATCCAACCGTGAGAGACTAAAAAAACCTACAGTGACACATGACTTGTGATCATGTGTTCAGGATGCAACAAGTGATTGATCCAACCGTGAGATGATGTGGCATGTGATCACGGCATTCATGGATATGATTTGGATGTGTTTTGCCAGGTCGAGTACCTTGAACGTGTTACCAAGATTTCGTATCTTGGGTGGTTATATTCTGTTGACTTTATGTCCGCCGAGGACACGTGGCGTAGGCTATGAACCCTGTGAGTTGTTGTTGGTTTTTATTTGAGAAAGTAAATCTTTGGGCTGTGAAGCAGGTAAGTTTGATGGGTGAAGTGCTTGTTCCTGTTGATGATTGAGAGAAAGGATATCCTCAATTTCAAAGTCAAATTCAAACATGGTCAATCGTAATGTAGAGAGACCCCTAAGAGAAGGATTCGATAATCCTAAATTGTTTTCCGTTAAAACTCCCGAGGTCATTTTAAAACATTTTATAAATGGTTCTCTTGATTTGTGATCTTTCGAATTTGGAAAGTTTTACTCAAACTCTTTGCCTCGGGAAGTATTTTTTGTTATGTTTGAATCTTTAAGGATTCTTGATTATTTTTATTCTTGGGATATGATTTGTATGGCTCGTATTTTTTCACTTTGTACATACACTAGGAAAATAGTGGAATTTTGCTAACCCCCGAGTAATTCGGGGGGTGGATGTCTGTATTGCATTCAGGTACGTGCAGGGTCTTAGGGAGTATAACACCGGGTTGGCACGAAGGATGATGAGTGATGATCAATACTAATCACATGGGGACCCATACGATATTGAATTGGTTTAGTTGTACTTATTTCCACTGCAGTATTTTTCCCCATTATGCGGGAACGTGTTGTATTTTGACCCCTGCGTGGGAATATATAGAGATTGAGTTGTATGTATTAATTGAAAGACCAAATCGGTTTACTGGGTCACTTTAGCCTTAAAGGCGATGTTGAGATGTTTGATTTTAGTTACCAGCCTGGTAGATCCTTGAGGAAAGGGTCTACGGCGTGTAATATCCCTGAGTGGATTGGGGGTGTTACAACGGTGATCTTGAATATGACGTCTATAAAGGAAGTGACTCTTAAACGTGTTATATGTGCCTGATATTCGCAGGAATCTTATCTCGGGTTCCTTGTTGATGAAGCATGGCTTTAGATTAGTTTTTGAGTCTGGTAAAGTTATTTTGTCAAAAAGTGGTGTGTTTATAGGCAAGGTCTGTGAGTGTTATGGGCTGGTTAAGCTCAATGTTATGACTGTCAAAAATAACGAAATGAAGAATCCTTCTGCTTACTTGCTTGAGTCTCCTAATTTATGCATGCTAGATCAGGACACGTTAATTTTAATGCAATACGTAGACTAATTGCATTAGATCACATACCAAAGTTTAAAATTGATTAAACCACAAGTGTGAAACTTGTGTAGAGGCAAAATTAACTCGATCTCCATTCGGACAAGTGGAAAGAAACACTAGGGGTGGTATACCGTACCGTACCGAATTTTTTTGTCGATACCGTATACCGTACCAAAAATTTCGGTACAACAAAATTCATACCGATACCGTACCGAAAGTTTCGGTATACCGAAATTTCGGTATGGCTTTCGGTCCATACCGATACCGTACCGAAATTTCGGTATCGGTATATACCGAACTTATCAAAATACCGAATTACCAAAATATCGAAAAAATCTTGATATACCGATATATACCGAAATACCGAATAAAAAAGATACCGAAAATATCGACATACCGATATATATATTGAAATACCGAATTTTTTTGATATCTCAGTATATACCGAAATACCGAAAATAAAAAAAATTCATACCGTTACCGTACTGAAAATTCGGTATACCGAAATTTTCGGCAATTTCGGTAATTTTTCGGTACGATAAATTCGGTATTTCGGCATTTCGGTATATTTTGACACCTCTAAGAAACACCAAACCTTTGGAATTAATACATAGCGACCTATGTGATTTGAAGTTTGTTCAAACTAGAGGTGGAAACAAATATTTTATTCGTGGATGATTGTACTAAATTTTGCTATGTATATTTGCTTAAAAGCAAAGACGAAGCTATAGAGAAGTTCATTCTTTATAAAACAGAAGTTGAGAATCAATTGAATGCAAAGATAAAAGTTTTGAGTAGTGATCGTGGAGGTGAATACGTGGAACCTTTCGGCGAATATTGTTCGCAACATGGGATTATTCATGAAGTCATTGGCCCATATGCACCACAGTCAAATGACGTGGCGGAACATAAGAATCACACTTTGAAATAGATGATGAATGCGATATTACTAAATTCAGGTCTGCCGCAAAATATGTGGGGAGAAGCCATCTTAACGGCGAATTATCTCTTAAACAAGATATACCGTAAGAACGGGGGCAAAACTCCTTATGAATTGTGGAAAGGAGTCAAGCCTTTCTACAATTACATGAAAGTGTGGGGGTGTCTAGCAAAGGTGTTGATACATACACCTAAGAAAGTCAAAATAGGCCCAAAAACGATGGACTGCATTTTCATGAGAAAACTTAATATCAAATTTGTGGTCCGACAGTAGAAAGTCCATCTTAATTATACTAATATATTTATGATTTGGTATTACCGAAATCACACAATTCAACTCTAATAAGAAGAATATACGAATTGGAATCAATAAATAAATAATTCTAATATCGGCCTAACGTCAAGCCAAGCTTTCCTGTCCTGACAGTAGAAAAGGAAGAATATACGAATTGGAATTAATAAATATGAACAAAAAAATAATTCTAATATCGACCTAACGTCATGCCAATTTTTCCTGGCCTGACAGCAAAAAAGCCTACTCTCCAAGCAAAATACTCATTTATCCACCTTTTTCGGGTTTCAATCTTGATGTGTTTTACAAATTGCGTGGGTTTACGTTGTATATAAATAAAAATAAGTCATGTTACCTCACATGTGTGTTTAAAAATGACAAGATTACCTCCTTGTATAAATTAAATATGCACATTATCTAGATCGATATGTTATTTATCTGTGTTTTTAAAAAGGTGCATTCCACCTCCTCTATTGTCTTGTGCACAAGGAGGTGATTCGCATCGTTTGGATAAACTACAGAAATATAATCTGTAATTCTTTTTAGAATACATGAGATAATGTGATTATTTAATTTAAACAAAGGACAATCATCGTATTTAAAAAAAACATAGTGGAGTAATATGATTATTTGACATGTACATAAAGTAAACGCTTCGTTTTGTAAAACACAAGGATAATCTATCATTCAACCTATCTTTTCTAAATTAACATTTTGGACCCACAAAAATTAATCCGCACATTTGTTTACGTAAACAATCAAATTACCATCTAAAATTGGATCTGAAATTTGATTTATTTGTCCTATCCAATAATTAACTACCAACATTGGAAGATTTTGGATTCAGTTTTGAAGATTTTGGAGGAGCCTAGTAGAGAGGAGGGTGTCATTGCCGTTCGTTAGGGCGATCCAAGACATGTATTCCCAAAGCTAGGACGTACGTTAGGACCCAGCTGGTGACATCCAGTATTTTCCGATTGAGATAGGGCTACACCAGGGGTCGGCGCTAAGCCCTCTTCTCTTCGCTCTGATCCTTGACGTCATTTCACGGGGGATACAAGATGGCGTCCCGTGGTGCATGCTTTTTGCTGATGACATTGTGTTGGTGGCGGAGTCGAGGAGGGAGGTGAACTCGAAGTTGGAGCTATGGAGGTCTAAGTTAGAATCCCAGGGCTTGCGTGTGAGCCGGTCTAAGACAGAGTATCTCTGGTGTAACTTTAGTGGTGAGGCCAACGAGGAAGATGTAGAGGTTATGATTGCGGATCAGATCGTTCCCCGTACGGATAAGTTCAAGTATTTGGGTTCAATCATTCAGAAGGAAGGTGAGTGTGAAGATGATGTCACTCATCGCATCAAGGCGGGGTGGCTAAGGTGGAGAGCAGCGACGGGGTCCTGTGCGACAAGAAAGTCCCTCTAAAGTTGAAGGGTAAATTCTATAGAGCGGCAATCCGACCTGCAATGTTGTATGGCTCTGAATGTTGGGCGATGAAGAAGTCGCTTGAGAGCAAGTTGGAAGCGGCTGAAATGAGAATGTTACGCTGGTCGTGTGGTCGCACAATGTTAGAAGGAACGCGCTAGAAGTGACGCCCATTTCAGCGAAAGTTAGGGAAGGGAGATTGAGATGGTTTGACCACGTCCGCAGGAGGCAGGCATCTGCTCCGGTGAGGAGGGTCGAGAGTTTAGTAGTTGTCGGGGAGAAGAGGAGAGGCAGACCAAGGAGGACGTGGGAGGAGCAGCTGAGATTAGATTTGAAGGCCTTAAACCTTTCCGAGACCATGACTGTTGATAGGTGCGCTTGGAGGCGCCAGATCAGAGTTATTGATTCTTTAGTTGGGAGTGGTGCTGTAGTTGAGAGCCTCAGGGTTGGGTTGTCTCGGTTAGCTTTGACCTAGAGCATTGCATTTTTACATTTTTTGTATATTTTATCCTATTGCCTTTTGCGTGTGGTGTATTTTTGACAGGGAGCTGTACGCGGAGTCAACCTCTCTTCTGTTTGAGCAGCGTTCATCGGGAGTGATGTAGCCAAATTCCTTTTAGGTAAGTCCCATGTGGATTAAGCCATGGGCTCATGTATGGTATTGAGTTTTTTCGTATCATATGCTTCCCTTTGTATTTTTCACTCAATATGTTGTTGTGCACTAAGCTGACGGTCTTCATGGAAACAGCCTCCCTACCGTAATAGGTAGGGGCATGGTCTGCGTACATCTTACCCTCCTCAGACCCTGCTCTGAGTGGGATATACTGGGTATGTTTGGTTTGATTTGGTTTGGTTTTGAAGATTTTGGATTCATTTGTTAATGTATTGAAAAAGTAAATTTGAAGAGAAGCCTGGAGACGATTTTCTTTTTTTTTACAATATTCAAATGAAAAGTTTGTGACGAGAAAGTGAACAAGGCAAATTTCCTTTTTTTCTGCCAATGCCCGCAAAGCATTATACAGGAGAAAACCTTTAGAACGTAAATAGTACAGCCTTACATGAAAAGAACCCTGCATATACATAAACATGTAAAGAGATTGACTACGGTGGAAAGTCCCTTAATGGTGAAATCTAGAAATCAATTGCATTATTAAGCAATTTCATTGCATATTTGTTATTATTTGTTGCATCAAGCTGGTCGCTAGTATATGCAATAATAATGCAATAAAAAAAATACATAAATACATATAATTCCACTTATCTACAGCCGTTAGATCACTAATATCACTGGCCTACAAAAGTTTCTAAATTTCACAAGATAATTAGTTTTCATATGATCTATTTCCTACATATATATATATATACATATACATACGGGGACGGGGATTTATGTAAATATAAAAATAATATTTATGCATATATAAATTAGATATTAAAAATAACTATGTATATATTTGGGCAAACGAGGTTTAACTAATAATTTGCCAAATATAATTTTCTAGTAAAAATAATATAATTCATTTTGGCCAACTCAATAGATGACCAAATTAACGTGGTGGTGTAAAATAATTATGGCTAAAATACATATTTATGTTAAATATTTATTTAGTTATTCACTGAGTCGAATGTCATTTAAAATCAAGATGGGATAAAAGAGTATAAAAATACCACATGTGAGAGAGTTAACGTGGTGCTCCGGATGCGTAACGGTATTATATAAATATAATTAAATTATTTTTTTAATCAAATTTATTAATGCAAAAAACTCGCCAATTTATTAGTTAGTCTCAGCCATTCAGAGTTCTTCACCGCGGCAGAACACAACAAAAAATTAAAAAGATGAGGCAAGGATTCAGCCACTCGAACTCGTTTATAATTTATATAACCGTACTCATCTGATATCTGACTTAAAGATGAATTTACTACGCGTTTTCATCCCAAACCCATATAGTGATATCGGAAACAATACAACTAGGCTTCATCAATCTGAAATCCATTTAGATATTATATACCTATACCCGTCTCAAACTCAATTAAGAAAATAATTTTAGCACATGTTTCCTCGCAAATCTATATAGCTATATGCACTAATTTCACAAATCTACTAAAATATATAAAATCTAAATAATTAAATTTAAATTGTTACAATAATTGGTGTTACGTTGACTTCAAAAAAATTCAAATTATTTTATGTTGATACATAGATTAAGTTAAACATCAATAAGTTAGCCAAATTAATTTTTTAATAAAAATATTTATTTGGCCAAATTAATAATTGGTCAAATTATATTTTGAGAAATATGATGGTAAAATAAATATTGATTATATTAATGCATTACCCAAATCTATGAAAACTTGTAAAATCTACATAATCAAATATAACTTGTTATAATGCTTGGTTGTTGTGTTTGACTGTTAAAAAATTAAGTTCACACATTGATAAATTGGATAAATTAAATTAAATAAAATAAGAATTGTCAAAAAAAATAAGATTATTTATTTGGCTAACAATTATTGGCAAAAATTCATTTTAAATAAAAATAACAATATTTATTTAGCCAACTCAATAATTGATCAAATTAATTGCATATGAGAAATGTGATTGTAAAATACAAATTAACCATATATATATATATATAAGTAAAACTATTTATTTCGTCAACACAAAAAACGGACCCAATTAATATTAAGCAAATTTGTTATGTCTAGACAAAAATATTGACCAAATTAAGTTTTTCAATAAAATAATATTATTAACTGGTGGTGCAAAACAATTGTGAGGTGCAAAAATACATATTGATTATGAGTATATATTTAGGTTATCCAATTGATGGAGTCTCTTTTAAAATCAATGTGAGTTAAATTTGTATATAAATACTATTAATACAAACCTAACAATTGGCCAAATTAAGTTTCAACATAAATAAAATGATCCATTTGGCTTAATAATCAGTCAAATTAATATTAGCCAAAGTATTTTTTCTCAATAAAAATAAAACTATTAAACGTGCAAAATAATTATGGAGTCAAAAATAACACTGATTTTAAATATTGATTTTCTCCAATCTCATTTCAGATCGATGTGTTAATTTTAGATATATATGATTAATGCAAATTCGATAATTGGTCAAATTAGATTCTGAAATAAAAATAAAGTAATTTATTTAGTAAGCGATATTATTAATATTGACCAAATTAAATTTTTCTATTGAAATAAAACTACTAAATAAAACAGACGTGAGATTCAAATTTTAGACAAATAAATTAATGTAAACTTAATAATTGATCAAATTAAATTTTTACAAAAAAATTTAACTATTTATTTGTCCAACTTAAAATTTGGCCAAATTAAATATAATAAAAATAAAATTCTTAAGTTTGTGTGTGAAATATAAATATGGAGTTGAAAAATAATATTGAAGTTCTATTTTAAATCGATATGGGATTGAAGACACTGAATTCTATTTATTTAGATTTTCTACCCGTTAAGTACCATTTTAAATCGATGCGGGATTCAAGATTTTAGATAAATAGAAATACAAAATTAAGATAATGTCACATAGGAGAGAGAGTTAATGTGGTGCTTCAATTTCGTAACACTATTATATATATTTTTTCAATTATTATAAAACTACTAAATAAAATATATGTGAGATTCAAATTTTAGACAAATAAAATAAATGTAAATTTAAAAATTGACCCAATTAAAATTCACTAAAAATTTAAACTATTTATTTGTCCAACTTAATAATTGCCCAAATTAAGCACAATAAAAATAATATTATTAAGTTTGTGTGTAAAATACCTATGTGGTTGAAAAATACACATTGAAATCTAGGTATTTATTTAGGTTCTCTGTTGGTGGAGTTCTATTTAAATCGATGTGGGATTCAAGATATTGAATTCTATTTATTTAGGTTGTCAATTGGTTAAGTACCATTATAAATTGAGGTGGATTCAAGATTTTAGATAAATAAAAATCCAAAATTAAGAGAATACCACATAGGAGAGAGAGAATTAATCTAATGCTTAGAATCCGTAATGTTATTATATATAGATGTGTCTATTTAATTTAAACAAAGGTCAATCGTCCTATTTTTTAAAAAAAAACATAGTGAAGTAATATGACTATTTGACATGTACATAAAGTAAACGGTTAGTTTTGTAAAACACAAGGATAATCTAGGGGATTACTAAACACCGCCCTAAATTACTAGACACCGCCCTTAAAAATTACTTTTTTGCTCATTTGACAATCTTTCATTATTTCTATCCAACACACAATTCTTTATCAACACACAAGTTTTTCAAATTAAAATCTAGAAGCAATTTTTCATTTAATCTACCCAATACACAATCAAATATATATCGTCAATATCATCGACAACCACGAAAATGGGCGAGAATTCAAATCTGGAGGTAATTTTTTGGAGAAAATGACGCAGGCGTCTGAATATTCCGCCTGACCCATGGCCCGGGCGTCCACAAATTCCGCTTAGACCATGGTACAGGCGTCTGCAACGGACGCCCAGTCCTTGGTCTAGGCGTATAGACCAGACGCCTGGACCACAGTCTTGGCGTCCGTCTGAGATGCACCATGATGGTCTCGGCGTCCGATTCGACGCTTGTACCATGGTCGGCCCATGCGACGCCTCGCCATGGTCCAGCAATTCTTCGACGCTGTCGCTTTTTGCATGATTTTAAATTTTAATAATAATATTATTGGTATTATTATTAACATTCTGTCAATTAAAAATTTCAGGTTATATTGGAAGAATTTCAAGGTGACGGCGTTGATTATAGTGGTTATTTCATCAATGACGAAATATTCGATAGTGATTGTGATGCGATTGGTTGGGCGAAAAAATTGCTCTTCAAATTGGTTTCGAGTTGATCATTTCATCGTACAAGAATAAAGGAAAGATAAAGCTATTGAGATATAACCGTGGTGAACGATACAGAGGGGTATTGAGAGATTTAGATGCCACTGCTCGAAAGGACACAAAGACGAAAGTATGCAACTGTACATTTCAGATAAAGGCCGAATAATTGCATGACTTGAGTGGTTGGATAATCAGACCAATGTCTGGGAGCAACGGTATGCACAATCACTCATTTATTGTATATCCGGAGAGGCATCGTCAAATGAGTGGACTGAGTAAATCGTCGCGGATTGGTGTTCAGCGGAGTCGGCAGATTCATAGTCGGTTCGTGTCGCCTTACTTCGGTCGATTCTCCGCATTCGTGCTAGGCAAGTACCTTGTTCATACATTTCTTGTTTTGTGGATATGATGATCAGTGATCGTTGAAGTGTATTTGTTTGGTTGTTTGAAATGAACTTTCAAAAGATTCGTTTAAACCTCGTTAAAGGCTCACTTTCAGAACGCGTGTGCATTTGTGAATGGCGTGTTTGTAATGATTAAGTGAATCCTATGGATATGTTTGGTGTTGATGTTGTGCTTTGATAATGCATATAAATACGTATGTTACCTCATTTCGGTGCATTGTTATTTGACGTTTGTGTCGTGCGAAGTGTAACACCCCAATTCACAAATGGGACATTACACGCCGTAGAACCCTCGTGAGGTCTACCAGGCTAACTCATGACACATAAACCACAATGAAATCCCGTAAGATGCACTCAAAAAGTAAATAAGGCTGTGGCCTCGGCCAAAATATTTTAACGGAGTACAAGAAGCATAAGTTAAATACCCATTCATTGCCCACGCAGGGGACTTAAACCAAGTTTAAATGTAATCAGTCTAACTCCAGTACTCAACAAATGCAATGACAAAGCATAAAAATACAGACTCGAGCCACATCATCATGCCAGCCCATCCTTTGCGTGCGCATCCCGTGCCAGCTCCTCAACTCGACCAGTACCTGAAATGCATAAGACGCATTTCCCCCATTTAAGGGGTTAGCATTCGAATAGCTAGTGCAAGTAAACGATTACACAACATTATATACATACGAAATTCAACGCAAACAAACCATTTAGGGAAAATATTTGCAATCAATATTCCGGAATATCACATTTACATTTAAAAAGAGTATATCCTCAAGTTTCCGCACCAAAACCATACACGCTTGGTAACTCGCGACCGTACCCATTAGTATCGGCCCCCAGAGGTCCCGTCGAACCGTCCCCGGGTGAGAAACCACTTCCACAGCCGTACCCATTAGTATCGGCCCCCAGAGGTCCCGTCGAACCGTCCCCAGGTGGAAGAACATCAACACACGCACCCAAGTCCACTTCCGTGGCCGTACCCATTAGTATCGGCCCCCAGAGGCCACATGCCATCCCCGGGTGGAAGAGCAACAATCACATTCATTCAACAATACCGTTTACGTCATTCGCATCAAAACCATACACACATAACGGAATGTAATACATGTACTTGCCTTGGATAACACGATGCGAAGAAAACGGTGGAAGGAAAAGGTTTCGGTCCGAACAATCTTCACAAATCCGATCCTAACAACAATAGAGACTCAATCAACTACAATCCCACTGAGAAATCATGAATTAATCGGCGTTCTACCCTAAGGGACAATACGCCGAACACTATGAAGGTATAAGGTTCAAATTCGATCAATGAAGGGAAAACTTGGAATTGATCCGCTAAAGTTCTAGGAAAACATAAAACCACGATTACCCAACTATAATTCATCATCAATCGAAGCAAAAACGAAAGGAGAAACGAATAATAGCCAAGAACCCTAAAATTAGGTATAATATCAAAATACCTCAATTCAACAATGGAATGGTGGAAGGAAGATGATTGATTCGTGCTACTAACTCCAATTCCGAGTTATATGCTGATAGAATGAAATATCCGACTCGAATAGCCCAAAATCGCCGTGAAGGAGTGGAGAGCCGAGAGGAAAAGAGAAAATGGGGTTAAAACCCGTGTTTGTCCTATTTATACTGGACAGAACACGGCCCAACAAACGGCCCAAATAGCGCCGTGTTCAGCGCCGTATTGCGGGTCAGCGGGCGACCCCTGTGCGACACGGCGCAGAATGCCGCGGGTCTTGTGCCGTTTTGTACAGGTCAGGCCAGACAGCCTCTTGACACAAGACAATGCTACCATAACCAAAAAAGACGATAAACCAAAACACGATATGCCGACCCAACGGTCCGAGGAAATTACATGCAACGAAAAACAATATCCAATAACCCGAAACGGTCCGAGGTACACAACCAAAATCGAACAAGGAACAATTTCCCTAAACTTATAGGAATTTACAAAACGACCTAAACGTCCGAAATTCACGATACAATGTCGGATTAACAATCCGAAACTCACAACATGCGCAACTCAACCAAACGAACATGTGGAAATAGAGAAATAATGAATTCGAACGAGTTTTACGAGAATCGAGCGTACATGCGATAAAACATAGTTCGAGACGAAAATACACAAAAACATCACCGGAACTCGTCCAAATGGAAAAACTCAAAGAACAAAATAGATTCAGAATCCCAAAACTGTGACAAGCGAGTCGTCCGAAACGAACATACACCAAAAACAGAAATTACCAAAAATAAAAAGTACGGATATTACATTCTCTTCCCCTAAAAATAAGTTTCGTCCCGAAACTTACAACGCAAATAACTAGGGGTATCTCGACCTCATACTTTCTCCCGTCTCCCACGTGGCTTCCTCGGATCCATGCCTCGACCATTGCACTTTAACCAAAGGAATGGTTTTGTGCCTGAGTTGTTTCACCCGACGCTCTAAGATCTGAATCGGCCTCTCCTCGAAGGTAATGTCGGGCCCCAACTCGATCTCTCCAAAATCGATAATATGGCTAGGGTCCGGTATGTACTTCCTAAGTTGGGAAACATGAAATACGCTATGCACGTGGCTCAGGGACGGTGGCAAGCCTAACCGATACGCAAGCTCTCCAACTCTCTCTAGAACCTCGAATGGCCCAATAAATCTCGGACTAAGTTTACCCTTCCGACCGAAGCGGTAAACTCCCCGTGTCGGCGACACCTTAAGCAACACATGGTCTCCCACCTCAAACTCCAACGGCCGACGACGTGTATCGGCATAAGACTTCTGTCGACTCTGGGCCGTCAACATCCTATCGCGAATCAAAGCAATCTTCTCTCTCGTCTCAACTACCGTATCAGGCTCGGTGCCAATTAGCTCGGATGTATCATCCCAACACAACGGCGATATGCACTTCCTACCATACAGTGCCTCAAATGGTGCCATTTTGATCGAGGCGTGCCAACTATTGTTGTACGTGCATTCGATCAATGGCAAGTGCGACTCCCAATCATCCTTCCAATCTAAAGCACAGGCTCGCAACATATCCTCTAGCGTCTGTATCGTCCGCTCAGACTGTACGTCTATCTGAGGGTGGTAGGATGTACTGAGTCTCAACTCGGTCCCCAATGCTCTATGAACGGCCTGCCAAAAATGTGATATAAACCGGCCATCACGATCCAAAACAATACTCTTAGGGGTCCCATGCAACCTCACGATCTCCGCAATGAACACTCGCGCTAGTCTCTCTGGCCCCCAAGTGTCCTTAATACCCATAAAATGAGCTGATTTGGTTAGTCGATCGACAACGACCCAAATCATGTTCATTTCAGTCCGAGTCTTAGGCATACTGGTAATGAAATCCATAGAAATATCCCCCCGTTTCCACTCCGGGATAGGAAGTGGTCGCAAAAGCCCCGCGGCTCGCTGATGCTCGATCTTAACCTGCTGACAGGTCAAACACCTCGACACAAACTCGCTAACGCCTATCTTCAAATTACTCCACCAGTAGTTACTCCTCACATCCTTGTACATTTTGCTCGTACCAGGATGTATGGAGTAAGGTGTGGTATGAGCTTCACTCAAGACCTTCTATCTCAGCTCAATAACACTCGGTACACATAGTCTGCCGCGAAATCTCAAAACTCCATCATCCTGAACCACAAATCCAGGGGATTTCCCTTTCCTCACATCCTCCCTCAACTGGACCAAAAACGGATCATCATACTGTTTCATCTTGATATCATCAGTCAAGGACGAAGTGATCTCTAATGCACATAACTAACCTTGAACTGTCTGAACCCAAACCTCGATATTCTGACAAATAAAATCCCGCTGGATCCTACTCTGTGGTGTAAGTACCTCTAACATCTGTAACGCCATCGGCTTTCGGCTCAATGCATCAGCCACTACGTTAGCCTTACCCGGATGATAAAGTATCTCGAGGTCGTAATCTTTAATTAGCTCCAACCACCTACGCTGTCTCATATTCAACTCTTTCTGACTGAAGATATACTTCAAACTCTTGTGATCCGTAAAAATCTTACACGACGTCCCATAGAGATAATGCCTACAGATCTTTAAGGCAAAAACAACCGCAGCTAACTCCAAATCGTGCGTGGGGTAATTCACCTCATAAGGTTTCAACTGGCGGGATTCATAAGCAATAACCCTATCTCTCTGCATCAAAACACATCCGAGCCCGAGGCCCGAAGCATCACTATATAGCACGAAATCTTCGTTCCCCTGAGGCAACGCTAACACGGGTGCGGTAGTTAGTCGTCTCTTCAACTCGTCAAAACTATCCTGTCTGTCTGCGGTCCACTCGAATTTCTGAGTCTTCTGGAGCAACTGAGTGATTGGTCTAGCAATCTTATAAAATACCTCAACAAATCTACGGTAATAGCCGGCAAGACCCAGAAAACTCCTCACCTCCTTCACATTCTTAGGCGGCTCCCAAGCCATCACTGCCTCTATCTTCTGCGGATCTACCGGAACTCCCTCTGCTGAAATCACATGCACGAGGAACATCACTTCCTCGAGCCAAAACTCACACTTAGAGAGCTTCGCATACAACTACTTGGCTCTTAGAATGTCTAATACGATCCGGAGATGTAAGGCGTGCTCCTCCCGACTCCGTGAATAGATAAGAATGTCATCGATAAAGACGACTACGAATTTGTCCAGATACTCAATAAAAACTTTGTTCATCAACTGCATGAACACTGCTGGGGCATTGGTTAGCCCGAAAGGCATAACCAAAAACTCGTAATGGCCATATCTCGTCCGAAAGGCAGCTTTCGGTATAACACCGTCCCGAATCCTCAACTGGTAGTAGCCCGATCGTAAATCAATCTTCGAAAAGACTGTCGCTCCCTGAAGCTGATCAAATAAATTGTCGATCCTGGGCAAAGGGTATTTGTTTTTGATGGTCAACTTGTTTAATTCTCGATAATCAATGCATAAACGAAGCAATCCATCCTTCTTCTTAACAAAAAGTACAGGCGCACCCCAAGGCAATGCACTCGGTCGAATATACCCTTTATCTAACAAGTCTCCCAACTGTTTCTTCAACTCTAACATCTCTGACGGTGCCATACGGTACGGCGCTCGAGAAATAGGGGCCGCATTCGGCTCAAGATCAATAGGAAACTCAACCTCTCACTGCAGTGGCAATCCCAGCAAGTCATATGGAAATACGTCGGGATATTCACTAACAACTGGATTTGACGACAAATAAACTCCACCCTCTTCCGCCTTCAGATCATAACACCATTAGCCGACACAACCCTGGTTCAGAAGTTTTATCGCCTTCAAGGCGCTAATCATACTCCCCGATCTACCCGGCTTACAACCGACGAGAGTGTAACACCCCCAAGACGATCAGGGCATATTACAGTACCGTGGACCCCACACTGTGGAATCCACCAGGCTAACGTACTAACAAGACAGTCAACAAATACATACAATCATTAACAAAACGACAATTCAGTTAAAAGACTAAAATCCGACACATACAATCTGACATCAAATCCATATCCCAAAACGGGAACACAACATTAATAAATTCAAAAAGGAAGTACTCGAGTACTTAAACCAATTTCATAATACAGAAATCCCAAAACAAGACATCAATAATAACCGACAGACAGAACACCAATAATCAACTACTGGACAGTATCATGCTTGCCCATCATCCTCATACGGCTCGAGTGCTCGTTTGTCCCCATGATCGACACCTGAAATACAAAAAGTATTTCCCCCATTTAAGGGGTTAGCGACAACTGCTAGTGCAAGTACAATCCATTTGAACTACATTCTAATCAGATGAATATATGTGCCAAAAATCACTTTAGAAAATATTTTATATTCCGGAATATTTGCAATGTACAGTCACAAAACACATTATCCCCAACAATCATAATTCAAAGTTAACCTTGGTACGAGACTCACGGCCACCGTACCCCACAGAGCCCCGTCGGACATCCCTGGGTGGTTAACCACAGTTCGTGATACGCACACACACGGCAATACGTATCCCTAGTGGCCCCGTCGGACCGTCCCTAGGTGAACATACACATATCCATCCACAACAACCACGATACATCCATAATTCAAATACTAGAACATGTAAACAAATGTAAAGTACTTGCCTTTGCGACATCTTCGAAGAATGAGAAGTGAAAACTGACTACGGACGATCCGAATGGAAAACGATGGTTCCTAAACGAAGAATTAGCACAACTCAGTCCTAAAGGACATCAATAATCGAAAGGAATACTCCCATAACCCCGATTACATGCTACGACAATGAACGATCAATCGATACGGGCGAGGGTTTACACAAAATCTCCCCGTATTGATAATTCACGGATTAAAATCAAGAAAAATTGATATGGAATCACCCAATAACCATACTCGGTAGGGAATATCATAACATAATTGAACAATTTGGAACTAATCCCTAGAATCCCGAAAACCCCCAAATTCGTCAAAGTTAGGGTTCTTGAGGAAATACCTTGGATTCGACTGATGGAGAATGATAATGTTGTAGATTAATCTCCCTTGGTACACAATAATAAATCTCTAGAGGAAATTCACGGATTGCTCTGGAAAAATCGCTCCAAAGGCGTTCGAGAACACTCACGACGCGATAAGGTTTGAAGAAGAATGAAAAGAAACGACTCAGGTTAAGTCAGGTTTAAAACGCTGACAGCGCATTACGTACGTTAACACAAGCTGTTAACGTACGTTATGATGGTTACGTACGTAACCCAATACTGGTTAACGTATGTATCAAATGTCTGTACTGAATTGGGAAAGGTCATAACGTACGTTATGGATCATGCATAACGTACGTTATGCGCATGCGAATCGATCTTGAACACATTCGCATAGTCGATTCAACGACGAACCACAACACGAGGATAGAATCAAAAGTGTAAATAAGAGGTATTCATAACAACGAAGCTGAGTGTTCAACAGTAAATGCACTTCCAACTACCGAGGAATCTAAAATACGACAAGAAGATGAATTTCCCTAAACTTATAGGAAATTACAAAAATGGCCCAAGTGTTCGAAAATCACGAAACGACGTCGGATTTACAAACCGAAAGTCTCAACACGACCAACTCAATCATACGAACTTGCACAAACCAAGAAACAACGAAAACGAATGAGCTTTACGAGAATCGAACGATCATACGGCAAAACATATCATAAAATGAAATCACGTGAAAACATCACCAAAACTCGTCCAAATGAAAAAACTCCAAGAATAAAGTAGATTCACAATGTCGAAACGGTTATAAGCGAGTCGATAAAAATAGACATACACCAAAAATGGAAACTGCTAAAAATGGAAAGTTACGGATATTACATTCTCCCCCTCTAGAATAAAGTTTCGTCCCGAAACTTAAGAATCAAAAAGCTCGGGGTGCCTCGAACGCATATCCTCCTCTAACTCCCACGTCGCTTCTTCTACTCCGTGCCTCGACCATTGCACCTTAACCAAAGGAATGGTTTTGTGCCTTAACTGCTTGTCTCGACGCTCCAAAATCCTGACGGGCCTCTCCTCAAACGTAACATCTTTCTCGATCTCCACGTCTCCAAAATCAATAATGTGGGACGGGTCCGGAACGTACTTCCTCAACTAGGAAACGTGAAATATGCTATGAACATGACTTAGCGACGGAGGCAAAGCTAAACGGTATGCCAACTCGCCGACTCTCTCCAATATCTCGAAAGGCCCAATATATCTCGGGCTGAGCTTCCCCTTTTTCCCAATACGGAAAACTCCCTTCGTCGGAGACACTCTCAACAGAACATGATCTCCCACCTCAAACTCCAAAGGTCGACGCCTAACATCCGCATAAGACTTTTGTCGACTCTGAGCAGCCAACATTCTCTTTCTAATCAACTCAACTTTCTCCATCGTCTCTAACACGAGGTCTGGCTCGGTGCCAACCAAATCGGATGGCTCATCCCAACATATCGATGATCGAAAACGTCGGCCATAAAGTGCCTCATACGGTGCCGTCTTAATCGACGCGTGCCCGCTATTATTATAAGTAAACTCAATTAAGGCCAGATGTTCCTCCCAGTCACCACTCCAATCTAACGTACACGCGCGCAATATATCCTCGAATGTCTGAAAAGTACGCTCGGACTGCCCATCTGTCTAGGGGTGGAAAGAAGTGCTCAAACGTAACTGTGTCCCCAATGCTTTATGTACCGCCTACCAAAAATGCGATACAAATCGGCCATCTCTGTCCGAAATAATGGTCTTCGGCGTACCATGAAGTCTCACTATCTGCGCGATTAAAATACGAGCCAATTTTTCTGGACCCCAAGTATCCTTGATGCCCAGAAAATGCGCCGACTTAGTCAGTCGGTCTACAATCACCCACACCATATTCATACCAGTCTTCATCCTCGGTAAACCCGTGACAAAATCCATAGAGATATCCTCCCACTTCCACTCCGGGACGGGAAGTGGTTTCAACAACCCGGCTGGCCGCTGATGCTCAATCTTGACTTGTTCACAAGTCAAACACTTAGCCACAAACTGAACTACCTCATTCTTCATGTCGTTCCACCATAAATTTTTCCTCAAATCTTTATACATTTTACTCGAGCCCGGATGGACTGAGTAAGGTGACACATGAGTCTCTCGCATAATACTCTGCCTCAATTCCGAGTCGTTCGGAAGACACAACCGACCTCGGAATCTCAACACACCGTCCTCATGAATAACGAATCCCGGGGCTTTCCCCCTCCCTACACTCTCTCGAAGCTGACTAAACATCGGGTCCTCCAACTGTCCCGATTTAATGTCATCGACCAGAGATGAAGAAATCTCAAAAGTACGCAATTGTCCGGAACTCTTTGGCCGTACAATCTCAACACTCAACCTCATCAACTCCTGCTGAAGCTCCGGCTGAGCCGTAAGTAAATCAAGCGCCCGAAGCGATATCGATTTCCAGCTCAAGGCATCTGCTACCACGTTAGCCTTGCCCGGATGATAAAAGATCTCGAGATCGTAATCCTTAATCAACTCCAACCATCTCCCCTGTCTCATATTAAGCTCTTTCTGCGTAAAAATGTACTTCAGGCTCTTGTGATCGGTGAAAATCTGACACAACGAGCCATACAAGTAATGACGCCAGATCTTCAATGCAAATACAACTGCGGCCAACTCAAGATCATGCGTAGGGTAATTCAACTCGTACGGTTTCAACTGACGGGAAGCGTAGGCAATCGTCCTCCCGTGCTGCATAAGTACACATCCAAGCCCTTGGCCCGATGCATCACTAAAAACCGAGAAACCCTCATTACCACTCGGTAGAGCCAAAACAGGAGCGGTCGTCAACCGCTTCTTCAACTCCTCAAAACTATTCTGTCTCTCATCGGTCCACACAAATTTCTCTGACTTCTGTAACAAATGAGTCAGCGGTCGAGCGAGCTTAGATAACCCCTCGATGAATCTACGGTAATATCCGGCCAAACCCAGAAAACTGTGGACCTCCTTCACGTTCTTTGGCGGCGCCCAATCCAACACTACCTATACCTTATGTGGGTCCACACGAACACCCTCGGCCGAGATCACATGACCAAGAAACATAACCTACCGCAACCAAAACTCACATTTTGAGAACTTCACAAAAAGATGCTGAGTTCTCAAAATATCTAACACGATATGCAAATGACGGGCGTGCTCCTCCTCGCTCCTCGAGTAAATCAGGATGTCATCGATAAAAATGACTACACACTTATCGAGGTACTCGATAAAGACTTTGTTCATAAGCTGCATGCACACGGCTGGTGCGTTGGTTAGCCCAAAAGGCATAACCACAAACTCGTAGTGACCGTATCTCGTCCGAAAGGCCGTCTTCGGAATGTCAGAATCTTTCACTCGGAGCTGATAATACCCCGATCTCAAATCAATCTTCGAAAATACGGTTGCCCCTTGCAACTGATCAAACAAGTCATCAATCCTCGGGAGTGGATACTTGTTTTTAATGGTCACTTTGTTCAACTCTCGATAGTCAATACACAAACGAAGTGACCCATCCTTCTTCTTTACAAATAGGACCGGTGCGCCCCAAGGCGAAGCGCTCGGTCGAATATATCCCATGTCTAGCAACTCTCCCAACTGTTTTTTCAGCTCCAGCATCTCGGCAGGCGCCATACGATATGGCGTCTTAGAAATTGGTGCCGCACTCGGCTCTAAATCGACGGTAAACTCAACCTCTCGGTCCGGCGGAAAACCCGGCAACTCATCTGGAAAGACGTCTGGATACTCACTCACTACCGGAATAGACGAGAGCTCGACTCCACCTTCTTCCGATCTCAAGGCATAACACCAATAACCCATGCAACCTCCCCGAAGAAGTCTCACCGCCTTCAAGGCGCTGATCCAGAATCTCTGGCTACTCCGCTTACGTCCCACAAAAGAATGCTCGGTACCGTCAGAAGCTAACATCAAAACGGTTATCGTTCTATAATTCATGATCGCCCCATGACGGTCCAGCCAATCCTCACCAAGAATCAAATCTTCATCTTTAATATATACTGCGATCAGATTAGAAAGCCAATCCCTCCCCGCGATACTCACAGCAAAATCTCTAATCTCACGATCCCCCACAATGCTATCCCCACTCGGAAGTTTAACAACAAAAGGCTCACAAGCAACTAGGCAATCAACATGCAGACGATGCACACAATCCATAGATATAAAAGAATGCGTAGCACCAGAATCGAATAATACGGAAACAGGATGGTCAAGGATGTGAACGGTACCTGTAGCCACCGTCGCGTCGGGATCTCCGGCTCGCCTCATCTCATACACACGGGGCGGGACAGACCCCGCACTAGAAGCTCCCCCTCTAGAAGGCTGCCCACGTCCTCGACCTCTACCAAAACTCTGCTGCGGCTGAGGAACTTTCGGTGTCTGATTCACACTCGGCTCTCCCGCAGTTGGGGCTGATATCTGAATAACTGGAGCCCGAGCTGCATCCGTACAAAACTTAGCACGATGACCCATTCGACCACACGCAAGACACTAAATCGGAGGCCTATCACACTCACTCATCATGTGGCCCGGACGATTACATTTGAAGCACGTAGGACCACGAACGGAACCAGTAGGAGCAGACCTAGAACCGTTTCCTCGCCCAACTGACGGCGACTGACTCCCGAAGACTCGCGAACCAGACTGAGCCTTCGGATACCCTCCAGACTTGACTCCCGAAAACTAACCGGAGGTCTTCTGCTTCTTTCCTTCAGTTGCCGTCTCTGTCGCAGAAAACGACATCTCGTAAGCCATCGCCTTATTCTGATACTCTTTCAAAGTCGTGCACCCCAGACCAGACATGTAGTGGCGCACCCTAGGTTTCATCCGCATATCAAAGTGGCGGATCTTATCAAGCTCATCTCGGACTTGGTTTCTCACATAATGCAGCTGTTGATTGTAGTCTTTGATAGCTTGAGAAATAGGAACATCTTGGGGCTTAGCCTCAAAGAAGACTCGGATCCTTCCCTCTTTCACTGGCCATGGACAGAATTCATCTTCCATCAGATCCCGAAACTCTGCCCACGTAGCTGCCCGGTCACGCGGTTTCACCGCTTGCCACCACGTTGCTGCCTCCTTGGCGAGGAAGTACTAAGCAATGGGTACTTTCCTCTCCTCGGGACAATTAACAGCCTCAAATACTTTTTCCATCTCAAATAGCCAACTCTCCCATCCGGAAGGTTCGGAAGCACCATCAAACTGCGGAGGGCGCATACAAATCACGTCCTGAAGTAACTTGTCATTGCCGGATCCAGTAGGTGGAACCAGGTTGGCATTAGCTTAGCCGACCAGAACGGCCTGAGTCAGTAGCGTCATCTGGCTCGCTACTTGTTGCAAAATATTAGCCACTCCAACATTCTCATTAGCATTACCGGAGCTAGCAGAATGGTCCTGCTGACCTACGGAACTATGGGGAACATTGTTCGACAAAGAAGGCATTGCCGAATCAGTTCTCGAGTGATCGGACATGGCCGCCCCACCGGCTGCGCCACGTCCCCTACCACGTCCGCGTCCTCTACCAGCAGGCATTCTGAAGAAGTAACGGGTAAGTACAATTCAACGCAAAGCGCAACAAGATACTAAGACAGGAATAGAACCAAACGGTGAAACGAGTCAAGTTAGGAAAAACTTACGAGCACCGGCGTACTGAGATGATGGCGTAGCAGTGATACTGTTCAAAAACAACACTCAACTAGACCCAAATAACCGACAGCCTAGGTATCCATAAACCTAAGCTCTAATACCTGTAACACCCCCAAGACGATCAGGGCATATTACAGCGCCGTGGACCCCACACTGTGGAATCCACCAGGCTAACGTACTAACAAGGCATTCAACAACGACATACAATCATTAACAAAACGACAATTTAGTTAAAAGACTAAAATCCGACACATACAATCTGACATCAAATTCATATCCCAAAACGGGAACACAACATTGATAAATTCAAAAAGGAAGTACTCGAGTACTTAAACCAATTTTATAATACAGAAATCCAAAACAAGACATCAATAATAACCGACAGACAGAACACCAATAATCAACTACTGGACAGTATCATGCTTGCCCATCATCCTCATACGGCTCGAGTACTCGTTGGTCTCCACGATCGACACCTGAAATACAAAAAGTATTTCCCCCATTTAAGGGGTTAGCGACAACTGCTAGTGCAAGTACAATCCATTTGAACTACATTCTAATCAGATGAATATATGCGCCAAAAATCACTTTAGAAAACATTTTATATTCCGGAATATTTACAATGTACAGTCACAAAACACATTATCCCCAACAATCATAATTCAAAGTTAACCTTGGTATGAGACTCATGGCCACCGTACCCCACAGAGCCCCGTCGGACATCCCTGGGTGGTTAACCACAGTTCGTGATACGCACACACGACAATATGTATCCCTAGAGGCCCCGTCGGACTGTCCCTATGTGAACATACACATATCCATCCACAACAACCACGATACAGCCATAATTCAAATACTAGAACATGTAAACAAATGTAAAGTACTTGCCTTTGCGACATCTTCGAAGAATCGGAAGTGAAAACTGACTACGGATGATCCGAATGGAAAACGATGGTTCCTAAATGAAGAATTAGCACAACTCAGTCCCAACAGACATCAATAATCGAAAGGAATACTCCCATAACCCCGATTACATGCTACGACAATGAACGATCAATCGATACAGGCGAGGGTTTACACAAAATCTCCCCGTATTGATAATTCACGGATTAAAATAAAGAAAAATAGATTTGGAATCACCCAATAACCACAATCGGTAGGGAATATCATAACATAATTGAACAATTCGGAACTAATCCCTAGAATCCCGAAAAACCCCCAAATTCGTCAAAGTTAGGGTTCCTGAGGAAATACCTTGGATTCGACTGATGGAGAATGATAATGTTGTAGATTAATCTCCTTTGGTACACAATAATAAATCTCTAGAGGAAATCCACGGATTGCTCTGGACAAATCGCTCCAAAGGCGTTCGAGAACACTCACGTCGCGAGAAGGTTTGAAGAAGAATGAAAAGAAACGACTCAGGTTAAGTCAGGTTTAAAACGCTGACAGCGCATTACGTACGTTAACACAAGCTGTTAACGTACGTTATGATGGTTACGTACGTAACCCAATACTGGTTAACGTACGTAACCAAATGTCTGTACTGAATTGGGAAAGGTCATAACGTACGTTATGGATCATGCATAACGTACGTTATGCACGTAGCAGATCCCAGTTTTGAACACAATTCTGCACAGTCGATTCAACGACGAACCACAACACGAGGATAGAATCAAAAGTGTAAATACGAGGTATTCATAACAACGAAGCTGAGTGTTCGACAGTAAATGCACTTCCAACTACCGAGGAATCCGAAATACGACAAGGAGATGAATTTCCCTAAACTTATAGGAAATTACAAAAATAGCCCAAGTGTCCGAAAATCACGAAACGATGTCGGATTTACAAACCGAAAGTCTCAACACGACCAAATCAATCATACGAACTTGCACAAACCAAGAAACAACGAAAACGAACGAGCTTTACGAGAATTGAACGATCATACGGCAAAACATATCATAAAATGAAATCACGTGAAAACATCACCAAAACTCGTCCAAATGGAAAAACTCCAAGAATAAAGTAGATTCACAATGTCGAAACGGTTATAAGCGAGTCGATAAAAATAGACATACACAAAAAATGGAAACTGCTAAAAATGGAAAGTTACGGATATTACAGAGAGTATGCTCGGTGCCGTCTTCGGCTACTATCGAGATGGTACGAGTCTGATAGTTCATGATAGCACCGTGACTATCCAACCAATCATCCCCGAGGATCAAATCCTCACCCTTAAGGTCTATAACAATGATATTCGAGGGCCAATCCCGGCTCCCGATCCTCACTGGGAAATCCCTAACTTCCCGGTTCCCAACCATATGATCCCCGATGGGCGTACCCACTACAAACGGTTCACACTCAAACAAGCAGTGAAAACCAATACGACTCACACAATCCGAAGCATTAAAGGAGTGGGTAGCACCCAAATCAAAAAGCACTGAAACTGGATGAGAAAGGATCTGAGTGGTACCTGACGCCACCAGAACATATGCCTCCTCTGTGCGCCTCATCTGATACAATCGGGGGTGAACTGAACCCGAACTCGATGCTGTACGGCGATCCGGCTGACCCCGACCCCTACCACGACCTGAAATCTGAGGAATAAAAGTAGTTGGAGTGCTATGTTCCTTCTGATCGGCGGTGGTAGTCGGAATTCTAGCGGCCCTGGTGGACCTCTCACAATGAGCTGCCCGATGCCCGGTCTGTCCGCAAGTAAAGCCAGTAACTAATGGAAATGGGCAATCCTTCATCACGTGCTCGGGCTGACTGCAATTAAAACAAACTCTCCCGCCAGGTGCAACAGACTGGACTGAACGGTTACCCTGAGATCCACTGGCCTGATGAAACGGTCTCTTCCCAGATGTAGGAGCAGACCGAGAACTCGAAAACTGACCACCCTTACCAGCCGAGAATCCGCCAGTAGTCTTCTGCTTCTTAGCTTCCGAAACCGACTCTGATTCCGGGGTAGCCATCTCGATTGCTAGAGCGCGATCCTTGTATTCCTTCAAAGTGGCACACATGAGCGGTGCCATACTCTTCCTGATATGTGGATTCATGCGCATATTGAAGTAACGGATTTTATCAGCCTCAGTCCTCACCTGATCTTTCACGAAACCCAACTGCTGATTGTAAGAGATAATGGCCTGAGAAATCGGCACATCCTGGGGTGTGGCAGTGAAGAACTCCACAATCCTGCGTTCTTTGACTGGCGGCGGACAATATTCTACTTCCATAGTAGCCCTGAATTCCTCCCAAGTGGCTCGACGGTCTCTGGGCGCCACAGCCTCCCACCATTCCGTAGCTTCCTTATCCAGGAGGTACTGGGCAATATGTACCCTCCTGTCTTCGGGACAAGCTACGGCATCAAAGGTCCTGGACAACTGAAAGAGCCAATTCTCCCAACAGAGGGAGTCAGAAGATCCGGAGAAACGAGGAGGGTGCATCTTAGTCACCGTTTGAAGCCACTTACTAGCTTCCTCTTCAGGTGTCGGGGGCGGATTCTGGCGTCCACCCTGAGCTATCTGAGTAAGCTGGGCTACTAACTGCTGAAGTACGGCAGTAGCCCCGGCGTCGGCATTATTACCCGACGGCACTGAGTGAGAGGCTGAGTCCGCAGAGGACTGAGAAAGTGAGCCCTCTTCATTATTAGCACCCCGACCACAGCCTCGGCCGCGTCCCCTAGCTGGTCTACCACGACCTCTCAACATACTGAAGAAAATATGAAAAGAACAAGATCAGAAAGATTCACAATCTACAAGGTTGGTATCACAATTCTCAATTCCGAACAACGCAAGAAAACGAATTCTAGAAGTACAAGAGTTCGAGGAGACTTACAGCCACGGTTCACACGAAAAGACGGTAGCATGATGATATTAGGCTCAACGACTGACTCTTACGACGCAACTGACAGACCCAAAATTTACCGACAACCTAGGTATTCAAAACCTAAGGCTCAGATACCATAAATGTAACACCCCAATTCACAAATGGGACATTACACGCCGTAGAACCCTCGTGAGGTCTACCAGGCTAACTCATGACACATAAACCACAATGAAATCCTGAAAGATGCACTCAAAAAGTAAATAAGGCCGTGGCCTCGGCCAAAACATTTTAACGGAGTACATGAAGCATAAGTTAAATACCCATTCATTGCCCACGCAGGGGACTTAAACCAAGTTTAAATGTAATCAGTCTAACTCCAGTACTCAACAAATGCAATCACAAAGCATAAAAATACAGACTCGAGCCACATCATCATGCCAGTCCATCCTTTGCGTGCGCATCCCGTGCCAGCTCCTCAGCTCGACCAGTACCTGAAATGCATAAGACGCATTTCCCCCATTTAAGGGGTTATCATTCGAATAGCTAGTGCAAGTACACGATTACACAACATTATATACATACGAGATTCAATGCAAACAAACCATTTAGGGAAAACATTTGCAATCAATATTCCGGAATATCACATTTACATTTAAAAACAGTATATCCTCAAGTTTCCGCACCAAAACCATACACGCTGGGTAACTCGCGACCGTACCCATTAGTATCAGCCCCAGAGGTCCCGTCGAACCGTCCCCAGGTGAGAAACCACTTCCGCGGCCGTACCCATTAGTATCGGCCCCCAGAGGTCCCGTCGAACCGTCCCCGGGTGGAAGAACATCAACACACGCACCCAAGTCCACTTCCGTGGCCGTACCCATTAGTATCGGCCCCCGGAGGCCACATGCCATCCCCGGGTGGAAGAGAAACAATCACACTCATTCAATAATACCATTTACATCATTCGCATCAAAACCATACACACATAACGGAATGTAATACATGTACTTGCCTTGGATAACACGATGCAAAGAAAATGGTGGAAGGAAAAGGTTTCAGTCCGAACAATCTTCACAAATCCGATCCTAACAACAATAGAGACTCAATCAACTACAATTCCACTGAGAAATCACGAATTAATCGGCGCTCTACCCTAAGGGACAATACGCAGAACACTATGAAGGTATAAGGTTCAAATTCGATCAACGAAGGGAAAAACTTGGAATTGATCCGCTAAAGTTCTAGGAAAACATAAAACCACGATTACCCAACTATAATTCATCATCAATCGAAGCAAAAACGAAAGGAGAAACGAATAATAGCCAAGAACCCTAAAATTAGGTATAATGTCAAAATACCTCAATTCAATGATGGAATGGTGGAAGGAAGATGATTGATTCGTGTTATGAACTCCAATTCCGAGTTATATGCTGATAGAATGAAATATCCGACTGGAATAGCCCAAAATCGCTGTGAAGGAGTGGAGAGCCGAGAGGAAAAGAGAAAATGGGGTTAAAACCCGTGTCTGTCCTATTTATACTGGATAGAACACGGTGCAACAAACGGCCCAAATAGAGCCGTGTTCAGCGCCGTATTGCGGGTCAGCGGGCGACCCCTGTGCGACACGGCGCACAGAGAGGGCGCAAAATGCCGTGGGTCTTGCGCCATTTCGCAAGGCAACGAGAACCACTGGGCGACACGGCGCACAGACACGGCGCAGAATGCCGCGGGTCTTGCGCCGTTTTGCACAGGTCAGGCCAGACAGCCTCTTGACACAAGACGACGCTACCATAACCGAAAAAGACGATAAACCAAAACACGATATGCCGACCCAACTGTCCGAGGAAATTACATGCAACGAAAACAAATATCCAATAACCCGAAATGGTCCGAGGTACACAACCAAAATCGAACAAGGAACAATTTCCCTAAACTTATAGGAATTTACAAAATGGCCCAAATGTCCGAAATTCACGATACAATGTCGGATTAACAATCCAAAACTCACAACATGCGCAACTCAACCAAACGAAAATGTGGAAATAGAGAAATAGTGAATTCGAACGAGTTTTATGAGAATCGAGCGTACATGCGATAAAACATAGTTCGAGACGAAAATACGCAAAAACATCACCGAAACTCGTCCAAATGGAAAAACTCAAAGAACAAAATAGATTCAGAATCACAAAACAGTGACAAGAGAGTCATCCGAAACGAACATACACCAAAAACAGAAATTACCAAAAATAAAAAGTACGGATATTACACTAAGTATTTGTTGTCTCTGGGTGAATTGTTGGGATATCCTTGGTGCATTGTGTTATGTGTGTGAATGTGTGGACATAGGCGAGGTCTACGGTGACACATGACTTGTGATCATGTGGTTAGGATGCAACAAGTGATTGATCCAACCGTGAGAGCCTAAGAAAACTACGGTGACACATGGCTTGTGATCATGTGGTCGGGATGCAACAAGTGATTGATCCAACCGTGAGAGCCTAAAAAAACCTACGGTGACACATGGCTTGTGATCATGTGTTCAGGATGCAACAAGTGATTGATCCAACCGTGAGATGACGTAGCATGTGATCACGATATTCATGGATGTGATTTGGATGTGTTTTGCCAGGTCGAGTACCTTGAATCTGTTACCAAGATTTCGTATCTTGGGTGGTTATATTTTGTTGACTTTATGTCCGCCGAGGACACGTGGCGTAGGCTATGAACCCTGTGAGTTGTTGTTGGTTTTTATTTGAGAAAGTAAATCTTTGGGCTATGAAGCAGGTAAGTTTGATGGGTGAAGTGTTTGTTCCTGTTGATGATTGAGAGAAAGGATATCCTCGATTTCAAAGTCAAATTCAAACATGGTCAATCGTAATGTAGAGAGACCCCTTTCGTTTTTTTTTAAAGAGAAGGATTCGATAATCCTAAATTGTTTTCCGTTAAAACTCCCGAGGTCATTTTAAAACATTTTATAAATGGTTCTCTTGATTTGTGATCTTTCGAATTTGGAAAGTTTTACTCAAACTCTTTGCCTCGGAAAGTATTTTTTGTTATGTTTGAATCTTTAAGGATTCCTGATTATTTTTATTCTTGGGATATGATTTGTATGGCTCGTATTTTTGCACTTTGTACATGCACTAGGAAAATAGTGGAATTTTGCTAACCCCCGAGTAATTCGGGGGGTGGATGTCTGTATTGCATTCAGGTACGTGCAGGGTCTTGGGGAGTATAACACCGGGTTGGCACGAAGGATGATGAGTGATGATCGATACTAATCACATGGGGACCCATACGATATTGTATTGGTTTAGTTGTACTTATTTCTGCTGTAGTATTTTTCCCCATTGTGCGGGAACGTGTTGTATTTTGACCCCTGCGTGGGAATATATCGAGATTGAGTTGTATGTATTAATTGAAAGACCAAATCGGTTTACTGGGTTACTTTAGCCTTAAAGGCGATGTTGAGATGTTTGATTTTAGTTACCAGCCTGGTAGATCCTTGAGGAAAGGGTCTACGGCGTGTAATATCTCTGAGTGGATTGGGGGTGTTACAACGGTGATCTTGAATATGACGTCTGGAAAGGAAGTGACTCTTAAACGTGTGTTATATGTGCCTGATATTCGCAGGAATCTTATCTCGGGTTCCTTGTTGATGAAGCATGGCTTTAGATTAGTTTTTGAGTCTGGTAAAGTTATTTTGTCAAAAAGTGGTGTGTTTATATGCAAGGTCTGTGAGTGTTATGGGCTGGTTAAGCTCAATGTTATGACTGTCAAAAATAACGAAATGAAGAATCCTTTTGCTTACTTGCTTGAGTCTCCTAATTTATGGCATGCTAGATCAGGACACGTTAATTTTAATGCAATACGTAGACTAATTGCATTAGATCACGTACCAAAGTTTAAAATTGATTTAAACCACAAGTGTGAAACTTGTGTAGAGGCAAAATTAACTCGATCTCCATTCGGACAAGTGGAAAGAAACACTAGGGTGGTATACCGTACTGTACCGAATTTTTTTGTCGATACTGTATACCGTACCAAAAATTTTGGTACAACAAAATTCATACTGATACCGTACCGAAAGTTTCGGTATACCGAAATCTGGTATACCGAAATTTCGGTATGGCTTTCGGTCCATACCGATACCGTACCGAAATTAAGGTATACCGAATTTTATTTCGGTATCGGTATATACCGAACTTATCGAAATACCGAATTACCAAAATATCAAAAAAATCTTGATATACCGATATATACCGAAATACCGAATAAAAAAGATACCAAAAATATCGACATACCGATATATATATATTGAAATACCGAATTTTTTTTTGGTATCTCGGTAAAAAAATTCGGTATACCGAAATTTTCGGCAATTTCGGTAATTTTTCGGTACGATAAATTCGGTATTTCGGCATTTCGGTATATTTTGCCACCCCTAAGAAACACCAAACCTTTGGAATTAATACATAGCGACCTATGTGATTTGAAGTTTGTTCAAACTAGAGGTGGAAACAAATATTTTATTATATTCGTGGATGATTGTACTAAATTTTGCTATGTATATTTGCTTAAAAGCAAAGACGAAGCTATAGAGAAGTTCATTCTTTATAAAACGGAAGTTGAGAATCAATTGAATGCAAAGATAAAAGTTTTGAGTAGTGATTGTGGAGGTGAATACGTGGAACCTTTCGGCGAATATTGTTCGCAACATGGGATTATTCATGAAGTCATTGGCCCATATGCACCACATTCAAATGACGTGGCGGAACGTAAGAATCACACTCTGAAAGAGATGATGAATGCGATATTACTAAATTCAGGTCTGCCGCAAAATATGTGGGGAGAAGCCATCTTAACGGCGAATTATCTCTTAAACAAGATATACCGTAAGAACGGGGGCAAAACTCCTTATGAATTGTGGAAAGGAGTCAATCCTTTCTACAATTACATGAAAGTGTGGGGGTGTCTAGCAAAGGTGTTGATACCTACACCTAAAAAAGTCAAAATAGGCCCAAAAACGATGGACTGCATTTTCATGAGAAAACTTAATATCAAATTCGTGGTCCTACGGTAGAAAGTCCATCTTAATTATACTAATATATTTATGATTTGGTATTACCGAAATCACACAATTCAACTCTAATAAGAAGAATATACGAATTGGAATCAATAAATATGAACAAATAAATAATTCTAATATCGGCCTAACGTCAAGCCAAGCTTTCCTGTCCTGACAGTAGAAAAGGAAGAATATACGAATTGGAATCAATAAATATGAACAAAAAAATAATTCTAATATCGACCTAACGTCATGCCAATTTTTCCTGGCCTAACAGTAAAAAAGCCTACTCTCCAAGCAAAATACTCATTTATCCACCTTTTTCGGGTTTCAACCTTGATGTGTTTTACAAATTGAGTGGGTTTACGTTGTATATAAATAAAAATAAGTCATGTTACCTCACATGTGTGTTTAAAAATGACAAGATTACCTCCTTTTATAAATTAAATATGCACATTATCTAGATCGATATATTACTTTTCTGTGTTTTTAAAAAGGTGCATTCCACCTCCTCTATTGTCTTGTGCACAAGGAGGTGATTTGCATCGTTTGGATAAACTACAGAAATATAATCTGTAATTCTTTTTAGAATACATAAGATAATGTGTTTATTTAATTTAAACAAAGGACAATCGTCGTATTTAAAAAAAACATAGTGGAGTAATATGATTATTTGACATGTACATAAAGTAAACGGTTCGTTTTGTAAAACACAAGGATAATCTATCATTCAACCCATCTTTTCTAAATTAACATTTTGGACCCACAAAAATTAATCCGCACATTTGTTTACGTAAACAATCAAATTACCATCTAAAATTGGATCTGAAATTTGATTTATTTGTCCTATCCAATAATTAACTACCAACATTGGAAGATTTTGGATTCAGTTTTGAAGATTTTGGAGGAGCCTAGTAGAGAGGAGGGTGTCGTTGCCGTTCGTTAGGGCGATCCAAGACATGTATTCCCAAGCTAAGATGTGCGTTAGGACCCCAGCTGGTGACACCCAGTATTTTTCGGTTGAGATAGGGCTACACCAGGGGTCGGCGCTAAGCCCTCTTCTCTTCGCTCTGATCCTTGACGTCATTTCGCGGGGGATACAAGATGGCGTCCCGTGGTGCATGCTTTTTGCTGACGACATTGTGTTAGTGGCGGAGTCGAGGAGGGATGTGAACTCGAAGTTGGAGCTATGGAGGTCTAAGTTAGAATCCCAGGGCTTGCGTGTGAGCCGGTCTAAGACAGAGTATCTCTGGTGTAACATTAGTGGTGAGGCCAACGAGGAAGATGTAGAGGTTATGATTGCGGATCAGATCGGTCCCCGTACGAATAAGTTCAAGTATTTGGGTTCGATCATTCAGAAGGAAGGTGAGTGTGAAGATGATGTCACTCATCGCATCAATGCGGGGTAGCTAAGGTGGAGAGCAGCGACAGGGGTCCTGTGCGACAAGAAAGTCCCTCTAAAGTTGAAGGGTAAATTCTATAGAGCGGCAATCCGACCTGCAATGTTGTGTGGCTCTGAATGTTGGGCGATGAAGAAGTCGCTTGAGAGCAAGTTGGAAGCGGCTGAAATGAGAATGTTACGCTGGTCGTGTGGTCGCACAATGTTAGATAGAATCTCGAACGGGGTCTTCAGGAACGCGCTAGAAGTGGCGCCCATTTCAGCGAAAGTTAGGGAAGGGAGATTGAGATGGTTTGGCCACGTCCACAGGAGGCAGGCATCTGCTCCGGTGAGAAGGGTCGAGAGTTTAGTAGTTGTTGGGGAGAGGAGGAGAGGCAGACCGAGGAGGACGTGGGAGGAGCAGCTGAGATTAGATTTAAAGGCCTTAAACCTTTCCGAGACCATGACTGTTGATAGGTGCGCTTGGAGGCGCCGGATCAGAGTTGTGGATTCTTTAGTTGGGAGTGGTGATGTAGTTGAGAGCCTCAGGGTTGGGTTGTCTCGGTTAGCTTTGACCTAGAGCATTGCATTTTTACATTTATTGTATATTTTATCCTATTGCCTTTTGCGTGTGGTGTATTTTTGACAGGGAGCTGTACGCGGAGTCAACCTCTCTTCTGTTTGAGCAGCGTTCATCGGGAGTGATGTAGCCAAATTCCTCTTAGGTAAGTCCCATGTGGATTAAGCCATGGGCTCAGGTATGGTATTGAGTTTTTTCGTATCATATGCTTCCCTTTGTATTTTTCACTCAATATGTTGTTGTGCACTAAGCTGAGAGTCTTCACGGAAACAGCCTCCCTACCGTAATAGGTAGGGGCATAGTCTGCGTACATCTTACCCTCCTCAGACCCTGCTCTGAGCGGGATATACTGGGTATGTTTGGTTTGGTTTGGTTTGATTTTGAAGATTTTGGATTCATTTGTTAATGTATTGAAAAAGTAAATTTGAAGAGAAGCCTGGAGACGATGTTTTTTTTTTACAATATTCAAATGAAAAGTTCGTGACGAGAAAGTGAATAACGCAAATTTCCTTTTTTTCTGCCAATGCCCGCAAAGCATTATACAGGAGAAAACCTTTAGAACGTAAATAGTACAGCCTTACAGTTACATGAAAAGAACCCTGCATATACATATACATATAAAGGGATTGACTATGGTGGAAAGCCCCTTAATGGTGAAATCTAGAAACCAATTGCATTATTAAGCAATTTCATTGCATATTTGTTATTATTTGTTGCATCAAGCTGGTCGCTAATATATGCAATAATAATGCAATAAAGAAAATACATAAATACATATAATTCCACTCATCTACAGCCGTTAGATCACTAATATCAATGGCCTACAAAAGTTTCTAAATTTCCCAAGATAATTATTTTTCATATGATCTATTTCCTACATATACATATATATATATACATATACATACGGGGACGGGGATTTATGTAAATATAAAAATAATATTTATGCATATATAAATTAGATATTAAAAATAACTATGTATATATTTGGGCCAACGAGGTTTAACTAATAATTTGCCAAATATAATTTTCTAGTAAAAATAATATAATTCATTTTGGCCAACTCAATAGATGACCAAATTAATGTGGTGGTGTAAAATAATTATGGCTAAAATACATATTTATGTTAAATATTTATTTAGTTATTCACTGAGTCGAATGTCATTTAAAATCAAGATGAGATAAAAGAGTATAAAAATACCACATGTGAGAGAGTTAACGTGGTGCTCCGGATGCGTAACGGTATTATATAAATATAATTAAATTATTTTTTTAATCAAATTTATTAATGCAAAAAACTCGCCAATTTATTAGTTAGTCTCAGCCATTCGGAGTTCTTCACCGCGGCAGAACACAACGAAAAATTAAAAAGATGAGGCAAGGATTCAGCCACTCGAACTCGTTTATAATTTATATAACCGTACTCGTCTGATATCTGACTTAAAGATGAATTTACTATGCGTTTTCATCCCAAACCCATATAGTGATATCGGAAACAATACAACTAGGCTTCATCAATCTGAAATCCATTTAGATATTATATACCTATACCCGTCTCAAACTCAATTAAAAAATAATTTTAGCACATATTTCCTCGCAAATCTATATAGCTATATGCACTAATTTCACAAATCTACTAAAATATATAAAATCTACATAATTAAATCTAAGTTGTTACAATAATTGGTGTTACATTGACTTCAAAAAAATTCAAATTATTTTATGTTGATACATAGATTAAGTTAAACATCAATAAGTTAGCCAAATTAATTTTTTAATAAAAATATTTATTTGGCCAAATTAATAATTGGCCAAATTACATTTTGAGAAATATGATGGTAAAATAAATATTGATTATATTAATGCATTACCCAAATCTATGAAAACTTGTAAAATCTACATAATCAAATATAACTTGTTACAATGCTTGGTTGTTGTGTTTGACTTTTAAAAAATCAAATTCACACATTGATAAATTGGATAAATTAAATTAAATAAAATAAAAATTATCAAAAAAATAAGATTATTTATTTGGCCAACAATTATTGGCCAAAATTCATTTGAAATAAAAATAACAATATTTATTTAGCCAACTCAATAATTGGTCAAATTAATTGCATATGAGAAATGTGATGGTAAAATACAAATTAACCATATATATATATATATATATGTTCCGGGAATTATTATTCCCGTGATGTGTCTTACCTAATACTGGTTGTAGATACATAGATGGAAGGTTCTAGATCCTTCTAGAGGTAGTAGGATCCTATTCGATGTCTTACCTTATCTAGGAATCCTATGTATGGAAGGACTCTCATTGTAATGCCTATATAAAGGCCCCTCTATCATTGTTATGAATACAATTGATTGACTCTATTTACAGTCTTTTTACTTTCTCCTGAAACACGTTATCAGCACGTAGTTTACCACTGAGAGCAAGAAAAAAAAATCGTCCGAAATTCAGAAAATTCCGAAGAAAAAAGAAAAAAAATTCGGCAGAAACCCTAAGATCGGCCGCCGCCAAAACTCATCTCCTTCCCCGATCGGACTACCCTCGGCCAAAACCCTAGCCGCCGGCTTTCTTCCTCACCTATCCAAGTCGCCCGGCACAAGAACACAACTCTTCCTCCCAACCGTAGCTATATCCGCCGCGACCAGACCCGGATTCCGACGCGACCAGATCGCCACCGGCCATCAACCCTAAACCCATATCCATCCGCCGTCGCACCGACGATCCAGGCAGTGACACAACCCGTCCGTAAATCCGGCCGACTCCACGCAGACGGACGACCCTGCAGTTCGCCCGCTGACTCCCAGCCCAGTTCGGAGACTTCAACCAGATCCGACCCGATCCAACCGAGCTTCATCGTGATCAGTCCAGCCCGGATCGTCCAGCCGACTGTTATCTAATGCTGCGACCAAATCTGATCGAAGCACCGCTGGATTGTCCTACGGTTTTATGCACGCGATATTTAATGTTTGAAAACCTAGTGCAGCCGAGGCTGTTTGGAGATTATTGCTGCTGCCCTGGTTCATAGTTGATAGTTTAACGGTGGATATTTAATTCGGAATAGTATTTCTCGATGAAACTGTACGCGAAAGAAAAAAAACGAGAGACGAGAATTTCCGCGCGTAAATTTTCTGCACAGCACAGTCGTATCAAAATTATGTTTCCCGATTCGTTAACCGTCGGATCGGTGTGAAAATTTGACAGAAATTTCCCAACACAAATATCTGTATATTCAACGGTTGAGATCGGATTCTGAGTAATATTGATTACTGAACCTGCTGCCGAGCTGCTGCATCGCCGCGCTTGAGTCCTTTTTCGGCCGAATTATCAATCCAGTAGCCCTATCGGGGCGTTTCTCAACTCTCTATTTTCCTAATTCATGATTCATTTATCATTAACTTGTATGTTTATGAATCTAACTATGTTTATGCTTTACGTGGCATATAGGAAAATATATTGCTCATGATGTGCAAAATATGGAGAGAAGCCATATTTATTATCCCGTTCAAGGATCAAAGTAAATATGGAACCGAGTATCACGAAAATATGTTGCTTATATGGAGAGAAGCTCCCATTCAAGGATCAAAGCAAATATGGAACCAAGTACCCGTAAGATTTTATTAAAGTTCCCGTTTTTCAATTTCTCTCTTTTTGGGAATTTTTTTTGGTAATTGGGTAATTGAGTTCTTTATCTCCCATGCCACTTTGCGGTGGATGAGACTATGAGAGGTGGTATCACTCTCGTATGTCGAAGTAAACTGTGTGGCGGTCCTGGGGAGTCACGGATAATTGTTGAAAGTCGATATTTGTGGTTGTTGCATACACCACATTTTGGGTGCGATTTGATGTCGCCGTTTTGTCGATTTTAAACCAACAATTGAATAAAATAAATATTGTCGGTAATGGTAAAGTTATGACTTGTTCATGATTAGTCACAGAATTGTGATGTACAAATGGGACAAACATCGATTGCGACGGATATGTCGTGGTTAAAATCGATTTGTGACGGATTTGTCACGATGAGTTGAGCGACCACCACGTTGGTCTTGACCCAATCCCATACTTGGAAAACTCCATCTTTCATCTTATTAAAGTAAAATATTGCATGTGGGCGTAGTCATGCACCGTCTCCTTGCAATATGATATATGAAAGAATGTACAAGTAATTCTCATGAATTTTAACATGTAAAGCAATGGAATATTGCGGTAAATACATGAATTCGTTGACCTCGATTATAGTTCGTGTGACTATAGGTCCGAATACTTTTCCGAGTATTTGTTAAGGCATGTGCCTTACATATTTGACCATGTTTAGTCAATCTTAGTGGATGGTCAAGATGAGTTGGTTATGGTATATTCATTATGTCTCATGGTTCAAAATGCTTAATTATGATGCACTGCATTGTATCTATATAACATGGCTATTATGACGTATACTTGCAAATTGAGAATTAAAATATTTGGTTGATTTGATGCACCTTGGTGGATTTTTACACTTTTGATCATGACTAGGCGCATCCTCCTTGGTATTTGTTTATGCTTTGAAAGTTCAAACGGAATCAGTGGTTTTTAAACAGCCTTAGCTGTACCGACATTCCTACTTTCTCTGCAAGTCTACCAAGTTGGAGTTACCGAAAGGATCATTAGTCGAGATAAGAAATCGAACACCCTGCTGCGTTTAGACGCACCTATGGCTGTTATGCCATGTTTTTGCATCAACACTTATGCCATTGGATATGATCTCAACCTTTATTCTCACTAAACTTGGGAAATACTAAAGCAGTCAATTAAAACATGCACTGTGATCTGATTTTAATGATCCGTGTGGTGAATAACATATGGATAGAAATATACGGAAGTCTAGTTTCCAGAACATCTGACCGTTCGTCCATAGCCTTCCTAACAAGGGAGTTATCACTGTTTTAGTAAACAAAGGTCAAGCTGCGCGGAATTTTATTTCCAATGATTGTGCTAACTTTTGTTCCAACCAACTTGGTTCCCATCTTAAATTTGCAAGTGGTCTTATGACACATTTTTCAACCTCTTTTTGTCCGAATTTGCCATAGATGATGCAGTCTTTGGTATGCGTTGTACGCTAAACTATCATCTTTCAAATGTTGAAAAACAGTTTCCTTGGGGAAGCCCAAAATACGCACCCTTGTAAGAAGGTCGAGCGTGTGCATGGTAGTGTTACACCATGCTTGTGTCGTAATTTTGCCCCTTAGGCATATAACCTTGCCATGTTATGCACTCAATATGATAGATCATTTTGATCGTATCTGGTATAAAATCTCTATGTTGTTAGAGTGTTCGCTATGCTCATGTTTGTAAAATTTTGCAAGCGCAATTGAGTGCATATTAAGCTATTTTCAAGGAACACGATATTTTTGGATTTCGGTTTATAAATCCATTGTGACTATGATGACTAGGTCATTACAATCAATGAGTGGAATAATGCTCAAGTTGTTGAATGCCGAATGGCGTTTTCTAGTCACATATGTTCCGTAACAATTGAACCATGTTATGACTCGATGATACATATGCCAAAGTGTATCACTCATAGCATCTCATTGTGATTTGTGAGAATACAATCTTATGCATCACTTGTATTGGATATGTGAAAAGGGAAAATATTCATGAGTCAATATGGTCTGGCTTGCATCGGTTTTTGTAACCAGAAGATGTATTGGGACATTGACACATTTAGGCTTTAATAGTCCGGAGTTTGGACAATTTGATGATCCATATACCACGGTATTGTCATGGACATCATTTTCTTTGAACAAAGAAACTAGTTGGATCAAATACACCAAAGTACGTTGGTGGAGTCATGAGCAGGGCTCATGACCGATGATGATATTTATGTCATCCGCGTCTTGTTTTCATAAACATGTGTGACGCCAAAGACCCCCCAATGATCCTTCTTCACCATGTTCATTGATTTAAGCCTATTCTTTGGCACGATTAGGAGATGACACCCTCCTATGCTAAAGAGAATAATGTAGCGACTCGCATAAGCATGGTGCTGAGTCCTCCCTTTTCACCGAGTCCTTATACATACATGATCATAAGTATTAGCCTGGGTGGCTTATGATGCTATGATAGTGTTCACAAATGGTCGTACTCAAATGATAACATTTATATGTTATGTTGTTCCTTTGACAATGATTGATAAGTTGATGAAACCTGAGTTTATGGTTGTCCAACTTGCGGACCAGTCATTGTAAAGGTCGGTTCACCCACTTTTTAGACCAAGTCTTAAAGTGAAAATTTAACGAGTACTTCCTAACATCCAAGGCTACCTTCTCACAAATTTTGATGCCATTTGGAGACTTGGAAGGAGGTGAACCACTTAAATGAAGTTTTCACATACCACCAGCCGTCCGAACGACCAGTTCGATGTCATTTCGACCGGTTTTTTACCACAAGGTTGATGATTTTGGAATCCTAAACACCCGTTTATACATGCTCACGAAATTTTGAGGTGTTTGGGGCTGGTGAAGGAGTGAAATCTTCAAGAAAGCACTAGAGGTTCGATAAAACCAACAGCCTATGATCGGTTCAATCGTTTCTCTATGTTCGATCCCGGTGGTGCATGGTGGCGATTTTGTTGGATTCTCAAGACCAATAGCTACGGTTATGTAGCATCGGTCAACATGTCATATTCACCTATACCTATCATCATTCAAATGCTTAGTTACGAGTGTAACAGTATGCATTTTGTTAACTGGATTGTGTTAACACTGAAAACCTTTATCGTCCACATGTTCATGTGCCAAAAGTGCGTCACCACAACTCATTATGACGGGTTATAAATGATGAATATGACATGCGCTTTCACTCACAATCCGCTTAAAATATACCTTGGCAGACGATCTCGTAAGTCACTTTGATGAGCCAGTCTTCCCGTCGTTAGGGGGAGATGCGAACAATCATGTTCGAGTAGAACGACGTAGAATTTTCGTAGTTTGTCCCTACTGTGCCTCACCAAGTTCCCTAAAGTGAAGAGATTAAATACATGCTGCAAACATGTCTGCAAGGATTGTGTCCGGTCATGGACGTTTGTCACCTATAAATGGTGATATGGTAACACCATAAATTGTGGTAGATGGTGTTACTAGGCCGTGGATCTCATAGAGTATTGGGATGCCACTTGGTTCGATAAATACTCTCGCTAAGAATGTATGCGAGTTTGGTACATGAAACTTGATCATTTGATCAAATGAACTCATCCGTCTCATGTGATTCTGGATTATAGTCATCATTGGGGGATGCCTCAATGAATGTCAATCCATAAAGAGTACTCTATGAATAAAGCCGGTTCATGAGGACGTGGAATGTGAGTTTAATCAAACCATACTTCGTTGAAAATCTACAACGTTGTAGCCTTGACCTAAAATGGAAACATATGCGACTCCAGTATGAACAAAGTGATAGCCCTTTGTTGAAGTGGTACCGACACTCCAAAGATAAGATATATCCGTATACTTTGTTAAAGTGAGTGAGAGAAGGAGTTAAACTCACCTCATAGCGCGAGGTTTCTCATGAACGCACTGGAATCGACTACGATGACACAAAACTTAGTTTTGCTATCGTAATGGATGTTATAGCATCCACTATCTTTTCAGTTAGATAGTTTCCCAAAAACTGACGTGCAGCTTGTGGTTAAATCTTATCTTAGTGGGGAACTAAGTTAAGTGATGGAAAGATCTCGTGGTGGATCAGACTCAAATCAAGTGGCTCCTGACCACGGAGCGCGTCGACAAGTGATTGTCGGGAACGCATACTAAGTATATACTTGATTTGGAAGAGATATGAAGCTTTTGCGTGTAAAACTAAAGGTTTATAGTGATGTACTCTTGTGAGACTAAGAGGTTCCGCTAAATCCAAAGTTAAGAATGAAAGGATCTTGGGGACACTTGATGATGCGTATTCATCAATCGGTTTAAGGCAATCTAAGGGACGGTTTCCCTAAGAGACGATAAAGTAATGCCTATATGATTCCCAATGACTAGTTGAAGTCATAATAAGACTCAGCTCACTTAAGTGATGATGCAGTCTTAAGAGAAAAGTACGGTATTATGTACTCATGTTTGACTCGATATACTCATTCGTAATAATCCGGTAAAGCCACTGTGATGATGGCCTAGGATGCGCTCACGCAATGTCTGTGATTGACAAGAAGCTTGAAGCTCGCTCTATCTCGATAAAAAGGACACTTGAAAACTGATACCCGAATACGCCTGAATGTGTTGGTCTATCTCCCATATGACCTACAGGGCAGCTCACTTGCTGGAAAATGGTGAAATTGGTACCATTGGAAAGGTTTGTGTCTACTTTCCAAGGAAACCAACCATTTGATCACATCCATCATGTTGAGTGACATATGACTATTGTTGCAAAGTAGGACAAGATATGTCCGGTAATTTGCTAAGTCAACTTCAATAGAGCTTTGTGATCTGCTCAGGTCGATCTAGGTTACGTACTATATGTGAATGAAAAGCTATGGGTGTCTAGTTTTCATAAGTTCTTACAGTTTCGTTGATACCTATTGAATCGAAGAAGTTATGACTGATTTAGTGCATGGAGGTCAAGACTTTAGAAAACTTGATAAGTCTTTAGCGACTCTGCACTTTAGATGTGTCGCGCTCTTTTTGTCCTTAGACCAAGGTTTGTTTTTCCCACTGGGTTTTCACTTGGTAAGGTTTTTAACGAGGCGACCTATGAGAACATCCATACAATGATGCGTTGTACTTCTGTTCAACTTAAACCAAGAGGTATTTTTCCCACTGGGTTTTTTCTGGGTATAGTTGTGAGGACAACTTGGCATCTGACTCCTATGATTTGAGGTACTCATCAGGGGGAGTCGTTAGGTATACATCAGGGGGAGTATACATGATGTTATCTTGGTGCGTTGCAATCTTTTCCTCATCAAGCCTTTATTTTTCCCATGGAGTTTTGTTTTGGCTTGGAATAGGTTTTTACGAAGGCAACATCTTCTGCACCATTGTTGTATTAGTGCTCGACACAGGGGGAGTGTTCCGGGAATTATTATTCCCGTGATGTGTCTTACCTAATACTGGTTGTAGATACATAGATGGAAGGTTCTAGATCCTTCTAGAGGTAGTAGGATCCTATGAGATGTCTTACCTTATCTAGGAATCCTATGTATGGAAGGACTCTCATTGTAATGCCTATATAAAGACCCCTCTATCATTGTTATGAATATAATTGATTGACTCTATTTACAGTCTTTTTACTTTCTCCTGAAACAATATATATATATATATATATAAGTAAAACTATTTATTTCGTCAACACAAAAACTGACCTAATTAATATTAAGCAAATTTGTTATGTCTAGGCAAAAATATTGACCAAATTAAGTTTTTCAATAAAATAATATTATTAACTGGTGGTGTAAAATAATTGTGAGGTGCAAAAATACATATTGATTATGAGTATATATTTAGGTTATCCATTTGATGGAGTCTCTTTTAAAATCAATGTGAGAGTTAAATTTGTATATAAATACTATTAATACAAACCTAACAATTGGCCAAATTAAATTTTCAACATAAATAAAATGATCCATTTGGCTTAATAATCAGTCAAATTAATATTAGCCAAAGTATTTTTTTCTCAATAAAAATAAAACTATTAAACGTGCAAAATAATTATGGAGTCAAAAATAACACTGATTTTAAATATTTATTTTCTCCAATCGGAAGAACCTCATTTAAGATTGATGTGTTAATTTTAGATATATATGATTAATGCAAATTCGATAATTGGTCAAATTAAATTCTGAAATAAAAATAAAGTAATTTATTTAGTAAGTGATATTATTAATATTGACCAAATTAAAATTTTCTATTGAAATAAAACTACTAAATAAAACAGACTTGAGATTCAAATTTTAGACAAATAAATTAATGTAAACTTAATAATTGATCAAATTAAATTTTTACAAAAAAAATTAACTATTTATTTGTCCAACTTAAAATTTGGCCAAATTAAATACAATAAAAATAAAATTCTTAAGTTTGTGTGTGAAATATAAATATGGAGTTGAAAAATAATATTGAAGTTCTATTTTAAATCGATATGGGATTGAAGACACTGAATTCTATTTATTTAGATTTTCTACCCGTTAAGTACCATTTTAAATCGATGCGGGATTCAAGATTTTAGATAAATAGAAATACAAAATTAAGAGAATGTCACATAGGAGAGAGAGTTAATGTGGTGCTTCAATTTCGTAACACTATTATATATATTTTTCAATTATTATAAAACTACTAAATAAAATATATGTGAGATTCAAGTTTTAGACAAATAAAATAAATGTAAATTTAATAATTGACCCAATTAAAATTCACTAAAAATTTAAACTATTTATTTGTCCAACTTAATAATTGCCCAAATTAAGCACAATAAAAATAATATTATTAAGTTTGTGTGTAAAATACCTATGTGGTTGAAAAATACACATTGAATTCTAGGTATTTATTTAGGTTCTCTATTGGTGGAGTTCTATTTAAATCGATGTGGGATTCAAGATATTGAATTCTATTTATTTAGGTTGTCAATTGGTTAAGTACCATTATAAATTGAGGTGGATTCAAGATTTTAGATAAATAAGAATCCAAAATTAAGAGAATGCCACATATGAGAGAGAAAATTAATCTAATGCTTAGAATCCGTAATGTTATTATATATAGATGTGTCTATTTAATTTAAACAAAGGTCAATCGTCCTATTTTAAAAAAAAAACATAGTGAAGTAATATGACTATTTGACATGTACATAAAGTAAACGGTTAGTTTTGTAAAACACAAGGATAATCTAGGGGATTACTAAACACCGCCCTAAATTACTAGACACCGCCCTTAAAAATTACTTTTTTGCTCATTTGACAATCTTTCATTATTTCTACCCAACACACAATTCTTTACCAACACACAAGTTTTTCGAATTGAAATCTAGAAGCAATTTTTCATTTAATCTACCCAATACACAATCAAATATATATCGTTAATATCATCGACAACCACGAAAATGGGCGAGAATTCAAATCTGGAGGTAATCCTTTGGAGAAAATGACGCAGGCGTCTGAATATTCCGCCTGACCTATGGCCCGAGCGTCCACAGATTCCGCTTAGACCATGGTACAGGCGTCTGCAACGGACGCTCAGTCCTTGGTCTGGGCATCTAGACCAGACGCCTGGACCACGGTCTTGGCGTCCGATGCAGATGCCTGTACCATGGTCTGGGCGTCCGATTCAGATGCCTATACCGTGGTCAGGCGTCCATGCCAGACGCCGCTGCCATGGTCCAGGCGCAATTTCTGGACGCCTGGTCCCTTTTTTTGCATGATTTTAAATTTTAATAATAATATTATTATATTATTATTAACATTCTGTCAATTAAAAATTTCAGGTTATATTGGAAGAATTTCAAGGTGACGGCGTTGATTATAGTGGTTATTTCATCAATGACGAAATATTCGATAGTGATTGTGATGCGATTGGTTGGGCTAAAAAATTGCTCTTCAAATTGGTTTCGAGTTGATCATTTCATGTACAAGAATAAAGGAAAGACAAAGCTATTGAGATGTAACCGTGGTGAACGATACATAGGGGTATTGAGAGATTTGGATGTCGCTGCTCGAAAGGACATAAAGACGAAAGCATGCAAGTTTACATTTCAGATAAAGGCCGAACAATTGCATGATTTGAGTGGTTGGATAATCAGACCGATGTCTGGGAGCAATGGTATGCACAATCACTCATTTATTGTATATCCGGAGGGGCATCGTCAAATGAGTGGACTGAGTAAATCGGCCAAATAAGTTGTTCGTGAGATGAGTGCTGCTAAATCCAAGCCGTGTGCCATCTTGGCGGCATGACCTGAAAATCGATTCCATAAGTACGCCGCCACCCCCAGTGAGTACTCAGTAGCTCCGACTGCGATACTCCAAGAACCTCCATCACATCCACCTGCAACTATGTAGATGTGCTATAGGCATCAACCAATCGCCCCTCGACAGGAATACGAAGGATCTGCCACACATCATGCAACATGATGGTCATCTCTCCGAACGGCATGTGAAAAGAGTTCGTATCGGGCTGCCACCGCTCAACGAATGCAGAAATCAACGGAGAGTCAATGTGTCTGAATATGGCATCCGTCAGGTGGGATAACCCAGTCCCACACTGATCCGGCTCACTAAAGAGGGTGACATCACTCAGCGCCACTGACTCAAGCTCTGACAAGCAGCAGTCCTGCTGTGACACTTCAGTAGACCTCTCATCTCTCCAGTCCAGATATGCGCGGCGACATGCCCACCGAAACTCGGGATAGCGCTGCTGTCGATAGGGCCACCAGGCATCTCCTCAGTAACCATCCATGATGTGTCATCCTCTTCCCTATGTCGTTTACTACTGGTAGACCCAGAAGTGACAAACCTCCCCTATCTCCCCTTCCGAACCCGATAGAAAACGGACGAAGAATCATCACTGCCCTCGTTCATGTCCTGATCGTCGTCCTCGTCGTGCGAATAATACTCGCTCGAATCCTCAGTACCAAAGTACGTGATCCCTACGCTCTGCCTCCCGCTGTCTACGAACGGAAGCATCAACACCACGAGCTCTGATGTGACGCGCTCCAGAACCCATCAACTCTGTGACTAGCGGCATAGATTTTCCCGCTCCTCCTCTCATCTACATTTAGCAAACAATACAACTAATCAGTAATAATCATACAAACAATACACATTATTAATTATTAATTGAAAATTTTATTTTATTTCGAAAAAAGGGCTGGGGCGTCCGACCAGGACGCCTGCACCAAGGCAGGGGGGGTCTGGTCTGGACGCCAGGACCGTGGTTAGGGCGTCCAATGAGGATGCCGATTCCAGCGTGTTTTGTCGAGAATTATACTCTCCGACCGGCGATCGCCTCGGAGATCGGGCGACCTAGCCATTGCCGAGCAATCGAGGCAGAACTGCCGACCAGAGATCAGGCGGCCTAGTCTCAGCCCCGCAGACAAGATGTATCGGCCGACCGAAGGTCCCAGGACAAGTCCCGGTGCCGAGCGATCGACATCTAAGACGATCATCTCTCGGCACTTGGCGATCGACTCCTGGTGGCCGACGACTAGACGATCATCTCTCGCACCTGCCGACCGACCCTTGGTGACCAACCGATGCCGACCCTTGGTGACCGGTCATTGACGACCGCCTCAAGCCACTCAAAGCCGATGGTCATCCAGTCGGCAAAGGCCGAGCCTCAGGACAGGCCCCATGTGCAGAGCCGAGACAAGATCCGCATTTCACAGATCATTGACCACAGCCTGTCAACATCTGTCCACCAGCCGACAGGCCCGTCGAAAGGTGTCAGTAGGACCGCATGTGACAGTAACTCCGGACGCGTGCTGGCTCCTCATTGGACCGCACAGCTGGCTGCCAGCAGCTGCCTTGGACTTTAGGTCGACAACCCGTGTGACTTAAGGACGATCGCCCCATTATTATATTGGCCGGCAGACGATCGCCCCATTATTATATTGGCCAGAAGGCGATCGCCTGCCAGAAATCAAGGCTCCTCTGCCCCTATAAATAGAAGGATCCCTGCACTCGGCCAACTCTCTGTCTCACGCGATTTCAGCACACAATACAGAAGCAATACACACACTTGGCTTTCTCCTACTTTTGGCAACAGTTATCTTTTGGTCCTTTCTTCTCTCGGCCTCTCTCATATAGAAGACGATCGGCAGGGACGAAGAACACCGAGCTTCGCTCAAGAGCTGGATTAACAGAGTCTTTTTACACTCATTGTATTTAGATTCTCACATTAATACTTGTATCCACGAATATTTGTATTAATAACATCTCGCGAGAGCATTCAAGCCTGGGCCTAACAAACCCGGCAAATCTTGTGTTTATTCATATTCTCTCGAAAGTGCCCCCGTAAAATTTGTTTGTTGTCCGTCCATTCCAGCAGTATTTAATCTTCGGATAAATATTTTGGGCAACAACAATTGGCGCTAGAGGAAGGGGATCTAACCCTCAAATTTTTATTCCTACCGTCCCGAAGAACACTCACTGTTCTCGGGGCATATACTTGAAGTGACACTCACTGCGCTTCAAAGAAATCTTTCAAAAATCATGTCTTCCGCCTCCGCGTCGAAGAAAGCCGCTGGCCAGCCCGCCAGACGCCTCGTTCCATCTCAGTCCGAGCCACAGCCGATGGTGGAAGGTAGCAGCCGCGGTCCGAGACGCTCGATCCCGCACCTGGGCGGTGGCCCAAGCCTCTCGCTCGATCAGTTCCGAACCGCGGAACAGATCGGCGAATCCATGGCCGTCCTACAGGAGCGACGAAGTGCTCTCGACGCGCCTCCCGCTATCACCCCCTCGGCCGTCCGCCGGAAGACCAAGCGGAAGTTCAAGGCGCTACTGGCCGAACGATCGCCAGGAGGCTCTCATCCGCAAGGAGAGGCGCTCGCCAGCCGGGGCACCTCTGTCTTCGATTGCCTGGGCAGCGACCCGTCTTGGCGGCCGGGGTAGTCCGGCCCCAGCTACGAGACGACGGAGTTTGAGTCCGTCACCAGGAGCTCGGCCTACTCGACTCCCAGAAGGCAGCCCAGCCGTCTGGCTCCCCCTCGCCAAATAGCCGAGGTCGGCAGCAGCGGAGTCCGGAGATCGGTACACGATCGCCTCGGCTCCCGCTCCCAAAGCCGATCCGCAAGCGACCGAGCCACGGTGATGGCCGCGATGCAACGTCAGCTCGACGACATGAAAGCGCTCCTGGAATCCGGGGTAGGCGCCAAGAAGACGATCGCCGAGCTGGGCGAGCCGCTCGCGGTCAGCATCGAGCTCGCCCCCATGCAGCACAAGATCGCTCCTCCGCAAACACCTTTGTACGAGGGGAGATCAGACCCCAAAACACACCTGAGCAAGTTCAACATCTACATGTCCGGTGTGGGGCATCAGACGCGACCAGGTGCCGAATGTTCCCTCTGACGCTGGACGACCTTGCCCACAGGTGGTACGCCTCATTGCCGCCTCGGTCAATCGGCTCCTTTAACCAACTGGCGAACGTCTTCACAGAGTACTTCGCCGCCAAGGTCGCTCGACCGGAAGGTCCCCTTTGCATGATGCAAATCAGGCAGGGAGAAGAAGAGTCCGACTCGGACTACATCAACCGGGTAGACGAGATCATCCTCAATGGCGAACCCATAAGCGATGAGATCGCCCTCTACACGGTCCTAGGAGGATTCCATGGTCTTTCGCCTATGTTCAGGCATCTTACGAAGGACCAACCCACGACCTACGCGACCTTCCGAGCTAAAGCCGCAGACTTTCTAGCCAGGCAAAGGTTTCTTCTTAGCCTGTGAGCAGCGCGATCGGCGCCCGTACGACGATCTCCTTCCCGATCGCCGATATCAACCTACGAATAACGCGATCGGCAGCCGAGCGACGATTGCCAGTCTTCCAGCCCGATCGCCATCATCACCAAAAAACCGGAGGACTCGTTCGCCATCTACAGTTCAGCATCTAACATGACGGACTAAGGCATGAGATCGCCTCCACCGCACATCATAAAGCCATGGTCCTGGTAGTCGATGGAACCGGCTGCTTCGGCCATGCAAGGTCTCTTTGGGCCAAGATCGCCCGCCCTTCGTTTAAATACGAGGCCGGCGTAGTCTGAGGGCCCTCCAAAACTAATCAGTGGACACGATCGCCCGTCCTCAAGGTTCACCATCTAACATGATGTACCCGGACAATGCGACACGTGCCACTTGTAACACCCCCAATCCACTCAGGGATATTACACGCCGTAGACCCTCTCCTCGAGGATCTACCAGGCTGGTAACAACATTTAACATCTTGACAATGCCTTCAAGGCTAAAATGACTCAGTAGACCGATTTGGTCTTTCCACAATTACATACAACTCAAATACAACTCATGCCCACGCAGGGGACAAAATACAACCACACCTGCATAACGGAACAATATAGCAATGAAAATAAAGTACAACCGAACCAAAACATGATGTACGGTTCCTCATGTGATTAGTATCGATCATCTTTCATCATCCTTCGTGCCGACCCCGTGTTATGCTCCAAAACCCGAATGCAAAAACAGACATCCACCCCCGAATACTGGGGTTAGCAAACTCCACTGTTTTGCTAGTGCAAGAACAAAGTGCAAATACGAGCCATACAATTCACATTCCACGAATAACAATAACCGAGGATCCTCAAAGATCCAAACGAAACGAAAAGTACTTCCCGAGGCAAGGGTTTTGAGAAAACATTTCAAAATCGAAACATCATAAATCAATGGAAGTAATTTATAAAACGGTTTAGAATGCCATCGAGAGTTTTAATAGAAAACAATTTAGGATTATCAAATCCTGCTTTTCAAAATCCAAAAGATAAAAGGGGGTCACCGCCCCAAAGGTTTACTTCCCGAAAAATGATATTTACCTAACCGTTGGGATTTTAGCCCCAAATCCGTAAAATGACTTTTACAAAAACGTTGGGATTTTAGCCCCAAATCCGTCAACTCACAGTACACAAGAACGACCACAAGGTTCGTCTTCCAACCTCAAAATCCACAAATAAAGGATTTAAAATAACCAACAAAATACTCTAGTGCCATCCTAGCCAAGTAAGCCAAACGAACAACTTACCTCTTACACACTTAGTCAATGCATGCAATCATGAAAACCGTTCAAAAGCACTCATTTTAAATGCCAATATCAAATCACATTTGTAAAAATGCACCACAATTAACCGCGGACCCACAGCTTCGTGGATCCCTGCCGAGACCCCGTCGGATCTAACCCACAGTGGTTAAAAGCAAGCTCGCGGTCCCACAGCTTCGTGGAGCCCTACCGAGACCCCGTCGGATCTAACCCGTAGTGAGCATACACACACACACGTTACTCATGCAATACTAACATGCTAAGAATGTAAGTTCATTAAGAATACTTACTAGAGATGGCCATTTATCCGACAACATTATCAACTCCCCAAAACATAATAACAGGATTAAACCCGGAATACACAATTCCATAACTTTAAAAATAGGGATATCATCAAAGCCTTCAACGTTCAAAATAATCAAATCATAATCAATTTCCAAAACACAACGTTCACAAAACACACACGCGTTTTGAAAGAGAGCCTTTAACGAGGCCAAACCGAAATCCTTTGAAAATTCATTTCAAATAACCAAACAAACACATCAAGACGAACACCGATCATCATATCCATAAAACGAGAAAAGTATGGGCAAGGTACTTGCCTCGAATAACCACATCGCGGAGAATCGACCGAAGTAGGTTGGCACGAACCGACTACGAACTCGCCGACTCCACCGAATGACAATCCACAACAACGAACTACGAACGAAAACAATAACAACGAAAATGAATTCCAAAGTACGACCCAAAGCCTCTGAATTCAAAGAACAAATGACGAAAGTTCACGGATTTCCCCCAAAACGGCCAAGAACACGATTCGTTCCGTCAAACCACGAAAACGGAATTCCAAGTTGAAATATGGATATACAATCCATAGAATATGTTTAACAACATCATTTAACCATAATCGATCCATCGAAAATGGATGAAAAACGAGATCGGGACAAATCCCCAAAAAGTCGATTCAAGGAAATCAAGAAATATACTTGATTCGACGAAGAACAATGGATTAAATGATGTTAAACACAAGAATACTACCAAGATTAATCATACCCATCATGAATTAATCAACAACACGGAACGAATCGGACGAAAATGCAAAAATCCCCAAATTCACGAAATTAGGGTTCTAAGGAAGATTACCTTGATTCGCTGGATCAAAGGTTGATAACGGACGATCGATTGATGTTATGAACTCAAGGACTTCATGGATTTGTTGTTAAACAACATGGCTTCGTCACCCATGAATCCCCACTCGCGGACGGAGAAGGAAGGAAGTGAAAAACGAAGTGAAATGTGACTGCTCAGCCGCATTTATACTGGGCCAGACTAGCGTGCGCTAGCCTTCCCGGACTAGCGTGCGCTATCGGCCGGTATCGGCCGAGTACCCTCGGCCAGGGCCCACACGACCCGGCACCACCGACCAAATTTTGCCGACCATGACTCGTCTCCCGACTCCCACTAGCGTGCGCTACGGCCGGAAGCTTCGCGCGCTTAGCCGACTGGCCCAAAGAGCCACCGGATCGAATCGCCCGGCTGTAACGACGCTAGACGGCCGACAACGTGCGCTTACGCCGCCGACTAGCGCGCTACGCCGCTTAGCGTGCGCTACTCGCCGATCTGACCGAGTCCGTAACCTCGAAACCCCACCGCCTGTGCCCGATGGCGTGCGTTAGCCGCAGAAGCGTGCGCTACACCTGCCGGTTAGCGCGCGCAGCCTTCCGGCCGTAGCGTGCGCTACGCCGGATCCTGCCCGCAATCGTCCGGCCAGTCCCGCCACCGTCCGGCCAGTCCCGCAACCGTCAGGGCTCGACGACCCGATTTCCGAAAACACACGGAACGAACACGACGAAAAGTTCACGGACGACATAAACGACTCGAAATGAAAACGTAATACCATATTTAGTCATACGTGACCAAGAAACGGGTCGAGACAACCATTATAGATACAGATACCCGTAACTTTCAAGAAATTACAAAATGACCCAAAACGCCCGGAAATCACGATACGTGATCGAATAACCAAACCGAAGTTCACAACACGTCTAACAAAGTTAAACGGACTTATCGAAACTCAAACAAAGAGCTGACGAGATTCGCAAGAATCGAACTCAAGCGCGGAAAAGTCGCTAAAAAGCACGGAACTCAACAAAACGACACCGAAACGAACTCGGATGTCAAAAAGTGTAGAATTAATCATTCTCAGAATGACGAAACGGTCATGAGCGAGTCGTCAAAACGGACTCCGACCGAAAAAGGAATTTGCCGAAAATCGAAAATTGCGGATATTACATTCTACCCTCCTTAAAAGAAGTTTCGTCCCGAAACTTAAAACAAGTAGGGAGAAGGAATATTCCGCCAAGGAAAACTCATCGAGATACACAAGAATGCGTAACTAACGCCCAACGGCGAAACGTTACAAACAACGCAATGGAATATACGGCGTGAAAACACGCTCCACGGCGACTAACACAACGTCGCCGTTAGCGATATAATAAAACCAACAAACGACAAGCGTCATCAAACGGATAATATAGCCAAGTCAATTATCCGACAATCACAAAACACAACGAACGAAAACCAATATGATTGACCAACCCAACGGTACATCAATCAAAACGCGAGTCAACCGCTGAACAAACACGGAATCCCACCGCCTAAGGGCTGGAAGATCGAAAACGAAACTAATTTCCCGAACTGAAGGGAATTACGAAGGAGCCTGAATGTTCACCAATCACGGAACGAGGTCAATAAAAACCGAACAATCAAACGATCAAACCACAACGATCGAGACAACAAAAATCGAAGAATCATGTTCGAATCACGAAGAACAATAAAATTTCAAACAACAACTCCAAGGTTCACATCTCGACTCGAGACAATATATGATCCGGTGAAAACAACAGGATGTGCATTCACATAAGATCCACAGGAAAGGGAATAGCAATTAAAAAGTCACAACGACAAACGAGTTATTCCGAAACAATACCACACTCGTTCGATAGACAAAACAAGGGGTAGGACAAGCTCAGAAATGTCAACGAACATAAATGAGTCGATAGAGTCGAAAACATAAGAGTTCCAAATCCGATCCACTTCGAATAAAAGAACTAATAGAACCAGATGATGTCACTCCCAAATAAGGTTCACAAGAATCGAACTGAACCCGAAAAAGTAACATCGATAACCAGATCGACCCACAACAAGATCACAGCTCGTTCGGACGATGAAATCGAAATACAGAACAAGTTCATAAAGTGCCAACGAACATGAGCGAATCGATAGACTGGAGAAAGAGAAAATACAGAAGTCAAAATAGTACGGGCATTACCTCCGACCTCGTCCACGAAATTCACAAAACGGGAGCAAGGTAACAAGACATTAAACAATCGACACATAACGGAACCATCACCGATGCACACGGTCATACCAAACCAAGCTCTAACAGCTCGCACATACGCGACAACACAGAAATCACCACGAGGCGACAACATTCAACACCAACATCCCGCCTCTTCACAGGGGGCTAGCACAACCAATGTGTGGAAAGCGACTCAACGCTCACACCGCCAATTCGATCATACTCGGGAGAAAGTATCAAAATGACAACGCGAACATCATACATTCATACCCAGCCCTCAAACGGGAATGGATAGGTTTTAAAAACGAAAACCTCATTTTGAAAATAATTTGAAGAATACCGATTGATCTTGAGTATCACCTTTCAAAAAAGTACAAACGTGAAACATCGTTATCGAGACATTGGAGAACCATTTCGCATTTGATAAGAATGAAGATACTTTCTCTTAATGAAAACTTTCAAAATATTCGACCCTCGGGTCTAAATAAAAGTGTTTCTAAAATATTGAAAATATCTCAAAGCATTTTGGTCCTCGAGGTAGAAATTTTTTGAAATATATTGTGGCACCTAGGATGTACCACAAGAAAATAACTCATTTGAAAAGTATGTCTCGAAATTTATTTTTCTAAGATACTCAAGGTTTTCAAAAATCCAATAGGCCAGAATGACCAAAACTCACACAAACCGACGTACACAAAAACAACTCCAAGCACACGCACCAAAACGAATAAAAACAAGACAAAATATGTCCAAAAACTCAAAAAAACGATAAAATACCACATTGTAACAAAACCACCGATAAAATACTCTCCCGCATGGCTAGTGAACAAGTCGAACGCGTATAAGCACAAATCTTCCACAAGTGAATTGTAAATCGTGCAAATCGTTTCGAAATTCATCAACAACGCAGAAACTCAACAATAAAATGACATCACAAGCGGCACTCCTCGTATAAATCAAATACGAAAGTCGACTAAATACATATCGTGAAATCAAAATTCACATAAGGATTCCACCACTTAACAAATAATCATAAAAATAGCTCGTGTCACACGAGGCACAACACAAAGAAGGGAGACTTACTTCCACAGTCGCACGAAGATGATGATCGCCCCACGATACTAATCACGACCAACAAACTCAAACGACGCGTCGCGACACGACTCGATCGGATAAAATCCGAAAACAAGACTCAAACAACACGACTTGACCCGGCTGACCTAGGTTTCCTCAACCTAAGCTCGATACCATTTATGTAACACCCCAATCCACTCGGGGATATTACACGCCGTAGACCCTCTCCTCGAGGATCTACCAGCCGGTAACAACATTTAACATCTTGACAATGCCTTCAAGGCTAAAATGACTCGATGACCGATTTGGTCTTTCCACAATTACATACAACTCAAATACAACTCATGCCCACGCAGGGACAAAATACAACCACACCCGTACAACGGAACAATATAGCAATGAAAATAAAGTACAACCGAACCAACACACGATGTACGGTTCCTCATGTGATTAGTATCGATCATCTTTCATCATCCTTCGTGCCGACCACGTGTTATGCTCCAAAACCCGAATGCAAAACAGACATCCACCCCGAATACTGGGGTTAGCAAACTCCACCGTTTTGCTAGTGCAAGAACAAAGTGCAAATACAAGCCATACAATTCACATTCCACGAATAACAACCGAGGATCCTCAAAGATCCAAACGAAACGAAAAGTACTTCCCGAGGCAAGGGTTTTGAGAAAACATTTCAAAATCGAAACATCATAAATCAATGGAAGTAATTTATAAAACTGTTTATAATGCCATCGAGAGTTTTAATAGAAAACAAATTAGGATTATCAAATCCTGCTTTCAAAATCCAAAAGATAAAAGGGGGTCACCGCCCCAAAGGTTTACTTCGAAAAATGATATTTACCAAACCGTTGGGATTTTAGCCCCAAATCCGTAAAATGACTTTTACAAAAACGTTGGGATTTTAGCCCCAAATCCGTCAACTCACAGTACACAAGAACGACCACAAGGTTCGTCTTCCAACCTCAAAATCCACAAATAAAGGATTTAAAATAACCAACAAAATACTCTAGTGCCATCCTAGCCAAGTAAGCCAAACGAACAACTTACCTCTTACACACTTAGTCAATGCATGCAATCATGAAAACCGTTCAAAAGCACTCATTTCCGAAATGCCAATATCAAATCACATTTGTAAAAATGCACCACAATTAACCGCGGACCCACAGCTTCGTGGATCCCTGCCGAGACCCCGTCGGATCTAACCCACAGTGGTTAAAAGCAAGCTCGCGGTCCCACAGCTTCGTGGAGCCCTACCGAGACCCCGTCGGATCTAACCCGTAGTGAGCATACACACACACACGTTACTCATGCAATACTAACATGCTAAGAATGTAAGTTCATTAAGAATACTTACTAGAGATGGCCATTTATCCGACAACATTATCAACTCCCCAAAACATAATAACACGATTAAACCCGGAATACACAATTCCATAACTTTAAAAATAGGGATATCATCAAAGCCTTCAACGTTCAAAATAATCAAATCATAATCAATTTCCAAAACACAACGTTCACAAAACACACACGCGTTTTGAAAGAGAGCCTTTAACGAGGCCAAACCGAAATCCTTTGAAAATTCATTTCAAATAACCAAACAAACACATCAAGACGACCACCGATCATCATATCCATAAAACGAGAAAAGTATGGGCAAGGTACTTGCCTCGAATAACCACATCGCGGAGAATCGACCGAAGTAGGTTGGCACGAACCGACTACGAACTCGCCGACTCCACCGAATGACAATCCACAACAACGAACTACGAACGAAAACAATAACAACGAAAATGAATTCCAAAGTACGACCCAAAGCCGCTGAATTCAAAGAACAAATGACGAAAGTTCACGATTTCCCAAAACGGCCAAGAACACGATTCGTTCGTCAAACCACGAAACGAATTCCAAGTTGAAATATGGATATACAATCCATAGAATATGTTTAACAACATCATTTAACCATAATCGATCCATCGAAAATGGATGAAAAACGAGATCGGGGACAAATCCCCCAAAAAGTCGATTCGAAGAAATCAAGAAATATACTTCGATTCGACGAAGAACAATGGATTAAATGATGTTAAACACAAGAATACTACCAAGATTAATCATACCCATCATGAATTAATCAACAACACGGAACGAATCGGACGAAAATGCAAAAATCCCCAAATTCACGAAATTAGGGTTCTAAGGAAGATTACCTTGATTCGCTGGATCAAAGGTTGATAACGGACGATCGATTGATGTTATGAACTCAAGGACTTCATGGATTTGTTGTTAAACAACATGGCTTCGTCACCCATGAATCCCCACTCGCGGACGGAGAAGGAAGGAAGTGAAAAACGAAGTGAAATGTGACTGCTCAGCCACATTTATACTGGGCCAGACTAGCGTGCGCTAGCCTTCCCGGACTAGCGTGCGCTATCGGCCGGTATCGGCCGAGTACCCTCGGCCAGGGCCCACACGACCCGGCACCACCGACCAAATTCTGCCGACCATGACTCGTCTCCCGACTCCCGCTAGCGTGCGCTACGGCCGGAAGCCTGCTTGACTGGCCCAAGCAGCCACCGGATCGAATCGCCCGGCCAGGTAACGTACGCTAGCCGGCCGACAGCGTGCGCTACGCCTGCCGACTAGCGCGCGCTACGCTCGGCTTAGCGTGCGCTACCTGCCGATCCTGACCGAGTCCAGAACCTCAGAACCCCCACTGCCTAGGCCCGAGAATAAGTCGTTAGGCCGGTAGCGTGCGCTACACTGCCGGTTAGCGCGCAGCCTTCCGGCCAGAAGCGTGCGCTTACGCGGATCTCGCCTGCAATCGTCCGGCGCCCCGCCACCGTCCGGCCGGGCCCCGCAACTGCTGGCTCGGCGACCCGATTTAGAAAACGCACGGAACGAACACGACGAAAAGTTCACGGACGACATAAACGACTCGAAATGAAAACGTAATACCATATTTAGTCATACGTGACCAAGAAACGGGTCGAGACAACAATTACAGATACGGATACCCGTAACTTTCAAGAAATTACAAAATGGCCCAAAACGCTTAAATCACGATACGTGATCGAATAACCAAACCGGTTCACAACACGTCTAACAAAGTTAAACGGACTTATCGAAACTCAAACAATAGCCAACGAGATTCGCAAGAATCGAACTCAAGCGCGGAAAAGTCGCTAAAAAGCACGGAACTCAACAAAACGACACCGAAACGAACTCGGATGTCAAAAAGTGTAGAATTAATCATTCTCAGAATGACGAAACGGTCATGAGCGAGTCGTCAAAACGGACTCCGACCGAAAAAGGAATTTGCCGAAAATCGAAAATTGCGGATATTACATTCTACCCTCCTTAAAAGAAGTTTCGTCCCGAAACTTAAAACAAGTAGGGAGAAGGAATATTCCGCCAAGGAAAACTCATCGAGATACACAAGAATGCGTAACTAACGCCCAACGGCGAAACGTTACAAACAACGCAATGGAATATACGGCGTGAAAACACGCTCCACGGCGACTAACACAACGTCGCCGTTAGCGATATAATAAAACCAACAAACGACAAGCGTCATCAAACGGATAATATAGCCAAGTCAATTATCCGACAATCACAAAACACAACGAACGAAAACCAATATGATTGACCAACCCAACGGTACATCAATCAAAACGCGAGTCAACCGCTGAACAAACACGGAATCCCACCGCCTAAGGGGAAGATCGAAACGAAACTAATTTCCCGAATCAAGGGAATTACGAAGGAGCCCGAATGTTCACCAATCACGAACGAGGTCAATAAAACCGAACAATCAAACGATCAAACCACAACGATCGAGACAACAAAAATCGAAGAATCATGTTCGAATCACGAAGAACAATAAAATTTCAAACAACAACTCCAAGGTTCACATCTCGACTCGAGACAATATATGATCCGGTGAAAACAACAGGATGTGCATTCACATAAGATCCACAGGAAAGGGAATAGCAATTAAAAAGTCACAACGACAAACGAGTTATTAGAAACAATACCACACTCGTTCGATAGACAAAACAAGGGGTAGGACAAGCTCGAAATGTCAACGAACATAAATGAGTCGATAGAGTCGAAAACATAAGAGTTCCAAATCCGATCCACTTGAATAAAAGAACTAATAGAACCAGATGATGTCACTCCCAAATAAGGTTCACAAGAATCGAATCGAACCCGAAAAAGTAACATCGATAACCAGATCGACCCACAACAAGATCACGGCTCGTTCGGACGATGAAATCGAAATACGAACAAGTTCATAAAGTGCCAACGAACATGAGCGAATCGATAGACTGGAGAAAGAGAAAATACGGAAGTCAAAATAGTACGGGCATTACCTCCGACCTCGTCCACGAAATTCACAAAACGGAGCAAGGTAACAAGACATTAAACAATCGACACATAACGGAACCATCACCGATGCACACGGTCATACCAAACCAAGCTCTAACAGCCGCACATACGCGACAACACGAAATCACCACGAGGCGACAACATTCAACACCAACATCCCGCCTCTTCACAGGGGCTAGCACAACCAATGTGTGGAAAGCGACTCAACGCTCACACCGCCAATTCGATCATACTCGGGAGAAAGTATCAAAATGACAACGCGAACATCATACATTCATACCTTTCCTCAAACGGGAATGGATAGGTTTTAAAACGAAAACCTCATTTTGAAAATAATTTGAAGAATACCGATTGATCTTGAGTATCACCTTTCAAAAAGTACAAACGTGAAACATCGTTATCGAGACATTGGAGAACCATTTCGCATTTGATAAGAATGAAGATACTTTCTCTTAATGAAAACTTTCAAAATATTCACCCTCGGGTCTAAATAAAAGTGTTTCTAAAATATTGAAAATATCTCAAAGCATTTTGGTCCTCGAGGTAGAAATTTTTTGAAATATATTGTGGCACCTAGGATGTACCACAAGAAAATAACTCATTTGAAAAGTATGTCTCGAAATTTATTTTTCTAAGATACTCAAGGTTTTCAAAAATCCAATAGGCCAGAATGCCCAAAACTCACACATACCGACGTTCACTAAAACAACTCCTAGCACACGCATCAAAAAGTTTAAAATCAAGACAATATATGTCTTTAAACGGAAATAAACGATAAAATACCACATTCAGAACAAAACCACTGATAAAATACTCTCCCACACTGGCTAGTGAACAAGTCGAACGCGTATAAGCACAAAGCTTCCACAAGAGACTTGTAAAACGTGCAAATCGATTCGAAAATCATCAACAACGGAGAAAAACAACAATAAAAAGACATCACAAGCGACGACACTCCTCGTATAAATCAAATACGAAAGTCGACTAAATACATATCGTGAAATCAAAATTCACATAAGGATTCCACCACTTAACAAATAATCATAAAAATAGCTCGTGTCACACGAGGCACAACACAAAGAAGGGACACTTACTTCCACACGTCGCACGAATATGATGATAGCCCCACGATAATAATCACGACCATCAAACTCAAACGACGCGTCGACACGACTCATCGGATAAAATCCGACGAAACAAGACTCAAACAACACGACTTGACCCGGCGGCTAGGTTTCCTCAACCTAAGCTCGATACCATTTATGTAACACCCCAATCCACTCGGGGATATTACACGCCGTAGACCCTCTCCTCGAGGATCTACCAGCCGTGGTAACAACATTTAACATCTTGACAATGCCTTCAAGGCTAAAATGACTCGATGAGACCGATTTGGTCTTTCCACAATTACATACAACTCAAATACAACTCATGCCCACGCAGGGACAAAATACAACCACACCCGCATAACGGAACAATATAGCAATGAAAATAAAGTACAACTGAACCAACACACGATGTACGGTTCCTCATGTGATTAGTATCGATCATCTTTCATCATCCTTCGTGCCGACCCTGTGTTATGCTCCAAAACCTGAATGCAAAAACAGACATCCACCCCCCGAATACTCGGGGGTTAGCAAAACTCCACTGTTTTGCTAGTGCAAGAACAAAGTGCAAATACAAGCCATACAATTCACATTCCACGAATAACAATAACCGAGGATCCTCAAAGATCCAAACGAAACGAAAAGTACTTCCCGAGGCAAGGGTTTTGAGAAAACATTTCAAAATCGAAACATCATAAATCAATGGAAGTAATTTATAAAACGGTTTAGAATGCCATCGAGAGTTTTAATAGAAAACAATTTAGGATTATCAAATCCTGCTTTTCAAAATCCAAAAGATAAAAGGGGGTCACCGCCCCAAAGGTTTACTTCCCGAAAAATGATATTTACCAAACCGTTGGGATTTTAGCCCCAAATCCGTAAAATGACTTTTACAAAAACGTTGGGATTTTAGCCCCAAATCCGTCAACTCACAGTACACAAGAACGACCACAAGGTTCGTCTTCCAACCTCAAAATCCACAAATAAAGGATTTAAAATAACCAACAAAATACTCTAGTGCCATCCTAGCCAAGTAAGCCAAACGAACAACTTACCTCTTACACACTTAGTCAATGCATGCAATCATGAAAACCGTTCAAAAGCACTCATTTCCGGAAATGCCAATATCAAATCACATTTGTAAAAATGCACCACAATTAACCGCGGACCCACAAACGTGGATCCTCGCCGAGACCCCGTCGGATCTAACCCACTGGTTAAAAGCAAGCTCGCGGTCCCACAGCTTCGTGGAGCCCTACCGAGACCCCGTCGGATCTAACCCGTAGTGAGCATACACACACACACGTTACTCATGCAATACTAACATGCTAAGAATGTAAGTTCATTAAGAATACTTACTAGAGATGGCCATTTATCCGACAACATTATCAACTCCCCAAAACATAATAACAGGATTAAACCCGGAATACACAATTCCATAACTTTAAAAATAGGGATATCATCAAAGCCTTCAACGTTCAAAATAATCAAATCATAATCAATTTCCAAAACACAACGTTCACAAAACACACACGCGTTTTGAAAGAGAGCCTTTAACGGGGCCAAACCGAAATCCTTTGAAAATTCATTTCAAATAACCAAACAAACACATCAAGACGACCACCGATCATCATATCCATAAAACGAGAAAAGTATGGGCAAGGTACTTGCCTCGAATAACCACATCGCGGAGAATCGACCGAAGTAGGTTGGCACGAACCGACTACGAACTCGCCGACTCCACCGAATGACAATCCACAACAACGAACTACGAACGAAAACAATAACAACGAAAATGAATTCCAAAGTACGACCCAAAGCCGCTGAATTCAAAGAACAAATGACGAAAGTTCACGGATTTCCCCCAAAACGGCCAAGAACACGATTCGTTCCGTCAAACCACGAAAACGGAATTCCAAGTTGAAATATGGATATACAATCCATAGAATATGTTTAACAACATCATTTAACCATAATCGATCCATCGAAAATGGATGAAAAACGAGATCGGGGACAAATCCCCCAAAAAGTCGATTCGAAGGAAATCAAGAAATATACTTCGATTCGACGAAGAACAATGGATTAAATGATGTTAAACACAAGAATACTACCAAGATTAATCATACCCATCATGAATTAATCAACAACACGGAACGAATCGGACGAAAATGCAAAAATCCCCAAATTCACGAAATTAGGGTTCTAAGGAAGATTACCTTGATTCGCTGTATCAAAGGTTGATAACTGACGATCGATTGATGTTATGAACTCAAGGACTTCATGGATTTGTTGTTAAACAACATGGCTTCGTCACCCATGAATCCCCACTCGCGGACGGAGAAGGAAGGAAGTGAAAAACGAAGTGAAATGTGACTGCTCAGCCACATTTATACTGGGCCAGACTAGCGTGCGCTAGCCTTTCCGGACTAGCGTGCGCTATCGCTGGTATCGGCCGAGTACCTCGCCGTGGCCCACACGACCCGGCACCACCGACCAAATTCTGCCGACCATGACTCGTCTCCGACTCCCGCTAGCGTGCGCTACGGGCCGAAGCTCGCGCGCAGCCGACTGGCCCAAAGAGCCACCGGATCGAATCGCCGGCCAGTAACGACGCTAGCCGGCCGGCAAGGCGCTACGCCGCCGACTAGCGCGCGCTTACGCCGGCTTAGCGTGCGCTACTGCCGATCTGACCGAGTCCGAACCTCGAAACCCCATCGCCTGTGCCCGAGCGGAAGCGTCGTTAGGCCGGTAGCGTCGCGCTACACTGCCGGTAGCGCTGGCAGCCTTTCCGGCCAGTAGCGTGCGCTTACGCCGGATCTGCGCACCCGTCCGGCCGGTGCCCGCACCGTCCGGCCATCCCGCCACCGTCCGGCGATCCCGCAACTGCCGTGGCTCGGCGACCCGATTTCCAAACGCACGGAACGAACACGGCGAAAAGTTCACGGACGACATAAACGACTCGAAATGAAAACGTAATACCATATTTAGTCATACGTGACCAAGAAACGGGTCGAGACAACCATTACAGAATCTGTATACCCGTAACTTTCAAGAAATTACAAAATGGCCCAAAACGCCGGAAATCACGATACGTGATCGAATAACCAAACCGAAGTTCACAACACGTCTAACAAAGTTAAACGGACTTATCGAAACTCAAATGAGCTTTGAATGAGATTCGCAAGAATCGAACTCAAGCGCGGAAAAGTCGCTAAAAAGCACGGAACTCAACAAACGACACCGAAACGAACTCGGATGTCAAAAAGTGTAGAATTAATCATTCTCAGAATGACGAAACGGTCATGAGCGAGTCGTCAAAACGGACTCCGACCGAAAAAAGGAATTTGCCGAAAATCGAAAATTGCGGATATTACACCACTACCCCCGTCTCAACGTACACCGTCGAGGTTCGTCATCTTCATGGCGGTCTGAGGTGGAAGCAGAGCTAATAAGCCGCGGAAGTGGAGTTGATTAATCCGACGACGCCCCACGCAAGGACTCCTCTAGACCAAGACCGTACGCCCTTCGTTTAAATACGAGGCGAGGCGCAGCCTAACAGAGGACCCTCACAATAAAATGAGTCACGAGACACTCAATGTCTTCGCGCACAAGACACGGTCATGGAGTCGGTCCATCGAACTCCGCGACTGTGAACGGTTCCTCAGCGACGAAACAATCAAGTTTCTACGAGGGATCAACCAATGTTGTTTTTTGCAGGTACAAGACCGAAAGATAGCTAGCCAATCGACCATGATCGCCCAAGTCCGAATCCAAAGTCAGCTCAACGGATCGCCCGTCCTCATCCTACAAGATCGCCAGCAAGAACCACCTCGCCCCATGTCTTCAACATCGGAGCAAGCTGGGGGGCAATTGTTGTGTCGAGAATTATACTCTCCGACCGGCGATCGCCTCGGAGATCGGGCGACCTAGCCATTGCCGAGCAGTCGAGGAAGAACTACCGACCAGAGATCGGGCGGCCTAGTCTCAGCCCCGCAGACAAGATGTATCGGCCGACCGAAGGTCCCAGGACAAGTCCCGGTGCCGAGAGATCGACATCTAAGATGATCGTCTCTCGGCACTTGGCGATCGACTCCTGGTGGCCGACGACCAGACGACCATCTCTCGGCACCTGCCGGCCGACCCTTGGTGACCAACCGATGCCGACCCTTGGTGACCGATCATTAACGACCGCCTCATGCCGCTCAGAGCCGATGGTCATCCAGTCGGAAAAGGCCGAGCCTCAGGACAGACCCCACGTGTAGAGCCGAGACAAGATCCGTATTTCACGGATCATTGACCACAGCCTGTCAGCATCCGTCCACTAGCCGACAGGCCCGCCGAAAGGTGTCAGTAGGACCGCGTGTGACAGTGACTCCGGACGCGTGCTGGCTCCTCATTGGACCGCACAGCTCGCTGCCAGCAGCTGCCTTGGACTTTAGGCCGACAACCCGTGTGACTTAAGGACGATCGCCCCATTATTATATTGGCCGGAAGGCGATCGCCCGCCAGAAGACAAGGCTCCTCAGCCCCTATAAATACAAGGCAGCCTGTACTTGGATTCCTCCCTGGCATTATCGCGATTTCAGTACACAATACAGAAGCAATACACACACTTGGCTTTCTCCTACTCTTGGCAACAGCTATCTTTTGGTTCTTTCTTCTCTCGGCCTCTCTCATACAGAAGACGATCGGCAGGGACGAAGAACACCGAGCTTCGCTCAAGAGCTGGATTAACAGAGTCTTTTTACACTCATTGTACTTAGATTCTCACATTAATACTTGTATCCACGAATATTTGTATTAATAACATCTCGCGAGAGCATTCAAGCCCGGGCCTAACAAACCCGGCAAATCTTGTGTTTATTCATATTCTCTCGGAAGTGCTCCCGCAAAATTTGTTTGTTGTCCGTCCATTCCAGCAGTATTTAATCTTCGGATAAATATTTTGGGCAACAACACAGCGCATAGGCGTCCGATCTGGACGCCTGTCCATGGTTCAGGCGTCCGACCAGGACGTCTATACTAAGCTGGGGCGTCTGGTCTGGACGCCTGCGCCATGGACAGGCAGAATCGGCGGACGCCTATGAAAAAATACAACCGCCGCATCCGTCATGCACTGCGACACGGCGCCCGACGCCCAAAGTAGCAGAAACCCGAAAAAAAAATTTACCAGGCGGCGGCGGTGCGGCGGCTGGTGGCTTTTTTAGAGTAGGTCAAGAGAGAAAAGTAGTGAGAAGGTAATTTTACAAATCTGCTGAATATAAAGTAAGGGCAAAAATGTAATATTATAGGACAGTGACTAGTAATTTAGGGCAGTGTTTAGTAATCCAGATAATTTATCATTCAGCACATGCATCTTCTCTAAATTAACATTTTGGACCCAATAAAATTAATCCGCACATTTGTTTACGTAAACAATCAAATTACCATCTAAAATTGAATCTGAAATTTTATTTATTTGTCCTATCCAATAATTAACTACCAACATTGGAAGATTTTGGATTCAGTTGTTAATGTATTGAAAAAGTAAATTTGAAGAGAAGCTTAGAGACAAGAATTTTTTTTTTTATAGTATTCAAATGAAAAGTTTGTGACGAGAAAGTATGGGTGTTCAAAATTGGATATCTGAAATTTCGGATATTCAAAAATTCGGATAGTAGATTTTGATATTAATATCCGTATCCGAAATTTCGGATACGGATATCGGATATCTGAATATCCGGAAAAATATGAATTATATTCGGATATCCTTATATTCGAAAAAATAATCGGATTCGGATATTGGATATCCGAATATCCCAAATAAAATCGGATATGGATATCGGATACCCGAATATCCAAATACCATCTATTATTTAAAATATAAAAAATAATTTTTTTTGGATTTCTCGGATATTTCGAATATCCGAATTTTTTAAAAAGCATATCCGATATCCGATCCGAAAATCCGAACTTTCAGATATCCAAATTTTCGGATATCTGAATATTGGATATCGGATATTTTTGAACAGCCCTACGAGAAAGTGAATAAGGCAATTCCCTTCCCGGGAAAATGATCCCTGCTGTAAAACAGCAGGGAGATACCTGATGTATGGGCTAACTCAGGGATCATTTGTGTGTAGAAGTTATTTACGAAATATTAGCATTTTCGGAGTCGACTGGACTCCGGGCCGCGGCACTACACTTGAAAAAGTCATCCCCAGGTTTTGCACTACCGGGCCGCGGCACAAGACAGTCGGGCCGCGGCCCCCGAACATCACCCTTTAATTGCCGGGCCTCCTATACTCCGGGCCGCGCCCCCTGCCCGCTGGGTCGCGGCCCCCTGCTTTGTGCTACAACAAATCTGCCGAGCACTGTATTCCGGTCCGCGGCGCCCTCCTTCCGGGCCGCGGCCCCCTGCGATTTTACTGGGTGATTTTTTGTAGTGTGCCGCGGCACACAGCATCCGGGCCGCGGCACCCGAAGTCAACCCTGCAATTGTGGTTCTTTTTAGCAGCACTTTGCTGCGTTTTTTTACTTCACTTCAACCTACACATTTTGAGAGCACAAGAAATAGAGAGAAACAAGAGAGAAAAGAAGGAGAGAAAAATACTTGTGTGATTTCCCGGAAGTATATCGATCGGATCATCGTGATTGTTGACAAGAGCTTGGTAGCTATTGGGCAAACTTTTTCACCGGAATAGATCGAGGGTTTGAGTCCGGAAGTTCGGGTATTTTTGTTAGCTTTTCGTGTAAGCTATTTTGGTGTTTCCTTTTCTCGATCTTGTTGTTATTGTTGTATTCCAAATACTTGAAGAACGTTTATTACCGAGTATTTGAAGATTGTGTTGTATACCTCTAGTTTGTAGTAGGGACGATTGTGTATTATGTATCGGTGATAGTGGATTTAAGCGGCTTCGATCCCGTGGTTTTTACTCTCGTGTTAAGAGGTTTTCTACGCTAAAATTGTGTCTCGTTATTTATAATTTTTGGTATATCATTTATATTATAATGTCGAATTGTAATTGTTTGCTCTACTCATCGGTAACCACGAAGTTACAACTGAAGATTGGGAAATTGTCAAACGAGGTTCCGCATTTTTCGTTGTGACGTTATATATTGTCGGTGTTTTCCCAACAAAGTGGTATCGGAGCCACGAGATTTGTTGTTTCGTGGTTGTTTAGTATCTCAATTGTAAGATGGAAGCCAATATGAGTAGAATGGTTAATTTGAATGGTTCGAACTACCACGTATGGAAGGGGAAGATGGAAGACCTTCTATATGTGAAGGATTACTATTTACCGGTTTTTAGCAAAGGTAAACCGGAAGGCAAGTCTGACGCGGAGTGGACAATTTTGCATTGCAAGTTTGCAGATATATTCGATAATGGGTTGATGATAATGTTTTGAACCATATTAATGGAGAGAAGGACGCTCGAGAATTGTGGCACAAGCTCGAGCAATTGTATGCTCGGAAGACGGGGAATAATAAGTTATTCCTCATTAAACAAATGATGAATTTGAAATATTGAGATGGGACTCCTCTGTCGGATCATTTGAATGCATTCCAAGGAATCATTAATCAACTTGCCGGAATGGGCATTAAATTTGAAGAGGAGGTGCAAGCTTTGTGGTTATTGGGCACATTGCCGGATACGTGGGAAACGTTTCGTACGTCGTTGTCTAACTCTGCCCCCGATGGTGTCATTTCGATGGAACTTGCTAAGGGAAACATGTTGAACAAGGAGGTCCAAAGAAAAGCACAGGGATCTTCGTCACAGTCAGATGTTCTTGTTACCGAAAGACGGGGGAGAGGTCAAAGTAGAGGTCCGAGTAATATAGGGCCACAAATGAGTAATTTCCAGGGGAAATATTGTAATATCCGGAATTTCTACTAATGTTGTTTGAGATTATTTTATCCGAGTTATATTGTACGGCGTGGAATATGTATAGTATGGATAAAATAAATAAGGGACTGAGATGTCAGTATTGGTACTATTGACGTATTTGGGAGACAATTACAATTGAGGATATCGTGTATCCGGTCATTTCAATTTTGACATCGGGTCTATCATATGAGAATATTATGGGATTGAGTATATGTATTCAGTATGTGAGTGTACGTATCCAGTATGTCGAGACGGACGAGAAGAGTTGGAAATGGCCAAGTACAGCCACGTTAGCGCATGCTATGAAATATGCTTAGCGCACGCTACGAGGTATGGGTAGCGCACGCTACGTGGTGCAGTTAGCGTACGCTAATAGGTTCGCATTACGTACGCTAAGGAGGATCCTTAACGTACGTAAGGCATTATGGGAAAGGTTCGGAAGGCGGCCGACAGGTAGGCCCGGGTTGATGTTTATCGGCATTTAGCGCACGCTACCAAGGATGGTTAGCGTACGCTAATATCAGATCGTCCGACAGGGAATCTTGGCTTTCGGCGAGTGGACCCGGCCACTTGTTAACGCGTGTCCAGATAAGGTCAGCGGGTGTTTGTCATGTAGGGCTAGCGCACGCTAAATCGTATGGTTAGCGCACGCTATTTCCAGATTGATCAGAGGAATCCCGAAAATCGCGGATGCTTTCGGCATGTGGGGGAACGAGTGGTAGGTGAATATTGTAGTAAGTCAACTTCTGATAGCGCACGCTAAGGGCAAGGACTTGCGTACGCTAGACATGATGTTTTACGTACGTTAATGCATGGGCATTACGTACGTAAGCTAGTTTACGAAGCGAGGCAGTAGCCTCTGGGCTGCGATAGCGCACGCTAACAAAGTCAGTTAGCGCATGTTAAGTCTGTAGCACACGCTAAACATGAGATGTTAACGCACGCTAGTAATGTATTTTATATAAGGGGACAGACGGGTGTTATGAATCATTTCGTCTATCTCTTTCCTTTCACTCGATAGAGAGAGTTTTGGGAGGTACTTGAGCTCCAGAAACACTCCGAGATGATGATCTTTATCAAGATTAAGATAGAGAGCATGGATTAAAGCCTTATTCTTCAAGTTATTCATGGTTCTTGGAATGAAGTTCAAGTGTTCTCCTTATGGGTTCGTCTAATCTAGGTAATTTTCGTATCCCTTTGATAGTAGTTCGTTTTTAAGGACGATTACTTGTGAGAGAACATGTTGGATAAATATTTGGTGATTTTTATGAGACCTAATGGGATTATGATGAGAGTTTCGGATATTATTTAAGATTCTACATGTTAATGGTGATTCGTTTAACTTGATGAGGTTGAATCATGGATTTCTGAATCATGATAATTTCAGTGGTCGATTTATATGAGTTAAATCATGATATGAGGTTTAATTCCAGCTTGAGTATGATATGATCCTTGTTATCGAATTGGTTTGATTGTTGATGTTGTTATTGATATAGAGACATTGATATGATCCTTGTGATAGTTATGGTGTTGTTTATCTTCAAGAGATATGGAGATTTATGTCTCATTAGAGTAGTTCGACCCAGAAAACCGGAAGGTGGGGGTCAACCTCGACGTACGTCTTGACGAGCAAGTAGCAGGTTCTACTAAATACCAAGATATGATTCTTTTTCCGCCACATTTGCCTATCCATCGCCATACTTTCTCCAATTTCAAGAAACCGCATATCATTTTTAATCATCTTTATCCAAGTTTTCTTGGGTCTTCCTCTACCTTTCACAATATTACTTGTTCCCCAACTTTCTAGCTTCCTCACTGGGGCATCAACATGTCTTCTTCTCACATGACCAAACCATCGTAATCGATTCTCCATCATCTTGTCTTCTATAGACGCAACTCTTACCTTCTCTCTAATCACCTCACTTCTGAGCCGATCCTTTTTTGTATGACCACACATCCATCGTAGCATACGCATCTCCGCCACATTCATATTTTGAACGTGACACTATTTTACAGCCCAACACTCGGTGCCATATAACAGTGCAGGCCTAATTGCCGTGCGGTAAAATTTATCCTTTAATCTATGAGGCATGTCAGGATCACATAAAATCCATGTGGCACTCTGCCTTTATTATGTGAGCCATATCACCATCTATCTCTCCATCTTTTTGGATAATAGATCCAAGATACCGAAAGAAAGTGGATCCATGAACAATTTTCCCATCAAATATGATCATCCCCGTCTCTCTATCACTGTTTTCGCTAAACCTACACTCCATATATTCAGTCTTACTTCTGCTCAGCTTAAAGCCTCGAGCTTCCAAAGTATCCCTCCAAAGTTCCAATTTCTGTTGTACTCCAACCTTCGTTTCATCAATCAATACAATATCATCTGCGAACATCATACACCATGGAACGTCATTTTGAATTTCTCTTGTCAATTCGTCCATGACTATGGCAAAGAGAAAAGGAATAAGAGCAGATCCTTGATGCACCCCAATCGTAATAGGGAATTCTTCTGTCCTCCCAATATTAGTACGTACACTTGTACAAGCTCCCTCATACATGTCCTTTATAAAAAAAAGTTAAAAGAGAACATCTTATAAAAATCATAACGCGTACAAGCGAGTCGCTAAAATTGAGAAAATATGAAAAATATGGGTATTGCAATTTATCCCTTTAATTGTATTGTTTATGTTGTATGGATCCGTTGGGATCGTGTGATCTATGCTGAGGGCGCTGGATCAGATGTCCACCTCGTTATGGTCCGACGGGATCATCTTGGGATCTATGCTGAGGGCGTTGGATCATTGGAGTACCCAGTGTTGTGTTGATGGAATCATATGGATTCACATCGTTGGTTGCATATGTTGTTGTGTATATGTATATTGTTGGTTATCCACCTCGTGTTGATATGGTAGGATCATCTTGGGACCTATGCTGAGGGTGCTGGGTCATGGGATTTCCATTGAATATACACTGTTGATATTGTTTTGAGCATATTGACGTTGTCATATGAGTATGCATTTGTAGGTATTGTGTTAAGACCATGTCCATGTTGTGTTGATCTGGTCTTGGATTAGGGTGACGTGGTTTCGTTGTGGCAGTTCATATCTTGAGGTATGCTCCGTGTTTACTTTGATGTATGTCTTTGATGGACAATCGATTTTCGAGTTGAGATTTGATAATGATTCCGATGGATTGGGTGTGCCAAAGTTAGTGAATTTCGTAACAGTGAGTTATGATAATGTTTTGAGAACTCTGGACATTGTTGAAATGTAGTACAGATACCCTGGTATTAGTTTATCGTATTGTTGAGGATACGAATCGTGGACTTTTGTAAGGTTATGATGATAAGATTACATTGGTCGTATTCTTATTTTGTATTCTCATTGGTATGTAATTATTAATGTGATGTGACGGTTATCATTGTTGGATATTATGGCTGACCCCGTTGTGGGATTTTTTTTAGGTTCTTGAGATATCGAGCTTGTAGCGGTCGTGGAGAGATGAGCTTCCCGGAGGATACTGGCTAGGGCATGTTTTTATGAATTGAATTCCTGATCAGATATTGTATTCCGCTGCTAGAGTAATTTTACTTGGTTGTCATTTCCGCTGCGTGAGTATTTTAAATGACTTTTTGATATCTAGTAACTTGAGTTACTTTGGAAATCATTTTCTAAACTATTGAGTTCCGGCCATTGGGCCTTGCCCTTTTCGAAATGAGGTTTTACGGCGCTTTATAGTACTGTCGTTAGCCTCTTGGGCATTCGTAAATGTTTGCGAAAATTTCTTTTAGCCTTGTAGGTTCCATCTCGGGGCCCACAACGCTGTAATATTTCCGGTTAATTCTGGGGGTGTTACAAGTATGCCAATATTGAATGTTGCCATTGTGGTAAGAAAGGGCATACTAAGAAATTTTGCCGACAAATGAATAAGGAAAATCGCCAAGGCCGAGAAAACTCTCAAAAGAAGGAGAGCGGTAGTAATGAAAATGCTGAAGTAAATACTACTACCGAAGAATTCTTTGTTTGTTGTGATTATGATATGGTGAACCTTGCGAGAGATGATTCGAGTTGGGTGGTCGATAGTGGAGCTACGTGTCATGTTACATCACGTAGAGATTTTTATTCCTCTTATACTCCAGGTGACTATGGGATAGTCAAGATGGGTAATGATGGGTTATCCAAGATTGTTGGAGTAAGAGACGTGCATTTGAGGTTCGACACCGGTGTGGAACTTGTTTTACGAAATGTAAAACATGTTACGGATATGAGGCTAAATGTGATGTCCGTTGGTTTACTCGATGATGTAAAACAAAATGTAAAACATGCCTCGGTGGAGAGAGAGACCGGGAAGAAGTTAAAGTGTATTCAGACGGATAATGGTGGAGAATACACCGGGCCTTTTGATGAGTATTGCCGAGAACAAGGGATCCGACATCAAAAGACCCCACCGAAGACTCCGCCACTTAATGGCTTGGCGGAGATGATGAATCGGACTTTGGTCGAGAGAGCTTGATGCTTGCTCTCACATGCCGGATTACTAAAGTCATTTTCGGGAGAAGCTTTGAACACGGCGGTTCATGTGATTAATTTGACGCCGTGTGTTCCTTTGGAGTTTGATGTCCCGGATAAAGTGTGGAGTGGTAAAGATATCTCATACCGCCACTTACGGGTTTTCGGATGTAAAGCCATTTTGTACATATTCCGAATGATGAGAAGTCGAAGCTTGATTCCAAGACGAAGCCATGTATTTTTATTAGTTACGGGCTTGATGAGTTCGGGTATAGATTATATGACCTGGTGACAAGAAGGCTTGTTCGTTCAAGAGATGTTGTTTTTGTTGAAGATCAAACGATGAAGGATGTTTAGAATGGAGAGTCGGCTCCACAACACGATTATGATCTTATTGATTTGGACCTCGTTCCTCCATAACATGTTGAGACACCCATTGGAGATGATGGCCAAAACAATGAACAACGTGATTCCGGTGACAACGATGAGTTGAGACAAGATGACACCGATGGAGTTCATCCTGAGCTACCCATGACGAACATGCCATCTTTTGTTCCACATAGGCGGTCGATGAGGGACCGTCATCCCTCCACTCGTTATTCGGCTGATGAGTATGTTTTACTCACCGATGAGGGAGCCCGAATATTTTGCGGAGGCTATGGAGGATGATAACAAGAAGGATTGGATGGATGCCATGCAAGACGAGATGAGCTCGTTGCATGAAAATAATACGTACGAGTTGGTGAAGTTGCCTAAAGGCAAGAGAGCTTTGAGAAACAAAATGGGTGTATAGCGTGAAGTCGGAAGAAAATAGTTCACTACCCCGATACAAAGCTAGACTCGTAGTGAAGGGCTTCAGTCAAAAGAAGGGCATTGATTTTGACGAGATTTTTTCTCCGGTTGTGAAGATAGGATGGATTCGATTGGTCCTTGGTATAGCGGCGAGTCTTGACCTTGAGATTGAGCAAATGGATGTCAAGATGGCATTTCTTCATGGAGACCTTGACAAAGAAATTTATATGAAGTGACCGGAAGGGTTTGAAGTCAAAGGGAAAGAGGATTATGTTTGTAGACTCCGAAAGAGTCTATACGGTTTGAAGCAAGCACCACGGCAATGGTATAAGAACTTTGAGTCGGTTATGGGGGAGCAAGACTACCGGAAGACGACCCTAGACCATTGCGTGTTTTTCAAGAAATTTGGAGATGATGATTTTATCATCTTATTGCTTTATGTGGATGACATGTTGATCGTTGGCAAGAATACCGAGAGGATTGACAACTTGAAGAAAGAATTGAATAAGTCTTTTTCCATGAAAGACTTGGGGGCCGCTAAACAAATTCTTGGGATAAGAATTACTCGGGATAGAGCAGCCCGGAAATTACACATGTCACAAGAGCAATATATCGAGAAGGTGCTTAAACGCTTCAACATGGATAAAGCTGAAGTTGTTAGTTCTTCTCTTACTAACAATTTTAAATTGACGAGCAAAGATTGCCCTACAACGAAGGGAGAGATTGAGGAAATGGATAAAATTCCTTATGCCTCGGCGGTCGGGAGTTTGATGTATGCCATGGTATGTACTAGGCCCGACATTGCTCATGCCATGTGAGTGGTGAGCCGGTTTCTATCGAATCCGGGAAAGAAGCATTGGGAATCCGTAAAGTGGATATTTAGATATTTACGGGGTACTTCCATATTGGGGATTACGTTTGGAAATGGGAAAGCGATGCTTGTTGGTTATTCCGAATCAGATATGGCCAGTAACGAAGATAACCGAAAATCCACTTCCGGTTATTTGATGACATTTGCAGGGCGAGCCGTGTCATGGCAATCAAGATTGCAAAAGTGCGTTGCCTTGTCTACAACGGAGGCCGAGTATATTGCAGCGGTGGAAGCATATAAAGAGCTCTTATGATTGAAAATGTTTTTACGATAGCTAGGCTTCCGACAATGACGTTACGTGGTTTTTTGTGATAGTTAAAGTGCGATTCATTTGGCTAAGAATGCGACTTTTCACAAGAGAACGAAACATATCGATGTGAGGTACCATTGGATCCGAGATGCATTGGAGGATGGTTTATTTGAACTTGATAAAGTTCATACCGATGATAATGGTTCCGATATGTTAACCAAGGCGTTGAGTAGAGAGAAGGTGAAAGTGTGTTGTTCGATCGCCGGGATGGCGAACTCTTCCTATATTCCGGAAAGGGGGAGATTTATAGGAGTTATTTCCGAAATATAGGCATTTTCGGAGTCGACTGGACCCTGGGCCGCGGCACAAATCCTCCAGGCCGCGGCACTACACTTGAAAAAGTCATCCCCAGGTTTTGCACTACCGAGCCGCGGCACAAGACAGCTGGGCCGCGGCCCCCGGACATCACCCTTTAATTGCCGGGCCTCCTGTACTCTGGGCCGCGGCCCCCTACTTTGTGCTACAACAAATCTGCCGAGCACTGTACTCCGGGCCGCGGCGCCCTCCTTCCCGGCCATGGCCCCCTGCGATTTTACTGGGCGATTTTTTGTAGTGTGCCGTGGCACACAGCATCCGGACCGCGGCACCCGAAGTCAACCCAGCAATTGGGGTTCTTTTTAGCAGCACTTTGCTGCGTTTTTTTACTTCACTTCAACCTACACATTTTGAGAGCACAAGAAATAGAGAGAAACAAGACAATAGAGAAAAGAAGGAGAGAAAAATACTTGTGTGATTTCCCGGAAGTATATCGATCGGATCGTCGTGATTGTTGACAAGAGCTTGGTAGCTATTGGGCAAACTTTTTTACCGGAATAGAACGAGGTTTGAGTCCGGAAGTTCGGGTATTTTTGTTAGTTTTTCGTGTAAGCTATTTTGGTGTTTCATTTTCTCGATCTTGTTGTTATTGTTGTATTCCAAATACTTGAAGAACGTTTATTACCGAGTATTTGAAGATTGTGTTGTATACCTCTAGTTTGTACTAGGGACGATTGTGTATTATGTATCGGTGATAGTGGATTTAAGCGGCTTCGGTCCCGTGGTTTTTACTCTCGTCTTGAGGGGTTTTCCACGCTAAAATTGTGTCTCGTTATTTATCGTTTTTGGTATATCATTTGTATTATATTGTCGAATTGTAATTGTTTGCTCTACTCGTCGGTAACCACGAAGTTACAATTGAAGATTGGGAAATTGTCAAACGAAGTTCCGTATTTTTCGTTGTGACGTTATATATTGTCGGTGTTTTCCCAACATTGTGCATATCAGGCAGGGACCATTTGTGTTGATCAGTGACCATTTTTTGCCCATACAACAGGTATCTCCCTGCTGTTTTACAACAGGGATCCTTTTCCCTTTCCTTTTTTTCTGCCAATGCTCGCAAAGCATTATACTGGAGAAAACCTTTAGAACGTACAGCCTTACATGAAAAGAGCCCTGCATATACATATACATATACATATACATACTAGGTAGTACGGACACGGGACGGGGACGGGGACGAAAAATGGGGACGGGAACAGGGACGAAAAAGAGTAAAACCAAAATTTCAAAAAATGGGTACTGCAAGGGTACGGGAAAAAAATTCCTACACTACCATATATAATTCCAAAATTAAATTCATACATAAGTGCTAAGTCACTATTATAACATCAAAAGAAAATTTAACTAAAAATTCAAAATCTTAAAAGAACAATAAAATCAAGCAAAGAACACATTTTCACCCATTAACCCGTCTGCCCAAGAAAAAGAAAGAAAAAGTCAATTGGAAATTTGCAATCATCAGTGTTATAAAGAGAGATCATAGAAAACGAGGTGGTGAGGACTGAGGGTCATCTCCTTTGAATTTCTAGGTGAAGGCTGACGGTCATAGGCGGATCCAAGAGCTTGATATTACTGGTGCACTAGATAAACTACGAAACAGTATCCAGTGTTGGAGCAAGCACATGGCAAAATTCCACGACCACCTCGACAATCTATTTTTTATATAGGTTGTATTTTGTAGTTTTCCTCACTTTTTAAAGGCATAAATGTAACTTCGTCCCTCCAAACTTGTTCATAAATATGTCATCTCATTATGTCTATTCTTTTAAATACTAGATCCGCCAACAGAAGTATATTATTAATAGAATATAATGCAAATTATTTTATAAGTCGAAGCTTTCCTTACCCCATTTTAAATTCAGTGATGAAAGTTCGAAATTAGTTTCGTACGCCCATTATTCGCTATCCATGTTTCTGACTTCAACATTTCTTTCAAAATTAATTTCTAATATTTGGTTAACTGAAACCCTTCAGCTAGTTTTGTATTAAGGGTGCAACTTAATTTTTTCATCATATTACATAAATGTTCTTCAAAAGAAGCAAGTGTTTGCGAAATACTTCAAGGTTGAATAAACAATTTTAAATATTTTAATTAATATCGCCTTGATCAAAATAGATTACGTCAAATCAAAAAATATATGATTTAATAGGTATATATGATTTTACCTATTGAACTTCGAGAGTAATAAAATAACGGGAAAGATAATACTAGATATTATGGGGGAAGGGGGTCTTATTCTGAAAAAAATTTAGTGGTGCACGTGCACCACCATGTTATGTGTACATCCGCCCATGCTGACGGTCCGATGGAAGTCAAGAGAGAGAGAGAGAGAGAGAGAGAGAGAGTGGAACGAGGCGGGGCATCGTCGGTCGACGTCGCCAGGAGGGTCGCCGGAGTTTGGACGTCGCGAAGCTGAATAGAAACTTTGACTGTCACTCTTTTTTCTCTTTGTCGGAGATGGGGTTGTGGGAGTAATAGATATGTTTGCCCTAATTTATACATTTTATTTTTTTTCTCTTCCAAAAACGTTCCCGAAACGTACCCAGAATGTACCCAGGTGTATACCCGGCCTCCCCAAAAAGCTAGCCGTCCCCAACATTGCCTAGATCGATATATTATTTTCCTGTGTTTCTAAAAAGGTGCATTCCGCCCCCTCTATTGTCTTGTATACAAGGAGGTGATTTGCATCGTTTGGATAAACTACAGAGATATAATCTGTAAATTTTTTTGAATACATGAGATAATGTGTCTATTTAATTTAAACAAAGAACAATTAGGAATGGCAATGGGGCGGGTTCGGGGCGGGGCAGGCTATCCCCGTCCCCGAACCCGAAATCTGAATCCTGCCCCGTCCCCGCCTGCTCCCGGGCCGGGGATCTTATCGGGGCGCCCCATTGGGGCTACAGCATACCCCGAACCCCGCCCCGTTCCCCATTCCCCATTTTTGCCCCGTTTTATATATTTATATAGAATTATATTATATATATAATATAAAATAATATATAATATATTATTTGATAAAAAATATATATAATATATTATATATAAAAATATATATATATATAAAATATATTATATATTATATATTATTTTATATATATTATTTTGCCACGTTCTATATATATATAAAAAACATATATATATATATATATATATATATATATATATATATATAATTTCGGGGCGGGGCGGGGCGGGGCACGATCACCCCAGTCACTACCCCAAACCCCGAAAAAATCCCCGTTAACGCCCCGATCCCCGCCCCGTAACCCGATAATGTCTGCCCCGCCCCGCCCCATTAAGATCGGGTTTCGGATTTCTCCGTCGGGTTCGGGTTTTTTTGCCATCCCTAAGAACAATCGTCCTATTTTAAAAAATATAGTGGAGTAATATGACTATTTGACAAATACATAAAGTAAACGGTTCGCTTTGTAAAACACAAGGATAATCTATCATTCAGCCATCTTTTCTAAATTAACATTTTGGACCCACAAAAATTAATCCGCACATTTGTTTACCTAAACAATCAAATTACCATCTAAAATTGGATCTGAAATTTTATTTATTTGTCCTATCCAATAATTAACTATCAACATTGGAAGATTTTGGATTCAGTTTTGAAGATTTTGGTTTCATTTGGTACTGTATTAAAAAAGTAAATTTGAAGAGAAGTCTTAAGACTGAAGAAATAACATTTTTATTTTTACAATATTCAAATGAAAAGTTTGCGAGTAGAAAGTGAACAAGGCAATTTCCTTTTTTCTGCCAATGCACGCAAAGCATTATACAGGAGAAAACCTTTAGAACGTACATAGTACAGCCTTACATGAAAAGAACCCTGCATATACATATACATATACATATACATATATGGGTGGGTTATGGAGTGAAATGATATAAGTGTAAGAAATAAGAATGATTGTAAACCATTGATCCTTGGAGATTAATGGCCCAAATTTCGTTCTGGTGTGTTGACACGGGAAACTAGGAATGCTAACGAATTTAATTATTGGGGTACCAATGTAATTTGACTAATTTCACTTATGGGAAGTTCCTACAATCATGGGATGTTCCTATATTCATGGGATTTCATATTTTAGATTAATATTGTTTCAGGAGAAAGTAAAAAACTGTAAATACGAGTCAATAAATTATATTCATAACACTGATAGAGGGGCCTTTATATAGGCATTACAATGAGAGTCCTTCCATACATAGGATTCCTACATAAGGTAAGACATCTAATAGGATCCTACTACCTCTAGAAGGATATAGAACTTTCCATCTATGTATCTACAATCAGTATTAGGTAAGACACATCACGGGAATAATAATTCCCGGAACACTCCCCCTGTGTCGAGCACTAATACAACAATGGTGCATAAGATGTTGCCTTCGTAAAAACCTATTCCAAGCCAAAACAAAACCCCATGGGAAAAATAAAGGCTTGATGAAGAAAATATTGCAACGCACCAACATAACATGTCATGTATACTCCCCATGATGTATACATAACGACTCCCCCTGATGAGTACATCAAATGATAGGAGTCGGATGCCGAGTTCCCCTCACGACTATACCAAGAAAAAACCCAGTGGGAAAAATACCTCTTGGTCTAAGTTGAACAGAAGTACAACGCATCATTGTCTGGATGTTCTCATAGGTCGCCTCGTTAAAACCTTACCAAGTGAAAACCCAATGGGAAAAAACAAACCTTGGTCTAAGGACAAAAAGAACGCGACACATCCAAAGTGCAGAGTCGCTAAAGACTTAACAAGTTTTCTAAAGTCTTGACCTCCATGCACTAAATCAGTCATAACTTCTTCGATTCAATAGGTATCAACGAAACTGTAAGAACTTATGAAAACTAAACACCCATAACTTTTCATTCACATACAGTACGTAACCTAGATCGACCTGAGCACATCACAAAGCTCTATTGAAGTTGACTCAGCAATTACCGGACATATCCTGTCCTACTTTGCAACAATAGTCATATGTCACTCAACATGATGGATGTGATCAAATGGTTGGTTTCCTTGGAAAGTAGACACAAACCTGTCCAATGGTACCAATTTCACCATTTTCCAACAAGTGAGCTGCCTTGTAGGTCATATGGGAGATAGACCAATACATTCTGGGCAAATTCGGGTATCGATTTTCAAGTGTCCTTTTATCGAGAAATAGCAAGCTTTAAGATTCTCGTCAATCACAGACATTGCGTGAGCGCATCCTGGGCCATCATCACAGTGGCTTTACCGGATTATTACGAATTAGTACATCGAGTCAAGCATGAGTACATAATACCGTACTTTTCTTTTAAGACTGCATTATCACTTAAGTGAGCCAAGTCTTATGATGACTTCGACTAGTCATTGGGAATCATATAGGCATTACTTTATCGTCTCTTAGGGAAACCGTCCCTTATATTGCCTTAAACCGATTGATGAATACGCATCATCAAGTGTCCCCAAGATCCTTTCATTCTTAACTTTGGATTTAGCGGAATCTCTTAGTCTCACAAGAGTACATCACTATAAATCCTTAGTTTTACACGCAAAAGCTTCATATCTCTTACAAATCAAGTATATACTTAGTATGCATTCCCGACAATCACTTGTCGACGCGCTCCGTGGTCAGGAGCCACTTGATTTGAGTCTGATCCACCACGAGATCCTTTTTATCACTTAGCTTAGTTCCCCACTAAGATAAGATTTAACCACAAGCTGCATGTCAGTTTTTTGGGAAACTTTCTAACTGAAAAGATAGTGGATGCTATAACATCCATTACGATAGCACAACTAAGTTTTGTGTTATCGTAGTCGATTCCAGTGCGTCCATGAGAAACAGCGCGCCATGAGGTGAGTTTAACTCCTTCTCTCACTCGCTTTATCAAAGTATACGGATAGATCTTATCTTTGGAGTGTCGGCACCACTTCAATAAAGGGCTATCACTTTGTTTATACTGGAGTCGCATATGTTTCTATTTTAGGCCAATGCTACAACGTTGTAGATTTTCAACGAAGTATGGTTCGATTAAACTCACATTCCACGTCCTCATGAACCGGCTTTATTCATAGAGTACTCTTATGGATTGGCATTCATTGAGGCGTCCCCCAATGATGACTGTAATCCAGAATCACATGAGACGGATGAGTTCATTTGATCAGATGATCAAGTTTCATGTACCAAACTCGCATACATTCTTAGCGAGAGTATTTATCGAACCAAATGGCATCCCTCTATGAGATCCACGTCCTACTAACACCATCTACCACAATTTGTGGTGTTACCATATCACCATTTATAGGTGACGAACGTCCATGACCGGAAACAATCCTTGCAGACATGTTTGCAACATGTATTTAATCTCGTCACTTTAGGGAACTTGGTGAGGCACAGTAGGGACAAACTACAACAATTCCAAGTCGTTCTACTCGAACATGATCATTCGCATCTCCCTCTAACGACGGGAAGACTGGCTCATCAAAGTGACTTACGAGATCGTCTGCCAAGGTATATTTTAAGCGGACTATGAGTGAAAGCGCATGTCATATTCATCATTTATAACCCATCATAATGCGTTGTGGTGACGCACTTTGGCATATGAACATGTGGACGATAAAGGTTTTTCATTGTTAACGCAATCCAGTTAACAAAATGCATACTGTTACACTCGTAACTAAGCATTTGAATGATGATAGGTATCGGTGAATATAACATGTTGACCTATGCTACATAACCGTCGCTACTGGTCTTGAGAATCCAACAAAACCGCCACCATGCACCACCGGGATCGAACATAAAGAAACGATTGAACCGATGATAGGCCGTTGGTTTTATCGAATCTCCAGTGCTTTCTTGAAGAGTTCACTCCCTTCACCAGCCCCAAACACCTCAAAATTCCGTGAGCATGTATAAACGGGTGTTTAGGATTCCAAAACCATCAACCTCGTGGTCAGAAACTGGTCGAAATGACATCGAACTGGTCATTGGGATAGCTGGTGGTATGTGAAAACTTCATTTAAGTGGTTCACCTCCTTCCAAGTATCCAAATGGCACCAAAATTTGTGAGAAGGTAGCCTTGGATGTTAGGAAGTACTTGTCAAAATTTCACTTGAAGACTTGGTCTAAAAGTGGGTGAATCGACCTTTACAATGACTGGTCCGCAAGTTGGACAACCATAAACTCAGGTTTCATCAACTTATCAATCATTGTCAAAGGAACCACATAACATATAATGTTATTACTTGAGTACGACAATTTGTGAACACTATCATAGAATCATAAGCCACCATGCTAATACCTATGATCATGTATGTATAAGGACTCGGTGAAAAGGGAGGACTCAGCACCATGCTTATGCGAGTCACTACATTATTCTCTTTAGCATAGGAGGGTGTCATCTCCTAATCGTGCCAAAGAATAGGCTTAAATCAATGAACATGGCTAAGAAGGATCATTGGGGGGGTCTTTGGCGTCACACATGTTTATGAAAACAAGACGCGGATGATATAAATATCATCATCGATCATGAGCCGTGCTCATGACTCCACCAACGTACTTTGGTGTCTTTGATCCAACTAGTTTCTTTGTTCAAAGAAAATGATGTCCATGACAATACCGTGGTATATGGATCATCAAACTGTCCAAACTCTAGACTATTAAAGCCTAAATGTGTTAATGTCCCAATACATCTCCTGTTTACAAAAACTGATGCAAGCCGGACCATATTGACTCATGAATATTTTTATTTTCACATATCCAATACAAGTGATGCATAAGATTTTATTTCTCACAAATCGCAATGAGATGCTATGAGTGATATACTTTGGCATATATTGTAATACCCGTAATTTCGATTTCAGGTAATTTCTTTTTTTCGGCAAAAGACAGTTTTGACGGCTCGCTCATGACTGTTTCGTCATTCCGAGAACGATTAATTCTGCACTTTTCGTCATCCGAGTTCGTTTCGGTGTCATTTTGTTGAGTTCCGTGCTTTTAAGCGACTTTTCCGCACTTGGGTTCGATTCTTGCGAATCTCGTTCGAAACTGCTGTTTCGAGTTTCCCGTAAGTCCGTTTAACTTTGTTAGACGTGTTGTGAACTTCGGTTTGGTTATTCGATCACGTATCGTGATTTTCGGGCGTTTTGGGCCATTTTATAATTTCCTAAAAGTTATGGGTATCCGTATCTGTATTTGTTGTCTCGACCCTTTTCTTGGTCGTGTATGATTAATTATTGCATTATGTTTTCATTTCGGGTCGTTAATGTTGTTCGCGAACTTTTCGTCGTATTCGTTCCGTACGTTTTCGGAAATTGAGTCATCGGGTCATGGCGGCTGATCAGCTGGCCGGACAGGCGCGGCACTGTCGGGAGTGCTGGGCACTGGCCGAGTAGGCACGGCAGGAACCGGCATAGCGCACGCTACGGTAGGAACCAGCGTAGCGCACGCTACAGCCGGAAGGCTGCGCGCGCTAGCTCGGCAGGTGTAGCGCACGCTGTCGACCGGCCCAGCGTACGCTATCGGGTCTGGGCAGTAGGGGCAGTGAGGTTCTGGACTCGGGTGGATCAGCAGGTAGCGTACGCTACTGTCGGACACTGCGCACGCTACGGCCGGCAGGTAGCGCACGCTACGGCCGACAAGTAGCGCACGCTACGGCCGAAAGGCTGCGCACGCTACCTGGCCGAGAAGTCTAGTCCAGGAGGTCTCTGGATTGCGTCCTCGGCCGATAGCGCACGCTAGCTCGGCAGCCTAGCACACGCTAGTCCGGCCCAGTATAAATGTGACAGAGCAGTCCAGTTTCAGTCATTTTTCCCATTTCTCTCTTTCTCTTCCGCGGCTGGAGCGTTGGGGATCTCGAAGCCATGTTGTTGAACAACAAATCCATTAAGTTCTTGAGTTCATAACATTGATTGATCATTATATATCATCCTTTGATCCAGCGAATCAAGGTAATCTCTTCTTAGAACCCTAATTTCTTGAATTTTGGGGTTTGAATTTTTGTCCGATTCGTTCCGAATTGTTGATTAATTCATAATGGGTATGATTAATCTTGGTAGTATTCTTGTGTTTAACATCATTTAATCCATTGTCCTTCGTCGAATCGAAGTATATTTCTTGATTTCCTTCGAATCGACTTTTTGGGGGATTTGTTCTCGATCTTGTTTTCCATCCGTTTTTGATGGATCGATTGTTATTAAATGATGTTGTTAAACATATCCTATGGATTGTATATCCATATTTCGATTTGGATTTCTGTTTTCGTGTTTTGACAGGACGAATCGTGTTCTTGGCCGTTTTGGGGGAAACACTTGAACTTTCGTCATTTGTTCTTTGAATTCAACGGCTTTAAGTCGTGTTATGGAATTCATTTCATTGTTGTTATTGTCCTTCGTAGTTTATTATTGCGAGTTGGCGATCGGTGGAGTCAGCGGGTTCTTAGTCGGTTCGTGTCAACCTACTTCGGTCGATTCTATGCGTTGTTCTTATTCGAGGCAAGTACCTTGTCCATACATTTCTTGTTTTGTGGATATGATGATTGGTGATCGTCTTAGTATGTTTGTTTGTTTGTTTGAAATGAGTTTTCAAAAGATTCGGCTAGCCTCGTTAAAGGCTCACTTTCAAAACGCGTGTGTTTTGTAAATTGTGTGGGTTGTAAATGACTACGTGAATTCTTTGGATATGTTTGGTGTTGATGTTGCGCTTGATAACGCGTGTGTGCATATATTATCTCTTTTCGGTGCGTTATGGTTTGACGTGGTGTTTTTCTAAGTGTTTTATACCTCTTGGCGAGTTGTTGGATATCCTTGGTGTGATATGTTACTTGTGCTTGATTATTTCGCGGCCAGCTCGGGAGGGTCCGACGGGGCCTCGAGTGGGATTTGTGGCTTCGTCCCGGTCCTAGGTGACATGTTGTGCTTGATTATTTCTCGGCCAGCTTGGGAGGGTCCGACGAGGCCTCGAGTGGGATTCGTGGCTTCGTCCCGGTCCTAGGTGATGTGTGGTGCTTGATTATTTTGCTAGCCAGCTCGGGAGGGTCCGACGGGGCCTCGAGTGGGATTTGTGGCTTCGTCCCGGTCCTAGGCGATGCGAGTATGTGTGTATGTTTTGTGAATGTGTTTGCTCACCTCGGGAGGGTTCGATGGGGCCATGGAGGGAGTCCAATGGTTTTGCCCTGGATTCACGAGTGAAACTTCACGACTGCGTGTGTATGTTTTGTGAATGTGTTTGCTCACCTCGGGAGGGTTCGACGGGGCCACGGAGGGAGTCCAATGGTTTCGCCCTGGATTCACGAGTGAAACTTCACGGGTGCGTGTGTATGTTTTATGTCCGTCGAGGACGCGTGACGTGAGTTTTAACCTTGTGTATTGTTGTTGGTTTCATCTGTGAAAATAAAACCTTTGGGCTGTGACCCCTGTTGATTTTGGAAAGAGAAGGATTCGGTAATCCTAAATTGTTTTCTATTAAAACTCTCGATGGTATTTTAAACTGTTTTATAAATTGTTCCCCTTTATTTGTGATCTTTCGGTTTTGGAATGTTTTACCCAAACTCTTGCCTCGGGAAGTAATTTTTGTTACGTTTGGATCTTTGAGGATTCCTGGTTATTATTGTCCTTGGAACTTGTATTGTATGGCTCATATTTGCACTTTGTTCTTCCACTAGCAAAACAGTGGAGTTTTGCTAACCCCCGAGTATTCGGGGGGTGGATGTCTGTTTTTGCATTCAGGTTTGGGGAGCATAACACGGAGTTGGCACGAAGGATGATGAAAGATGAACGATACTAATCACACGAGGATCCTTATGATGTCATTGGTTTAGTTGTATTTTATTTCCACTGCAATATTCTTTCCCGTTGTATGGGAGTGTGTTGTATTCGACCCCTGCGTGGGCATGTAACGTGTTTGAGTTGTATGTATTTATTGAAAGACCACATCGGTCTACTGAGTCATTTTAGCCTTAAAGGCATTGTTGATATGTTCTGTGTTGTTACCAGCCTGGTAGATCCTTGAGGAAAGGTTCTACGGCGTGTAATATCCCTGAGCGGATTGGGGGTGTTACATAAATGGTATCGGAGCTTGTATGTGGAAACCTAGGCTGTCGGGTCAAGTAGGGTCTGTTGAGTTTTGTCTCGTCGGATTTTGTCTGACTGAGTCGTGTCGCGACGCGTCGTTTGTGTTGGTTGGTCGTGATTAGTATCGTGGGGCGATCGTGTCGTGACGCTGTCGACCGGCCCAGCGTACGCTATCGGGTCTGGGCAGTAGGGGCAGTGAGGTTCTGGACTCGGGTGGATCGGCAGGTAGCGCACGCCATCTTTGACATCAAGACGCTTACGGACGGCAGTAGCGCACGCCACGGCCAAAGGTCAAGACGCTACCTGGCCGAGCAGTCTAGTCCAGGAGGTCTCTAGATTGCGGCCTGGGCTGATAGCGGACGCGAGCTCGGCAGCCTAGCGCACGCTAGTCCGGTCCAGTATAAATGTGACAGAGCAGTCCAGTTTCGGTCATTTTTCCCATTTCTCTCTTTCTCTTCCGTGGCTGGAGCCTTGGGGATCTCGAAGCCATGTTGTTGAACAACAAATCCATGAAGTTCTTTAGTTCATAACATTGATTGATCATCCTATATCATCCTTTGATCCAGCGAATCAAGGTAATCTCTTCTTAGAACCCTAGTTTCTTGAATTTTGGGGTTTTTGAGTTTTTGTCCGATTCGTTCCGAATTGTTGATTAATTCATGATGAGTATGATTAATCTTGGTAGTATTCTTGTGTTTAACATCATTTAATCCATTGTCCTTCGTCGAATCGAAGTATATTTCTTGATTTCCTTCGAATCGACTTTTTAGGGGATTTGTTCTCGATCTCGTTTTCCATCCGTTTTTGATGGATCGATTGTTATTAAATGATGTTGTTAAACATATCCTATGGATTGTATATCCATATTTCGATTTGGATTTTCATTTTCGTGTTTTGACGGGACGAATCGTGTTCTTATTGTTGTTATTGTTGTGGGCATATTGATGTCGTCATGTGAGTATGCATTGTAGGTCTCTTGTAGGACCAGGTCCGTATGTTGTATTGATCTGACCTCGGACTAGACAGATATGAATTGTCGTGTCATGGTGTATCTCGAGGTATGTTCCGTATTTTCTTATTGGTACTTTTTCTGTTGATTGGCAATCGATTATCATGTTGAGATTTAATGATATCCGATGGATTGAGTTGGTTAGAGTTGGTATATTTCGTATCAGTGAGTTATGATGTTTTGAGAACCTTGGGTATTGCTTGAGGTACAGTACAGATGTTTGGGTATGAGTTTATTGTGTTGTTGAGGATATGAGACGTGAATTTTGGTTAGGATTACTTTGGTAAGTATTATCACGAATTGGTAAAGTTATGGTGGTAAGATTACATTGGTAGTATCCTTACTTAGTATTTTCATTGATATGTCATTATTGACGCGATGTGATCGTTATCATTGTTGGATATTATGGCTGACCCCGTCGTGGGCTTTGTTTTTAGGTTCTTGGGATATCGAGCTGGTAGCGGTCGTGAAGAAATGATCTTCCCGGAGAATACTGGCTATGGCATGTGTTTGTGAATCGAGTACTCTAATTAGTTGTTGTATTCCGCTGCTATAGTATTTTTAACTGTTTGTCTTTTTCTCTGCGTGAATATTTTTAAATGACCTTTCGATATCTATTTACTTAAGTTACATTAGAAAATCATTTTCTAAACTATCTTGTCGGTACTTGTAAGTGATGGCTTAAAGTACAGTTTTGAAACTGTTGAACTTTGGCGTTTTGGCCTTGTACTTTCAAATGAGATTTTACGACAGTGTTGATGAATGGACTTTTTATAAAGACTTTGCATATTTTTAAAAAGATGTTACCGTCATCGCTGCTTGTTCATACTTGTAATGTTTGTAAAAAAGTCTTTTAGCCTTGTGGGTTTCGTCTCGGGGTCCACGACGCTGTAATATTTCTGGATGGCTCTGGGGGCGTTACATAATATGATATCAGCTTAGGTTGTGAAAACCTAGGCTGTCGGGTCGAGTCTAGTCGTGTTTTTGTCATGTCATTTGAGTTGTCGGTTGACAAGTGTTAAAGTTTTGGGTTTTTATGGATCACCCGTACTTGTGTGTTATCTGATTTACCGGTATGGTACTGTGGTGGTTATAAAATTTTCCAAATGGTATTAACATGATTCTTTGGAAAGAGATGTGTCGTATTTTGAGTTGAACTGATTTTCCAAAATGTATGGTTTGAAAATATCTGTATCGAGTATTTTCTAGAGTTGAGACATGTGGCAGTATCACAGGGAATCGTCGGCTTCACAATCTGTAAGTATTTGGATTTTTGAATTGCATTGAAGTTATTTGCAGTTATAAGTTGATGTACCTTGAGAAACTTTCGGAAAGATATTATGTGTTACTGTATGAGGTAGCAGGATATAATAGTTGGGACAGAGCCAATGGTCTTGAGAAACTGTGATTATGGAAAATCAATATGTCGGTTAACACTTAAAAAAATAAATGGACCACAACCTAGTAGAGAGGAGCTTCAATCAGAGCTGAACAGCACCAAACGACAGAATCAAATTCTTACAGATCGTCTGGACACGGTACAAGATGAGAATAACGAGCTAAAGGGTCGAATGGATTCATATGAAAATCAATTGAAAGCATTTAAAGATATACTGGTGCAACAACTTGATATTTCTATTCCACGAGATGATGCTTCAAACTGAAGTGAAGCTAATATTTGAAGACAAGAAATATGTGAATCTGGAGATTTTTATTTTTTTGTATTGCCAAAATAGAACTTCGGTTTCCTATTAGTAAGTTGATTCTAAGAGTAGTGATTTTTCTAATGACTATGGATGTAATTGCTATTTCGAACAATTAGAATGCTTATTATAATAAGTTTCACTATGGATGTAAGTTGATCCTAAGAGTAGTGTTTTGTTGTTGCTTCCTATTGTCAGTTTGGAAGCTTCAACTTTGGGCTTCAGTGGTTTTTTTGCTCTATTGCTTGCTGCTTTTGTTTTTTTGGGTTGAGTGTTTAGCTCCTTTTGATTCTTGTTGTTCCATTTATTGGTAGCTATGTTTGTATGAAGTTTGGTTTTTTTTGGCTTTTGGTTAATAAATTTCTATTTACCAAAAAATGAATTTCAAATAATGAAATCTTTTTTTATTTTGATTAATATCTATTTTTTTCATTGGATTATTTAGCATTTTTTAAAGACGGGATGAGCATAAAAAACTTTTTGTATATGCGTTTAACAATAACGATGAAATATATGGTCGTTAAAAGCAGAAGTTTTAGTTAAAATTATCCGTTGGAATGGATCTTTAACGATGGTGAGATTGGTGGTAATTTCTATTTGTTTGTCGTTAAAAGAGCATCTATAACGATGGAGTATTTGGTCGTTATGAATATAATTTTAAAATTGTCATAGCCGTTAGGATGATTTTTCACGACAAAAAATGTGGTCGTTATTACATAGTAGTGTTGTCGTTAATGTATTCTTTATTAACGACCAAAACAAAAAGTCATCGTAAAAGGTATCGATAAAATAACGATGAACATCGTCGTTAGTACCAATAACGACGGAGTCTGTTGCGACGAACAAACGACGAACATTGTCCGTCGTTAAAACCTTTAACGGCCATTTTTTTGGCATGTAACGACGAAATATTCCGTCGTTAAATATCCTTTTTCTAGTAGTGATTACTTCATCTAATATTTGTGTTTTTTAATGTAACTTTATCTCACAAGAATAGTTCTTCACTGTTATATCATAAACCTCCTTCGAAAATGGTTGGAAGGTTTCGACTTTATTTAAAATTTAATGAGCTTTGATTTGTGTTGTTATTTGACAAAATGATTGACATATTTTAATTATAAGACGACACAATTTTGGCAATATTAAAAAAAGTAAATCTGTCAAGCATTATGGGAAGGGGGAAGTATTTTATCGTCATCCGATACTTTTTCTCGTGATTTATCTGATGCATCAGTAGTTTGGGGATTCTGGATCCATTTATGGAAGTAAGCTTGAAACTAGGTATCAAAAAGAAAAATTCAAGAGAAGCCTTAAGAGTAAAGAATGGACAATTTTTAACAATATTATTAAAGTGAAAAGTTTGTAAAGATAAATTGAATAAAGCAATTTCCTTTCTCCACACAAAGCATTATAATAAGTCTTTACAAGCCCAAAGAAAACCTTTAGAACGTACGCAGCACAGCCTTACACGAAAAGAACCATTCATTTACATAATATATATGTCATATGCATGCATAGCATAAATATTCATAAACTCTCTAAATCAAGTTTTATACAACACGTCCACGATATATCTTTATAATTACGTATATATATACATTATATATCATCACCTTAATTAATTTCGTGTCAGTAAATTTCCCATATAATGGCTGGAAGTTGGGTGATATGTTCTGTACTAGGACTTTCATTACTCAGTTTTTGCATGTATGCCACAATTTTGGGTATCAGTTGTTGGTCACTGAACACAGGTATCGATCATATATGGCACTATCATTTTGAGTATATGTTTTTTTAATTATTTCTCTTTTTTTTTTCCCACTCTTGGCTGAAAGAACCATTAATTACGCAAAGTTGTACCTCTGTGATTAATTTTGCCTGATCATTAAAGAGAAAATTCTACAAAAACCATTATATTTTGCAGTTTTTTCGGATTAATCACCGAAAGAATTATTTTCTATGTTTACTGAAAGTTTGTTTTTATTTTTAAAAAAACCACCCTAACCGGGAATAAGAGGTTTTCCAGGTTACAAAGCTGATGTGGCATTTTCTTTATTAAAAATAATAATTATATGGCATTTCTTTTATTAAAAATAATAATTACATGACATTTTTAATTAAAAAAATTGCTAATTAAGTGGCTTTTAGGCCAAATTTCATGGAAACCATTATACTTTGAATTGGTCATTCCATATATATTCCAATTAAATGAACAACATATTGTAACAATTATAAAATCATCCTTCGTTCCATGAATAATCAAACGATGATATCAAATTCAAATTTTATAAATTATTTCCTACTTCGATTTCAAAAAAAAATTTCAAAAATCGCTTCGATATTGCAAAATCGGTTCTGAGCGACTTTTGGGTTTTGAGAGGTTTAGAAGAACGACGAAGGTATTATGCGAGGTTCTAGGGATTTTCTAACGTAAATCCACTTAATTATTATTGTTGGACTAAGAGCCACTTAATTAACAATTTCTTCAATTAAAAATACCACGTTATTATTATTTATATCAGAAAAGCCATATCAGCATTTTTTTAAGCTGGAAAACCTGTGATACTCGGTGAGAGTGTTTTTTTTTAAAATAAAAACAAACTTTCAGTGGTTAACATAGAGAAATATTCTTTCAGTAGTTAATCCAAAAAAATTGCAAAATATAGTGGTTTTTATACAATTTTCCCATCATTATATATAAACAGTTAATCCACACACTTATTCTTCAAAAATTACAACTACCTCCAGCTCTATGTCTGTATTGGGGTAAAATACATCAAATCCGCTTGTGTTTACCTAAAAGTACACCAAATTAATACCGCTGTGTTTTAGAAATTGTACGAAATCTTATTTGTATTGTAAGAAAGTCCGCACAAAATCCTCTTGTGCTAAATTTCCGTCAAAAAAGTGAAAGGTGTTAATTTTTCCGTAAATAAATAAAAATATATTAAAAATACTTAAAAATCAGAAAATTATTTAAAAATCTGAAAGTCTCTAGCTTAAAAAATCTCATTTAAATATCAGAAAATTAACTAAAAAAATTTATTTTATAAAAAAATCACAAAATCGATTTTTTTTATAATTTTCCAAATTATTTTTATCCGGCCCAACAACATCAGAGCTTCTGAGTTTTTAAAGGAGAGAAGAGAAAGTGAGGGGAGAGAAAGGGAGGGAAAAGAAAAGGAGGGGAGAGAATTTAATAAATTCAAGAAGTGCTTGTGAGTTTGGAAGGAAAAGGAAGTAAAAAATATTGAATTACACGTGTACCCTTAATGAAAGGAAGAAGAAGTTATATACTTGAGGATAAAATAGGTTTAACAAAAAAATTTGTTTTGTTAGGTTTCCTTTCCTTCCAATTCCTCCCACTTTTGGGAGGAAAATTTATGAGAGAAAATCTTAAAAAATTCCATTCCCTTTCTTTTCACTTCTCTCTTAAAAACACTCGGAAGCAAGCAAGCTGACGAAAATAATTTAAGTTTCCTTTCCTTTCTCTCCTTTTTTAAACTCGAAAGCGCACAAAATGCTTTGGGGTCGCTAACATGAATCAATCTATGAAAACATCAAGTCGTCTCCAATAAAACAGTTATATTTTAAAAATAGATAGATTACCCCACATGAGAATTAAATATGCACACTAGCCCTTGCGTTTTCATCTAGAAGTACCCATGTGTTTTATTCGGACGATGCAAATCATCCATTTGTGCACAATATATGCCGAGAAAATATTCCAAAGTCTGGGCTATACTCCACTCATTGCAAATTAATTTTGAGATGAAACTCCAATCTTTAACACTAGCTAATGCAAAAAGAAAACTGAAATCAAGGAGATGTTGAGTAACAATGGTGGACGTATTATATATTTATCGAACTTTGATAGGTCTAGTAGTGGGATCGCCGGTACATTTATCAGCATTGTTTGCTTTGCTTGCTGGAATTTCTGGATTGGGTTCATCAATTTTCGGAATAATCCAGATATTTTTCCGCTTCAAAGATGACCGCCATAGCATGTCTGTTATTGCCTCCGTCGCCGGCATTGCATGGACTCATACACTTATTGCCATGTGGTACACTCTCCATCTTTAACTGGTTCTTAAACCTACTCCTCCAAAACATGAAAAATGGGTTAGTTCCCTTTGAAATTGGGTTTTTGGCATATTATCGTACGTGTTTTAATAAAATGAACTATTTATTCACATGCCTAAATTAAATTAAATGGGTGTTCCAAAAAAAGGATCGATCATCCCCATATATAACACACGGGTTATTTAAATGAACCATTTTCACACGGGATAATCAACCTATATTCTAAAAATAAATCGTCCTATTTAAATTCTTTGGATGAATGAATCTGGCCAATTAATCGACCAATCGAATGGATCGATTCGAATCGAATCAATCGAATCGAATCAACTATATATTAAGGGTAAATAGTAATAATAATAATGGTAAATAATAATAATAATAATAGTAATTAATAACAACAACGATAATAGTAATACTATTAGTAATAATAACAATAATAATAATTAAGATTAATAATAATAAGAAGAATCGAATCGAATCGACTAATCGAATCGAATTGACCAATCGAATCGAATCGAAAATCAAAAATGCTAAGACAATGAGATAGATAACTCATTTTGTAAAACATAGAGAGCTGATACACCATTCACCCCCTTAAAGTTAGGCTAATTACATAATCTCACCACTTAATGGTACTCTTTTCTTTTCTTTTTGAAATCTCTCTCTCTATCTATCTCTCTCTCTATCTATCTATCTCTCTCTCTCTCCCTCTACTAAACATCACAGGTAATTTTTTTTTTTTCTTTTTCGGGTTGGTTTCTAGTGCGTTTTGCTATTCTTTTTCAGGTTTGCTTGCAAAGAGATGCAGCTACATGTCGGGGACGGCCGCCTGGTGAGTTGGATGAACCTTTTTTTTTTTTTTAAAGCACAAATAAATTTATAAAACTGACTTTTTATTTTTCTGCAGAGAACAATGGAGGCTTTCATTATTATACTATTCGCTACTCAGCCCTTTCACATACTACTTGTTTTAGCTTCAGCGATATATAGATAGGGCCTAGGCTAGTTCCAGGACTTGAAATATGTTTCATTTTATTCCCTCATTTGTGTTTTTCTTTTGTTGTTCTAAAATTTACCTTTTCAACTTTTTTTTTTATGCTTATATTGTTCAATTTGTATAAGGGCAGATAAATTCATGTATTATGTTTATAATAACACAAGGTTGATTTAATATTTTAACTTTGTGAAGCAAAAATTCGAGTCGAGTATATTTCGAACACTATAAGTAATTCATGAAATAGCATTAAATTAGACGACCGAGAAATACGGGAAATATTAGCGAGGAAAGTATTCAATATTATCGTTCCGTCGCTATCAAACAAATTCATCAAGCATAGTAACCCAATCAAAAAATCAAAATAAGAAACTTATCTACGGATCAGATATTTGACACGCTTTTTCATTGACATGTTCTACATCATGTGTACGATATCTTAAATGTCATAAAATAATTCAACCGAAAAGTAAGTTGATTGGATCTTGTGTCAAATATGTGTCAAATTTATGCGTCGACCATCCCGATAAAACATAGTAATAATTAGTTGTTAGATGGAACCCCATCTAACAATTAATTGTTTGTGACTTTTCAGTTAGTTTTGAGATGGAACCCTATTATTAGTTGTTAGAGGATTGGTGGGTTGCCCCTGGCGAGTTGTTTGAGAGTGAAAGATTTTATCAATCTATACCACAAATAATATTTTAAAAATACTTTGTATTTCAAACATATAAAACTCTTTTGGTATATAACAAATGACTTTGTTTGATTAGTCTTCTGGTTTTTATACAGAGACTGTTTTAGACAAGTCTTCTGGTATTTTTCTAATAATGTTTCTTTTTTTTTTTTTAAAGATGAAAGTATATAAGTAAACAAGTGCCAATAAACAGAGGAGTGAACATAGATTTTAGAGTGGTGTTGGGAGTTTATGTGATCTCCCGCTAGTCTACTGTTCCTATTTACGATAGGAGCTAATTCATTAAAATAGTTTTACACTATATGTAATTTTACAGCAATTAAAATCCTTTCAGAAGATTAATCACTCATTGTTATTGATTATTATCCTATCACTGATCTACTTCACCATAGCCTGAACCTTTCCTGAAACACTTAACCATGTTCTAAACTTGACTGAACCACTTGATAATGATTCTTGAAAACACCATATTGTTTTACCACAATCTCGATTCAATGATTAAAATGAGGACTTGACTGGCCACTCTTTTAATCTGAGTTTTGTTTGAGAATGATTTGTTAAATTTGGGCTAACAAAAATATTTAGCTCTTTGCAGTATGTGTATGTTTTCTTGCTTGATTATCATGGGTAATATTGTCAGCGTCTTATTCCTCCAGTTTGTAGTGGTTTCTTCTAAGACGTTAGAGGATTGGTGGAAAGTTGAGACAAGTTGTCCAACTTTCCAATAGTTTACTCAAACCACATATCTAAATTCCGACATCACTCTTATCTTGTGTGGACTTTGAGATGCTTCTTTGGGCTTGTCTAGTGACGTGGAATACTGTCTTTGACTGTTGACTTCTGTCATGTGCCGAGGTTGAGTTTTTCTGTATTTGTTGCCTTTTGCTTCTGGTATAGAAACTCTTCTGGTCATTCGGTCTTCTTTCGCAAGTCTCCTGGTCTTCTGGTCTATTTCTTGGGCTTTTTTGGTCCTCTGGTCCAGTAGCTTCAGAATCCTTAATTTGTCTTGCTACGTCAAGTCTTCTTGTTTTTGCAATTTTAAATGACAACACCTTAAATCTATCAAACATTAAATTACATGTTTCGGGTATCTATACAATTTGGTATCATCAAAATCACAATACTACTTGTTCCTAATAATTTTCCTTTTCTGATGATGCCAAAAGTCTATGTATAAAAGACCTGTTTGTTTAAGTTCTTGTTATTAGGAATATGCCCTCGAATGCTACTTAGAGGATAATATTAAATTAAATAAGGCATTTATTATTTATATATTATTGTATATCACGGGCATTGTGATTTGGTATATAGAATAATGGTCCTTGCATTTGAGAGCAAACATTCCACTCCTTATGAAGATAAGAAAATAGACATTGGAAGTGTTTAGGGCTCGAATGCTTAAATGGTTCGCAAGTCGATAAAACTTAACTGGGCAGTAAGTTTAGACAAGACTTGTATAACATGTTGACATGTAGAGTGCTTGTCTTCACTAATTAGGATTAGTGGAAGCATACGTTATAGATATGCTAATGGGATTAATATACTTGAACACGACTCACCTCGATTTGGTTACATGGATATCACTCAAGGATTGTCAATGACTGAATTGATAGGTATACATGGACCTTTGACTTGAGGTTTCAGAAGGAGATGTGCTTGTGACATTAAGTTAGTCATTAGAGTAGTTCAATCCAATCACCGATTGGTGGGGTCAACCTCGAAATGCAACTTAGTGGGCAAGTAGCAGCCTCTACTGAATACCAAGATAGGATTCTTTCTCTTGTTAGTGAGCAGGTAAATGCACTATGCAGTTAATAGAAAATGATATCATAAGTCTTTGCCAAAGTAGTTAGAGCTAATTGTATTTGATACAGAGAGCTCGGTGATCTCGGTTTGCATTAACAAAATATATAGAGTCAAGTTACAATAGGGTTTGACTTTACCGTGACCCTAATACTTGACCGGGATATATGATTGAAGGGTTTATGTAATATCCTGAATTTCTACTATGATTGTTTAATGTTATTTTATCCGAGTTATGTTGTACAATGTGGAATCTATACAGTATAGTTGAAATAAATAAAGGACCGAGACATCTGTATTGATATAATCTTCGCACTTGGTTGACAATTGCATTTGAAGACATCGTATATCAGGTTGTTTTAATTCTGATATCGGGTGTATCGTATGAGAATGTTAATGGGACGAGTATATGTATTCAGTATGTGTGTATTCGTAACCATTATGTTGAGACGGACAGGAACAATTGAATTTGGCTAAGTGCAGAAGTCATTACGTACGCTAAGTTGAGGAGCTTACGTACGTTAAGTTGGTAAGTATAACGTACGTTGTGAATCATGCATTACGTACGTTATATCATCAGGTGAGACGCAGTCGTCTGATTAGATAACTTTGTCAAAATACAAGCGTAGCGTACGTTAAGCATATGAGCTTACGTACGTTAAGACACAGACGTAACGTACGTTACGTAGAGTACATAACGTACGTTATGAAGAGAATCGGACAGGATCAGGCTATGACCGACAAGTAGGTCCCGTGGTCGGCAACTTTCGGCTGGCATGTGGAAAGGCAAGTCAACGAAGAGGTTAACGTACGCAACGGGTTGCTCATTCCGTACGTTAAATGGGTATATACTATAGCAAGTCAACTCTTTGTTGCGTACGCTATGGAACAGGTGTTACGTACGTAACACAAGGTACGAAATGAGGCAGTGAGCTCTCGATGCTGATTTCGTACACTATGTAGGACATATAACGTACGTTAGAAGGCCTTACGTACGTTAATGTTGGGTGTTAACGTACGTAATGATATGTGCAGGTTATAAAATAAGGATCCGTCTTTCATTTCTTCACGAGAAGAAACGGATATCTTCCTCCCAAACTTCGTCCCTCTTCACTTCTAAGCCTATTTCAGACCTTTCCACCTTGGTTGAGACCTTGATGGTTCGATTAAAAGCTTGAGGTTTGGAATCCTTGATGTTTCTTGAAGTGTTTGAATGTTGTGGTTCTTCTTCAAGAGGTATGTTGGATAGCTCCTCTCTTTAATTTCGGATTTTGATGTTGTTGTTGATATCTTTTTCGTATGATGATGATTATGGTGGTATTGTTGCGATTCTTGAGGTTAGGTGAATTGTATGTTGAAGAATATGATGATATATGTCTTCAATATGTTGTTTGTTATGAACATGATTATGGAATCATGGTGTTCTTGGTGTTCTTGATATATATCATATCAAAGAGGAATATGTGATGGAATATATAATGTTTTTTATTATAAACATGGATTTGATAATTAAAACAAATATTATATTGATTGTAGTAGTTGATTTCATATGTTCTTGATGAAATATGAATCATGATAATGGGGATGAATCCGGAAAGATTATGGTTAATCTTAGAACATGATAGTTCGGATTGTCGATTATGTTGGTCGTATTATTTTACTGCGAATTTACAATTATGAACAAGGAGGAATATTGTTAATTCATTTAGGAGGTTGAATTCGGAATAGAGTATGTTATGTAATCCTTGTTATCAGGATGAGTTGATCGGTGATATGATTACCTGATTATGGAAATGTATTGTGGTTATGGATTCGAGATTGATTGATTCGGGTTGTTCTGATTTGTGTTTAAATCGGGATATTATGGAACCGTTAGGTTTATCGGTCGGTTATATTGATTGTTAATTATGATCATCGAGCTACGATTTGTATTGTGGATATGAGTTCATATTTGTTGAGTTGGATTATTTGGTTTTGTATATGATCGAAGTATCGTTGAACCATTGAGTTTGATTGGTTGGTTGTGTCGGTTGTTGATTGTTATCAAATTGTTGTTAATTTATTATTGCAATAGGTTGTGATAATTGATCGTTGATAAGAATCGTGCCTTACAGTCGAGTTCGAGGATGTTCGGGAATTGCATTGGTCAGGGCCAAGGACCTCGTAGATGAAGGTAGCGGCTTCACTATCATCGTATCGGTATCGAGGCAAGTTATTACTTGCTCAGTTTATAATATTTAATGAATGGTTTCAGTTTCATTCGTTTATAATTCGTATAACAATGATTAAATTGTGAACAATGGAGATATGGGATTGTACGTTGTTTTCGGATTTTGGGAATTTAATCATAATGTATATGATTTACGTTTGTTACTGGTATACTTGGGTATCGAGGATATATTGTGGTAAATGCGAGGATAGGAGTTATCTACAGTCCATGGTACTTTTGGATCGTCGAATATTGAGGAAATTGTTAGTGATGGTTTAGACAACGAGATTTCTCTCGAAGGACTCGGGGCAAGTACTCTAATCATTTTTGTCATTTTGTGTTGATCATGTTGTGGTACTTCGTGTATTGTTGTTGTCATGTATTTGTGTATTGTTGTTAATATGCAGTTGTGCATTGTTGTCATATGTCCACCATGCGTTGGTCCGACGGGATCATCATGGGAATCTATAGCTGTGTGCGCTGGATCGTTGGATAGGTATTTCCACCATGCGTTGGTCCGATGGGATCATCATGGGAATCTATGCTGTGTGCACTGGATCGTTGGATTACTATGTGTTGTTGTTGTTGCACATATGTATATTATTGGTTATCCACCTCGTGTTGATCTAACAAGGTCATCTTGGGATCTATGCTGTGTGCGCTGGATCATTGGATTTCCATTGAGTATATATTGTTGTTATTGTTGTGGGCATATTGATGTCGTCATGTGAGTATGCATTGTAGGTCTCTTGTAGGACCAGGTCCGTATGTTGTATTGATCTGACCCCGGACTAGACGGACATGAATTGTCATGTCATGGTGTATCTCGAGGTACGTTCCGTATTTTCTTATTGGTACTTGTCTGTTGATTGGCAATCGATTATCATGTTGAGATTTAATGATATCCGATGGATTGAATTGGTCAGAGTTGGTATATTTCGTATCAGTGAGTTATGATGTTTTGAGAACCTTGGGTATTGCTTGAGGTACAGTACAGATGTTTGGGTATGAGTTTATTGTGTTGTTGAGGATACGAGACGCGAATTTTGGTCAGGATTACTTTGGTAAGTATTATCACGAGTTGATAAAGTTATGGTGGTAAGATTATATTGGTAGTATCCTTACTTAGTATTTTCATTGATATGTGATTATTGACGCGATGTGATTGGTATCATTGTTAGATATTATGGCTGACCCCGTCGTGGGCTTTGTTTTTAGGTTCTTGGGATATCGAGCTGGTAGCGGTCATGAAGAAATGATCTTCCCGGAGGATACTGGCTATGGCATGTGTTTGTGAATCGAGTACTCTGATTAGTTGTTGTATTCCGCTGCTAGAGTATTTTTAACTGTTTGTCTTTTTCGCTGCGTGAGTATTTTTAAATGACCTTTTGATATTTGTTTACTTAAGTTACTTTAGAAAATCATTTTCTAAAATATCTTGTCGGTACTTGTAAGTGATGGCTTAAAGTACACTTTTAAAATTGTTGAGCTTTGGCGTTTTGGCATTGTACTTTCAAATGAGATTTTACAACGGTATTGATGAATGGACTTTTTATAAAGCCTTTGCATATTTTTAAAAATATGTTACCGTCATCGATGCTTGGTCATACTTGTAACGTTTGTAAAAATGTCTTTTAGCCTTGTGGGTTCCGTCTCGGGGTCCACAGCGCTGTAATATTTCTGGATGGCTCTGGGGGCATTACATAATATGAAATCAGCTTAGGTTGTGAAAACCTAGGCTGTCGGGTCGAGTCGAGTCGTGTTTTTGTCATGTCATTTGAGTTGTCGGTTGACAAGGGTTAGAGTTTTGGGTTTTTATGGATCACCCGTGCTTGTGTGTTATGTGATTTACCGGTATGGTACTGTGGTTGTTGTAAATTTTTCCAAATGGTATTAACGTGATTCTTTGGAAAGAGATGTGTCGTATTTTGAGTTGAACTGATTTTGCAAAATGTATGGTTTGAAAATATTTGTATCGAGTATTTTCTAGAGTTGAGACATGTGCCAGTATCAAAGGGAATCGTCGGCTTCACGATCTGTAAGTATTTGGATTTTTGAATTGCATTGAAGTTATTTGCAGTTATAAGTTGATGTACCTTAAGAAACTTTCGGTAAGATATTATGTGTTACTGTATGAGGTAGCAGGATATAATAGTTGGGACAGAGCCAATGATCTTGAGAAAGTGTGATTATGGAAAATCAATATGTCGGTTAAACTTGGGAAACGGAGTTGTGTATATGGGAGAATTTTGTGAATTGTTGAGAGGAACACGTAGTCATGTTAGTTCATATTGAGATATATGAAACTGTTTATGAACATCTGAAAATGATACTTTTCAAAATGAATGTTTTACGGATGTTTTACGGAAAATGATTTTGAGCCGAGACCCAATCGATTTTGAAATAGTTTTAACTCAGGACTTGGGGTCCAAAAGGGTTTTTTACTTTATAAACTTCTTGTAATGTGGAACGGGATATGGGCTGAGACCCTAATATTTCAAAAAGGCTTTTCTGTTTTCTAAAACCCCAGAGATTTGTAAAATACTTTACCAATCGTTTATCTATTTTATTACGGCCTTTCGGTGTTTTGGTTTATTTGTTCAAATGAACTTCTCGGGTAGTCTTCCGCTGTGTTTGATTTGTTGATTATTCAATGTTTTGTCATAGCATAGTTGAGGTGATCCAGGATGGGATAATGGTCGGCGTTGCGAGACATATGTGGAAAAGGAGTTTTTATCGGAGTCTATACATTAAGATTTTAGAACTCTATCATGTGTTTTTTCGATGGAATATTAGTGGAATTGGTGACGAGCCAAACTGGTATACATGAGTATGGATGTAGTCAAGCATTTGCATAATTTTATTTTATTTAATCATATGTATTCAAAAAGAGTTGTCATCGAGTACTTTACATAAGCGAGCCTGTTTAAATTTTTTTTTTTCGGAAAATGATTTTTGTAGTCTTACAACTATATATGTTTCGAGTTTTGAAATTCTTGAAAGAACTTTCGAAAATTGGTTTTCTTGACAAGATTATATGATTTCCAAACTGGTTTTGAAAATGTGATTGATATACATACGACTTTAGTGCATAGTGCATCTCATGGAGAAGTCCTGAGTAAGACTCATGAACTGGATAACACATTAATGGTACGATGAAAAGAGATTCGAACTTTAGTATGGTAGTTTGGTTATCCAGGGATGACCGGTTGGTTGATCAGATAAGAGAAATATGTCGCGTGTTGCAGATTCAGTACAGAATATGATTTTAGAACTTCGGGTTTGTGAAACCGAGGCATATGTGTTATGTGGCTCTATTGGTATGATAGCAGCATGATTTTGCTATAGTGATTTTTGACTTTTGATCCAACTGGTTTCTCTTCGCATGTGCTACTTTGAGTGCTTTCTTAGTAAGTGTAGATTTGGGGATGGTAACCCCAGGATGGTTGTTTTGGATATTGATTGGTCGTTCACACTCCATGTATGATTTGGTATGCTCAACGATTTGTAACTGGTTGTTCGTACGCCCGAGGGGTATGTTCAACAATCGGGTGTGTTACTTTGAGATTCACTGTATGTAATTTGTATAACGTCTTGAGAATTTTATTCTCTCGTGTATCTGTTCTCGTGGTTCTTTGTTGATCGTGTTAGAACTTACTGTGTGATGGTGTTCTCGGTTATTGTTGATCCTCTGTTAGTAATATTGGAGTTTATCATGTTGATGATATTCTCGATGGTGTTTTGACCTTTGGTTGATCGTATTGGAGTTTATCATGTCGATGATATTCTCGGTTGAAGTATTGGTTGACCATTGTTATTGATCGTATGAGCGTTCGGACTTTGTGTCGATGTTTCGGGATTTGTTGCCATTGTTTTGGGCAATTGTTTCATAGATGTATCGTATATTATTCGTTTTACCAGGATGGGGAATTGATTGTGTGATCAGGCAGACAGGCTTTGACACGGATGGATTATTCCATAATTAAGTTATAACGACGCATTTTGTTGAATTTGTGAAATTGTGACCGTAAGCGTATTGAGGCTTTGAAATGGGGTCATTTGCTAGTATCGTAGGAGATCATCGCCTCCACGCATTTGTAAGTATACTGTTTTGGTTATTCGTTAATGATGATGATTGATCGGTGTCGTGACGATTTTTGGATATCTTGGTTGATCTGTCGGTTACGATGGGATTGCAAGTTTCGAGGACGAAACTTATTTTAAGTGGTGTGGTATGTAATATCCTGAACTTCTACTATAGTTGTTTAATGGTATTTTATCCGAGTTATGTTGTACAATGTGGAATCTGTACAGTATAGATGAAATAAATAAAGGATTGAGACATCTGTATTGATATAATCGTCGTACTTGGTCGACAATTGCATTTAAAGACATCGTGTATCAGGTTGTTTTAATTCTGATACAGGGTGTATCATATGAGAATGTTATTGGGATGAGTATATGTATTCAGTATGTGTGTATACGTAACCAGTATGTCGAGACGGATAGGAACAGTTGGATGGCTAAGTGCAGAAGTCATTACGTACGCTAAGATGAGGAGCTTACGTACGTTAAGTTGGTAAGTATAACGTACGTTGTGTATCATGCATTACGTACATTATAGCATCAAGTGAGACGCATTCGTCTGATCAGAGAACTTTGTCAAAATACAAGTGTAGCGCACGTTAAGCATAGGAGCTTACGTATACATACCTTAGTGTACGTTAACATCCGTTGGCTTAAAAACTGTCCAGGTTCATGCTATGAGGATCTGGTGAGGATCTGTCCGAGCCCACCACCAGCTGGCTCATGTGCTAGCCGCCTTGCTCAATTATTGGCTGCCTTACGTACGCTATGCTTCATTCATAGCGTACGCTAACCTTGGCACGTAACATACGCTATGCTCACTTCTTTGCGTACATTATTACGTAATTGCATGTGAAGATTTATATGTTGATATAATCATGCATATGGATTCGAATATGAGAAAGATCATACTTCGATTATCGATATCACAAATCCAAATAATACAGGGTTCAGTTACAGATGAAATACTCAATAATTAATCCGAATATTACATACTCTCCTTCTAAAAAGGAGTTTCGTCCCGAAACACAAGACGAAAATAACTCTGGATATCTGGACTTCATGCTATCCTCCGTCTCCCAAGTGGCTTCTTCCACTCTGTGGCGCGACCACTGAACCTTAACCAAAGCGATCAGTTTATTTCTCAATTGTTTCACTCGACTTTCGAGTATCTTGATCGGTCTCTCTTCAAACGTACCATCCTTAGCGACTTCGATCTCGCCGAAATCAATGACATGACTGGGATCTGGTATATACTTCCGTAACTGGGATACGTGGAATACGTTATGAACATGGGTTAATGACGGCGGTAGCGCCAACCTGTATGCTAACTCTCCAACTCTCTCAAGAATCTCGAACGGTCCGATATATCTCGGACTCAGCTTTCCCTTCTTCCGAAAACGAAAGATTCCCCGAGTAGGAGAAACTTTAAAAATCACGTGATCTCTAATAATGAACTCTAGTGGGCGAAGACGCACATCTGCATAAGATTTCTGTCGACTCTGGGCGGTCAACAGTCTTTCACGAATCAATGCTATCTTCTCTCGTGTACGTACGATCAATTTCGGTTTCGTCCCGATCAAGTATGATGAATCATCCCAACATAGGGGCGATCTACATATCCTCCCGTATAATGCCTCAAACGGTGCCATCTTAATGAAAGCATGCCAACTATTGTTGTAGGTGAATTCAATCAACGGTAGATGAACTTCCCAATCAGTCGACCAATCTAAGGCACAAGCTCTCAGCATGTCTTCCACTGTTTGAATAGTCCTCTCGGACTGTCCGTCTGTCTGCAGATGATAAGCTGTGCTGAAGTTCAATTCGGTTCCCAAGGCCTTATGCACTGCTTTCCAAAAATGTGACACGAAACAAACGTCTCGATCGAAAATAATGGTCTTCGGAGTACCATACAATCGGACTATCTCTGCAATAAACACTCGTGCCAACTCCTTTGGTCCCCAAGTGTCCTTAATGCCCAGAAAATGAGCCGATTTAGTTAAACGATCAACTATTACCCAAATCATGTTCATTCTTGTTCTGGACCTCGGCCTAGTGATGAAGTCCATGGATATATCTTCCCATTTCCATTCAGGAATCGGGAGCAGCCTCAACATTCCGGCAGGTCTTTGATGTTCGATCTTAACCTGCTGACAAATCAAGCATTTCGAGACATAATCCACTACATCTTTCTTCATGTTGCCCCACCAGAAATTCTACTTCAGATCTTTATACATCTTACTGGTGCTCGGGTGGATAGAATAGGGCGTGCTGTGAGCTTCCTTCAGAATTTTCTGCTTCAAAACATCGACATCGGGAACACAAAGTCGTCTCTGAAATCTCAAAACTCCATCATCATGCATTACGAATCCTGGGGCCTTTACCTTACTCACTTCGTCAAGTAGCCAAATTATCAGAGGATCATCTAATTGCTTAGATTTGATTTCTTCGATTAATGATGAAGTTAGTTCCATCACACACAGCTGTCCTTGGACTCGTTGCAACCATACTTCAATTCCTTCGCGAATCAATTCTCGTTGAATGTTGGGCTGGGAGGTAAGAGTTTCCAGTATTCGAATAGAAACGGGTTTGCAGCTTAGTGCATCAGCCACCACATTTGCTTTACCTGGATGGTAAAGAATCTCCAAGTCACAATCTTTAATCAATTCCAGCCATCTCCTCTGTCGCATGTTTAACTCTTTCTGACTGAAGATGTATTTGAGACTCTTATGGTCTGTGAAGATGTGACAGGGAGTCCCATACAGATAAAGTCTCTAGATTTTCAAAGCAAAAACCACCGCTGCTAGTTCCAAATCGTGCGTTGAATAATTTACTTCATAAGGCTTCAACTGTCGTGATGCATAGGCGATCACCTTATCATTTTTCATAAATACACATCCGCGACCTTGGTTTGAAGCGTCACTGTAAACTGTTAATCTTTCAGTTCCCTGTGGCAGTGATAAAATTGATGCTGTCGTCAATCTCTTCTTCAGTTCATCAAAGCTGGCCTGGCACATCTCGTTCCACTCAAACTTTTGGGTCTTCTGTAGTAATCGAGTAAGTGGTCGGGTAATTTTGGAAAACCCTTCCACAATTCGTCGATAGTACCCAGCAAGTCCTAGAAAACTTCTGACTTCTTTCACATTCTTAGGAGGCTTCCAATCCAAAATTGCTTCAACTTTCTGGGGGTCTACTCGGACTCCTTCTGCTGATACCATGTGACCGAGGAACATCACTTCCTTTAGCCAGAATTCACACTTAGAAAGTTTGGCATACAATTGCTCGCTTCTCAAAAGGTCTAAAACGATCCGCAATGTTGTGCATGCTCTTCCGGGCTCTTGGAATAAACCAGAATGTCATCATTAAATACGACTATGAATTTGTCCAAATACTCTATGAACACTCGATTCATCAATTGCATGAACACAGCAGGTGCGTTAGTGAGACCAAACGGCATCACTACAAACTCATAGTGTCCGTAGCGAGTTCTGAATGTTGATTTTGGAACATCGGATTCCTTAATCCTCAACTGATGATATACCGACCTCAGATCGATTTTAAAAAACATTGTTGCTCCTTGTAACTGGTCAAACAAATCATCATTCCGTGGCAACGGATACTTGTTCTTAATCGTCATCCTGTTCAGCTCTCGGTAGTCAATACACAATCGAAGCGATCCATCTTTCTTACGGACAAAAAGAACTGGTGCACCCCAGGGCGACACGCTTGGTTGAATATTGCCTTTGTCCAGTAACTCTTCCAGTTGTTTCTTCAATTCATACATTTCAGTAGGTGCCACGATACGGCGCTTTAGAAATCGGCGTAGCTCCTGGTTCAAGCTCGATGGTGAATTCTACATCCCGTCGTGGAGGTAGTCTAGGTAATTCGTCAGGGAACACATCCGAGAATTCTTTCACAACAGGAATGGATGAAAGCTCTACTCTTCCGTATTCCTCTTTTATTACATAGAACCAGTATCCGGTACAATCTTGTTTTAGCAGTTTAACAGCTTTCATCGCTTTGATCAACTTTCCTGAGCTTCCAGGTATCCATCCCTCAAACAATATTTCGGAACCATCTTCAGCTATCATCGAGATATTCCTCTTCCGGTAATTTACAATAGCTCCATATCGATTAAACCAATCATCTCCGAGAATGAGGTCGTCTCCTTGCATTTCTATTACAATCAGATTTGAGGGCCAATCTATGCCTCCAATTGATATGGGAAAGTTTCTGGTTTCAAAATTTCCCACAATTCTCTCCCCGCTCGGTAGACCCACAACATATGGTTCACATTTATGAAAACAAGAGATGTTCAAATGATTAACACAAGACAATGATATAAATGAATGTGTGGCCCCCGTATCGAACAAAATGCTAACTGGTTGAGAAAGGATCTGAACGGTACCTGATGCGACATCAGCATCCTGATCGTCTGCCCTCCTCATCTCATACAGGCGTGGAGGAACGGATCCGGCACTCGATGTCCCTCTTTGGTCGAACTGTCCTCTGCCTCGTCCGCGACCAAAATTTTGGGGTGGTTGGACACTCTGCTGCGTCTGCTGACCACTCGTCTCTTTATGAGTTGGTTGTGATGCACGAGCTCTAAAAGATTTTGCAGCCTCCTCACAAAACACCGCACGATGTCCCTCTCGACCACAATCATAGCACGTCACGGCGTTAAGTGAGCAATCTCGTCGAAAATGTCATGTCCGACCACAGTTAAAGCACTTCCTGGTTGCATCCATCATGGCTGATACTTCTCCGGAGTTCTTCCCACCATTGGATGAATGCGTGGGTCTCTTGAAAGAGTGAAAGGATGACTGGGCCTTATGGGGCCCACTGCTCTTGTGCTCTGTAAAATTACCAGTGACTTTCTGCTTCTTGGATTCTGTAAACTTTTCCATCGCTGCTTCTTTGATCTCATATACCAGCGCTTTGTCCTGATATTGACGGAGAGTGGTGCATTCAAAACCTAACTTGTACTTCTGTATCTCCGGTTTCATCCTCATATCAAAATGGATCATCATTTCCGCATCAGTTCTGACCAGGTGTCAAACAAACACCAGTTGCTGATTGAATGTTTTAATCACCTAGGATAGTGGCACGTCTGACGGTTGTGTGGATAAAAATTCCCGAACTTTAGCTTCCCTCACCGGACGGGGATAGTAATGAGATTCCATCACTAATTTGAATTCTCCCCAGTCGGCATCATGATCTATGGGTCGGATGCTTCCCCACCACTCGGACGCTTCCCCTGTCAGAAAGTACTGAGCAATGAAGGCTCTCCGGTCGTCTGGGTAGTTAATTCCAACAAAAATCTTCTCCAGTTCCTTCAACCAATGATCCCATGTCGGTGTCTCAGAAAAACTGTCGAATTTTGGTGGTTGCATCTTTGCTACCTCCTGTAGCCATCAGTCTCCGCGATTTCCCAAGTCTGGGTTGCCTTGCTGTCTTTCTCCTGGTTGCAACACTACTGCCACCTGCATTCGTTCCATAACCTGAGCAAACTGAGTCATCTGGTTAACCACGTGACGAAGGATGTCGGGAACGGCGGGTTCCGGTTCATTGTTAGTGGATTCCTGTGGCTCGCCTGAGCTATGGCTAGCCTAATTTGAAGGCGAAGCTTCTCTTTCGGCATTCCTACGTCCGCGTCCACGACCGCGACCACGTCCACATCCTCCTCTCAACATACTGTAAACATAAACATTCAACATACAGGGAGCAATATTGTTCAAATTTCAAGTATAAGAGGTACATCAAATGAATGACGAGATAGAATTTAGGAACTTACAACCACCGCCCGCACGAAGAAGGTAGTACAGTGATGTTATTCACGGCCGATAATCTCAAAAGACATATACCACCCCTATTTTAACCCAACGACCAAGATATCCATAATCTTAGCTCCGATACCATATTTTGTAACACCCTCAATATATTCAGGAATATTACAGCTCCGTAAATCCTTTACGTAAGAATTTACAAGGTAATAAAATACAACAAGTTCGAAACAACGCCGATAATACAACGTCCAACAGTTAATATCAATACATACCCAAATCGAATATAACAAAGGAAAACGTACTCGAGTACTTTATTAAAAACAACATTTAAACTCCATAAATTATTTCGGCCGGAACATCACTCTGCACCCCCATCGTCATGCGGCTCTAATGGTTGTTTCCCTGCTCTCCTATATCCTGAACATAAACAAATGTTCACCCCCAAAGGGGTTAGCACAATGATGCTAGTACAAGTACCACAATATATTATTCAACGTCTCACGAATAATAACATAACAAAAATGCCAATGAGCTTCTCCCTACGAGAAAACTCATAAGTACCAAACATAAATGATAATCATAACATGACATCACAACATACACATGGTAATTCCAATGATCTAGTGTTCACTGCCTAGATCCCAAGATGATCCCGTCGGACCAACACGAGGTGGAAAAACCTGTCCGATGATCCAGCGCATGCTAGCATAGATCCCAAGATGATCCCGTCGGACCAACACGAGGTGGACAAACAACAACGACACATATGCACGACAATATGTATAAAATCAACACATAAAACATAAATAAAGTACTTGCCTCGAATCGATGACAAGGATAACACTTCCACGAATATCAAAACACTCGAAGGTCGCCCCTTCGATTAATCACGTTGAAACTAGAACCTTAAACAAAAGAAATAATATAGAGTTCATCTCACGTCGAATAACTAACGTACGAACATCTAACAATCCAAAACTACGGCCGAAGGTACAACATTACAAACCCTGACTGCTCTACATAACGTACATTACTTATCCAACGTAGCGTACGTTAAGTATGCATGTTAACGTACGTAAATTCCAAAGTCTACCGTACGATAAGCATGAATTGACGGTTCTCTTCTCTGATCAGATGACTGGCTTGTCTGATGATATAACGTACGTAATTCTCAGTGTTTAACTTACGTTATACTCCACACATACATTACTCAAGCAACTTGAATGATCTTACGGTTTATAGACATGTTTGAATTCAAGGATTCGCATAACATCACAACGTCATACGCAATATTGATTACAATTTCTCATATGAAGTTCGGGTGATCTAAGTTTGATACGCTTATTACCAATATCATCATAAAGTTCAACTTCATCATGAAGATTAATTAACCAATCTAACTTATAAGAAATGATACAACCTTCGGTGATCCTTTATCTAATTCCATTTAGCAAAGGTGATATCAATACCAAGTCTACGATCATTATGGAAGCACCATTCAATATGGATTATCAATCTCAGAACACTACTCTTATTATTAGACGTATCAAGATTCCAACTATAATGTTTTCAACAATGGTAACTTAAGCATAATCATCCCAACTTCCTAAACATGATGTTTGGTTGAATAAATCATCTATGGAACCTAATATTCTCGGTAGTATGATCATAACATCCTTAAGAACACGAATCCAAGGTTGGAGATAGCATTAACATACCTTAAGATGAAGAAAACACTGAGGCAATAGGTAGAGTCCAACTCCGGTTGCTTGTGTGCCAATCCAAGATGTTTCTTGATAAGTGTCAGTTTTATACACTTATCCTTAGTTTGTATCGATATATTTCACCCATAATTGAGCTAGTCTACTTGTTTTTGCTTAGAATTAATTAGCTTTTAATAATTTTATTATTTATCATATGAAGATGTAAATTTAGTCTTAATCGGATTGAATTACTGATTTACTCAAGAAATAACATGTGTATAAAATATTCTCTTTGTTGAATTTTTATGTATTCATGTTGTAGGGCTTTCCGAGATGAGTTCGGCAGTCTTTCCAGATTCAAAATCAGAGTTCAATATCAAAAGTTATCATCCGAAGAAGATTTGGGGCAAAAACGCAAAGTCTAAGAAATTCTGGGCTGAAAACGTAACTCACAAAGCAACCAGTGTACAAAAAGCCGAAGCAATGTTACGGCCGTAACATCTGAAAGTTACGGCCATATGACCTCAATGTTACGGCGGTAACATCTGCAAGTTACGGCCGTAACTCTTGACAGATTATTGATCATTGTCTAATTTTTTATACTTTTGGTCTATTATTGAGGGGATGGCTGGCATTGATCCGATCTAATGTAATAATGCTGGAGTTTTGGAGCTATTAGATGACTTTAGGTGTATAAATAGACCCCTTAGATCCATCATCATTCATCATTCATCTTATTTATTTTCTCACTTTGTAATACTTTTTCTTTTTGTGTGAAGAACACACTTGTGTTATTGAGTGATTTGTGTAAGTGTGGTTTAGCTTATGTTGTTGAGGGAGTTTATTGTTTCTTTCTCCTTTATCTACTAAGAGAGTTAGGATCAATTCTTTCCCTTTTTCAACTATTAATGACCACTAAAGCTTGTAATATGTTGAATAAACCCTTAATGGGCTAAGTTCCTTAAGTTGGGATTATAAACAAGGTTAGTCATGTTATTTAAGTTTGTATAAAGATCTATTATGAATTACTTATTATTGTGTGTGATTTTCATTGTTTTACCTATCTTTATTTATTTGGCCAATAAATGACGATATTTATGGTGTCACGCCCCCAACATCGGGAAGGACGAGGGCGCGACGCATCGGTCGATCAATCAATCAAAATGCGACAATAAGTAGCGGAAGCAAAATAACGAATGGAAAATATTTCAAAACAACAATCTTAGCCCGATGCTCTAAGATTCATTGTGACACAGCTGATAATCAAAATTACACTTGCTCAAAGTTTGCAGCGGAAAAATACCAAATGAGTTAAGTACAAAGCATAGTTAACTATTACAAGTTGGGATAACAACAGAAATTCAAGTCTTGATGGTAGTCTTCTAATCAGTCTCTTCCTCGAGAATCTCTTCGTCTTCGGCTGGTGGCTCGTTCTCTGGTTTAAAAGGGAAAACGGTGGGGTAAGACAAAAGGTCTCAGTGAGTGGGTGATCGTGTGCGATTGTGGCTCTTTCCTTTAAAAATTTTTAAGTGATGCATGATCTTATCAATTATGAAAATAAAAAGTGGGAAATAATTACAATTACGTCGGAATTTTATGAAAACAAAAATCATTGTATAGTTGTAATATTATAATCCTGTCCCCGTGGACGGATGTCAAGTCAAGCAGTCAGTCAATCAGTCGATCAGTTAATCCAGTTTCGAATCCTGCCGATGTGGACTTTGGATTCTAGACTCTCCTTATTACTCCTAGCAATATAGGCCGTCGCCCCAATAGCTGAGCCTTCGCTCTCACACTTAGCGTGTGCTTCCTTATCTCTTATCTGGGCTCGGTAAGTCCTTAGCTGTGGGTCAATACCCGGATAACACTACCAAAAATCAGACTTTAGCCGGCGACTTAAAGTGGTCGGCTAAACCCCAAAGTCGTCGGCTAATCATGCTAGCCGTCGGCTAAAAAACCGTCGGCCGATATTCGTCGGCCAAGGTTTAGCCGATGACTTTTTTGCAGTCATCGGCTAAAGTTCAACGATTAGCCGACCACTACTACACGGTCGTCGGCTAAAGCTGTTTGGAAAAAAAAAATTTAGCCGACGACCTTAACAAGCCGGTCGGCTAAAATCGTTTTTTTAAAAAAAAAATAGAGTTTAGCCGACGACCGTCTTATATGTCGTCGGCTAAAACCATTTTTTAAAAAAAAAAATTAAATTATTTTAGCCGACGACCGTCTTATAGGTCGTCGGCTAAAACCCTTTTTTAAAAAAAAATTAAATTACTTTAGCCGACGACCGTCTTATATGTCGTCGGCTAAAACCCTTTTTAAAAAAAAAATTACTTTAGCCGACGATCGTATTATATGTCGTCGGCTAAAACCCTTTTTTAAAAAAAAAATTTAATTCAGATTTTGGGATCCCAAAACCTGTATTTTTTGCACCTGCAATTTTTATACACCAGCTCTCATTATCAACAACAATCAACGCGCAACACATTCAACTAATACCATTAATAATATGCCCAACATTATGCATCACAACGCACAACACATTCAAGAACATTAATCTCATCAACATACTAGTAGTGTCAATAAAGTCACTTACACAATTGTAACACAAATATAAATATACAAGAGTACTACAACAATACAACTACAATCCACTGCCAAAATCATCTAAATGTCGAAATGTAGTAGTAGAAGGATTACCACCATCCCCTAGATCCTCGTCACGAGGCTGTGAAGATGGGGTCTGTTCGAAGAGAGAAGGCGGTGGAGCAGGTGCCTGCAGTCCAGCCTGAGTAATGGTCTGAGTCAGCGTCATCATATAGTCCATCATGGCCTGCTGCTATCTCTGGAAACTCTCTAACCGCGACTCAGTCCTCTGCTCGCTCTCATGTAACCGCGTCTGAGTCCTCCTTTCATTCTCAGCTCGGAGCTCCCTCTCCGCCCTCAACTGCTCCTCGAGATAGGCAGTCCGTGCATCCCGTCCGTGAGGGCGCTGGAAGGTGGGGGTATCTTTCAATACATGGTGACCCTCGGCTCCCATCATCTTAGTGCGGTACCGACTACCTCTAGGAGGGTAGACGGTACCCCACACCCTAGCGCGAATATAAGGATCGGCCTGATCGATCTGTCCAATGGCAGAATCGAGGTCAGTCTCCGCTAAGTCCGGATACTGCTCCCGAGCGATCTCAGCAAGCATCCTCTGAGACTCCTCCCGCACACGCTCCTAAGTTAATATGAAAATAAATATTTGAATATCAATAAAAGTATGATACAAAGGCATTTATTTTATTACTAAAATAAAATAAAAAAGACTTACATGCTCCTCGGGACGGTTCGGAAATACTTTCTGAGTCACGTAGGCAAATGCGTCCAACGAATCAGAAGAAATGGCCTCGTGCGCAACTCTGGCTAACGACCGGGAACCCAGACTGTGATGGTCAGTCAGACCAGCACGATTGGTCGTGTTGGTCAAGCTAGTCGCCTTCAAAAAATATTATTTAGAATCGAGTTTATATTTAGAATTCAAAAAAAATAAAAGCGAAATATTATTATTTTTATTAAATACTAGCAATTTTTTAATAAATAAAATACAATATTGATTTTTATTTTTTTATGGAAAATAATATTCTAGTTTTTATTTTTATTAAAACAATTTATTTCCACTTTTGAATAAAAACTCCGATTTTTAATATTAATAATATTCTAGAATTTTAAAAAATACATGAAGTTCCGATTTTTTCTAATTTAAAAACCGGAACTTCAAGTATTTTTATATTCAAACATTAATTTAAAAATGGAGTTTATATTTAGAATTCAAAAAAATAAAATCTGAAAGAGGAAGAATGAAATGAGGGTATTTTAGTCATACCATGAACTCTGGGTCGCGAAAATGGGCGCGTAGCCACTTCCACTCGTACTCCCGGAACTTGAATTCTTCTGGGGTAGCCTCTCGGGTATCACCCCAGGCTGTCCAGAACATGTGCATCTCATTTTTCCAAGATTTGTACCTACAACACACGTTGCACAACATATATCATTCGTAAGAAAAAAATTACGCAAACAATGTAGATACAAAATAAATTAAAATGACTTACTTGGTAGACTGCACCTCGTCACACCAAGTACGTAGTAGAGAGTCGGGAATGACAAACCACACCTATGAACAACATAAATACGCAATAATTTAAAAACATCACATATTGCATTTTCAAGAACTACGTGTTGATTGAAAAACACTTATTAAATATTTATTAACTTACCGACATAGGATTATTCAAAGCATCCTTCACGCACTGCGGCACGTCCCCCCAATCGGGCCACAAAACGGGGACTCTGTCCCGAATGACAAAGCCAACATTACGGCTATATGACGCCGCAGCGTCAGAAGACATCACCGGCCGGCCGTGTCTGTCTAGAGGAATCTCATAACGGCCATGCTTACTTACGTACGAGTTGAGCGCGAGACCCTTTGCTGGGCCACGAGTCTTCTTCTTTTTCTTCTCCTCCTCGACTACATTTTTCCCCTTCTCCTTCTCCCTCACTATCTCCTCGTACAGTTTCGTCTTCGAAACCCGACAACTCCGCCAAAACATGTTGTCTGGCCAAGACTCGTAGACGTACGCCTCGTCAGGGCTAATCAATCGAACGGGAACTCGGGCTCCCGTCTCATCGACCTCTGGAATAGTCGGAACCATCGGAGGCATGAATAGAGTCGGCGGCGGACCGTGGGGCACCGCGGACGAGGAACTCCGTACATCTCCTGATGTGTGAGGGCTAGACGTGGGTCGGTGGATGGGAGGCATACGAGTCTCCGGCTGCAAGGGGGTCGGCCGTGGTGTCTGAAAGGATAAACGCCGCGCTAGTGCAGTGGGCTCATCTGTCGCCCTATAAAAATCCTCAGCGTTCATGCTGGTAGCTTCTAGTATCTGGCGGGCACGGACGCTGCTCTGAGATATGTATAGTGTACCGGGATCCACCTTACTAGAGGCTGCGGAACTCCCCCCCGAATCGGGAGTGGTCGACTTTGTCGACTTCTTCCCCAACGCTTTCTTTATTCTATCAATAATCTAAACAAATAAATCAAATTCACAACTCAACACAACAGTAATTATCAATGCCATACCACATTAATCTTTCGATTAACGCCGGCTATAAAATTCCTTCCTCCTCAAACAAATTCATCAAATATTTCTAAACAAATTCATCAAATAATCTAAACAAATTCATCAAATTCACAATTCAACACAACAGTAATTATCAATGCCATACCACGTTAATCTTTCGATTAACGCCGGCTATACAATCCCTTCCTCCTCAAATAAATTCATCAAATTCACAACTCATTAAACACAAAATATTGAAAATACTAAATTCATCAAATATTGCATCACAACTCATTAAACAATTTATCTAATTATCACATAATCTAAACAAATTCATCAAACAAATATAATAAATTCAACAAAAAGAAAAGGACAAGGTTACCGCTGCCGGGCTGGCGGGCGACGGGCGGAGGGCATCGGGCGGGCGGGCGGGCGATGGGACCGTGGCTGGCGGGCTGGCGGGCGGACGATCGGCAAAACCAGAAGAGGGGGCGACGGGACGATCGGCGGGACGGGAACTAGGTGACGAGCGGCTAGGTGACGGGCGGTTGGGGCTGGGTGACGATCGGCGGGCGACGGGTAACGGGCGACGACTAAACTAGAAGGAGAAAATAACAAAAGGGAGGTACGAGAAACGTATAAAAGGTGGGGGTTTAGCCGACGACAAGATCTACGTCGTCGGCTAAAGTTTTTTTAAAAAAAAAATTGTAGTTTAGCCGACGACATTTAAGATGGTCGTCGGCTAAACCCCAGCAATGACCCGACCGTGTTAGACAATACGGTCGGGCAGGCATACAGTGTGTTTTCAATTTCTGGGCGGGTGCGACACGGGCCGTGTCGATGGACACGGTCGGGTGTTTAGCCGACGACCTTCTTATAAGTCGTCGGCTAAAGTTTATTTTTTTTTTTGAAAAAACATTAGTCGATCGTGTCAGGGGACACGGGCCGTGTCGCACCTGCCCAGAATGGGAAAACACACTATATGACTGACCCGACCATGTTGTCTAACACGGTCGGGTCATTACTGGGGTTTAGCCGACGACCAACTTATATGTCGTCGGCTAAACTATAGTTTTTTTTTAAAAGAACTTTAGCCGACGACGTAGATCTTGTCGTCGGCTAAACCCCCCGTTTTTTTTAATAATATTATATTAATGTTATGATTATGATTATTATTTTTACTATTTTTTTTAATTATATTTAACAAATGAAAATATACATCTACTAAATTTATGGCTCATAGTTTGAGTCATCACTACAATCTGTCTCACTATCTGAGTTGATATCCGGCAACATATGCCTCAAGTCGTCCACATTATCGTCATCAGAATTTTCAAGTAATTCATTTGTATCAATGTCAACGTACCCACGAGCATCACCACGGAGTCGGACGATCCGTCCTTCAGGAACATTATTCATTGTAATTGTCGTTGATGGTGGAATATTTGCTGTATTTGGCTCTTGATAAGCATCATCGTCATCAGTACCTGTTGTTTCTCCCAGTGTAGCAGCACTAAAAATATTCCTCGTTGTCACAACATTCACTACCTTCCATGTGCCTTTCTTCACCAAGTCATCCAAATAATACACCGACTTTGCTGATGTAGCAAATACAAAAGGATCACTTTCATACCATGAAGTGGAAGTGTCAACAGATAATAGCCCGTAGTCGTCTTGCATATATGTTCCAAGACTGGTGTTGTACCATTGACACTTAAACAAGTAAATTGTCATGCCTTCCCCGTAAATTAGTTCTACCACTTCCAAAAGAACACCGTAATATCACCATCTATCATAACCCCAGAATTTTGACATCTTCTTTTTTGGTCTCTCTCAAGGCATACGAATGTGACACCGTTGACTTTGGCCATCGAATAAATTTTTGACATAACCGGCTTCATAGAAAGAAACATAAGTTCACACGACCAGTTAGGGTGTCCGTCATCTTGTATGTGTGTCATCTGTCATAAATAAACTTTTTATGTAAAAAAATATCTTAAGTCCAAAATGCAATAGCAACTGAATGTATACGTACCCATTCTCCAAAATAGTCGGCAAAAGTGTCATTGTGGAATCTAGTGTCACCTCGCACCATATCGCATGACAAGTGGATGTCTTTCCAGTACTGAACTTCTGGACAATTGAGCAATATCCACCAATGTGCAATTCGTGACTCGTACGGGTCTAATTGTCTTCCTGGCAACCTCCCATAGACGTCAACCTCAGTGGATATGATAGAAAGATTGAATTGTATTTTATCTGCTGGAATAGAGTGGGAAGGGGGCTCGAAGGTGCCCAAATACAACTTGATATGCGTAATAAACTCCGACGCAAGATAAGATTCTGCAATGCATCCTTAGTGCGAGACTTATTGGTACGAGTCTTTGTAATCACCGAGTTGCCTGTAATTTTGTCTGTGTGTTAAAAAACATAATTATTTTGAAAATATATATATATATATATATATATATATATATATATATATATATATATATATATATATATCATACAAAATTATGTTACCTTTCAACCGGGTACATCCACGTGTAGTGCCTTTGGACAAGTGACCAATAAGCGCACTGGGAAGGTGGATCATGAGGTGAGGCATGAGGTCAAAAAAGTTTGGAGGAAATATTCGCTCAAACTTGCACAAGATATAGATGATCTCATCTTGCATTTTACGCAAATCAGATCTCTTGACTTCTCTCGTACATAATTTCTGGAAAAATCTTGACAATGCAACACACAGCTCGACCACCTGTTTTGGTAAGTACGGTCGAATAAATACCGAAAATAGGCGTTGGAGTAGGATATGACAATCATGACTCTTCAAACCAGTTAACTTGTTCTCCCTGAAATTAACACATCTTCCTATATTTCCAGCATACCCGGTAGGATACCTAGCAGTCTTTATCCAGCAAAATATCTCAGTTCTCTGCTCGGTAGTGATGTGTAAGCTGCCTTAGGCATTTTTTGTTTTCCCTTGACAGTTTTCAACCACAAATGTTTTCTTATGCTCATTTCTTCCAAACCTTTGCGTGCTTTTGGACCAGTAAGGCAATTCCCAAAATATACTTTTGTGCGACCAATACTTATACCTGTCGGGCCTTTCAGGGGTTGCTGCAATCACATCAGGATGGTTGCTAAGCTGACCAAAATTGTACTCATTAAGAATTGATAGTATTTCATCACCTGTCCACTGTCGTGGTGGCTCGCCCATTTCTACAGTGCCATCAAATGCTGCAGCATCCATACGCCACTCATGTTCCCTATCAAGCCATATCCGATGACGCATTCGGATAACTTTCCTACAGTGGTACCTAGCACAATCTGCATTCAAACACACTAGACAAACTCTATATCCGCTAATAACAAATCCAGACAGCATTCCATATGCAGGAAAATCACTAATAGTGCCGATACACATGGCGTGCAAGTAGAACGTCTCGGACGAATAACTGTCGTACGTGGGATGACCTTGCTCCCACAACAATTTCAGCTCCTCTATCAAAGGTCTCATATACACATCGATACACTTTCCCGGATATCCCGGCCCCGGGACTAACAAGGTCAACATATTATACTCCTTCAGCATACACATCCACGGAGGAAGATTGTAAGGAATCACTACAAGAGGCCATATGGTATATGAAAGACTAATGTTACCAAAAGGGTTGAAACCATCAGATGCAATCCCGAGCCTCACATTTCGGATATCTGAAGAAAAATTCGGATACTCCCTATCTATATGCTTCCACGCTTCTCCATCTGAAGGGTGTATCATAGTATCGAAGTCATTGGGGCGCGGCTCGGCATGCCATCTCATTGCTTTTCCGTGTGAGGAGACATAAAAGACGTTCCAACTGTCCTTGATGGAAAATACCAAAGTACCTTCAGCGGTTTCTCTTTTCCAGAAGGAGTGATCTTATATCTCTCTGTATCACATACAGGACATCTCGTGAGGTCTTCATTAGGATGCCCCCAGAATAGAACACAATCATACATGCAGACGTGGATCTTAATGTAGGAAAGACCAAGATCTTTCAAAATTCGTCTCATTTTTGAATATGTATTAGGAAGATGATGACCCTGTGGAAGCATATTACTCGTAAGCTCCAAGTAATCATCTACAGACTTGATGGATGATTTGTTTTCCACCTTTAATCTCATCGTTTCCATGACACAATCAAGAACAGTCATGTTACACCCTGGTTATAGAGGGGTTTGTTGGAGTTGAATTAGCTTGTTGTACCTGTCAAGCCCAGCAGTATTGCAAGGCAACGGTCTACGGGGTCGTGGGATTTGCTCAGTTGGTACAAGCGTCTCGGAAAAAGCAAACACATCATCAATCAACCTCCTCTTCGGATCGGTGAACCCGTCGTTACAACTAAATTGTCCGTGATCATACGGAAGAACAGAATTCGATGCTTCACCGTGGTATATCCAACATGTATATTTACTCGAAAAACCATTCTTCTTTAGGTGTTCCCAGACCTCATCAAATGGAAAACGAAATATATCACTGCGACATCTACATTTATTACATGGACAGTAGTGTAACATATTACCACTGTCGTGCTCTTTTACAAATCTCATAAACTGCTTCATCCCATCCATTACACTTGGATCCCATTTTCGTAACCCAATCCAACTCTTGTCCATCCTGAAAATGTATACATTTTCCAATAACTAACTAATATTGTTCAAATTATAAAACAAACAATTAATCATAATGATTATCATCATAAAACTTAATCGTTTTACATAAAAGCTATCGAATGTAACATGAATAATATAAAGTTTCGAAATCACAATAAAAAATACAATAAAATACGTACCTTAATCGAAATGGTGATTATAACAACCGGTAGAAACCTTCATCACTCCAGCTAGCACAACTCAAAGTAGCAACTCACAAGCTTTTTTCGGGAATAACTGACAGGATCGGGAATAGAAATGTGCTCTTTAGCGGGGAGAGGGGCCTGAACTATAAATAATTCTCACTGAACTTGGAGGTTCCCTGAACTATAAATAACTGAGAGGGGCCTTCTTTAGGTGTTCCCTGAACTATAAATAATTTTCACTTGGAGGTTTAGCCGACGACCTAGATTGAGGTCGTCGGTTAAAGTATATTATTTTTTTTTGAAATAGGGTTTAGCCGACGACCTCGATCTAGGTCGTCGGCTAAACTGTTACAATATTATTTTTTTTCGGAAGGACTTTGTGGCGACCTTGATCGTGGTCGTCGGCTAAAGTATATTATTTTTCTTCCTTCGAAAAAGTGTTTAGCCGCCGACCTCGATCTAGGTCGTCGGCTAAACTATTACAATATTATTTTTTTCTGAAGGAGTTTAGCCGACGACCTAGATCGAGGTCGGCTAAAGTATATTATTTTTTTCTTTCGAAAAAGTGTTTAGCCGCCGACCTCGATCTAGGTCGTCGGCTAAACTATTACAATATTATTTTTTTTTCGGAAGGAGTTTAGCCGACGACCTAAATCGAGGTCGTCGGCTAAAGTATATTATTTTTTTTTTCTTTCGAAAAAGTTTTTAGCCGCCGACCTCGATCTAGGTCGTCGGATAAACCATTACAATATTATTTTTTTTCGGAAGGAGTTTAGCCGACGACCTAAATCGAGGTCGTCGGCTAAAGTATATTATTTTTTTTTCTTTCGAAAAAGTGTTTAGCCGCCGACCTCGATCTAGGTCGTCGGATAAACCATTACAATATTATTTTTTTTCGGAGGAGTTTAGCCGACGACCTAGATCGAGGTCGTCGGCTAAAGTATATTATTTTTTTCTTTCGAAAAAATGTTTAGCCCGACCTCGATCTAGGTCGTCGGCTAAACTATTACAATATTATTTTTTTCGTAAGGAGTTTAGCCGACGACCTAGATCGAGGTCGTCGGCTAAAGTATATTTTTTTTTTTAAAAGTGTTTAGCGACCTAGATCTAGGTCGTCGGCTAAACTTTTGCACTATTATTTTTTTTTCGAAAGGGATTTAGCCGACGACCGAGATTAAGTCGGCGGCTAATTTTTTTTTTCCCGGTCGGCTAAACTTCATCTCGGTCGTCGGCTAAACCTCTTTAATATAGCCGACGACTATTTCGAACTTTAGCCGACGACATTGGCCAAGTCGTCGGCTAAAACCCTTTAGCCGACGGTAGAACAAGTCGTCGGCTAAAGTGCGAAGTTTAGCCGACGACACTTTATAGTCGTCGGCCGTTTTTTTCCGGGTCGTCGGCTAAAGTAGTTTTTTTGGTAGTGTAACACCATAATCGCGATTATACCCCAAGTCTACGACCCAGGTCCCTCGGAACATTCCGTTCCTCGGTTATGGGAATAGGAAACAACTGTAGCCTCGTTCATGAACCGCAGCCGCGCTGCTCGATCCAAGACTCGGTCTAACCGTCCCGACACGATTTGGGACTCTAGAGGTGGCTCCTACAGCTCAAGAGGTGGCCCCCAAATTGTAGGTCGGCACTTTGTTTCATATGGACTCAAGAGGTGGCCCCCGTCCGTCGACGTGGCACTTAGTTCCGATAGAGTTAGAGGCGGACCCGTCCGTGGCACTTTGTTTGTATAGCACTTAGTTCCCGGACAGTCACAGTTATCAATTTGACGCGTTTCACAAGTATCACGTAAACGTTTGGTCAGTGAGGTTAATAGCGTCTTTTGATTAAGTATGGAATATGGTTAATTTTATTTGTGGCCCGGTAATGCGGAATAGGACTTGTATATAAACTCGAAAATATTCTCAATAATTTATTAACGGTCTGATGGGTTCAGATCAGATATATTAAATGGGTAGGTTCGACGAAACGAAACGAGAGTTTCGTAAAAAGTTTGAAAGGACGTTTTTACCCTTAGGTTCAAACCTAAGCGTTGGAGTATGAAACGAAATCGGATGGTTATGAAATTTTATGAGGAAGCCAAAAATAATTCCTTGACTCCAGATTTAAGGAAAATTCGGAAATTTCCAGTTTCGGGACTGAAATTTCCAGAAATTGCGATATTGCCCCGAAAACTTAAGGAAATTGTTCCGAGGCATATAGAGCTATGAATTTAGCTCGGAATTTAATAAAATTTTACGAGATGACTTATGATGAACCTGGAATTACAGATTTGTGAAAATTCCAGAAAATTTCGGACCTGGTCCAGAAGTTTGGAATTCTTGCATTTTGACCCCGAAATTATTTAAAATTTGCGATTTGGACTATTAAGTTTAAATATCGAGCTCCGAATCGCTTGAAACTTTATGGACAGCCTATACATGGTATAATATGTACTGTCCAAGGTCCAGAATGTTTTATTTTCAAAATTTTCAGTTTAGTCCTCAAACTTTAAGAAATTACAATTTATGCCCAAAAGCTCCGTTTACTCGTTTCAAGTCCCGTTTTGGACGCAAATAAATTATCCATATATCATAACATAATAATATAACACAATATTTCAGATTTTGGTAGGGTTTCAACGACATATAGAAGAAAACATATAACTTTGAATTTATCACAAAATCGACACCCGACTACCAAATCGGTTGTCGTTTAAATTCAATAAATCGTATTGCATGTTGTTATAACGATAACATACATATTTAAAAACATGCATTTATACAAGAATTTCATATTAGTACATACTTTCATATTTTTCATAATATTTGAGGATTATGTTTAAAAAAACGAATTTCACATAGTTATACATAAAATCATAACATGAAATTATAACATAAAGATTTTAACATAGATCATATCAATAGAATCTTGAAATACTTCAGATTTAACACATTCATCACAAAAAAAAGAATAGATTTCTACTTTAAAGTTTGAAAGAGTTTTCACCCACATCGATTTAGCCGGATTTCGTCGGTTCTAAGTCTCGGAAGTGGAAGAACGACCTCCTCTCTTACACTACATGGTTCGGCCGATCACCATACACCCCAAGATGAGTATTTAGTTTGCATGTTGTTAGAATTAAGTTAGTATATAGAGATTTTATAAGGCACATATTATAGAAGAGATTAGGGGAAGGAAGGTTACCTAGTTTACTTGAACCTTGTTGAACTCCTTGATTAGTGCATAATTGATCTAAAATTCATATACAAAATATTCATTTTTCCGGGCATAATTGTACTGATTTGTGATTAAAAATATATATTTTACATATATGTCCAAACATGAGCTAAAAATGGTTATTTTACAGATTACTGACATGAAGCATCAAAAAGGACGGAAAACAAGATCAAATCCAACGACGGGAATTTTTCAAGGCAAAACGACCTACAACACGGCGCAAACAGGACCGTGTAATGTAGGCCGTTTCACATACGGAGCAACAAGGGCCGTGTCTTGGGCCGTTTCACACACGGCCGGCATTTAGCGCCGTGTCCTCGCGTATTAGGAAGAGACCGAGTCACCACAAAATGGCGCACAACACGGCAAAGCCGGGCCGTTTTCATCGCCGTTTTTCAGAGATGCCATGCAAAATTAGTCCACTTTTGACCAACTTGTGAACTCAACCACAAGATATTTTTTTGGTCAAAAATCTGAAAATTCAAAGACATGGGTGAAGTGTGAACAAAGAATTAAAAAAATGATATTACAATAGATATTTTGAATTAAATAATCAATTGTATTCTTGAAAATCACCTATAAAAGGACATCTTCATCCATTGCAAAATCACCAATTACCAATTACCAATTCTCAAACTCATCTTCTTGCTAAGAAATACTCCTTTTTTTAGCAATATATTTTCCTTAGAACTTTCAATTTTAGTTTGTATTTTATTTTTGGTTTGAAGTTTTTCTTTCATTTAGTTTGTAATTGAAAAGTGCTTGATCAATAAGCACTTAGTATTTTACTTTCAATTTTTGTAAGCTTGTAACCTTTAAACAAGTTTGAAGTTATATTTTGAAGTTTGTTTCTTGCACTTTGATTCATCATATTCAAGTAAGTTTTATCTATTGTCATTAAGTTCTAGTAATTAAAAGTTTCTATATATATTATATATATCAATTATTTCTATTATAATTTTAGTTTGTATGAACCAATGAGTAGCTAATCTTTCTTCATAGGGGAAAGGTGATTTCTATTAGGTTATATATTGAGTATTTGATTGATTTAAACTATTTTTTAGGACTAATTGGTTTAAATAGAGATTGATCATATCCTATTTTTACTAATGAAACTTTCTTGATTGATTGTTGAGTGAATTGGAAACATATCTTATCAATCTATCAAATGTTAATCTTGTTATCAACATCCTAAGATTGCGAAAGTGGTTAAAACATCTTTGATTACGAAAGTACGGAGGTGAAAAGTTGATTACTCGATGAACGATCGTTTATCCTAAAAATAGTCAAGTTAGAGAAATGAAAGGACTAATTGGTTTAAATAGAGATTGATCATATCCTATTTCTACTAGTGAAACCTCCTTGATTGATTGTTAAGTGTATTGGAAACACATCTTTTCAATCTATCAAGTGTTAATCTTGTTATCAACATCTTAAAAAGTAGCGAGTGATTAAGACATCTTTGATTACGAAAGTACGGAGGTGAAAAGTTGATTACTCGATAAACATTCGTTTTTTCTTTTATATCCATATAAATCAATTCCTATACTTAATTAAATACCTAATTTAATGAACCCGTAATCCCCTAGATTTTATAAATTCCCAACTCATTTTGATTCTATTCATTTTCACTAGTTAAAAATATTCTAGTTAAAAATAGTCTTAATATAAATAGTCTAGTATAAATAGTCTAGTTAAAAATAGTCTTAATATAAATAGTCTAGTATAAATAGTCTAGTTAAAAATAGTCTTAATATAAATAGTCTAGCATAAATAGTCTTAATAAAAATAGTCTTATATAAAATAGTCTTATTAAAAATAGTTTAGTTTAAAATATAGTGCATTTTAATTTAGTTAATTTTTAAAAATCCAAAAATATAATTTAGTATATTTTAGTATTTATTTCTCGCAATTTCTAACAAAATATTATACGAAGCCCTGATGGACAATCCTCGAGAGAAAAGACCTTGGTAGAACTTACCACAAACTACTTCTACCTCGTATATATTTGCGAGCGACTCAAGAACTCCTATTTTTAGGATAAGTTTTTGACCGATCACTCCTTCTTTCTCCTTCTTCTTCCTCTTGGTTCGGCTTCCTCTCTCTCTTAGTCTCTCAAATGCAGATTTTTTGGTTGTGTAGGAGGTGTAAAATGAGGCTAAGGGTTGGGTGGTGGTATTTATAGGTGAGATACATGAGGGCTTGGGAATTGAAGGTGTAAGTGGGGTCTCTTACATGGGGGACTTGAGGTTCTAGAAAATTGTTAATTCCACTCTTTTCTCCCATCTTGGTCGCCCCATTTAGTGTGTGTGTGTGTGTGTATAGATATATTTTTTTGTTATAGTTATTGTTGTAGTTGACTTGATTAGTTGGATTTTGAAGTGTAATTTCAAGCCTTAGGAATTTCATTAAGTTGGGCTTGAGTCTTATAGTGTGTACATGTGTGAGTATTGATACACTTGGCTCATTAAGAATTTATGTTCTCACTTCAAATTTTAATTAATTTATTATTTGATTCATAAATAATTTACAAAATAAGTAAGTAAAATAAAATGAGACGAGATGTAGATTATAAACAATTATTATTAGAGTACATCATGATTTAGTACATTGTACATGTGATAAGTTATCGAATTTAGGGGGTTTTACATCCTCCCCTCCTTAGAAGAATTTGGTCCCCAAATTCCTACTTAAACAACTCGGGGTAAGATTTCTTCATTTCTTCCTCAGCCTCCGACGTCGCATCTTGCTCTCTGTTGTGATTCGATCAGACGACTTTAACCAAAGGAATTCGCTTCTTCCTCAATTCGCATACTTGCCGGTCGAGGATCTTGATTGGCTTCTCTTCATAAGACAAGTTATCCTTGATCGGCGGAATGTCAGAAGTAAGAATGTGCATTGGGTCTGGATGATACTTCTTTAATCTCGAAACATGGAAAACGTCGTGCATTCCAGACAGATTGGGTGGTAGTTCCAATCGGTACGCTAGTCGTCCAATCCTTTCCGTGATTTTAAATGGTCCTACATATCGGGGACTTAACTTTCCTCCTTTTCTTGATACTATCAAACCTTTCCGTGGTGTTAACCTCAGGAAGACTTGATCTCCTACTTCAAATTCTAGATCCTTCCGACGTTGATCGGCGTAACTCTTCTGCCTGCTTTGCGCTGTGCGGATCCTATCCTTGATTAGTCGTACTTTATCTACGGCTTCCTTCACCAAATCTGTGCTCATTGCTGAAGGTTCTATTCATTGAGTCTTCGGCATCCACTGGTCATCGATTTCCCAATGGAGCGGGATCGACACTTCCTCCCATACAGAGCTTCATAAGGTGCCATTCCGATTGTCGCTTGGAAACTGTTGTTGTATGCAAACTCGGCTAATGGCAGGTAGTGATCCCAATTTCGTTGAAAGTCCAGTACGCAAGCTCGTAACATGTCTTCAAGGGTTTGAATGGTTCGTTCAGATTGCCCGTCGGTCTGGGGATGCGCACTTGTGCTGAAGCTTAAGGAAGTTCCTAATTCCTTATGAAAGACTTTCCAAAAACGAGATACGAATCTAGGATCTCTGTCCAATACTATGTCTGTTGGCACTCCGTGGAGTCGAATGATTTCTCTAATATAGGTCCTAGCCAGCTTTTGCAAGCTGTCGTCCTTTTTAACCGGCACGAAATGTGATGATTTCGTCAGTCTGTCGACGATCACCCAAATGGTGTTATAACCTCCTCTTGTGGTCGGTAATTCCGTGATAAAATCCATGGTTACCATTTCCCAATTCCATTCAGGGACTTCTAGTGGCTGTAGTAGTCCTGAGGGTCGCTGGTGCTCAGCTTTGACTCTCTGACAGGTGAGACATCGCGCGACGAATTCTGCCACTTGGTTCTTCATGTTCACCCACCAAAAGTGTTTCTTCAAGTCTCGGTACATCTTGTTACCTCCTGGGTGTATCGTATATCTCGAGCAATGAGCTTCCTAGAGAATTTGTCTTTTGAGCTCCTCGTCGTGAGGTATGCATAATCATCCCTTAAACCTTACAATTCCATCCTTGGTAATTGTAAACTCGGGTTTCTCGCCCTCAGTGATCTTGTCCTTAAACTCTTGAAGTTTTGGATCTCTCTCTTGGGCTAATCGAATATCGTCCAATATATTCGGTTTAACCGTGAGGTTGGCGCAATTTAAACGAGTACCTTCATGAATGGGTTTAAGGTAGCTCACTTCCTTGAGAGCTTGCCATTCTCGAACCATGAGTCGGGCCACTCTAGCCTTTCTACTTAAGGCATCAGCCACGACGTTCGCTTTCCCTGGGTGGTGTTGAATTTCACAATGGTAATCTTCTAAAAGCTATACCCATCTTCTCTGTTGGAGATTAAGTTCCTTCTGAAAAAATAGGTACTTGAGACTTTTATGATCAGTAAACACGGTGAATCCAACGCCGTATAAATGATGTCGCCATTTCTTTAGGGCGAATACTATTGCAGCAAGTTCGAGGTCGTGTGTTGGATAATTCTTCTCGTGCATCTTGAGCTGCCTGGAAGCATATGCGATAACTTTACCATTCTGCATTAGTACGGCACCGAGGCCATACTTTGAGGCGTCACTATATATGACAAATCCTTGGTTTCCTTCTGGAAGTGTCAGTATAGGTGCAGTGGTAAGTCTCTTCTTGAGTTCCTGGAAACTTGACTCGCATTTATCCGTCTATTCAAATTTTACTTGTTTCTGGGTTAGCCGGGTGAGGGGTCCCGCTATCTTCGAGAAGTCTTTGATGAATTTACGGTAGTAGCCCGCAAGTCCAAGAAAGCTTCGGATCTCAGTTACATTTTCTGACCTCTTCCAATCCATAATAGTTTCTACCTTAGATGGATCAACTGCAATCCCTTCTCCAGAAATAATATGGCCTAGAAATGCCACTTACCTCAACCAAAATTCACACTTGTTGTACTTGGCGTACAACTTGTGCTGCCTTAGTGTATCCAACACTAGTCTAAGATGTCTCTCATGATCTTTTTCCGACTTAGAGTACACGAGTATGTCATCGATGAAAAATACTACGAATTGGTCGAGATATGGTTGAAATACTCTGTGCATTAAATCCATAAATGCCGCAGGAGCATTCGTGAGTCCAAAAGGCATCACTACGAACTCGTAGTGGCCGTATCTAGTTTGGAATGCAGTTTTAGGAACATCTTCATTCCTAATCTTTAATTGGTAGTATCCTTGTTGAATATCGAACTTGGAATACACCGTAGCTCCTTGGAGTTGTTCAAACAACTCATTTATCCTCGGGAGAGGATACTTATTTTTAACTGTAACGTTGTTGAGGTCACGGTAATCTATGCAAAGCCTCAATGTTCCGTCCTTCTTTTTGACAAATAATACCGGAGCTCCCCAAGGTGATACACTAGGTTGCACAAAACCCACGTCGAGTAACTTCTGCAGTTGGACCTTCAACTCTTGCAGCTCCAGTGGTGCCATTCGGCATGGTGCCTTTGCAATGGGTGCCTTCCCAGGCATGATTTCGATATTGAATTCAACTTCTCTGTCAGGTGGTAGGGAGGTCAATTCTTAGGGAAATACGTCAGGGTATTCGGATACCACACATATAGTTTATATGCCCGACTTACTCATGGGTTTGTTGATGATGAAGGCTAAAAATCCGGTTGCCCCTTTGGCAACTGCCTTACTAGCTTTGATAGCTGATATTATAGGTGCTAGGTTGACTCTAGCGTCTCCAATTAATTCCACAATTGGCTTGTTAGGTTCGCAAAACCTAACTATCTTAGAATGACAATCCAATTGTGCGTAGTGCTTAGATAGCCAATCCATTCCTAGGATGACGTCATATTCTAATATTGGAAGCACTACTAAATCGGCAGAGTAACAGTTACCACTGATGATCACATCACACGCAGAATGGACTTTATCTGCTAGCTGACTAACTCCCATCGGGGTAGATACTTCTAGGCATAATGATAAAGATTCTAACGGTCTATCAAGTTTCTTAGAAAAATGCGGTGCAACAAACGAATGGGATGATCTTGAATCTATTAGTATTCGTGAAAGTTGATTAGATATCAGGAGTGTACCTTCCACACATCGTTGTTCTCTGGTGCCTCCTGACCAGTCAATGCGAATACTCGAGCTGGGTCTTTCCTTTTGTTGTTTCCTGGTTTGGCTGCAGTAGCTGGTTTGATCGCCGGGGTGTTCATATCTGGGCATTCTCGAATTTGATGATCCGGGCTGCCGCAACGCAGGCACTTTCCGAGCTTTCTCCAACACAACTCTGACTTATGCCCTTTCCTACCAGAGTGGGTGCAAGGCGTTGTTGGTTTGTTGAGAACTGGTGCCTTTGATCCACTCGAGATTCCTTGAGTTCCTCTTGGCGTTGTTGGAGAAACGGTTTTATTGTTGAGCTAACCTCGCAGTTCCGCTCTCGATCCGGGTAGCGGCTTCCACTGCTTGGGTAAGTGTCGTCATCTGAACATTTAGAAGACTCTGTTGAAGCGACTGCCTTAGTCCTCTAGTGAACTTATAGAGCTTGTCCTCCTCAGTTGTAACCAATCCCGGTGCGTATTTAGACAATCTGTTAAACTGGGCTTCATATTGAGTGACTGTCATGGTTCCTTGCTTCAAGTGGTAGAACTCGTCTCGTCTAGCCTCTCTGGCTGCTGCTGACATGTATTGAGTTCGAAAGTCGGTCAGGAAGTTAGCCCATGTCCTGACACGGTTTTCTCTCGTCCAGTGTTCGTTGACACTCCTCCACCAGTCATGAGTTGCGGCCTCGAGTCGGAATGCAGCCAGTGACATCCGCTGTTCATCAGTATACTTAAGGGCATTGAAAATTCCCTCAATTTTCTCCAGCCAGAGTTCAGCTTTGATATCGTCGGGTTCTCCATCAAAGGTCGGCGGGTTCAAACATAAGAATCTTTCTAGGGTATGATCATGAGTTTCATTGTGGTTCCCGTTGTTAGCAGTCTGTTGTTGTAGGAAGTTCGTCAGTTGAGTGAGGGCTTGGGCCATGGCATCATTCCCAATTCTTCCGCGTAGAGGAGAGCATGAGCGATCATCGCGTTGATGCTCCTCTTCGCGATTCATGCGAGGGCGTGATTTTATGAAGATGTTTTTGAGGAATTAGTAACCTATGAAATGCTAATGGTTTTAAGAGTTCATCATGGTTCACACGTGGATGCCCGCATCTTCGGTCAGCCATCTATTATAAGTTAGGGGAATGTGTGACGAGTTTCGGTCTTATGTGGAATTATTAGTATTATGTGTTGTCATGTAGATTTAAGTGCATAATTGAGTATGAATAATCATTAAGGCAGTGAACTTAATGATCCAACAAATATGCTTATACGATACTAGTGACCAAGAATAATAATACTCCATTTTTAAGAAGACAATGAAGTTTAGTGGAGTTTAAAGGAACTTCATCAATTTCAAATGAATAGTGACATGACTTTGAAAAATGGATAAGTGAAATAAACTATATCTGTTTCAAGAGTTCAATAGAAGAATTAATTCAGTCGGGGAAATGCCGTGGATACTTAATAAAGTACTTTGGCCAATAACTTAGGAATTTTGAATTTGACTATGCATATTCCGAGTGAATAGCGACAAGTCGAACAAGATCTTTAATGAGAATTGACTCGAGAAATCTACATTAGGTCTCAATCCTATGGTTCACTTCGTCCTAGGTGGAATTCCCATCTAAGTCTAGAGAATCTTATCCTGGTTAGCCCGTTGTAAGTGTCCTTCTCACAAAGCGGGTTCCGATATCACTCCTGTCACGCCCCCAACATCGGGAAGGACGAGGGCGCGACGCAGCGGTCGATCAATCAATCAAAATGCGACAATAAGTAGCGGAAGCAAAATAACGATTGGATAATATTTTAAAACAACAATCTTAGCCCGATGCTCTAAGATTCATTGTGACAAAGCTGATAATCAAAATTACACTTGCTCAAAGTTTGCAGCGGAAAAATACCAAACGAGTTAAGTACAAAGCATAGTTAACTATTACAAGTTGGGATAACAACAGAAATTCTAAGTCTTGATGGTAGTCTTCTAATCAGTCTCTTCCTCGAGAATCTTTTCGTCTTCGGCTGGTGGCTCGTTCTCTGGTTTAAAAGAGAAAACGGTGGGGTGAGACAAAAGGTCTCAGTGAGTGGGTGATCGTGTGCGAGTGTGGCTCTTTCCTTTAAAATTTTTTAAGTGATGCATGATCTTATCAATTATGAAAAGAAAAAGTGGGAAATAATTACAATTACGTTGGAATTTTATGAAAACAAAAATCATTGTATAGTTGATAATCTTGTCCTCGTGGACGGATGTCAAGTCAAGCAGTCAGTCAATCAGTCGATCAGTTAATCCAGTTTCGAATCCTGCCGATGTGGACTTTGGATTCAAGACTCTCCTTATTACTCCTAGCAATATAGGCCGTCGCCCCAATAGCTGAGCCTTCGCTCTCACACTTAGCGTGTGCTTCCTTATCTCTTATCTGGGATCGGTATGTCCTTAGCTGTGGGTCAATACCCGGATCACACCATAATCGCGATTATACCCCAAGTCTACGACCCATGTCCCTCGAAACACTCCGTTCCTCGGTTATGGGAATAGGAAATAACGGTAGCCTCGTTCATGAACTGCAGCCGCGCTGCTCGATCCAAGAATCGGTCTAACCGTCCAGACACGATTTGGGACTCTAGAGGTGGCTCCTACAGCTCAAGAGGTGGCCCCCGGATTGTAGGTCGACACTATGTTTCATATGGACTCAAGAGGTGGCCCCCGTCCGTCGACGTGGTACTTTGTTCCGATAGAGTTAGAGGCGGACCCGTCCGTGGCACTTTGTTTGTATAGCACTTAGTTCCCGGACAGTCACAGTTATCAATTTGACGCGTTTCACAAGTATCACGTAAACGTTCGGTCAGTGAGGTTAATAGCGTCTTTTGATTAAGTATGGAATATGGTTAATTTTATTTGTGGCCCGGTAATGCGGAATAGGACTTGTATATAAACTCGAAAATATTCTCAATAATTTATTAATGGTCTGATGGGTTCAGATCAGATATATTAAATGGGTAGGTTCGACGAAACGAAACGAGAGTTTCGTAAAAAGTTTGAAAGGACGTTTTTACCCTTAGGTTCAAACCTAAGCGTTGGAGTATGAAACGAAATCGGATGGTTCTGAAATTTTATGAGGAAGCCAAAAATAATTCCTCGACTCCAGATTTAAGGAAAATTCGGAAATTTCCAGTTTCGGGACTGAAATTTCCAGAAATTGCGATATTGCCCCCAAAACTTAAGGAAATCGTTCCGAGGCATATAGAGCTATGAATTGTAATACCCGTAATTTTTATCCCCGGAAATTTTCTATTTTTGGCGGAAGTCTATTTTGACGACTTGCTTGGGACCGTTTCGTCATCCTGAGAATGATTAATTCTACACTTTTTGTCATCCGAGTTCGTTTCGGTATCGTTCTGTTGAATTCCGTGTCCTTAATCGACTTTTTCACGTGGGAGTTCGACTTTGTTAGATCACCATTAATTTTTGGTAACTCCAAAAATTCTGAATCTTTGCAATATTATATAGCATCTAGTTAGCTTTCCAATGGTTCAAACGGTGAGTCAATCGGAGTCCGGACGAGAGAGTTATGGTCGTTTTAACTCACCCGCTCGTTATTGGCGATCATGCCGGCGAACTTCGGCCGTGTCGTCCGACACGGCCCGTGCCGTACTCGTCCGGAAATGCCGGAGTTTCGCCGACCAGACTCGGCCGTGTCGTCCGACACGGCCCGTCTGCATTTCTTAGGATAAGCTGGAGCATCGCTGACACGCCCGGCCGTGTCCCGGGACACGGTCGAGTCATGCCCGATCGGCCGGGCGGGTCATTGTCGGAAGGCCCTCGGCGCCGCGACCGTGTCAAGCGGGACACGGTCGAGTCCTGTCGACCAAGCGTAACACGACCGTGCCGGCCGGCCGCAGGCCGTGTCGGCGAGCATCAACCCTATAAAGGCCTCGCAGACGTTTTTACGGCCATTTTTCACCTTCTTCTTCTCCTCTTCCGGACTTGGCGTGTTCTAATATTGAAGCCATGTTGTTTAACAACATATCCATGGAGTTTTGAGGTTCATATCATCAATCATCCGTCCTATAACATCCTCCGATCTACCGAATCGGCCGATTTCCTAGAAATCTAATTTTGGGGATTTTGGGTATTTTGTTCGATTTCGTCCGTTTAATCCGATTTAACTTAGGATTGTGAAGGATTGATGATTATTTAGATGTATTGTATCATTTCCCTTGTTATCCCATGGTTGGATCGTATCGATTCGTTGTTTTGGTCGAGTTCTTGACCGACGCCTTGAAGGTGTCCTAAAATGTCATAGGGGTTTTCGGGCGTTCTACGATTATTCTTCCTCGTATGATCGATGATTTATTGAATTTATGTTGTTAGGGTCGAATTCTTGTGAAGAACTCGAGTGAAACCCTTCCGCTCGTTGTCTTCTTCGTGGTTCAAGCTTCCCGGTCGAACCGTGTTCTTGGGATCTTGATGCGTTTATTAAGGCAAGTATACATTTATGATTATGCGTTCTCGACTTTGAAAGTAAGAGGAATTGATGGTATGATATGAACGAACCGTTTTTACGGCATTCATAGAAATATTGATGGCATATCATGAACGAACCGTTTTTACGGCATTCATAGATATATTGATTGGCATGTAATGAACGAACCGTTTTGACGGCATTCCTACATGTATCGGCGTATGAGGTGAACGAACCGTTTTGACGGCATTCACATACGTAACGGCGTATGAGGTGAACGAACCGTTTCTACGGCATTCACATACGTCTTATGAGATTTTAGTTATTCCGGAATACTAGTCTTACATTGATGAATTGACGGATATTGATGAATTGACGGATTACATTTACTTTATTGTCGAGGAGTATTATGTTTCATATTGTTATACTTGCACTAGCTATTCGACGGCTAACCCCTTTATGGGGAAATACGTTTCATGTATTTCGAGTTCCGGGAGAGCGGACAGTGGGTACCGGTCGGCATAAAGATGATTGGAAAGTGTGATACTGGGTTTTGACTCCGGTTATCTACTAGGATTCCTCCCTTCATGGTTGATGTAGTGGAATGGAGTTTTAAATACTCGAGTCTTGTATTTCAGTTTCCTTGATGTTCCGGCCTGTGTTGCCGAGGTATTGATTTGTGCAGTGATGTATATGGTTTCATTGGTTATGGTTTTGAATACCATTTGTATCGTCTTTCTTTCCATTGTATGTAGACCTTCTCGGTCAAGTTTATAGTTCCGCGTATGTTTAGCCTTGTGGGTCCCACGGCGGGGCTCACGGCGCTGTAATATACCCTGAATAACTTGGGGGTGTTACAGAATATGGTATCGGAGCTTAGGTTTATGGAAACCTAGGTGTCGGTCTTTTGGGTCGATTAGTCGGCATTTGCCACGATATCACTACTCTGCCATCATCACAGTGCGACCGGTACTTGTAAGTCCTCTCACTCTTCTTGTATTTTTCTTAATCGTTTCGTTTATAGCTTGGTATTCTTGGGAATTGGTCACTTCGGGAATGTGCGATTTGGATTATACTTACGCACGTATGTGCCCTTCAGAATGTTGGCTGAAAGTAGGAAGAATCGTGACCGTGGTCACGGACGTGAACTCTTCCTTGAGATTTTGTTAAATTGCTAATTGCGATATTGGTGTGTAACGGTATTATGTTGAGACTTTGTTTAGGAGTCGCATGCTAGTATCACGGAGATCTTCGACTTCCCGACTGTAAGTATGTTGTTCGGATTATTCGATAATTCTTGGTTATCTTGGTGATTTTGGATTTTCCGTTGAAATGTTGTTTGTACGAGTGATTGTAAGTTTCGAGGACGAAACTTATTTTTAAGGGGGTAGAGTGTAATACCCGATTTTCGGATATATTTTTTTCGTTTATATATTGGATATCGTGGATGGTTAATTATGCTCGAGGACGTTGTGAACGTTTGAAAATGTTATTGAATTGAGTATATGTATTGATTTTGCCGTATGCTCGTATTTGGTATGTCATGACTTTGGACAGAATTGTTGAAATTGACTAAGTATGGAATTATTACGACGTTAATAAGGTGAGATTACGTCGTAAGATTGGCATGGTTACGTCGTCAAGGCTAAGGTATTACGTGCGTAACGAAGGCATCGGACGTAACCGAGTCTGTGAGGCGGTGGGATCTGTTTCGGCAACTTTCGGCGGAGGATGTTGACAGTGAGTCAACGTCGTGTTACGTACGTTATACGGGACGTGTTACGTCGTAACACAACCATTATCTTGTAGCAAGTCAACTGGTATATTACGTCGTTATATGGTATGGGTTACGTACGTAATGGACCGCACGGAATGAGACAGTGAGATGGTTACGTACGTTATGGATTTTGGATTACGACGTTAAAGTTGTTACGTGCGTTAAGAAAGGACACCTACGTGCGTAAAGAGAGTGCAATTTATATATTGAAGTGTTGCCTTTCATTTCTCTCACGATCCTTTGAGATATTTCTCTCCAAAACTCGTCCCTCTTCACTTTTAAGAGTGTTCTAAACACTTTTAACATGATTGTGAGCTTGGAATCATGGAATTAGAGCTTGGTTATGGAACTTTTGTTGATTCTTGAAGTGATTCCTTGTGTTATCCATATTCTATGAGGTTTATGTTGAAGGAAGATAATGATATGCTTTGAATATGTTGATTATGATTATGGAATCATAGAGATCTTGATGTTCTTGAGGCCATATGATGACTATGATGATTTAATGATTCTTGGAATGGAGTTCAAATTATTCTTTCTTCGTGGTTCGTCCATGCAAGGTAATCCTCGTATCCCTTTGATAGTGGCTCATTTTTTTTTCTTTTTGGGCTACTACTTGGGAGGGAGTACATTGGGAATCGTGTATTTTGATGTTCGTCTTATTTCAATGAAAATGCATAAATTGGACTGTACTTTTATCCGCTGCGTGAGTATTTTTGAAAAGGATTTTGGTATTTTGCCAACTGAAATTTCATTTTGTAAAACCGATTCCCTAAACTGAGTTTTTGGCATTTTAACCTTGATCGTTTTGACGGTATTTGGAAAATGATTTTTTTTAGTATTTGAAAAATATTACCGTCATCGGTCTTTTTAGCATTTTTGGAATGACGTGGAAATTGTGCTTAGCCTGGTAAATCCTTGTGAGAAGGGTTTACGGCGTGTAATATTCTGGAGGATGCAGGGTGTTACAATTATGGAATCATGTGATAATGTTATACGAGATTTGTTGGAATTGTAATAAGAGATTTCGGATGTTGATATGATCATTGAGATCTTCTTCATATGGTGATAAGGGTTTTGTTGCGATTCTTGAGATTGTATGAATGACATGATGAAGAAAATGGTAACATGGAGATATATACCTCGGAGATGTTGTTCTGAACGTGATTTCGGATATTTCATGTTCTTGAAGAACTCTTGAATTATACGAGGTGATGAAATTTTTTTTTAGAAGTGTTGATGTTTTGAAAATGAATATGGAATATTCATATCTAGAGCTAAATTATGTGTTGGAAATAATATTCGTATAGGAATACAAATGTGATTATGAGTTTGATGAGACTATTATTCATCTCTGAATTTGGAAGCCCATACGTATGGAGTAAATATTCAAATCGAATGAATGGATTGTTTGATAACCTTTTTAATATGATTATCTATTGTTTTGAACCAGTCGGATGATTCGAATTGATGACGGTCATAAGTAAATTTTAACGATGGATTTACGAGAAGGGAACCTTGTCAATTCATATTTAAGAATTGAGTTTGGAACATTTAGACCCTTATTATTGGTCGAATTGGTTCTTTGATATGATCATCATATTTCACTCGTATTGTGGACGGGATTTGTAAGTGTCTCGAGTTGGATTGTTCAGACTGTGATTAGTCGAGATATGGTAAAACGATTGAGTTCGAGGTTTGGTGGTATTGATAATTGGTCGTCATCGAACCGGTTGATTATCAATCCTTCGTTTTACAATAAGGTATGATGTTTGATCGTGAATTATGATCATTGTGTTGCGGTTAAGGTTGAAGGGTTCGTAGATTAACTTGGTCGAGGCGAGGGAATTCGTAAGACGAAATCAATCGAATTGGTAACGATGCGTTGTATTGATATCGAGACAAGTTTTATACTCGTACTAATCAATGAGACTAATGTTATCGTGTAGGCGTACGATTGTGTGTATCATTTTGGGACTTGGCCTCTTTATGATTGTATTGATGTCAAGGGATTGGTTGACACGGCCGTCGGCAAATTATGCCAAATGTTCTTGTTGTTTGTAAATGGCGGTTCAAGGCATTACGATACTTGTTGGTAAAGTTGCTATCGATAGCGGTTCGCGGTATCGATATATCGATTATTATTATTCGCGATTAATGTCGTTACGAGACATCGTTGAATCTTTGTCATCGAATTGGATCTGCTATGATGTTGCGTTAACCGATTGGGGACATTTGATATATCCTTTTGTCATCTCCGTTTGGTGGTCGGTTTAAGACAAGGACATCTATTCTATCGTATCATTGATTATCGATTGACCGTTCTAGGGTAATCGAGGTATTGAATTGGGATTATCAAGATAATTCCCATCCGTGTCGAAGATACTCTCATCCGTTGTATCATTGTTATCGATTGTCCATTCTACGATGTCGAAGTATTGAATTGGGATTATCAACGATAGTTCCCATCCGTTAAATTATTATTGTCGTGTTGACCGATTCAAGGCGAGACACTATTTTCTTGTGAACTCGGTAATTTTGTGATCTTTGAAGGTTGAGGATTTTCCCATCATTGTGTTGTGATCGTTGCTCGTGTTAATCGGTCCTTAGGGAAATTCTGATCCCAGGATGGTTGTTTTGAATATCGTTGGTCGTGTCGATCTTTCATTATTCGGGTGTCATCGTTCACTTGGTGAGTCGTATGATCCATATTGGATGTTTTATCCCTTGAGTTTCGTTGTCATGTTGTATCGTGGCATATCCGGAATCATGTCTGCGTGCCGATTGGTTATGTGTAGGATTTTTAGCCAGGCACTCGATGGTCATGCGTGGGTATTTCCGCATTGGACCGTGCACACGAGACGTAGTTCTTGAGGCTAATTAGGTACATTGTCACACGTATATTCTGGATTCCGTATACGGGGTGGACATGTGCATGGACACATTTCCGGATCGGGCGTACTGTGATGTCCCTCTTGAGCTTTATTGATTGATCGTTCGTAGTCCATGTTGTATTGGATATGTCCGACGATTTCCATCGTTGTTCATACGCGAGGGTATGTCCGATCGAGTTTGCTCCTTTGAGATCTGTATTGTGATGATTCTGACTTTGGGCATTCGGCTTTCAGGCCATTGTGATGTATCGGTATTCCCGTTGGAGCCTTCGGGCATTGTGAATTCATATCTTTTTCGGCATTGGTTTGGTTTACCTTCGGGTAATGTATTGTGGTGTTCTATATTGATGATTCGCCGTTTGGGCGTAAGTTTCGGTTCTTGTGTATCTCGTTGAGTTTTTCCTGGCGAAATATTTCTTCTCCCTACCTGTTTTAAGTTTCGGGACGAAACTTCTTTTAAGGAGGGTAGAATGTAATACCCGTAATTTTTATCCCCGGAAATTTTCTATTTTTGGCGGAAATCTATTTTGACGACTTGCTTGGGACCGTTTCGTCATCCTGAGAATGATTAATTCTACACTTTTTGTCATCCGAGTTCGTTTCGGTATCGTTCTGTTGAATTCCGTGTCCTTAATCGACTTTTTCACGTGGGAGTTCGACTTTGTTAGATCACCATTAATTTTTGGTAACTCCAAAAATTCTGAATCTTTCCAATATTATAGAGCATCTAGTTAGCTTTCCAATGGTTCAAACGGTGAGTCAATCGAGTCGGACGAGAGAGTTATGGTCGTTTTAACTCACCCGCTCGTTATTGGCCGATCACTGGCCGACTCGGCCGTGTCGTCCGACACGGCCCGTGCCGTACTCGTCCGGAAATGCCGGAGTTTCGCCGACCAGACTCGGCCGTGTCGTCGACACGGCCCGTGCCGCACTCTTCCGGATAAGCTCGAACGATCGCTGACACGCCGACCGTGTCCCGTGACACGGTCGAGTCATGCCCGATCCGTCGGGCGGGTCATTGTCGGAAGGCCCTCAGCGCCGCGACCGTGTCAAGCGGGACACGGTCGAGTCCTGTCGGCCAATCGTGCAACACGACCCGTGCCGGCCGCACGGGCCGTGTCCGGCAGATCAACCCTATAAAAGGCCCTGCAGACGTTTTTCTGGCCATTTTTCACCTTCTTCTTGTCCTCTTCCGCAGCTTGGCGTGTTCTAATATTGAAGCCATGTTGTTTAACAACATATCCATGGAGTTTTGAGGTTCATATCATCAATCATCCGTCCTATAACATCCTCCGATCTACCGAATCAGGTCAGATTTCCTAGAAATCTAATTTTGGGGATTTTGGGTATTTTGTTCGATTTCGTCCGTTTAATCCGATTTAACTTAGGATTGTGAAGGATTGATGATTATTTAGATGTATTGTATCATTTCCCTTGTTATCCCATGGTTGGATCGTATCGATTCGTTGTTTTGGTCGAGTTCTTGACCGACGCCTTGAAGGTGTCCGGTAAAATGTCATAGAGGGGTTTTCGGGCGTTCTACGATTATTCTTCCTCGTATGATCGATGATTTATTGAATTTATGTTGTTAGGGTCGAATTCTTGTGAAGAACTCGAGTCGAAACCCTTCCGTTCGTTGTCTTCTTCGTGGTTCAAGCTTCCCGGTCGAACCGTGTTCTTCGGGATCTTCGGTAACGTTTATTAAGGCAAGTATACATTTATGATTGTAAGTTCTCGACTTTGAAAGTAAGAGGAATTTATGGTATGATATGAACGAACCGTTTTTACGGCATTCATAGAAATATTGATGGCATATCATGAACGAACCGTTTTTACGGCATTCATAGATATATTGATTGGCATGTAATGAACGAACCGTTTTGACGGCATTCCTACATGTATCGGCGTATGAGGTGAACGAACCGTTTTGACGGCATTCACATACGTAACGGCGTATGAGGTGAACGAACCGTTTCTACGGCATTCACATACGTCTTATGAGATTTTAGTTATTCCGGAATACTAGTCTTACATTGATGAATTGACGGATATTGATGAATTGACGGATTACATTTACTTTATTATCGAGAAGTATTATGTTTCATATTGTTATACTTGCACTAGCTATTCGACGGCTAACCCCTTTATGGGGGAAATACGTTTCATGTATTTCAGGTTCCAGGAGAGCGGACAAGGTGGGTATCGGGTCGGCATGAAGATGATGGGCAAGTGTGATACTGTGTTTTGTCTCCGGTTATTTTCTTGGATTCCTCCATTCAGTGTTGTTGTACTGGAATGGATTTTTAAATACTCAGTCTTGTATTTCGGATTTCCTTGATGTTCCTACTGTGTTGCCGAGGTATTGATTTGTGCAGTGATGTATATGGTTTCATTGGTTATGGTTTTGAATACCATTTGTATCGTCTTTCTTTCCATTGTATGTAGACCTTCTCGGTCAAGTTTATAGTTCCGCGTATGTTTAGCCTTGTGGGTCCCACGGCGGGGCTCACGGCGCTGTAATATACCCTGAATAACTTGGGGGTGTTACATGAATTTAGCTCGGAATTTAATGAAATTTTACGAGATGACTTATGATGAACCTGGAATTACAGATTTGTGAAAATTCCAGAAAATATCGGACCTGGTCCAGAAGTTTGGAATTCTTGCATTTTGACCCCGAAATTATTTAAAATTTGCGATTTGGACTATTAAGTTTAGATATCGAGCTCTGAATCGCTTGAAACTTTATGGACAACCTATACATGGTATAATATGTACTTTACAAGGTCCAGAATGTTTTATTTCCGAAATTTTCAGTTTAGTCCTCAAACTTTAAGAAATCACAATTTATGCCCAAAAGCTCCGTTTACTCATTTCAAGTCCTGTTTTGGCCGCAAATAAATTATCCATATATCATAACATAATCATATAACACAAGATTTCAGATTTTGGTAGGGTTTCAACGACATATAAAAGAAAACATATAACTTTGAATTTATCACAAAATCGACACCCGACTACCAAATCGGTTATCGTTTAAATTCAATAAATCATATTGTATGTTGTTATAACCATAACATACATCTTTAAAAACATGCATTTATACAAGAATTTCAGATTAGTACATACTTTCATATTTTTCATAATATTTGAGAATTATGTTTAAAAAAACGAATTTCACATAGTTATACATAAAATCATAACATGAAATTATAACATAAAGATTTTAACATAGATCATATCAATAGAATCTTGAAATACTTCAGATTTAACACATGCATCACAAAAAAAAGAATAGATTTCTACTTTAAAGTTTGAAAGAGTTTTCACCCACATCGATTTAGCCGGATTTCGTCGGTTCTAAGTCTCGGAAGTGGAAGAACGACCTCTTCTATTACACTACATGGTTCGGCCGATCACCATACACCCCAAGATGAGTATTTAGTTTGCATGTTGTTAGAATTAAGTTAGTATATAGAGATTTTATAAGGCACATATTATAGAAGAGATTAGGGGAAGGAAGGTTACCTAGTTTACTTGAACCTTGTTGAACTCCTTCTTCCTCCTTCTTCTTCCTCTTGGTTCGGCCTCCTCTCTCTCTTAATCTCTCAAATGGAGATTTTTTGATTGTGTAGGAGGTGTAAAAGGAGGCTAAGGGTTGGGTGGTGGTATTTATAGGTGAGATACATGAGGGCTTGGGAATTGAAGGTGTAAGTGAGGTCTCTTGCATGGGGGACATGGGTTCTAGAAAATTTTTAATTCCCCTCTTTTTCTCCCATCTTGGTCGCCCCATTTAGTGTGTGTGTGTGTGTTTAGATATATATTTTTTTGTTATAGTTATTGTTGTAGTTGACTTGATTAGTTGAGTTTTGAAGTGTAATTTCAAGCCTTAGGAATTTCATTAAGTTGGGCTTGAGTCTTATAGTGTGTTCATGTGTGAGTATTGATACACTTGGCCCATTAAGAATTTATGTCCCCACTTCAAATTTTAATTAATTTATTATTTGATTCATAAAATAATTTACGTAAAATAAAATGAGACTAGATGTAGATTATAAACAATTATTATTAGAGTACATCATGATTTAGTACATTGTACATATGATAAGTTATCAAATTTAGGGGGTTTTACATATGGTCTTCATATGTTTCGAAAGAAAATATGTTTGATTAGATCAAATGATCTTCACTCTAAGTTGTTCTAGGGGATAGAAATATACCTCTAGACCTTAGATGATTCTTTGAGTTATTTTCATAAAACCTAATGCTATGTATTGAAGCCAATCAACATAGAAATATAGTGGATTGATTCAATATATAAGGGGCATTTTGACATTCGAAAGAGGAACCGTCTTTTTAAGGAAAATCAAATCTACACAACATAATAAGTAAATTCATCTTATGATCTCCTATACATCTTCTATAAATAATGATGAGCTAAGTTTGTAATCCCAACTATTTCATTTTATCTTTTATTAATCTATTATTAGTGCAATCTTTTATTTCCTTCAATATTAGAACTATTATTGCATTTTCTTTGCAATTGTCAAACCAAACTCTTAAATTGTCTGTTTCAATCATATAAATCTCTATAACAAATAGTTAAATAGTGTATAATTAAATATATAACCTAACTTCCTCGTGGGATCGATAAACCGAACTCGAAAAGTCCACTTATTACTTGATACGATATCGTGCACTTGCGATTGTTACACTAAAGACGTGTCAAGTTTTTTGCGCCGTTGCCGGGGAAGTATAAGTGTTATTTTTGAAATCTTACATTGTAAACTATTGTTATAGGATACAATTTCTCGGCGTTGTAACTTAGTACTCAATTGTATTTATCCGGTCAAGTGGCGGATAACGGTACTCCATGACTATTAAAGTCGGATTCTTCAGTTTCCCATAACAACTGATATTTGTAGATATTTTCTCTTTTATTTTTATTTTTTTATCATGGAAGAAACTTTGAATAAAATTGAAAAGAGATTTCCCTTTCTTAGCAAAAATGCTATTTTAAAAATTTATAAGGCGAGACTTGAAAGGATGAGGTTGCTTATGAATAAAAGCATACCTTTTGACATAAGATTCATTATTGAAGCCAAAGTGAGAATAGCAGGTGAATTCACAGAAATACCTACTAGATTTTTACCAGGGCTTGGAAAAAGTTCATATGCCAAGAAACGACGAGCAAAGATAATAGCCGTTTGCTATAAATGTGCTAGTTGGAACTGTAATTTAAAATGTCGATCTTTAGGAATTCCATCTACAAACAGAGAAGATAAAATTCAGTTCATTAAGGATGGTCTGAATAAAGAGACTTTAGATAATATCGAAATTTCTCTTGACACGCATCCTAGTGGACTCGTACATTACGGAATTCGATGTCTGTGGAATAAATTCAAACCAGAATATGAACAACGTCTTGGGAATCTGACGTTAAAAGACCCTGTTTGCCAATTTGTAAGAAAATTGGATGGGAAGCTTCTCCCCGACTCATAGAAGGCGTTTAGGCCGTTTCTGAACGTAAAATCAGAGGAAGATGTGAGCCACAATCACAACTACTGTACATACACGTGAGTATCTTTTATTTTTGTCGTAAGGTGAGATTTTCTGAATAAAAAAAGGGGTGATACGCAATAAATGCATTCATTATTCTATTGAGTAGTTGAAACGCAATCACAAACTTGTTAAACAATTTTACCTCATTTTTCTTCTATAAATAAACATTGTGCTTGTTTCTTTTATTCATCCCTCAAACTTGTACTTTTCTCTTTTTCTCTCAAATAAATTTCTTTTCTAAAATGGAGTCATCATCTTCAACAAAAAAATTTAGCACAGTCTGCATTTTTGGTGGAGCTAGTTATGGAAAAGAGGCATGCTTTATTGAAGCAGCCCACAACTTGGGTCGTACCTTAGGAGAAAAATGCATTCATGTAGTTTACGGAGGAGGAAGTCTAGGATTAATGGGACGAGCTGCTGCGTCTGCCTATATGGAAGGAGTAAGAGTGTTGGGAATAATTCCAAAACCTCTGGTTGAAAGTAAAATTACTGGGGCAACTATTGGAGATGATTTTAGATCTGTAAATATGCAAGATCGCATAACTCACATGATAAATAATTCTGGCACCTTTATCACCCTTCCGTTGGTTTTGGCACTCTTGAGGAACTTTTTCATGTGGTTACCAGAGCCCAGCTAAATGTTCATCAAAAACCAATAGGTCTGCTTAATGTCAATGGTTTCTTTGATGGTTTACTATCTTTCATCAACTACTCTGCTGAAAAGGGTTTTATTTCCGAGCGTGGTAAACGAATCATAGTCGTTGCAACAACACCATAAGAACTAATCAAAAAAATCATTGAATTTGTTCCTCAACCAGATCCAGCTCTAGCTAAAATTGTCTTGATGGAAGATTTTACCATGAGAAAATGAAAAGTGGATTCACTCCTCTCCCTTTGACAACCCATGTCGGACCTCTTGTACTTTTACTTTCTATTGTGTGTAAAAATTGTGCTAAATGATGGCAGCTTAAGGAGTTTCTTTTTGAACTCTTGACGCGCATCTATTCGCGATTTATGTATTGTTATTTTATTGCTGTAATTTTTATTGTTTTTTATAAAAGCATTGATGGCAGCGTAAGGCGACTCTTCGGACTTTCTTGAAGCGCATCTTAAAAATTGTGTTATACTTCCGAGTATATTTTATTTTCTTTTGTTGTTTGCCTCGTATATTTATTCTCTTGCAGATTTTAAAAGGCGTTAGCTCGAGCATCAACTTTCATAACAGGGAGTATTCTGCTTTTCTCCATTGTTTTTTATTTTTTCTATTTTTTTTAACTGAGGACAGTTTTATTTTCAAGTTTGGGGGTGGTATGTTTTAATTATTTTGATGTGTTGGTATTTTGGTGTGTTTTGATTATTTGAGTTATTTGCCTTAATTTTTTTTAGTATATATTTATATATATATATATATATATAGTATTTTGATTTTTGAGATTTCTAGATCTGGCCATAACACCAATAAGTTAGCTATATACATGTTTCTAAAATCGTTTTAACCAGTTAAAAATTTGTACATTCCAAAATTTTTGAGCCTTAATCTCTCTTTCCTAGCCTTGTAGTTATCATTTAAAATCGAGTCATTCATTTCCTTGATAAAAGAAGAATCAGTCGGTTGCTGAAAAATAGAACTGAAATTTACTTAATTTGTGGAGTTTTTGATTTTTCATGCTTAACTAATAAATGATTTTCTGCAAAAATTCTATTCCAAAAAAAAAAGTCATTGGTGAAAGGAGTCTAGTTGAAAAAAAAGGGAGAGGTGTTGAGCAGCAACAGCTGCCTAATTTTGGGGATCCTAAAATTTTGCGAAAAATAAAGGACTAACCATTGTTGGTGCGTACCTGCCGTCTCACACGAAATGGATGCGTAGCTGCTGTCTCACACGAAATGGAAATTGTGTTGGTGAAAAGAGCTACACGTTAGCAAATAACAGTGTGAAAGCTATCACCTAAAAAAAATGAAAATTGTGTTGGTGAAATGAGCTACACATTAGCAAATAACAGTGTGAAAGCTATCACTAAAACGGATGTAGTTTATGAGCATATTTGAATTAATTAGCGGCTGAATTTCAATACACTCAATTTTGTGAACAATCACAATATTTGATGACGCCGATGAAATTCTTCTATATATTGAGTCGAAAAATAAACAAGTGATCGAGAGCAACCATTAAAGGGAGTCGTGTGTATCACGAGTGGTAAAGAAATAATCAACTTTTTGGGGGAAAACCTTGAATTTGGAATTACAAAATAAAACCGTGTTTTAACTTCAAAATCATTAGTAGATTTATTTTGAATCTTGATTCATTTCTATCTACTGTATAAAGCTGGTTGTTGTGTATTAATGACATTTGATCTCCTTTTCTCTTTTTATATTTTTTTTCTTAATTTATGTGTGTATTATTATTTTTGTCTTATTTTTATTTTTATTTTTGGAGTGTGATTAATAAAGAGTCTTGCTCGGGACTAGCAAGAATTCAAGTTTGGGGGTGTGATAAGTGTCAGTTTTATACACTTATCCTTGGTTTGTATCGTCATATTTCACCCATAATTGAGCTAGTCTACTCGTTTTTGCTTAGAATTAATTAGCTTTTAATAATTTTATTATTTATCAGATGAAGATGTAAATTTAGTCTTAATCGGATTGAATTACTGATTTACTCAAGAAATAACATGTGTATAAAATATTCTCTTTGTTGAATTTTTATGTATTCATGTTGTAGGGCTTTCCGATACGAGTTCGGCAGTCTTTCTGGATTCAAAATCAGAGTTAAATATCAAAAGTTATCATCCGAAGAAGATTTGGGGCAAAAACGCAAAGTCTAAGAAATTCTGGGCTGAAAACGTAACTCACAAAGAAACCTGTGTACAAAAAGCCGAAGCAATGTTACGGCCGTAACATCTGAAAGTTACGGCCGTATGACCTCAATGTTACGGCGGTAACATCTGCAAGTTACGGCCGTAACTCTTGACAGATTATTGATCATTGTCTAATTTTTTATACTTTTGGTCTATTATTGAGGGGATGGCTGACATTGATCCGATCTAATGTAATAATGCTGGAGTTTTGGAGCTATTAGATGACTTTAAGTGTATAAATAGACCCCTTAGATCCATCATCATTCATCTTATTTATTTTCTCACTTTGTCATACTTTTTCTTTTTGTGTGAAGAACACACTTGTGTTCTTGAGTGATTTGTGTAAGTGTGGTTTAGCTTATGTTGTTGAGGAAGTTTATTGTTTCTTTCTCCTTTATCTACTAAGGGAGTTAGGATCAATTCTTTCCCTTTTTCAACTATTAATGACCACTAAAGCTTGTAATATGTTGAATAAACCCTTAATGGGCTAAGTTCCTTAAGTTGGGATTATAAACAAGGTTAGTCATGTTATTTAAGTTTGTATAAAGATCTATTATGAATTACTTATTATTGTGTGTGATTTTCATTGTTTTACCTATCTTTATTTATTTGGCCAATAAATGACGATATTTATGGTCTTCATATGTTTCGAAAGAAAATATGTTTGATTAGATCAAATGATCTTCACTATAAGTTGTTCTAGGGGATAGAAATATACCTCTAGACCTTAGATGATTCTTTGAGTTATTTTCATAAAACTTAATGCTATGTATTGTAGCCAATCAACATAGAAATATAGTGGATTGGTTCAATATATAAGGGGCGTTTTGACATTTGAAAAAAGAATCGTCTTTTTAAGGAAAATCGAATCTACACAACATAATAAGTAAATTCATCTTATGATATCCTATACATCTTCTATAACTAATGATGGGCTAAGTTTGTAATCCCAACTATTTCATTTTATCTTTTATTAATCTATTATTAGTGCAATTTTTTATGTCCTTGAATATTAGAACTATTATTGCATTTTCTTTGCAATTGTCAAACCAAACTCTTCAATTGTGTGTTTCAATCATATAAATCTCTATAACAAATAGTTAAATAGTGTATATTTCAATATATAACCTAACTTCCTCGTGGGATTGATAAACTGGACTCGAAAAGTCCACTTATTACTTGATACGATATCGTGCACTTGCGATAGTTACACTAAAGACATGTCATTTCTCAACTTCAATGATCAAGTATAAGTGATATCAATCTCCAATGATCAAGTATAGATGGTCTATGGGTGTTTTAGGTGGCTAGGAACTCTCTGGGAATGAAGGGAGGTGAAGAACAAGTGAAGGAAACGAAATGAAATGAAATGGGGTGTTGTCCCATTTATAATTTTCTGACCTTAACGTACAATAGTCCTTGTACATAGCGTACGTTATTCACTTAGCGTACGCTATATGTTCTCCTTAGCGTACGTTATCGTCCAATGATAGCTTACTATCTCGTTCTGTACTCGCTTACGTACGCTACACCATCAAGTTACGTATGTAATCAATACCATTTAGCGTACGCTATATACATACCTTAGCGAACGTTAACATCCGTTGACTTAAAAACTGTCCAGGTTCATGCTGTGAGGATCTGGTGAGGATCTGGCCGAGCCCACCACCAGCTGGCTAATCTGCTAGCCGCCTTGCTCAATTATTGGCTGCTTTACGTATGCTATGCTTCATTCATAGAGTACGCTAACCTTGGCATATAACGTACGCTATGCTCACTTCTTAGCGTACGTTATTACATAATTGCATGTGAAGATTTATATGTTGATATAATCATGCATATGGATACGAATACGAGAAAGATCATACTTTGATTATCGATATCACAAATCTGAATAATACAGGGTTCAATTATAGACGAAATACTCAATAATTAATCCGGATATTACATAGCCTCTGCCCAGACTGATTAGCGCGTGCTACAATAGAGATTTAGCGTGCGCTAAATATGCCACATTAGCGCGCGCTGGCCTCATACTGAGCGTGCGCTAACTGCTCTAATTCAGAAACATGATTGTAAACATATACCAGAGAATACTAGAACCTAAGGTTACAAATAAGCAACAACATACGAATCCAAACGCCATCGATTCACATGATTACAACATCCCACGAGAAACCATCAAAAGACAATTAACATACAAAATCAATATTCCACCTCTCAGTAAAGAGGACTATCTCAACGAGTGTATACCGAACGACTCAGCATTCACACCCCATTTTAATCACATTTCTGATCACTATTACCCAAACAAAGATAACATCATCACCAAATACCTTCTGACTGACAATCATGAAACCGAAAAGTTAAAAGCGAGAGTCACGTCTTGAGTAAATTTTATTTACCTCATTTGAGTTTAAAAATCGCATTTTGAAAACTTATAATACAAAATGAAAATGAAGTATCGCTAGTTTGAGTCCTCAAAAATTTTCGGCCTTGAGGTCATGATACGGAAATTAAACTTTTTCCTCCCTTGGAGGACGTTTTAAAATAAAATTACGGGACTCCCTGAAAACGTTCAAAACTTTAAAATATCTCGTTAATGAACTTTCCTCCTGTGACCACACCAAAGTCATTGTTCACGTATAGATGGTTTGTACCTGCTTTTATGGTATCAAAAGACTTTAGTCAAAAAGATATACACTGGCACCACTCTTCATTCCAGTACAATACGAGAATCACATAAGCATAGGCCATGTATTCACAATTCACAATTACACACCACCTCATAACATAGAGTCACACAAGCTCGTATAACACGAGACACAACATATAGTAAGGAGACTTATATGCACAAATCGCACGAAGATGATGGCTGCATCTTGATACTAATCACGACTGACATTACAGACGATGCGTCACGATATGACTCAGTCAGACACCATTCGACATGACGAAACTCAACAACACATAACTTGACCCGACAGCCTAGGTTTCCACAACCTAAGCTCTGATACCATATTCTGTAACACCCCCAAACCACTCGGGAATATTACAGTGCCGCAGACCCTCTCCATGAAGATCTACAAGGCTAAATACGTAAACAATACATCATATTACAAGCCGACATGGCTAAATAACAAACTATTAGACTGATTTGGTCTTTTGCCACAATATACACATCAAACATACATAACTCTGCCTCGACTCATACTCATGCCAAGTTTAAATACAGGAACCATATTATAACCAGGGAATATGACAGTGGAACATAAAATACAATATGACTTAACCAGTATATTCAGGACTGGTCTTCATGTGATTAGTATCGTTCGTCTTCCATCATCCTTCGTACCGATCCTGTGTTTAGCTCCCCAAGGACCTGCATATACCTGGACACAGTACAGACGTCCACCCCTGATTACTCGGGGGTTAGCAAAATTCCACTATTTTGCTAGTGCAAGTATAAAGTGTAAATACGAGCCATACACAACATACTCCGAGAACATAATAATCGTGAACATACTTCCCGAGATAATTCACTTGATTAAAACAGTTTGAACCATGAAAGGGTAGGAATGAAATCATTATACATATAGCAAAACAGTTTAATATCTCGGGGGTTTTGAAAACATTTGAGGTTTAAGAATTCTCAACTTTTCGAAAAACCACTTAGGGACACAGTCCAAAGATCATTTCCAAAATATAATTCCGATAACAAAACAGGGGGTCCACGACCCAATCATATTATTCCAATCACAAAACACGGGTTCCACGACCCAATCATCTATATCAACATCCTCCCAAGGATTATTTGTGTCCCGTGCTAGCAAGCCACGAACCTCAGAGCCTCTTCGAGACATATCCGAGTGAATAATCCAATGGGAAACCACATAATATCATATATCACTGTGACAACAGTTATAATACCATAACCATGACATATGTTCATAGTCTCCCGGCATCGGGCTAGCAAGCCACGAACCTCGGAGCGTCCTCGAGACCTACCCGGTTTGTACAACCCATGACACTTACGCCCCACAACCAAGACACAACCATAAGTTATCCCGACATCGGGCTAGCAAGCCACGAACCTCGAAGCCTCCTCGAGACGTACCTGGTTTGGATAACCCTATGGTCAGGCCCGATCCGTACTAGCAAGGACGGATCCCGGAGATTCAGCAAATCTTACCCGGTGGAACATCACTTTGCAACAATCACACAACAACAAGGAAGTATCATTTCCAAACAACACTGAACATCACAACCTCCTTACAAAGGAGTCACAACTAATATCGCACAACATCACACATTCACCAAACGAGTACACGTATCAATACCCAATCCTCGACCAGTGGAAAAGGTCTACTATAACCACATAATACAATCACAACACCTTCCAACATACAACACTAATACACATATACAGAAAAACACATTTGTTCACAAGAACATACCAGTTACCTTTTGAAGGAAAACTTTATCGAGAATATATCATTCTTTTTGAAAGCTCGATGTCATTGAAAACATTCAAACTACACATACAGTCAGTTACAAACTATTACGTCTACAAAACACAGAATGTATGGGCAAGATACTTGCCTCGATACCACGAGCAATGGAACAACGAATGGACACGGTCGAGTAGGCCCTGAACTTCCAAGAACAACCAAGATCCGAACAGCCCAATGAACATTATGCGAATAACACCATCACGGATCAACAACACTAACCGGAGTCCGAATCAACACTAAGAACAACAAGAGTCCAAGGGTTTGTTCCAAGAAAACCAAAAATCAAGTTCCGGATAAAATTAAATTTATAAACGAGTTTCCAATCCGAAGATCACGACCAAGACAACAAGAATTACATAATCAATTCATTCACTTCGGATTAAATCAAGGAATCCACAAATTGCACAACTAGGGTTCTAAGAAGGAAATACTTCGATCCGGAATGAAAACAAGTTAGATTATGTTGAAAACATCAAGAAAACTCACCAAGATGAAGCTTGATGATTAAGATCGCTCCAGATTGCCCTAGAAACTTCTCCCGTCGGTTAAAAACGAAAAGAATGAGAAATAAAGCCTGATGTCCAGCATTTATACTGGACAGTTATTAGCGTGCGCTAACCATGCTACATTAGCGCACGCTAACGAGGTCAACTCTCCAGCACCTTCTACCCGAAACACTGTTAGCGTGCGCTAGCCAATATACGTAGCGTGCGCTAAAAAGTCATGTGTCCAGTCCAATGGCTTCTGGATAGTTCTGCACCTACCAGGTAGCGTGCACTAAAAAGGACGATAGCGTGTGCTAACTACCAACCTTAGCATGCGCTATCGAGATTCCAGTCCCAGTCCAGTAGCTCCTGGACTGCCTCCGAACTTCCAGTTAGCGTGCGCTATCATTTTTGATCTCTTTTCTGACCTAAAGGCATTCGAGTATGATATAGACAGGAGAGAGAAATCTGAAAAATCATCTGCCAAGACTACAACACTGGCTGTTGTATCTGACAAGAGACACAGTTCAGCACCCAGCACATCGAAGTCGACATACAAGGCAACAGATAGCGACGATGATATCCTGTCACAAGATGAGTTGCTCATGCACAAATTCAAGAAGTTCATCAAACAGTCTGGGAAGGCCCCATACAGGCCCAAGGCATTTAACAGGGTAAGTTCTGAATCCCCTATATCTGGTGATTATAATCTTTGCTATAATTGCATGAAGCCAGGACATTATGCAAATAAGTGTCCTCATCCAAAAGTGCAAAAGTTTCCCGAAGCTGAGCAACAGGAAAAGGATGAGAAGAGATGTGCCTGGAGAAACAAGCTTAAGGCCCTGATTGGTGAATCAGAAGCCTAGCCCGCATCAAACAAGACCGAGGAGTGCCTATAGGGAATCACTGACAGTGACTCCTCCAACGATGAAATTGAGGATAAAGCATATATGTGCTTTATGGGCAAAGAAATAGAGGATGATGATGACAGCGATGATTAGGTAATCTCAAACTCAACTATTGCTCAATGCATCGCATACTTTTGAAAAAATTATGAATGAATTTAAAAACATTCAAAAAGCCCAATTGACCCTCAAACAAGAAAATATACAGCTCGCCATTTTAAACCTGGAGCTGAAAGACGAAAATGACTTGGTCAAAAATAACTATGAAAATATGTCTTTGGGTTGTGAAAACAGCAAAATCACTTATGAAAAACTCATGGAAAGCAGCCATCAACTTGCAAAAGATTTAAATGAGGCAAAGTCTCATAGTGAGTGCAAGACAAATGATTATGCTCTATTCGAAGCTAAATAAAAACTCTCAAGAAACGAGAAGGAGAACTCGAGGCCATCCTAAAATCATTTGAAAAATCTTCTAGAAGGATGGAAGAAATTCTAAGCACTAGGTAGCACGCCCATGATAAATGTGGCTTATGATATGACTCGTTCTCCCATAAGGGAAAATCTAGTATGGTGTTCGTCAGGGGAGTGGAACCCATTCCTGAACCTGAAGAGGCCCCGAGTCCAGCAAAGGTTACAGCTGCCCCTCATCGTACAGCAAAGGCTACGATTCCGCCCCCAGGTTCCTATCATAAACAGCAGAAACCTCAACCTCCCAGACTTGTGAGACGTAATCAACAGTATGCTCCCGGAGCATGCCAACAACACCAGCAGCCATCAAGAAAGAAGGTTGTATCTAAGCGTCAGAGGCATGCACCGCAGTACTAACAATAGTATAGTGCGCCTAGATACTGGATACAGGAGCTCTGTTATCCATCCAAGAAACAGGCTGCCGCGTAGTACCACTAACAGCTCTGGAAATCCAACTGGAAACCTGGATGGCAAGCTGTAAGGCCGAAGAAAATGGTCCCCCCTCCAAGACGACAATCGTACTGGAATTAAAACCCTAGATTTGTCATGCATAATAATACATGCCTGCTCTACGTAAATATCGCAAAACTGGGCCAAAAGAAACCTACAACAAACTAATTGTTGTTAGGTAAATTTGGGTACCAAAAGGCACTAACATCCATGGACCCAATAATCAAAGGGGGCCTAAATGCGCCTAAACTCTTTGCTTATAGGATACCAAGGACATTTGGTACTTCGACAGCGGATGTTGTCGGCATATGACAGGAGATATTAGCAAGCTGTCAGATTATATAGAAGGTCGTGGTCCAAAGGTATACTTCGGTGATAAATACAAATGAAGAACAAGAGGGAAGGGAACCCTGCTTGTAAGAAAGTTTAAAGTCACTGACGTAGCCTATGTTGAAGGCTTACCGTATAATCTACTTAGTATTAGCTAGTTCTGTGACAAACAGTTCTCGTTCAGATTAGGATGAAGGACATCAAGACCAAGGAATTCGTCCTCACAGGAAGCCGATCAGGTAATATGTACATTGCTGACTTGAAGCCCACTTCCATTATTCCATGTTTTGTTGTCAAATGACCTGCAGATCAAAGCTCGCTATGGCACAAAATGATGACGCACATGAACTTCAAGACTATCAACAAACTTTCTAGACAGGGAATGGTCAGAGGTTTGCCCGATGTATTATTTCATAAAAACAGCATCTGTGGACCCTGTCAGAAAGGCAAGCAAGTTAAGACCAACCTGAAAAGCAAGTTATACCTATCCACCCACAGGGTACTGGATTTGCTACACATGGACCTCTACGACCCTATAGACCTTGTAAGTTTGGGAGGTAAGAAATAATGTCTTGTTATTATTGACGAATTTTTCCAGGTATGCTTGGACAATATTTCTGAGCAAAAAGAAAGATACCACCACAAAGTTGCTAGAGCACCTGAAGAGGCTATAGAATGAGAAAGGGCTGAGTATCGTGTCCATTCGTTCTGACAGAGGCACTAAATTTACAAATCGCTTCATAGAGCAATACTGTACAGACAATGGAATACAACACGAATACTCAGCAGCCTGAACTCCTCAACAAAATGGCGTTGCCGAGCAAAAGAACATGATGCTCAAAGAAGCAACAAGGACCATGTTAGCCGCAAGAAAATTGCCGCAGCGGTTCTGGGTAGAAGCAATAAATACAGCATGCTACACACAGAACCATTGTATCATCAAAAAGAATTACAACAAAACAGCATATGAGGTATGGAATAATAAAACTCCAATGGTTGCATACTTTCATATTTTTAGATGCAGGTGTTACGTTCTAAACAATGGGAAGGATCAACTCATAACCTTTGACAAAAAGTCGGATGAAGGTATATTCGTAGGATACTCTTCCGTCTGCAAAGCTTTCAGGATATTTAACAAGAAAAAGCTGACAATAGAGGAATCTGTCCATGTAGTATTCGATGAACCCTATTGTGACCCTACATGAGTAGAACACATAACCCAAAACATCCAAACACTTTCCATTGATGATCCCCGAACTCCAATAGAACCTGTCATGGACCTAGAAATTAATCCACCACTATAAGATCAGAAGTAGTCCAAGTTGATGCTGTACAAGTTGAAGCCGAGACTCCATCACCAAAAGATATAACACTGGATGTTGAGTCAGAACCTGACAGTAGATGGTTGAGTATCACCCCCAGGAGTTGATTATAGGACATATCGATGCTGGTGTAACCACTCGTAGAAGAATACAGAGTACAAGGAACTATACTATGTGCACAGGAAGAAATAGATTCTGAAAAGTCTCAATTTCCAATATGAAAATGTCAAGCCGAACTTAGGAGACTTGCTATATGTACTCTAGTTGTATTCTTAGCCCAGTCTAAACTTGTTTCGTCCAATGAAGCTCTGAATAATTTCCACTGGATGACTTATATGGTAGAAGAGATAAATGGTTTCGAAAGAAATAATGTATGGTATCTCGTACCCAGACTAGATCATCAAGCTGTAATTGGAACTAAATGGGTATTTAGAAACAAAAAGGATGAAAATGGACTTATCATAAGAAACAAATCCCGACTAGTCGCTCAAGGCTACAGACAGGAAGAAGGCATAGACTACGATGAAACTTTTGCCCCTGTAGGCAGATGAGAAGCCATCAGGATATTGCTAGCATTCGCCGCTCATAAGAATTTTATAATCTATCGAATGGATGTTAAGAGTGTATTCCTGAATGGAGATATCGCCAAATCTATGTTGAACAGCCACCAGCGTTTGTCAACACTGACGGCATAGGCAAGGAAAGTACTATATGGATTTAAGCAAGCGTCTAGATCCTAGTATAAAACCCTGTCCCTGTACCTAATCAACAATGTATTTGAGAAAGGTGCAATAGACAAGACCCTCTTTAAGATATAGGAAGGTGACGATCTTTTAATGGTACAAATATATGTCGATGATATTATATTTGGTTCAACTAACCTCATTCTATGTCAAAGGTTTTCTCATCTCATGCAGAGTTAATTTGAAATGAGTATGATGGGAGAACTTAGCTACTTTCTAGGATTGCAGGTTAAGCAAATGCCTACAGGCATATTCATTAACCAGGAAAAGTACAACAAGCAGCTGCTCAACAAATTCGGGATGAACAATTCCAAATCCTCGTACACTTGCATAAGCACTTCCACGAAAATTAGTGCTGACGAAGCTGGAAAGTCGGTTGATCAATCACTCTACAGGAATATTATAGGCTCAATCATGTACCTAACAGCTAGCAGACCCGATATTCAGTTTGTTGTAGGAGTGTGTGCTCGGTATCAAGTATCACCTAAGGAGTCACACTTCACCACAGCCAAATGAATCCTTAAGTAAGTGAAAGGAACAATTAATGTAGGATTGTGGTATCCTAAGGAAGTAGGATTCGATTTGGTAGGCTACAGCAACTCGGATCTCGGAGCATGTAAGTTGTACAGGAAGAGTACAAGCGGCACTTGTCACTTCCTTGGACCTAGACTTGTGTCATGGTTCAGTAAGAAGCAATTAGCCAAGTCACTTTCTACAGCTGAGTTGGAATACTATGCTGCTGGAAGTTGCTGTATGCAGATTCTCTGGATGCAACAACAGTTAAAAGATTATGGAATCAGCGCCAGAGAGACTCCAATCATGTGCGATAGCACGAGTGCAACTGCAATCACGCACAACTCTGTATTTTACTTGCGAACTAAGCATATTGATATGAAACATCATTTCTTATGTTGAGAATAAAGATGTTCGGATTGAGAAGATTTAGACAGACATACAGTTAGCCGACATCTTTACAAAACCTCTCAGATCAACCAGATTCTGCATGCTTCGCCAGGAATTGGGAATATTACAGCCAGACTCCCTGTAAGTTTCTATATTTTACTCATCAATTTAGGGGAAAAACTATAAGACCCAAGAATACAATATCCACTTTAATAAACTGTAGATGCAGAACAAGTCAGATCTTACTGTAGGAAGAAGAAGGCATAAAACCTTCCTATAGGTGACGTGTGTATTAATTAAGGGGAAATACAATACGATCCATGAATATAGTATTAAACCAATATTGTTGTAAGAATTGAATCCTGTATGTACCTTTCAATGGGGAAGGCTGTATTTTCGCTGATACAGTATATACACTGAAGGATATCAATTAATATTATTAATCATATCTAATCCATACACTTTCTCACAGAAAATTGTTTTAAGTCCACATGCTCTGTCTGAATTTAAAATGTTTTGTCCTTTAATAGTTTTAAAGACACCTGGACTTACTGCCTCAAATACCGTAATTTCAAAATTCAAACTACCATTTCGTGCAATAATGGAAGACGAACTGTGTCAGAAGTGGGACCACCAATTATTTCAAAACTGACGGATTAGACGTATAAGTCACATCTGAATCCATCATGTACGTTCTTTCAAAAGACGGTTCCCATCCCTTAAATCTGACCGTTCACTATTAACCTAGTCTTCCTTGCACCCTATAAAAGTACAATACATTGCTCTCATAAACTCTTTATGCTTTCTGCAATATTAAACGAGTCTATAACAATCTATCTACAGTTTCTCTGATTCCTTTACTTAATTTCCTATTCCCTCACCCTTTTTTCTAGAAAATGTCTACTTCACAGACCTCTTCAATCTCTCTGAAGAAGAAGGAAACCATCATTGATGGTCGCAGCGTTGCTAAATCTATTTTAATGGAGAGGATTGCCTTTGAAAGTGAAGATGGAATAGACTTAGTTGTTGCTAGAGTGAAGCAACAAGGTCTGTACCACCTAGAAAGTTATCACGCTGACAACTACGACGAACATATAGTGGAGGAATTTTATTTGGATGCTACGTTCAAATACTCTTCGCTGAGAAAAGGCTCTGAAATCACTGACATAATTGGCACTGTGCAAGGGATTGAGATCCATGTAAATAAAGATCTCCTGGAGAAGATCTACAAGCTACCCTATGACGGGCCGAAGATGGAAGAACTGGAGACCTTTGGGTTTGAAAGCCTACTGGAAGCTGTTTACTGGCACTTCCATTGCCACCAATGTTCATCCTTCTTTCTAAAAGAATAACTTCACCCTCCCATATGTCTATCTTCATGATTTTTGCCGCCGAGTAGTTGAAAACCGCACTGGTGCTTTCGAAATGAGCACCAACTTGAGATACAGAATGATGGTCACCATCATGTCTGGTGAGAAAGTAAACTGGTGCCAAATCATTCTGAAACGTATTCAAGAAGAGGCATCTAAGCCGAAATCTGCCAAGAAATCATTTGGCCTAATTCTGAACCACATCCTCACTCGATGCTGAGTAAAGTAGTCCACATACGCCAAGAAAATATTAACCGAAAAGTTTATCGGTGGAATAAGACCCACTGTATACAACAAAACGCACATTCTTGCTGACAGGCCCAACCCCTACAACATGCCAACCTCAAGTAACCCAAGAGATGTCACTTTGAAGAGCTTTAGTGATGGGAAGAAGAGAAAAAAAAGTATTCCCGACAACAACTCCCCCAAAGCTATCGAGAAGAAAAGAAAGAAGATGAAGAAATCTTCTAAGGCTGACCCTACAGTGACTACAGCGGTCATTGTAGAAGTCCCATCGACCACTCCAATCGCTGAATATATCCCACAGGGTGCAATCCCTATGGAAGAAACAGTTGCTGATCGTATAGCAAATCCCGAGCCAGTGGTGACTATGACGGAGGAACAACTGTCTGTCAAGTTAGAAGGATCTGGCGAATCGGCTGCCCCTTCGGATCCGAAAGCCACAACTCCAAACAGGGCACCCACCTTTACGGAGTCCCACCCCCAATAGGGCACCCACCCATGCCAGGGATCCCTCTCCCCAACAAGCTCCCACACCTGTTGAGGACCCCAATGGACAATAGAGCCATATGTTGTTTGGAGTCCCTCCTCGAAAGATATTATCAGTAACACTCTCCTTCAAGTCTATATAGAGGGAGACTTCGAGCGCTTCACAGTTTGGAAATCCTACCGAGTCGCCCCTACGACACCCTATACAATTGGGAGGACTAGAAGGAAGAAGAGTTATTTGCTCTGGAGGTCGCGGACACCCAGAAGGTTGAGGTCTTGATCAGATGGGAAGATCAATTTTTCCTTGAGCTTATCATAAATGATTTCATGGCAAAAAAGGGCCTGACTCAAAGGGCAGTCACACTCTAGTGACAAGGCTTCATCACCAAGTCACCATTCCGATGATGATGATGAGGCCTTATAGACAGGTCTTCGAATAAGACGAGAAGAGGCTCGGGAAGGATAATTTGCCAGCATCCAAGCCCAATAGGGCCAGGGGACGTCCAATGAACAGCATAAGTCCTCATCCCCACAACTGGAAGAAGTAGCCCATGAAGACAACAAACAGGAGGAATCAGTCCCTCTTGTCACCAATGTAGAACCCGCTACTTATCCCCTATAGGAAGCTCATCCTGTACTAGAAGAATCTATCAAACCGACAGAGGAAGAAGAAGACGCCACCACTGCCGTCCGCCAAGAGGAATCAGTCCCTCTTCTGGAACAGGTGGAAGCTAAAAGTCGGCAGGAGGAATAAGTCCCTCCTGTAGTTCCGACTACTGAAAACCAACAGAGGCAGGAGGAATCAGTCCCTTCTTTGTCCCAAAAAATCCCTGTAGCTCAACCTACAGAAGCTCGTACTTCCGAATAAGTTGAATATCATATCTCTACAGGATCTGACTCCGACTCCGATGATGGTTTCCTTGCTGACGACAAACCACGCAAGCCCCATCACAACGTGGTTCTCAAATAGCTCGGAAAACCATCTCACTCTAAGATTGAGCGCCCTGGATCTCCACGCACAGAGTCCTGAATCGAGCAACTCTAAGCCATCGGTCGCCAAACTGTATTTCTGCAGGATGCCATCAAAGCCCTGTATGAGGTCGGAAAGGAATTAGACTGGATGCGTGAAACAGCTCAGGATGAGCTCCCAAAGCTGAAAAGGGCTATTAATGATGTGGAAAAGGATTTTCGCCTCATGCCTACTACACTGTGGCAATCCCTGAATCAACTGAAACAGCATGAGGAGCAGATCCTGAAGCAAGAGCAAGAGAAGCTTCGTGTCGCTAAAGCCAAGACTGTTGCCGCACTTGAATACACCGGCTCAAAACTTACTGACCAGGATCACAAGATCGACGATCTTACAGAAGTGGTTGCAAGATTGGTCGATAATGTCACTGAGCTGAAGACCCAACAGGCCCAATCTATGAAACTCCTTCGGGATATTCATGGCAAGGTCTCCGATCTTGATGATGCCAGAAAGGTGAAAGAGTCTAGAGATGCTGCTAGGAAGTGGAGGCTAGAGAAAGAGAGAAAAATGGAGGCTGCACTGGAAGAAAGCGTCGCTACTACCATCGGACGATTGGCCAGACCCGGGACAGGTTAAGGAGCGAAAGGATATAGGGTAACTGGTTCTCGACCTGAGTTCTAGATCCCAATTTCACATGGAAGAGTACAGTACGAAAACTTGCCGAGATACTGCTCCCAATGGATCAACATCCTACAACAGCTGAATTGAATGACTGGAAAAACAACGAACTACTGAGATACTTCTATATGCTAATCAGGGAGTCCGCCATGTTCAATAAATTCAAAACACTCGAGGATGCCGCAAACGAGTTCTCGAGGATACCGGCAGAAGGAAAGCTTCCCTTATAGCTAAAGATGAAGTCTAATCACCATAAGGGTGAACGAGTAACCCAACCTGAAGATTGGATTCTCTCCTACGATTTCTCCTATGAACGATGAAGCATCTACAGGGACCGAGGTAGAGACTCCTTAATCAACTGGTGGAGAGGAACCGATCACGATCACTCTCGAAAGACTTGGAAACATTCTCATTATGGGGAATAGCTTCTGTTAGTTGTATTCTGTACTTTATCCTACTGTATGCTCTTCGATGCAGTATTTATCTTTCAAGCCCTGTAAATTCTATCATCAATAAAATTTTGATTTCTTGAAATATTACAGCTCGTAATCTACTTTTACTATTTTGTTGTTTTTATTATGAAGAAGTATTGATATATTCAACAAGTACAAACTTGTTAATCCACAAGCGGTAAGAACTTGTCTGTGAATAGTTCATATATTAAGTTGTATTCAATCTAGATTACACTCTGTAAAATTGTGCCTATGTGTCAATCATAAGTTAAGTTATATATACTTAGTCCTGTAGGATTTTCATTTTAGAACATGCCCGCGAGCAGTTCAAAGTTTTAGACCAAGTCATGGAGATCAGATTTTTCAAATAGAAGACTTGAAGCCAGCCTCTCCATATCAACAAGGAAGTTTTGGCATTATCAAAAAGGTGAAAATTGTTGCGGTTAATACAACCTGTTTTGATAATCGCCACCATATAGCATGAAGTCTTCAAAGTCAGCATTTCGCTAAGTATGGAAGTTGTTTGGAAACTCCATACAACCTATCCATACAGCAAGAGATCTTCCTGTATAGTCCGATTCTACATTGCCTACAGCAGTATCAACAGGAGTGAAGAGAGTTGGATACAGCAATCTTGCTGTAGGAGTTTTACTTAGAAAAAGTAAAACACATCCAATAGGACTGAAGAATAGCTTTAAACCGTTGTGAAATAACTTTGTTTATTCATAAAGTATTCATAGTTAAAGCAGCATTTAATGCTGATAGGACATCATTTAATGCGGTCGAAAGAGATAACAGTCTGAACGCGCTGAAGAGCATTTAATGCAAAGTCAAAGAGAATGTCTGAAGCATTAAATGCGAATCGCCTTTAATTCAAACATTCTGCCGCCGCCAATTAGAGCTGTCTAAATCTCACCAACCAATCTATGACTACATTTATAACGGATTTATTTCCAAGGTTATAAATAGCCCCAAGCATAGGACATCAGATACAACAACGAATTATCTCGCGCATTACATCTGACAATCATCTCTGACAATCAGAATACCAAGCTAAGAAAGAGCAGTATATTTCCTGAGCATACAGCATTATCAAAGCGAAGACATTTACGGAATACCTACGATTTCCTCTCTATTTTTCTTGAATATTTTGGTATTTTGGAAAAATATTGTATTATCTAATTATGGAATCGAAGATACAAGTCAATATCCACAATTAAACACAAAGCAGAAAATTTGAAATTTCTTGGACTGTTACACCACAATTCGTCCGTCCCCTATGTCCTTTTTATAGGTGTTATGGGCTACTCTATGAATATTTAGGAGGATTAGGGAAATGACTCCTAATAGACCTCAAATTTCTATATTAGACCATTCTTAATATATCGAGTCTATTAAATATCAATTCAGTCCACTAAAGAGTTAATATTGCACTTCCTATCCAAATTTCAAATTACAAAATTGGGCTCTTTTTTAAATTAATTATTTCCCATCTTTAAAATATCACATGTCCATTAATTAATTTAAGCTACTGATATCTTTAATTAATTTCTTGTACAAGAGTATAACCACTCGACTTTTATTATTATAACGGAAAATTAGTTCCACCTGCAGAGTTTAATATGATAATGCTTCCGAGTGCCAAGGGACATGTCAGCCCGACTGATCGGGACATGCTCTTCTTACAGTCAGTACGTAAGACACTATCTTACTGCGATCCAGCTCAAATTATGTAAATACGCTAATGCATGCTAATAGTCAAGACCAACTAATCTCAAGCATACACTACAACCTTTCATATAATTTGTCTAGTAATTATATAGATTGTGAGCTATTATACTATTTTATAAGGCACCGATAATGTGATCTTCCGTGTGACACCAACACACCACATTATCGACAATATAAAATAATTAGACATTTCATTTGCATAACCATAACATGAATAAATATGCAAAATATGTGATTAAATGTAATTAATATTTTCATAGGTAGTTATAGGGAAATAAGGTAATACAATCATAAAGTATGCTTTGCAGTATATAACCCTAACAATCTCCCACTTATACTCAAATCATACTTTTAAGTATACTACTCTATTACATAGTCTAACATATCTTCCACTTATACTCAAAGCAATGCTGCCATACACCGTAATCTTATTCCTTCCACATGCCTTTCAAACACTTTTGAGGGTAAGCCTTTGGTGAAAGGATCAGCAAAATTATCTTCCTATGCAACACTGGCTACAACTACGTCTCCTTCCTTTACAAAGTGTCGTATGATGTGGTACTTGCGGTTGATATGTTTACTTTCGTTCTGCGCTCGTGGTTCCCTCGAATTTTTTACTGCACCGGTATTATCACAATAAAGTGTAATACCTGTTGGGATAAATACAGCCTGTTTTGATAATCGCCACTATACAGCATGAAGTCTTCAAAGTCAGCATTTCGCTAAGTATGTAAGCTATTAGGAAACTCTATACAACCTATTCATACTGCAAGATATCTTTATGTATAGTCCGATCCTACAGTGCCTACATCATTATACAGCAGAAGTAAAGAGAGTTGGATACAACAATCTTGTTATAGGAGTTTTACTTAGGAAAAGTAAAACACGTTCAACAGGACTGAAGAATAGCTTTAAACCATTGTGAAATAAACTTCATTTATTCATACAATATTCACGGTAAAGCAGCATTTAATGCTGATAAGACAACATTTAATGCGGCCGAAGGAGACAACAGTCTGAACGCGCTGAAGAGGATTTAATGTAAAGTCAAAGAAAATGTCTGAAGCATTAAATGTGAATCGCCTTTAATTCAAACATTCTGCATCCGCCAATCAGAGTTATCTAAATCTCACCAACCGTCCAATGGCTACATTTATAATGGATCTACTTCCAAGGTTACAAATCGTCCCAAGCAGAAGACATCAGATACAATAACGAATTATCTGGTGCATTACATCTGACAATCAGAATATCAATCTAAGAAAGAGCAGTATATTTTCTAAGCATATAATATTATCAAAGCGAAGAAATATGCAGTCCTCAACGCAAATAGCACAACATACAACAATTGCTCGTCAAACCATACAGCTGATGTTTAAACTTGTTCTACCCTATGTTTACCGTTGAGATTAACCTTAGCCTTTGTGGACTAAGTCCTTGCTAGTTCCGACCTGTGTGGGATGAATAGCATTTAAGATAAAGCTTGGATCTGTGTGAGAAGAAGCAAGTCAAAAGATCTAAAGCTAATATGTGTGAACGCCCTAAGCTGTGGTCACTGTATCAATTTGTGTGAACGATACAGAGGCAGGTTTAGTTAAAGTCACGTAGTTTTGTACGTAGTGATTTCAATAAACATTTTACTCATGTGTGGAGGACCAATGGACATACAGGGGTTTAACTCGAACCACTTATATCAGTGTGTATGTTACATTCTATCCTTACTATTTTCATTCATACCTGTGATTCAAAGTATACATATTGTGAAAACCCTGTACGCTGCAAGCAAACAGGAGAGTACCTAGTTGTTGTATTTATAGCAACTCGATATTAGTCTTCTGTATGCAAATAACTTCGAAAAACATACATCTTATTGTATCCTCCCTTTCTAAGTTGTTTACTATATACTCTGTGGTCAACAATACCCTTTAGCAAATCGGGAATCACATCCAAGTCCTAGAGGAAGTACTTGAGCCATACCGCCTCTTTGGCTTCCTTAAAGGCTGCCACGTACTCGGCTTTCATGGTAGAGTCCGAGATGCATTTCTGCTTCACACTCCTCCAACTAATAGGTCCACCTCCCATCGTAAACACATAACCCGAAGTAGACTTGGACTTTTCTTTGTCTGGCGAAAAATCTAAGTTAGTATAACCCACTAGACTTAGGTTGTCCAATTGATATACTAGAATGTACTCCCTAGTCCTTCTAAGGTACTTAAGTATGTGCTTGACAGCAATCCAGTGTCCTGGTCCTCGATTAGACTGATATCTAGCAGTCATATCTACGGCATGACAGATATCTGGTTTAGTGCATTGCATATCATATATGAGGCTTCCCACAGCTGATGCATAAGGGACCAGCTTTATGTCATCTATTTTGCGCCTTAGGACACATATCCTTAGATAGTTGAATTCCATGTCATTAAGGTAGAAAATCTTTCCTGGAATTCTCCATACTAAACTGCTATATCACTGTATGGATATAGGACGCCTGAGATAAGCACAACCTCCTTTTCTTCCAATCACGAAAGATCCTGATCCTATGGATGTGACCTGCTTATCCCAAATCCTTCATATCGAACCGCTCAGATAGCCATACCCGTACGTCCGATAACTCCTTCACGTTGTTTCCAATCAGAAGAATATCATCTACATACAGTACAAGAAACACCAACATGTTACCATCACATTTATTATACAGACAACTCTCACTAGGACATTGGACAAATCTATATGACTGGACAACCTTCTCAAATCAAGTGTTACAAGATCTAGATGCTTGCTTAAGTCTATAAATAGATCTCTTAAGATTACATACTAAGTGCTCTTCTCCTTCAGCAATGAATCCTTCTGGTTGGCGCATGTAGATTTCCTTGTCTAGACTTCCATTTAAAAATGTAGTCTTGACATCCATTTGCCAAATCTCCATATCCAAATGTGCAGATAAAGATAAAAGAATCCATATTAACTTAATCATGGCTACCGGCAAAAAGGATTCATCATAATCGATGCCCTCCTTCTGAGTGTAACCTTTCGCTACAAGCGTCGCTTTGAAGGTTTAAACCTTCCCGTTACCTCCTTTGTTTCGCTTGTAGATCCATTTACTCCCAATGGAGTGTACCCCATCAGTTAGTTGTACTAGCTCCCGCACTTGATTGGAATCCATATATCCCATTTCTGATTCCATTGCTACTGGTCAGGAGTCAGCATCTTTATCTTGGATTGCCTCCTTGTAAGTCCAGGTATCTGATTCATCTTCGCCTGGGATTGAGTTCGAAGACTGTCCCATGCCTATGAATCATTCCGGTTGACAAACAACCCTCCAACTATGATGAGGCAAATCCTGAATTGGTGTAAAAGTCTCAAAATCGATACTTGGTGCAGTGTTAGTTGGTGCTTGTACTGGTATAGATGGAGTCTTGCCCCTCAACTCTTCTAGAAGTATTTTGCTCATGGGCTTGTGACTAATCACATAATCCTCTTCCATGAATCGGGCATTGGTGCTAACAATGACCTTCTGATATTTGGGACTATAGAACAAGCCACCCTTCGTTCCCTTAAGGTATCCCACAAACACTCGTACCTCTGTACGAGATGCCAACATCAGCATCCTTATTCAACATTGGTGCTGGAGTACCCCAAATCCGAACATGTCCTAGACTGGGATTTTGCCCACTCCACAGTTCTACAGGTGTTTTTGGAATTGATTTCGAAGGCCCTAGATTTAGAATATACGCCGTTGTTTCCAAAGCATACCCCCAAAACGAAATAGGTAAATTTGAATAACTCATCATTGACCTGACCATTTCTAAGAGAGTTTTGTTCCTTCTCTCAGCAACACAATTTTGTTGTGGAGTTCCCGGTGCAGTGAGCTGGGATGAAATCCCCTTATTTGCCAAGAATCCAGAACTCTCCACTAATGCATTCGCCACCACGATCAGATCATAGTGACTTGATACTCTTTCCATGACGTTTCTCCATTTCAGCTTTCAAATCTTTGAACTTATCAAAGGTTTCAGACTTACGTCGCATCAAATAGATGTATCCATATCTCGAATAATCATCTGTGCAGAGGGGGTAAAGGCTGCAGAGCAGGCCGGAACCTAGAACCTCATGTTTATACGTGTGCAGATGCCGATATGGATCAGGATTCGTCCGGAGATGTGACTTATGTGACCGGTTCTCATTCGGGACGTCATACTCGAGATATTAATCAGACTGAAAGTGGTTACGTCGACCCTTTCTTGCTTATGATGGGCATGATGGCCCAGATGACTCAGATGACGCAGATAATGGAAACCATGCAGACCTCAGTGGTTCATGGTCCACCGCAGCACGGATCCCAGATGCCGTTTTATGGATAGGCCGGGAGAGTGAGTCAGATTGTCGGCGATATCTCTCATCAGAGGCTGCCTACATTTGAGGGTTCATCGGAACCAGTTGACATTGTTCATTGGCTTGAACATTTTGATAAACTCTTCGATATGGTTCAGTGTCCGGAGGAGAGTAAGGTGGCAGTAGCGGCTTACTACTTGAGTAAAGTCGCTTACTCTTGGTGGCTTTCTGTGAAGCCCACCGATCGTGACTGTGTTTGGAGCGATTTCAAGACTCTCATGTTAGAGAGGTATTATCCAGCTCCACTTCGTGAAGCCAAGCCGTCAGAGGTTTTGAACCCCGAATCCGTTGAGCACGAGGGTGTTATTGTTATTGCTGGGAAGTTTCAAGGACTTCTTCAGTTTACTTCTTCTGTTATCCGTACTGAGGCGGATAAGATCAAGTACTTTAGCAAGAGGCTAAACCTGCAGTTGAGGATGCAGTTGTTCAATCGTAATTGTAACTCACTTGGTGAACTCATCGAGAAGGCTCTTGGAGCAGAGCTTTTGATCAAGGAGCTTGATCGGAAGCACCCTTCAACTTCTTCTGGTGGGAGGACTAGGAGGCCGGTTCGTTCAGAGGGACATCGGGCTCCGATGTCCAAGAGGTCGTCTTCTAGTCGTCTTCGTGCTGGGAAAGCATCTTCTTCTCAGGCAACGAGTTCGACTGTTGTTTGTTTTAACTGTGATTCAGCAGGGCATGTTAGCACTCGTTGTACTGTGCCAGCTATTGTTTGTTTTTTGTATGGGAGGCAGGGACACCTTCAGAAATACTGCAGGATTCCTGGTTCCAGTAGGTCTCGAGTGAGCTCACAGGCCTCGAGAGATTTTGTTACTCCAATCCGTACTTCATCCAAGAGGTCCTATCAGGATTCGGGAGCCAGAGGTAAGGACAACCGATGAGGAGCAGTGAGTTCAGATTTGGGTCTTCCTCGAGTCGTTGAGATCGAGGAGATAGATGATCGGGAGGATGTTGATTTCGGGTACATTTGAGATGTAGCCTTGATTTGTATTTTCCTTGATTTTCAGACTGATGTTTGACTTAATTTGTATTATGGTATTGTGGTTGTGAACCATTTGTTGTTGATCTATATTGTAACGATAGTATTTGATAATCTTGAGATTTGAGGCCGTTTGATGCGTTTTTATTTCCTTTTGGTGTTGTACCCAAGATTTCGTGATAATCTCGGTAATTGTTCATTGTGATCCGGGACGTCAAGTCGTGAGGACTGGGGCGCACCATTGATATGGTCTCGAGGACTATATGTGCGTTGTTGTTTTCCTTTTATGGCGTGAGTCAGTGTTTGCATGGGCGTCCGATGCCGACGAGAACAGGGAAGTTTACACCGATGACTGTAGACATGTAGAATGGGCGGCTCCTGCGGGGTGTGTATGCCGGTGTTACGAGTTATGCGGGTGGTATGACTTTCTGGCTGGCCTCTAGCGGAGGAGTCATGATTCGACTGATCCCGCACTTGGTTAAGTGTTTTTATCACTCGATTTTCGCCGTGGTCGGGCAGAGGAGACGCGGGGACCCGATGGGTTGGACCAGTTAGTCAGACAGAGTTGTTCGTATTGAGGAGTATTCCTGGAGATGTTGTTTTCAGATCCTGATGGATAGTTCGTACCCCGAGTTGTGCACCCTGAGTTTCGGGAATGAAACTCTTTTTAAGGGAGGAGTATGTAATATCCGGGGGTAATTTTTTTCCGTTTCACTATTGAGTTGTACGTATTCGTTTGGAATTGTACAAGTGTTGTTGTTTTGGACTGATACAATGTATATTGTATTAGGATATTTCAGGATCGAAATATTTGTGCTTGTCGTCGGTATTTTTTCGTCGTTTGGATGTTACTTGGAGAGTTTGGATTTTTGGCTAAGTATACTAGCCATAGCCTACGCTACATGGGTAGCATTACGTACGCTATGTGATGGATATTACGTAAGTTAAGCCTATATGTTTACGTACGTAATGAGAGGTAGGTGGAGGGAACCTTCCTCGTGGTTAGCTTTCGGACAGTGGGTCCCGGTTATCTTTGATCCGATCTACTATTGTAGTCAACGAGCTCTTTATGTATGTAAGAATGTGAGCTTTACGTACGTTATTCATGTAGCTTGTTAACGTACGTAAATGGTTGTTGTTTACGTACGTTAAGGTCTTCATGTTTTTGTTCAGTTAGTTCTGGACTAGCATTACGTACGCTAAGTTGTTGGTGTAGCGTACGTAATGGCCCTTACGTACGTTATGTTTGGTGTATAGCGTACGTAATGAGTTTGTCAAGTTATATATCTTGGTTTCATATTTCATTTCTTCACGAACCAAAACTTCCTTTCTCTCCCTAGAACCATCCCTCTGGACTTGTTCTTGATATTTAGCCTCCTCCAACATGTTTTTGATCATTATAACTTGATTTGGAGCTTGGAGTTGGAAGCTTGTTGGTGCTCCTTTCGTGTTTGGAGAGTTCTTCTTGTTCTTCATTGGTAAGTTCTCTTAATCTCTTGTTCTACAAGTGATTTTCGGATATGATGTTGTTGTTGTTGTTTTCCTCGTATAGTTGGTGATTGTTGGAGTATATCATGATTCTTGACGAGTTTTCATAACTTGTAATGAAGAATATGATGATTTTGTCTTGAGGAGGAGTTGTTCTTGATGTTTTAGAATGTTTGGAGGTTATAATCATGTCTAAGAGGGATTATGTTAAGATTGCTATATGATTAACATAGTCTTGATATGATTGTTGTTGTTGTTTGTGTTTTTGGAGGGATTATAACCATTTTAGTAAGGAATTATGATGAATTATGTAATGATTATCATACTCTTACAACGGTTGATTTAATCTTGTGGTTTAATCCGAATTCTTGATGAATTGGTGATGGATTATTGTTTAGACATCATGTTTGTTGGGTTGATGATGTTCTTGAGGTGATAATGATAATATTGATGATATTATCATTGTAGGAGGATCAATTTGATGTTGTTCTTAAGTGATTCTTGTTGAATTGTTTTCACAAGTGTTAAGAACATTTGATCATATCAATCATTGAGGTGTTGGAGGATGTTAGAATTCATAGTTGAGAACTATGGTATTCGTTTGTGGAGTTTAATCGATTCGTGATCGAATCGGTTTGTCCTTGGTGTTGTTTTCTATTGATTTTCTGTTATTGAATGAATTGTATTTCATTGAAGGTTGTTAGAGAGCTTGTGATCATCGGAGGACGCCATTCGTCATTTTGTGGAAGGACGTTGATCGTGGAAGGACTTTCTCGCCTTCAGTTTGAGGCAAGTTTTATACTTGTACTAGTCAATGAGATTAATATTATCATGTATGTGTATGAATGTGTTGTATCATTTCAAGACTTGGTTTCTCTATGATATCAAGGGGTTGTTTGATATGATACCCTTCGGCAAATTATGCCAACTGTTGTTATTGTCCGATAAAAGCCATTCAGGGCTTTGAGATACTCGTTGATGATGTTATTGTCGATAGCCGGTTCGCGGTATCGGTGTATCAGTTATTGTTGTTGATATTGATGTCGGTTTAAGACATTGTTATGATCATTGTTATTGATATTGGTATTTTGCTATTGATGCTGTGATTGGCCAAGTGAAGTCATTAACGTGTTCGATTATCATCTCCATCGTCGTTAACCGATTAAAGGAACCGGGACATCTGTTCTAATCGTTTCTTTGTTATCGATGGGCCATTCTAAGGCAATCGGGGTATTGAATTGGGATTATCGAAGATAATTTCCATCCGTTGTATCATTGTTTATCGATTGACCGTTCTAAGGCAATCGAGGAATTGAATTGGGATTATCGAAGATGATTCCCATCCGTTGTGTCGTTGTTATCGATTGACCATTCTAAGGCAATCGAGGCATTGAATTGGTATCATCTAGGATAATTCCCATCTGTTGTATCGTTGTTGTCGATTGACCATTCTAAGGTAATCGATGTATTGAATTGGGACCGTCGAAGACATTTCCCATCCTTTGTATCGTTGTTATCGATTTGTCGTTCTAAGACAATTGAGGTATTGAATTGGGACTGTCGAGGATGAATCCCATCCGTTGATGTCATTGTGATCGATTGGACATTCCTAAGACAGCCGAGGTATTTGAATTGGGACCGCCGAGGACGGTGCCCATCCGTGAGTTATTGTTGTCGTGTTGGCCGACTCAAGGCAGCACACTATTATTCTTGTGAATTCGGTAATCTTGGGATCGTTGCCGTTTGTGATTAATTGTGTTTTGGAGGCTAGTATCGGCTAGTGCTCGATGTGTAAGTTTGGTGCTTGAACCTTTGCGGTTGGTTTCCCAACACCTACAGTTCAGTAGGTCACGATCACTGGTGATCTCATTTTGGGTAAGTTTGGGGCTTGAACCTTCGCGGTTGGTTTCCCAGCACCTGCAGTTCAGTAGGTCACGGTCGCTGCTGATCTCATTATGGGTAAGTCTGGGGGTTGAACCTTCGCGGTTGGTTTCCCAGCACCTGCAATTCAGCAGGTCACGGTCATTCGATGACCACATTGTGATACGACTTCGTGCCGTGGCTTAGGCCCTCATTGTGATACGGATTCGTGTCGTAGCTTCGGCCCTCATTGTGATACGGATTCGTGCCGTGGCTTCGGCCCTCACTGTGATACGGCTTCGTGTCGTGGCTTCGACCCTAATTGTGATACGGCTTCGTGCCATGGCTTCGGCCCTCATTGTGATACGGCTTCGTGTCGTAGCTTCGGCCCTTATTGTGGTACGGCTTCGTGTCGTGGCTTCGGCCCTCATTGTGGTACGGCTTCGTGCCGTGGCTTCGGCCCTCATTGTGATACGGCTTCGTGCCGTGGCTTCGGCCCTCATTGTGATACGGCTTCATGCCGTGGCTTCGACCCTCATTGTGATACGGATTCGTGCCGTGGCTTCGGCCCTCATTGTGATACGGCTTTGTGCCATGGCTTCGGCCCTCATTGTGATATGGCTTCGTGCCGTGGCTTCGGCCCTCAGATGATACAGCTTCGGGCTGTTTTGGCTATGGGTCATTGTGATGATTGACAGCTTTGGATGAGGGCTTTCAGGCCTTTGTGATGTTTTGGTATTTCCGTTGGAGCCTTCGGGTATTGTGATTCGTATTTATTTGAGCATTGGTTTAGGTTACCTTCGAGTAGTTCATTGTTGTGTTCTGTATTGATGATTAGCCGTTGGGCACTTGTGTTCTAACCTGTTGAGCAGGTACCGATCGTATGCTATGGGCATAGTGTTTCACGAATGCTTGATTCTCACCTTGGTTTGTGAGCATCTCGTATGAACATTGTTGTACTGTTTATTCTGCCTTTAGATGCATATCATGTTGTACATGTATTTGATGTTCATTATCTGGACGACTGACCCCGTGGGGTCGGAACATGTTTACATGTTTTAGGTGCTTGTGAGGAGAGAGTTGAGACACAGGGGCATGACGATGGGGACAAGGCATTCGAGCGATACTTGTCCGAGATGTTTTGGTGTTCATGTCGGTCACACAGTTTGGAGTACTCCAGTTTCGTCAGTTGTGGTCATTGTTGTATTATCCGAGCGAGGCTCGTGGATGTTGTTGTATTTTATTTTGGCCATGTAGGCCCACTTTTGTCGTTGAAATTCCATATCGGAATATTATGTCGGATGTCATAGTAGGGACTGTGATCCCCCTTTTGGTCAGTTTGTTGTATTTTGGTAGTGTTCGCCTGGTGGATCTCCTGGTGTGGGGTCCACGGCACTATAATGACCCAATGGGATTTGAGGGTGTTACAATTAAACCCTAGACCAAATACAATTCAGTAGTAGAGCACCCGTTATATAATAATAATAAAAAAAATTACAAATGAGAATCAAGATGGAAACTAATGTACCTTCAGAATTGAAATTACCTACTGATTTTTTGTGAGTACATAGTAAATCTCAAACCTAATATCATGGCAAGAAAAATGGAGAAAACAAAATCCATAATGATATGAAACATACCTATACTTACTGGTCATGAGTGGTTTTTCGGGAGAGAGAGTGGAGATATGGGGAGAAGACCAGTGGCGCGCGGTGGTTCTAGGGTATGGGTGACAGAGCTTTTAGCCGGTATGTAAATCGTAAGGTTGAGGAGAGGATATTGAGGGGAGAAGATGAATCGCAGCGGAGGAGAAGGTTGAATAAGCGGAGGAGAAGGTTGAATGACCTGAATTGGGCAGTGGGGGCCATTTAATGTGTTGTTATATGAGATCGGTTCTTTATTAACCAATGTGAAACATATACATACTACATCGGTTCCCAATTAACCGATGTAAAAAACTAATATACTACATCGGTTCCCTATTAACCAATGTAAAAAACTGATATACTACATCGGTTTCCTAATAACCGATGTAAAATGAAACCTAATCACTTTTTAAATCGGCTATACTGCAACCGATCTAGAAAGTGCGATGTAAAATGGTATTTTTCCACTAGTGGTTAAATCGGGTTAGTGTATTATAACTTTGAAAATTTATAGCAAATTCAGTTTTTATTCAATAATTATGAGTAATATCATTATGGAAAGATCTTTCCGATCTCTACATTTTTCGTTTACATTCTGTTGGCAGATTCGATGATTTGCTATCCTAAACATCAAAATACTAGTGTAATTAGGGCCTGATTCTGGTGTGGCGGCTTGTATTTGTTTACTTTTTGTATGCATTACTTCTTCATTTATAACGAGCCTTATCATTCTGGAAAGCTCTCTAATTACCTACAACTTTCATGTTTTTGTTTTTCTTTTCATATTAAATCATCTATATAGAGTAAATTGATATTCTTCCAGACTGGTCAAGTCTGATTTTATTTTGAATAGTCCAAACTATTTACTATGGTCTACACATATTCTAAAATATTTGAAACTTATGTTTTACTCCCAATTTTATATATTACGACTAATAAGCATGCAAAGAAATTAACTATGGTTCTCTAATAATTCTTTAGTAGTCAGGATATGAATTCATTATCTTTATATTTTTATATTTGTTGCATTATATGCTTCTGACTATTTCATTTTATTGATGAGAGAATTATTATGTGTTGTATGAGCCAGAAGAATGATGTTACATTTGAAATTAATTTGAGATTAATTTCTATTTTTATTGTTGTTGGAATATTTTATTCCAAATATTCATAAATCGAGTTTTGATGATTAGTTGTTGAACAAAGGAAAACAACAAGGAAGTTAAACAAAACAACAAAGAAGTCGAAGACGCAAAAAGCTGGAAATATCATGGATAACGTACGCAATGCGTGTATCATAACGTACGTAATGTAGCAAGCTTACGTAAAACATGGTGCTTAACGTACATAATAGAGTGTTTCTGAATTCAAACAAGGAGTCGTTAAAGATGACGTCATGGCATACATCAGCATGCAATGGATAATTTGACTGAAGATAACGTACATAAGAGGGAGAAGCTTAACGTACGTAATGGAAGAAACGAAGCTACTGGACTGATATGTGAAGAGCTTAACGTACATAACCAAATGGTGTTAACGTACGCAACACATCTAACGTACGTAATGGATGGCTTATAACGTACGTAATGAGGCAGCAGAGAGCTAATGGCTAGTTGAGGCTTTGGAGCCTATAAATACCACTTCCTATGGTATTGATCCTACAACAACTTCAAGCAATCGATACATTGATCAGATATTGATAGACATTCTATCGTCGTTGTATTTGAGCTTATATTGTCTAGAGTTTGAGTGTGATTCACGAAAACTCATACACAAGAGGAAAAAGAAATGATACGATTGGATTCGGTGTTATTAGGATCAATGATCCGGCATGGTTAGAATCACAATCTATATCCACATGAGGTTTATCTAGTACCATAGAAAGCTAGATTGGTTGATTCCTTGTCCAATAGAAAAGAAAAACGGTTTAATTTGGACCGAAAAAAAGACAAGTGTGTGAATGGTTTACTCGGACCGATAGAAGATTAGTTTGTAATGGTAATCCCTCGACCGATAGAAGAGAGGTGTAGATGTTCATCTTTAACCTATAGAAAAAGATACCGAAGAGAGGACGTAGGTACGTTTGGCCGAACCTCTATAAATCTTGTGTCCATTTATTTTCCGCACCTTTATTTAAATCGCTTCCACAACGCGAAAGAGTTTTATAACTCTATCTCCAAACGGCGATACCGACCAATCTTGCTCCAACAATTTTATTTTAGTTGCAATGTCAAATCTTACAAAACTTGAATTCAACGCACTTGATGTCACCGGCAAGAATTATTTGACATGAATTTTGGATGCTGAAATTCATCTTTGTGTTATGGGTCTTGGTGACACCATAAAAGAAGGAAATAAAACTTCTGAGCAAGATAAGGCAAAGGCTATGATATTTCTCAGCCATCACCTTGATGAAGGGCTCAAAATTGAATACTTAACTATAAAGGACCCATCAACCCTTTGGAAAGATTTGAAGGAAAGGTATGACCACCAAAAATCAGTGATACTACCTAAAGCTTGATATGATTGGATGCATTTACAGTTGCAAGATTATAAAAGTATAAGCGAGTATAATTCCGTAATGTTTAGGATCACTTCTCAATTGAAGTTATGCAGCGAAAGTATCACTAATAAAGATATGTTGGAGAAAACATACTCTACTTTTCATGCCAATAATATGCTCCTGCAGCAGAAATATCGTGAACGTGGGTTCACCAAATATTCTAAACTTATTTCAGTCTTACTTCTTGCCGAATAAAACAATAAACTTTTGATGAAACATTATCAAGCCCGTCCAACTGGCTCAACACCATTCCATGAAGTGAATGTTGTGACTAGTAATGATCATGGACAAAGTAAGCAATTTGGACGTGGGCGAGGGTGTGGGCATGGATTTGGACGTGGTCGTGTGTTGGAACATTTTGTTCCATACATAAATTAAAAGTGTTTTGATGATTAATGTTGATAAGCAAAACAAAACAACGAAGAGACGAAGCAAGCATCGAAGGAAAACGAAGTGCAAAAAGCTGGAAAAACACAAGCCTAACGTACGTAACTCAGCATGATTAACGTACGTAAATGAAGCAGCTTAACGTACGTAATGGAAGTAAGATAACGTACGTAATGCAGTTCAAACAAGTGAACGTTGGAGAAGTCAAAGTCAAAAAAGCATGCAACGGATATATGACGTCATCAGTGATGTAATGTTAACGTACGTAACGAAGCCTATGCTAGCGTACGTAACCCAAAATGACGAAACTCACTGGACTGATTTGTGAAGATGCTAACGTACGTAACCACCACGGTTAACGTCGTAATGAGGCTTACGACGTAATGGAGAGCATATAACGTCGTAAAGAAGGTTCAAAGACTAACGGCTAGTTTGAAGATGGAGCCTATAAATACCATCCCTATGGTATTGTTTGAGTACAACAACCTTGAGCAAATTGTCTATACTTGTGATATTATTATACACATTCTTGTTGTTGATATTGAGCTTAATTGTAAGTGTTTGAGTGAGAATTCACGAAAACATACACGAGTGGTAAAAGAAAAGATACGATTGGATTCGGTGTTATTAGGATCAAGGATCCGGCATTATTAGAATCGCAATCGATATCTAAGTGAGGTTTATCTAGTACCCATAGAAAGCTAGAGCGGTTGATTCCTTGTCCGATAGAAAAGGAAAACGGTTTAACTTGGACCGACGCAAAGACAAGTACGAGTGGTTTATCACGGACCGATAGAAGACGTGATTGTAAACGGTTATACCTCGACCGATTGAAGAGAGGCGAAGAGGTTGCTATCTTTAACCTGTTGAAAAAGATAAAGAGAGGACGTAGGCTCGTTTATAGCCGAACCTCTATAAATCCTTGTGTCCTTTATTTTCCGCACTTTTTATTTACGCTTCCGCAAACGGCGCAAATATCCGACCCCGTACCCAACAATTGGTATCGGAGCAGTACTCCAATACGCGGCTTAACATCCGAGGAGAAAAAGATCCAATGGCGTTTCAATTCTCTCCAGTCGAAGGCCTTGCTCTCAACCGACCACCATTCTTTGATGGCTCAAATTATTTGACGTGGAAGAAGAAGATGTCGATATTCATCCGAGCATACGACATCGAAATTTGGAAGATTATTTGCCTTGGCCCAAAAGTTCCTATCAAATCCGACGGTACGCTCAAAACTTTTGAAGAATACGACGATGGCGATTGGAAAAATGACCATCTAAATTGTAAGGCCACCCAACTTTTATTTTGTGCCTTAAATCCCGAAGAGGTCAATCGAATCTCGTCGTGTGAGAGTGCGAAAGAAATATGGAAAATTCTTGAAATCACACACGAAGGGACAACTCAAGTCAAGGAGACGAAGATCAATATGCTTCTCCATGACTACGAGTTATTCATGATGAAGGGTGATGAGTCCATCACCAATATGCTCGACCGATTCTCGGTCATCACCAATGGACTAGCTTCGTTTGGCAAACCATTATCTAGTAGTGAAAAAGTCAAGAAAATCTTAAGATCACTACCTAGCGAATGGGACGGCACCGTGACCGCGATTATGGAATCCAAAGATCTCAACACGCTCGATTTTAGTGCCCTCGTTGGTTCGCTAATTAATTATGAGATAGTGTTAAAATCACGAAGTGTCAAGCCAAAGCCGAAAGAAAAATCGTTAGCCATGAAGGCTAAGATATCAAGGAAGAAAGAAGAAACCCCGGTGGAGGAAAGCGACGAAGAAGCGGCATATTATGCCAAAAATATTAATAAATTCCAAACCTTATTAAACCGGAGGAAGAAGGATATCTCGAGCGAAATGAAGAAGTTCGACAACTCTTGTCGACAATGTGGAAAACCAGGCCACTTTGCTAAGCATTGCCGTGTCAAACCCAAGAAGGAGGTTCTCGTAGCTACTTGGAGCGATGAAGATGAAGACGATGATTTCATCAATCAAAATAATCTCGCTCTTATGGCCCGGAGTTCGTTCGACGACAGCGACGTCGAAAGCCAAGTAAGTACATCCTCCCGTGATGAATTATTTGATGCATTTGAGTTGTTACATACGGATTTCCAAAATGCTTTATCGGAAATTAAATCCCTCAAGTCTAAAATTAAATATTTGGAAATTGAAAATTCCAAAATTATCAAGAAGGGAAAATTTGTTGAAATCGATCATTCAAAGTGTATTGAAAATGAAAATATTTTGAAGAATGATCTCGCTAAAATCCAAACCGAGCTTAAATATTTGACAAAGAAATTCTCGTGCGGAAACGAGAAATTTGAACAAATGCTTGGTGTTCAAAAATTTACTTTGAATAAAGAGGGGTTAGGATTCAAAACTCGTTCGAAAAACGAATCCGTTAATTTCAAAATACCCCATTGCGAAAAGTGTTTGAAAATCGGGCATCATATTTCAAGTTGCAAAAGCCCGAGAAGGACGATAAAAATTAAGAAAATTTGGGTTCCTAAAGGAACAATCATTTCAAATATCGTCTACGTTTCTAAACAAAAACCAACTATAGGTTGGATCCCCAAAAATTGATTTTTGTATTTTACTCAGGGGGAGTATTTTTTTTTAAAGGGGAGATAATATTTTCAGGGGGAGTTTTTACCCTTTATGCATTTATTTATCATAAATTTCTATCATGCATATTTTATAATTTGGTATTATTTATTTCAATTGATATTTTATCCACTTTTTGATGAAAACAAAAAGGGGGAGAGAATGGAGAAGGAGAAAAAGAAGTCGACAATGGGATTAACCCAAAAAGGGGGAGAAAATCGATAAATGAAAAGGAGAAGTCGAAAATGACAGAAAAATAAAAATGTGGAGACGTCGAAAAGACGATGAAAATTTAAAAATGGAGATAAGAAAAGAAGGAGTCGAAAAAGAAATGGGAGAAGATTCTAACGAAACGGACAAAGTCCAAAACTTTGGTCTGTAAAGATATACATATATTTGTATTTTTGCAGGAAAATCCCATTGACGAAGTGTTGTTTTGTAATCATCAAAAAGGGGGAGATTGTTGGAACATTTTGTTCCATACATAAATTAAAAGTGTTTTGATGATTAATGTTGATAAGCAAAACAAAACAACGAAGAGACGAAGCAAGCATCGAAGGAAAACGAAGTGCAAAAAGCTGGAAAAACACAAGCCTAACGTACGTAACTCAGCATGATTAACGTACGTAAATGAAGCAGCTTAACGTACGTAATGGAAGTAAGATAACGTACGTAATGCAGTTCAAACAAGTGAACGTTGGAGAAGTCAAAGTCAAAAAAGCATGCAACGGATATATGACGTCATCAGTGATGTAATGTTAACGTACGTAACGAAGCCTATGCTAGCGTCGTAACCCAAAATGACGAAACTCACCGGACTGATTTGTGAAGATGCTAACGTCGTAACCAGCCACGGTTAACGTCGTAATGAGGCTTACGTACGTAATGGAGAGCATATAACGTACGTAAAGAAGGTTCAGCACTAACGGCTAGTTTGAAGATGGAGCCTATAAATACCATCCCTATGGTATTGTTTGAGTACAACAACCTTGAGCAAATTGTCTATACTTGTGATATTATTATACACATTCTTGTTGTTGATATTGAGCTTAATTGTAAGTGTTTGAGTGAGAATTCACGAAAACATACACGAGTGGTAAAAGAAAAGATACGATTGGATTCGGTGTTATTAGGATCAAGGATCCGGCATTATTAGAATCGCAATCGATATCTAAGTGAGGTTTATCTAGTACCCATAGAAAGCTAGAGCGGTTGATTCCTTGTCCGATAGAAAAGGAAAACGGTTTAACTTGGACCGACGCAAAGACAAGTACGAGTGGTTTATCACGGACCGATAGAAGACGTGATTGTAAACGGTTATACCTCGACCGATTGAAGAGAGGCGAAGAGGTTGCTATCTTTAACCTGTTGAAAAAGATAAAGAGAGGACGTAGGCTCGTTTATAGCCGAACCTCTATAAATCCTTGTGTCCTTTATTTTCCGCACTTTTTATTTACGCTTCCGCAAACGGCGCAAATATCCGACCCCGTACCCAACATCGTGGACATGCCTGTGGACGTGGTTTTGGGCATGGTCGAGGTCATAATCACCAGGATTTCTCAAACTTTAAAAATAAACCTCACCACCAGAAGTGGACAAAAAATGAGGAGAAACCTAAGACAAGTACGATGGTTAAGAGGGTTGGAAATACTTGTTACCACTGTGGTATGAAATTCCATTGGAGCCGTACTTCCAAACATTTTGGTGACCTTTACCAGGCCTCTTTGAAAGGTGTTGAAGCTAATTTCACTGAACAGAATGATCTTTTGGGAGTTGCCTATCTCGAAGCACACTTTGGAGGTGGAGATCAAGTTGATCCTTCGGGCCTTACTCACATGGAAGTCGGTGATTTCTTTGAAGATGTTAATATGGAAATGGTTAAATTTGGTAGCAATGAGGCCAATAATAATTAAATTATATGATAAAGTCATGCTTTATAATTAATTATGTAATAAGGCCTTACTTTGGTGTTTAAGTGTTTGTGTTTGAATTTTAAAATAATTGGCTATATTTTAAGCATATTATGTAATTTTCTTTTATCATGAATAAATATTTGGAATATTATATCTCTAATCTTTATATATTCATTTATGAAGAAATATGGCAAGTAGCCTCTCACCATGTATTATAAAACATGAAGAATCACTTTGTTTGGCGGATAGTTCAACAACGCATACAATTCTAAAAAATCAAAAATATTTTTCGCATCTAACATTAGCCAAAGCTAATTTAAATACAATATCTGGTGCATCAGATCTTATTGAGGGCTCTGTAAGAGCAAATATAATGTTACCTATATTAGGAGTATGCCCTCGAATGCCACTCAGAGGATGTTTGAGAGAGGGCATAGTACTTGTTATTATGTAAATCATTATCAGAAGGCAATTGTATGTTTCTTTATTTACAGATAGTCAATGGCATTCCTGACTAGTAAATATATAGAAAGAAACTAGTCCTTGTATTTGAGAGAAAAACGTTCCACTCCTTATTGGATAAGGGGATCGGCACTTGAAAGGTTTATGGCTCAAATACTTAATCGTTCACAAGTCGATGAAACTTGACTGGGCATTAAGTTTATGTGAAGACTTGTATGACGTGTTCTTTGACTTGGAGAGTGCCTGTCGAATGCTAATGGTTAGTGGGAGCACACGTTATAGGTATGCTAATTAGATTAGTATACTCGAACCGACTTACCCTCGATTCATCACACAGATTTCACTCTGGGACAGTCAATGACGGAATCGAAAGGTTGTGATAGGTATTCGTGAACCTTCAACTCGAGGATTTAGTAGGGATGTGCTTATGAAGTTAAGATTTTCATTAGAGTAGTTCGACCCAGAAAACCGAAAGGTGGGAGTCAACCTCAACGTGCATCTTGACGGGCAAGTAGCAGGTCCTACTGAATGCCAAGATATGATTCTTTCTCCTGTAAGTGAACAAAGGCATATGTCCTATGCGGTTATTGGAAAATGAGATCATAAGTCTTTGGCCAAAGCATTGGAGCTAGTTGTATTGGATACACGAGAGCTCAATGATCTCGGTTTGCATTAACTCATGCATAGCGTCAAGTACAGATAGGGTTTGACTGACCGTGACCCTATAACTGTAACACACCCAAGATATTCAGGGTATATTACAGCACCGTGAGCCCCTACCTGGGACCCACCAGGCTAAATAATAAATACCACTCGTCTAACCATCACAGTTAGCGAGAAAACACACATCATCGGACAATAATTAAATATAACGCCCGGCATAACCGGTGAAAGGAAAATCAACCACGGTCGTTCGGAACCGATAAACCCGAACCTAACAATTCGAAGAACACAATCACAACCATTTCTAAACGTGTACGGAAATGGAATACACTCGGAAACCCACCTACGATTCATGTATACTCGTACAAAACAACAATGAGGGCGGATCGCAACCGAACCCTCTCGATTTCACAAATACCACGAAATATACCATGAATTCGTAGGGAAAACAAGAATACCACCAAGATTAATCATATACATCATGGATTAATCAACAACACGGAACGAATCGGACAAAAACTCAAAACCCCCCAAATTTCCCAAAATAGGGTTCTAGGAGATTACCTTGGATTAAAGACGAAGAACACGAGTAGATGTTGTTAATCTATACCAAGAACTGAAGGAAAATGATATCTGAAGTGATTGGAAGAAGGGAATCGCCTCCAAAACGCCCTTGGATCGCTCGGCCATGGGGAATGAAAAGAAATGAGTAAAGTGGCGAATCTGGGTCAACTCTCGGGTATTTATAACCAGAGGGCTTAGCGTGCACTAACGATTAACGGTTAGCGCGTGCTACTCAGTCAAAACTAGTCCAGAACCTACGTACGGTTCTGGCCCGTTAGCGTGCGCTAACAGCCCCTCGATAGCGCGCGCTATCGGGACATAGCGTGTGCTACTTGAACACCATACCGAGTCCAGAAACATTCTGCCTAGTCTGGACTACCTAATTAGCGCACGCTACCGGACACATAGCGTGCGCTAAGTCTAAACCATAGTGTGTGCTAATATACAAATTTAGCGTGCGCTAAGCTGCTCGTCCAAAGAGCAGAGAGCAAAAACAGCCTACGGTCACTGCTGTGCTCGAGTTGTTAACGCACGCTACAAAACGAACATAGCGTGCGGTACTCAATGACACTAGCGTGCGCTATACAACAGAAATAGCGCGCGCTAGGCAACAGAATTGCCGAACGGCTCCAAACACCCGAAACACGCGATACATGATCGAAACATCAAACAAAAGCTCACAACACGCATAATAGCATAAGATGGATTTACGAAAACCCCGAAATGGCGGTTCCGAACAACGATTATGAGAATCGAACCAAATAGCGATGGAAAAGCCAATAAACGCGGAATTGAGTAAAAAAAGTCCGAAACAAGCTCGAATGACAAAAAGTCCAGTAATAAGTATTCTCAAAATACCAATACGGTTACAAGCAAGTCACTAAAAGCAAGAAATACGCAAAAATGAAAAATACCAGAAAAAATGCGGATATTACATTCTCCCCCTCTAAAAATAAGTTTTGTCCCGAAACTTAAGAAATAAACAACTCGGGGTACCTAGCACGCATGCTATCCTCGGTTTCCCAAGTTGCCTCCTTGACACCATGCCTCGACCACTGCACCTTGACCAAAGGAATAGTCTTATGCCTCAGTCGCTTCTCACGGTGCTCCAAGATCTTCAAGGGACGCTCCTCGAAGGTAATATCCTCAGCGATATCGATCTCACCATAGTCGATGACGTGACTAGGATCCCGAACATATTTCCTCAGCTAGGAAACATGGAAAACGCTATGAACGTGGCTCAAAGCCGGGGGCAAACGCCAAACGGTATGCCAACTCGCCGACTATCTCGAGAATCTCAAAGGGCCCAATAAATCTCGTACTCAACTTTCCCTTCTTCCCGAAGCGGAAAACTCCCCTCGTCGGTGACACCTTGAGCAAAACGTGGTCTCCCACCTCTAATTCCAAAGGTCGATGACAGATGTCAGCATAGGATTTCTGTCGACTCTGAGCAGTCAACATCCTCTCCCGAATTAATTCCACCTTTCGCCTCGTCTCCATAGCGATATCCGGTTCGGTCCCAACCAAATCGGACGCATCATTCCAGTAAATCAGCGATCGACATCGCTGCCCATAAAGTGCCTCATACGGTGCCATCTTGATCGATATGTGCCAACTATTGTTGTACGTGAACTCGATCAACGGCAAATGTTCCTCCCAGTCAATGCTACAATCGAGAGCACAAGCACGCAACATATCCTCAAATGTCTGGATAATGCGTTCCGACTGCCCATCTGACTGAGGATGAAAAGAAGTGATCAGATGCAAACGAGTACCCAACGCCTTATGTACTGCCTGCCAAAAGTGCGATACAAAACGGCCATCCCGATCTGAAACAATAGACTTCGGAGTACCATGAAGCCTCGCAATCTGCGCAATAAACACACGAGCCAACCTCTCTGGACCCTAAGTATCCTTGATGCCCAGAAAATATGAAGACTTGGTCAGACGATCCACAATCACCCAAACCATGTTCATACCAGACTTCGATCTCGGAAAGCTCGTGACGAAGTCCATCGAAATATCTTCCCATTTCCATTCCAGAACGGGAAGCGACTGTAATAACCCGGACGGTCGATGATGCTCGATTTTGACCTACTAACAAGTCAAACATCTCGCTACAAACCGTGCGACCTCCTCATTCATGTCATTCCACCAAAAGTTCCTCCTTAGGGAAGGGGTATATTGGTTGTTTGTGGTACGCCCTGAAGGCGAGGGATGGTAGAGTCGAGTTTTCATTGATTTTCGTCGTTAGTGAGTTTCCTGATGTCTTTCCTAATGAGTTACTAGGGTTTCCACCAGACCGTGAGGTAGAGTTCGCTATCGAGTTAGATCCAGGTGCGGATCCAATTTTGAAGGCGCCGTATCGCATGGCACCTTCAGAGATGACTGAGTTGAAGAAGAAGTTGAGTGAGCTTCTTGAGTCGGGGTATATTCGATCGAGAGCTTCACCTTGGGGTGCACCGGTTCTATTTGTGCGGAATAAGGATGGTTCGCTGCGTTTATGTATCGACTATCGCGAGCTAAACAAGGTGACCATCAAGAACAAGTTTCCCTTGCCGAGGATTGGTGACTTGTTCGATCAGTTGCAGGGAGCTGTGGTATTCTCGAAGATCGACTTGAGATCGGGGTACTATCAGCTTCGGGTGAAGGAGTCCGATATTCTGAAAATAGCTTTTCGGACGAGATACGGACATTATGAGTTTATGGTTATGCCCTTCGGGTTAACTAACGTGCTGGCAGTGTTCATGCAGTTGATGAACAAGGTCTTCATCGAGTATTTTGATAAGTGTTTCATCGTCTTAATTGACGATATTCTTATTTATTCGAAGAATGAGGGGAGCATGCGCATCATCTGCGTGTGGTGTTAGAAATTTTTAGGACCGAGCGACTCTATGCGAAGTTCTCGAAATGTGAGTTCTGGCTGAAGGAAGTGATGTTTCTGGGTCACATGATTTCAGCCGAGGGGGTCCGTGTAGATCCACAGAAGATTGAGGCAGTATTGGATTGGGCACCGCCTAAGAATGTGAAGGAGGTCCGTAGTTTCTTGGGTTTGGCTGGCTACTATCGTAGGTTCGTCGAGGGGTTCTTGAAACTAGCTCGGCCACTTACACAGTTGCTTCAGAAATCTGAGAAGTTCGTCTGGAAAGATGAGAGGCAGTCGAGTTTTGAGGAGTTGAAGAGGCGTTTGACTTCAGCACCGATTTTAGCATTGCCGTGTGGCAATGAGGGTTTTGATCAAGGTCTGAAGTACATATTTACTTAACGGGATTTGAATATGAGGCAGAGGAGGTGGTTGGAGTTGATTAAGGATTATGACCTCGAAATTCATTATCATCCGGGTAAGGCGAACGTCGTGGGAGACGCCTTGAGCCGGAAACCAGTTGCATTGCGGAAGCTTGAGATACTTACGTCTCAATCGGAGCTTCAGTGGGATTTGATTGAGTTGAGTGTTGAGATTTTGTTGCCAGGAGCCGTCGGGAAACTTTGCGCTTTGGAGATTTCGTCGTCGCTGATCTATGAAATTAAACTGAAGAAGTTCGAGGATCCGATGATTACTCAAATCCGAGAGAATGTCCTTAAGGGGAAGTCTCCTGGGTTTGTGATTCACGAGGATGGCGTGTTGAGATTCCAGAGTCGGCTTTGTGTACCGAACGACTTGGAATTAAGGCAGAGTATTCTTCGTCCTGCGAAAGAGTGCTCGGTGCCATCCTCGGCTAGCGTGGTGATGATTCTCGTGCGGTAGTTCATGATTGCACCATGCTGCTCGAGCCAATCATCCCAGAGAATCAAATCCTCACCCTCAATATTCACAACAATAAGATTAGAGAGCCAAGCCCTCTCACAAATAAACACAGAATAGTCTCGGACCTCTTGATCACCAACGATTCTATCCCCGCTAGGAAGTTTAACGATGAAAGGCTCGCAAGGTGACAAACAGTCAAGACTCAAATGGCGCACACACGCCAGATAGATGAATGAATGCGTACACCCAAATCAAAAAGCATACTGACAGGATGAGACTGAATATGAACGGTACCTGTGGCCATGATGGCTGCTGGATCATCGGCCCTCCTCATCTCATAAACACGCGGATGAGCGGAGCCGACACTAGAAGCTCCCCTCTAGTGGGCTGACCCCGACCTCTCCCTCGACTATCACTCAGCAGAGACTGCGGAGCAAATGACCCCTGGTTCACACTCGGCTCCTTAGGCGCTGGAAAAGAAGCCTGGGCTAACAGTCCCTCGATAGCGCGCGCTATCGGGACATAGCGTGAGCTACCTGAACACCAGACCGAGACCAGAAACATTCTACTCAGTATGGACTACCTAATTAGTGCGCGCTACCGGACACCCAGCGTGCACTAAGTCTAAACCATAGCGTGCGCTACATACAAATTTAGCGTGCGCTAAGATGCTCGTCCAAAGAGCAGAGAGCATAAACAACCTACTGCCACTGCTGTGCTCGAGTCATTAGCACGCGCTACAAAATGAACGTAGCGTGTGCTACTCAACGACACTAGTGTGCGCTATACAACAGAAATAGCGCGCGCTAGGCAACAGAATTTCCGAACGGCTCCAAACACCCGAAACACGAGATACACGGTCGAAACATCAAATAAAAGCTCACAACAGACATAATAGCATAAGATGGATTTACGGCCACCCAGAAACGGTGGTTCCGAAAAACGATTACGAGAATCGAACCAAATAGCGACGGAAAAGCCAATAAACGCGGAATTGAGTAAAACAAGTCTGAAACAAGCTCGAATGACAAAAAGTCCAGTATTAAGTATTCTCAAAATACCAATACGGTTACAAGCGAGTCACTAAAAGCGAGAAATAATCAAAAATGAAAAATATCAGAAAAAGAAAAATGTGGATATTACAATAACTTGATACAGACATTTGAAATAAGGGTTTATACGTATACTGGTATTCATGACGGGAAGGTTTTGGAATGATCCCCATTATTCGTTCTCAGTTAGGGTACAGTGTAGGCCTCCAGGCTCGCTAGGTGGTGCTACTACTCTTTGGTTCCTCCCATTTAGGGCTGTTAGCGGTCCAAGTATACTCGAGAAATGCCCGAGAACCGTCCGATAATACCCGGGACCGATACTCACCCGAAACGTTAGAGGTCCGGATACTGGTACAGAAGTTAGAACCAAAACCGATAAGGACCGAAACCGTTAACACGGTAAAAAAACCAGTAATTTTTCGTAAACATATTTTACAAAATATTGTATAAGGTATTAGTACATATAGAAAAAATAAGTTTAAAAGACCTTATCTCTTAATTTACTTAGCATACATTTGAAAAAAAATCCTCAATTCTTGTCTCGATTATGAGGTTTTGGTGGTTAGTCTTTTAACGATCCAAGATACCCGAAAATCCGCCCGTAATACCCGGGACCGATACTCACCCGAAACATTAGCGGTCCAGATACAAGTATTGAAGTTGGGACCCGAAACCGGTAACCGGAACCGATAATACTCAATACCTTAATGGTCCAGACCCGGGAAGACAATACCCGGACCGAACCGGACCGAGAACAGCCCTACTCCCATTGCTAACTGAGACGGACCTACCGAGTCGCGCAATAGGATTGATGACAGAATGAATCGAGCTTATTCTCTCTTTATAAATATTAGATATTGGATATCTAATTTATTGGACATTGGATGTCTAATTAATTTGGGGACATTGGATGTCTAAATTAATTTTTTGGATAAATTAATTTACGGCCTAATGAATTAAATATAATACTTGTGATTAATTTAATTCATGAATATAATTACTTCTTGGAGAAATTAATTATGCTACTTTGTATTGAGTATGATTAATTAATTGGATTAATTAATTGATATAAATACACCGGAACATAATGGAGTTTATCCGATTGGACTCACGAGAGTCCGAAACGAACCGAACTTGTCCGTTGCTTCTAGATGGCCGCCCCTTTTGATTTAATGGTCTTTGATTCCACCTTTTTTATATGGTGTAAGACAAAAGAAAATCAACATAATGATTCTTTCATTTTAATAATGAAGAATCAAATATTGTTGGGGGGCATGGAATGATTTGGTGACAATAAAAGAAGACTTCTCCCCTATTGATTGAGTGATCCATCCGTGAGTTGCTAAGGAGAGAGAGAGAGAAATATTTCTTTCATTGTCTTCTTCACCATCTTCTTCTTCATTCTTTTCTTCATAATTTTTCTTAGAGAAATATTGTGAGAAAATATTGAGAGATAGTGAGTTATACACTTAGAGTGTAATAATCACATTTGAAGGCTTCAATCACTTTGTTCTAGCCGTATCCTTGGAGGATAACAAGGTGAAGTCGTTCCGATCGTCTTTCCGGTGCGTGGCAAGTAGAGACGTGGTGTTTTCGGCATTGGATTATCCAAGATCTTGATGAGTCGGATTCGTGGGGAAGATCACCTAAAGCTTGGGAAATCGCATACGTGGAATACACCATTTAATCAACGGACTACGAGAGTAGGATTTCGAATCTTACTTTGTTTCGTTTTATATTCGTATATACGTAGCTTGATCGATCCTCTTAAGGGATTCAGATCGAATTAGATTCGTATATTGCTTCTGCTGCACCTTCGTTTAAGGCACCGAATCCCAACAGTGGTATCGGGGCGAGGTCTTGCGATCGTATATACGATATTAGCATTTGGAATGCTTGATTGGATGTTCTTATGATTTGGAATCATAATCGTATTAATCGTTGATTTTCAATTGTTCATCTAAAAATTAATTTTTCATGATTTTATGTTACAATATAAATCTATTTTTATTTTGAAAAACTGATTTAAATTGTAGTATAAAGATTAGAAAAATATTATTTTTGGAATCGGGGCGAAAAAACGAGTCGAAAACGTAAACGGACCCGGCAGCTTGGAGCTGGCCGGGCGCTGCCTTATGGTCCCAGGCAGCGGATCGCAATCTGGCCCTGCGGTCCGGCCTCGCGGCGGCTGCCATCGCCAGCAAATGGATCGCGATCCAGTCGGCCTCGCCGGCAGCCTTGTCAAGCGATGCCGAGGCTTGGCCGTGTTTTTCGACTCCATTTTTTATATTTCGTTCGATAATTATTTTACCACATATTAAATTGGATTTAATTTCTCTAAGATATAATTGTGGTAAATTTATTCTTAGGGGAATTAATTTAATGAAATATTTTCTCACCCGGAGCAAGTTAAAATTAACGGTTGTTTGAATTAATTGGATTAATTCGTGTGGATGGATTAATTTATATTGATTAGATCAATACTTAGATTCATTTTGAATGCCATTTATTTTAATGTGTTTGATGCATTATTTTTGAATGGTGATGTGGTTCATGGACGTAGTTTTGAATCGTTCGGTTTTATTCGATTGGGTTGTAAAGGCTGTTTTGAGCCTATTTATTTTGCTAGAAAAATTTGTATAGGATGCAATTTTTCAAATGTAAAATTTATATGTAATGACGAATACCAGAGGAAGATCCGTTCGAGAAGATGAAGATTCAAGACCGAAGACTTGTAATTAGATTATGACGTTTTTGTTCTAGGAACGGTCCATGAACTAAATGTTGGTAGCAATTAGGTTGTGAATGTTTTATTCATATGGTATGAATGCTACAAACGAGCTTAAATGAATTAATGTGCAAAGTGTAACATTAATCGCGAAAATTCTCCCACGACAAATTATTAAGTTTAAAAGGTTTCAAGGTTTTCCTTCCCTCCATCGAGCTTTCGGAAAATTGAAATCCAAACCGGATGTGCTATGCTTCCGAGTTATCAGGGTAGTCGTTCGGGCAGGGTTGATAAATTCTGAGAGTGCATTGGATGCCTTTGGTTGGAGCAAATTTTATCCCTAGATATCTGTTCGGTTGCTGGATAAGATTCAATTGTGAAACTGATCAGCGTCGATGGTATAAACTTAACTTGTTCACGAACTATAGAAACCGTATAGGTTGAGGGGAGTGAACAAGGGGAAAAATAAGATCGAATCATACATTAGATGGGTTGGTGTTGGACACCATTTTATGAAGATTAATAGACCAGAAACCTGTTCAGTTGCCCTCTATTAAAATTTATAAAGAACTCGATCACCACTATGAAGTATAACGAATAAATACTTCTGGATTTCACAAGGGAGTGTGTTATTCCGATAAAAGTAGTGGGAGCTGGGTTATAGGAATATAAAAGACCTTAATTCTAAACTCAGATCATAATTGAACGAGTTACTAATCAATCTGTCGTACTTAATGCAGACAAACAAAATATCAACTCTCAAAATGACAACGAACCCACTCACTATACTACTCGATAGAACACCTTAAATGGGTCTAACTTTGCGGATTGGCTCCGCAACCTGATGATAGTCCTCAGTATGGAGGCGCTGGGATACGTCTTAGAGGCGGACATTCCGGCGGCTCCAATGCGGACCAGAGCCAGTCAGGAAGATGTTGAAAACCATGAAAATTGGGTTAAGTATGACATTAGAATTAGTGGCTATTTGATGGCCTCTATGTATAATGAGCTTGAGAGAGCTCATGAGAAAATGAATTCTGCTAGGCAGATCTTATCTCACTTAACCGAGCTTTATGGTGAGCACAGTCGAACTGCTAGATATGAGATATCTAAGCAACTATTCGGTGCCAGGATGAATGAAGGTGAGAAAGTTGGGGACCACGTCCTCAAAATGATCTCTATGATGTAGAGATTGGAGGCTCTTGATTTTAGGATGCATGCTTCTCTCTAAACCGACCTTATCCTGCAGTCTCTTCCTGATTCCTCCTCACAGTTTGTTATGAACTTCCACTACAATGTGATTGCTTGCAATTTAGCATGGTTGATGAACAAACTAGTAACCGCTCAAACTCAGATGAAGACTCCGCGGATGAAGGATTCTGCTCTTGTGATTTCTTCTGGATCTCGGAGGTCCAAGAATAAGAAGAAAAAGTCCAAGAAGCATATGGGTCCACGAAGCAAGGACCTTAAGGGTAAGAGCAAGGATCCAATGGTTCTAAAAGGCAATAAGAAGAAGTATGACGCATGTCTCAAATGTGGTGAGCTGGGCCACTGGGCAAGAGATTGTCGATTCTTCATGGCACTTCAGGTACAGAACTTTTAGTTTTGAAAACAAATTGTCCTGCTACTGTATTTTCTACTTCTTGGATACTGGATTCAGGTGCTAGTTCTCATATTTGTACCATGAATTAGGATCTGGAATAAAGTAGAAAGCTTGGAGATGGGCAAGTGATGATTATTATCGGAAGCGGGAATAGTGTTGCAGCAACCGATATAGGATCACTTCTTTTGGATTTGGAATCCGGCTCTGTTTTAACTTTAGATGATGTACAAGTGTTGCCCAAGGGGCATAAGAACATTGTATCTATTCCTGTCATGGATCGGAAAGGCTTTTCATTTTTCATTGGTGATGTTCCTGCAAAATTTATTTTCGAAATAAACTAATAGGCACTGCTACATTGTTAAATGGATTGTATCATCTAAACCTAAGCAACAAAGTCGTTTTGAACACTATGACTAGGAAGCGTGGTAGGGATGAAACTAATCAAGTCTTGAAATGGCATCTTAGACTTGGTCATGTTGGTCAGACCAAGGTTTACAAAATGTAAATGGATGGACTTATGGCTCCATTGGGATCGGATCCCCATTTCAACTTGTAAATCTTGCCTTAAAGGCAAAATGATTAAGTCTCCCTTCACAGGGATTTTTGAAAGAGCCGCTGATAAACTTGGATTAGTCCATACCAACGTATGTGGTGCTTTGGAAGCAGCACGTGATGGATATCACTATTTCATTATGTTTACGGATGATCATAGTAGGTATGATTATGTATACTTAATGAAACATAAATCCAAGGCTTTTGAGAAATTCCAAGAATTTAAGACCCTAGTCGAAAAACAAACTGGTAATCATATCAAAGCACTTCAATCGGACCGAGATGGCGAGTAAATGATTACAGAGTTTGACGAGTTCCTTAAGGATCATAGAATAGTGTCACAACTTACACCTCCAGGAACTTCTCAGTTAAATGGTGTGTCGGAAAGAAGGAACCTAACCTTGTTGGACATGGTCCGTTCCATGCTTAGTTACACCGACTTACCGATTTACCTATGGGGTTATGCGCTCCTGACTGCTGCTTATATCTTGAATAGATGTCCTTCCAACTCCGTTCCTAAAACTCCGCATGAGATGTGGGAGGGCAGGAAACCAAGTCTTAATCATATTAGGATTTGGGGATGTCTCGCCTATGTAAAGAAGACTAAGGCGGAGAATTTGGAAGCAAGGTCCGTGAAGGGACGTTTTCATTGGATTCCCATCTGGGACGATGGGTTATCTATTCTACATGCCCGTAGATTGAAAGATCATTGTTGTTCTGCAAGCACACTTCCTGGAAGATGAGTTCATTCAGGAAGGTGGAGCAGGTAGAAGTATTTCTTTGGAAGAATTCAATGAAAATCCCCAGGAGACACCTGTACAAGAAGATGGAACCGAACCTTTTGAAACACAAGTACAACCACCTCGTAGGTCTAGTAGGGTGTCTCAATTACCTGAGAGGTATGGTTTTATGCATTTGGAGGAACTGGGTCTCCATGAGGTTCCAAGTGATAACCAAGAGGCCGACCCACGACCTATGACCCAGAAATGGTGGATGTAGACTCCGTGAAATGGACTGTAGCAGTCTTCTCATAGTTGGGACCTTCATTTTGATGAGGCAGTCAAAGAGTTTGACTTCGTGCAAAAGGAAGAGGAACTTTGTGTATACAAGAGGGTTAGTGGGATCAAGATCGCATTTTTAGTACTATATGTAGATGACATTCTACTAATAGGAAAATGATGTGGGGATGCTCGGTTATGTGAAAGCTTGGCTTTCGAGTAGGCTATCCATGAAAGACTTGGGAGAAGAAACCTATATTCTTGGGATTCGACTCTACTGGGATAGAGCGAAGAGAATGGTAGGTCTTTCCCAAGCCCTTTATATCGATAAGATCTTAAAGCGATTTAAGATGGATTATTCTTAAAGAGGGTTCCTACCGATGCGACTTGGAATAAAACTCACCTTGAAGATGTGTCCTCAAAGTGAGGAACAACGAAAGGAAAAGAGTAATGTACCATATGCTTCGACCGTGGGTAGCCTTATGTATGCTATGTTGTGTACAAGACCTAACATTGCGCATGCTGTGAGCGTGGTAAGTAGGTTTCAGGCAAACCCAGGCAAGGAACATTGGACCGCCGTAAAGAACATTATAAAATTACTTGAGAAAGACTAGAGATATGGTTCTTATGTATGGTGGTGGAGAAATAAATGTGACGGGCTTCACTGATTCAGACTTCCAAGGACAGAAAGACGACTCAGAGTCTACTTCTGGCTACATTTTACTCTTAATGGAGAAGCAGTGTCTTGGCATAGTGCCAAGATTAGTGCGACTGTTGATTCCACCTGTTAGGCTGAGTGCCTCGGAGGCCTCCAAAGAAAGGATTTTAGATTAATAACTTATTGGGTGAACTTCAAGTGACACCATGTATTGCGCTGCCTATTTTCGTTTTTATATGATACCGATGGAGCGGTAACACAGGCCTAGGTGCCAAGGTCTCACAACGGTACAAAACACATTGAGAGAAAGTATCATCTCGTGAGAGAATTTGTTTGCAAAGGATACATTGTGCTTCATAGAGTAGACTCGGCCGTCATCGTCGCTTATCCACTGACCAATCCACTTTCTTAGATAAGCTTGGAGCCTCATATGGAGAACATGGGTATTACATGCGCTAGTGTGTGGCATTGAGTGCAATTGGAAGATTGTTAGGAGTATGCCCTCGAATGCCACTCAGAGGATGTTTGAGAGAGGTCATAGTACTTGTTATTATGTAAATCATTATCCAAAGGCAATTGTATGTTTCTTTATTTACAGATAGTCACTGGCATTCCTGACTAGTAAATATATAGATAGAAACTAGTCTTTATATTTGAGAGCAAAACGTTCCACTCCTTATTGGATAAGGGGATTGGCACTGGAAAGGTTTATGGCTCAAATACTTAATCGTTCGCAAGTCGATGAAACTTGACTGGGTGTTAAGTTTATATGAAGACTTGTATGACGTGTTCTTTGACTTGGAGAGTACCTGTCGAACGCTAATGGTTAGTGGAAGTACACATTATAGGTATGCTAGTTAGATTAGTATACTCGAACCGACTCACCCTCGATCCGTCATACGAATTTCACTCCGGGACAGTCAATGATGGAATCGAAAGGTTGTGATAGGTATTCATGAACCTTCGACTTAAGGATTTAGTAGGGATGTGCTTGTGACGTTAAGATTTTCAGTAGAGTAGTTCGACCCAGAAAACCAGAAGGTGGGGGTCAACCTCAACGTACGTCTTGACGGGCAAGTAGCAGGTCCTACTGAATACCAAGATAGGATTCTTTCTCCTGTAAGTGAACAGGCATATGTCTTATGCGGTTATTGGCAAATGAGATCATAAGTCTTTGGCCAAAGAATTGGAGCTAGTTGTATTGGATACACGAGAGCTCAATGATCTCGGTTTGCATTAACTCATGCATAGTGTCATGTACAGATAGGGTTTGACTGACCGTGACCCTATAACTTGATCGGGACATTTGAAAGAAGGGTTTATACGTATACTAGTATTCACGACAGAAAGGTTTTGGAATGATCCCCATCATTCGTTCTCAGTTAGGGTACAGTGTAGGCCGTCAGGCTGGCTAGGTGATGCTACTACTCTTTGGTTCCTCCCATTGCTAACTGAGACGGACCTATCGAGTCGCGCAATAGGATGGACGACGGAATGAATCGAGCTTATTCTCTCTTTATAAATATTAGGTATTGGATATCTAATTTATTGGACATTGGATGTCTAATTAATTTTGGGACATTGGATGTCTAAATTAATTTACGACCTAATGAATTAAATACAATACTGGGTGATTAATTTAATTCATGAATATAATTATTTATTGGAGAAATTAATTATGTTACTTTTTATTTGATATGATTAATCAATTGGATTAATTAATTGATATAAATACATCGGAACGGAATGGAGTTTATCTGATTGGACTCACGAGAGTCCGAAACGAACCGAACTTGTCCGTTGCTTCTAGATGGCCGCCCATTTTGATTTAATGGTCTTTTGTTCCACCTTTTTTATATGGTGGAAGACAAAACAAAATCAACATAATGATTCTTTCATTTTAATAATGAAGAATCAAATATTGTTGAGGGACATGAGATGATTTGGTGACAATAAAATAAGACCTCTCCCCTCTTGATTGAGTGATCATTCCGTGAGTTTCTAAGGAGAAAGAGAAACATTTCTTTCATTGTCTTCTTCACCATGTTCTTCTTCATTCTTTTCTTCACAATTTTTTTTAGAGAAATATTATGAGAAAATATTGAGAGATAGTGAGTTATACAGAGTGTTATAATCACATTTGAAGGCTTCAATCACTTTGTTCTAGCCATATCCTTGGAGGATAACAAGGTGAAGTTGTTCCAATCATCCTTCGGGCGCGTGGCAAGTAGAGACGCCGTGTTTTCGGTGGTTGGATCATCCAAGAGCTTGACGAATCGGATTCGTGGGGAATATCACCTAAAGCTTGGGGAATCGCATACGTGGAGTACACCATTTAATCAACGGACTACAGAGGTATGATTTCAAATCTTACTTTATTTCGTTTTATATTCATATATACGTAGCTTGCTCGATCCTCTTAAGGGATTCAGATCTAATTAGATTCGTATATTGCATCAGATATTATTGAGGGCTCCAGAAGAGCAAATATAATGTTACCTAATTGTACACAATTTATAATTGACGATGCAATATTTTCCACCAGATCAAAAAGAAACTTTTTGAGTTTCAAAGATATATGTCGAAATGGTCATCACATTGAGACAACAAATAAAAATAACAATGAATATTTATATACAGCTTCGGTTGTCTCAAGGGGGAAGCAAATAATGTAAAAGCTCCCATCATATCATTATGGATTGTATTATACTCTTATAAATCCAGTTGAGTCATATATGGTGATAAACCAAAAATCAATGGACCCGACAAATTTTATTATATGGCATGATCGTTTCGGCCATCCGGGTCATGTAATGATGCGAAGAATTATAGAAAATTCAAATGGGCATCCTCTAAAGAACAAGGTTATTTCTTTGCCGAAAGATTTATCATGTGTTGCTTGCTTTCAAGGAAAGTTAATAACGAAGCCATCTCCTTTAAAAGTTGCAATCGAATGTCCAACATAGCGAATCAAAGGAGATATATGTGGACCTATTATCCCATCAAGTGGGCTATTTCAGTACTTTATGGTACTTATTGATGCATCGACATGATGGTGGCATGTTAGTTTGTTGTCCGCTCGTAATGTTGCATTTTCAAGATTTCTTGCTCAAATAATTTGATTAAGAGCATAATTTCTCGATCATAATATAAAGAAAATCCGACTAGACAATGCAAGAGAGCTTACATCCCAATCTTTTAATGATTATTGTATGTCAATCGGGATTGAAGTGGAACATTCTGTTGCTCACACGCACACTCAAAATGGTCTATCCGAACCTTTCATCAAGAGGCTAAAATTGATTGCTAGACCTTTACTTATGAGAACAAATTTAACAAATTCTGCTTGGGGACATGCAATAATACATGCAACATCTCTAGTTCGATTACGTCCGACTGCTTATCATAAATATTCCCCTTTGCAGCTTGTGAATGGTCAAGAACCAAATATATCTCATTTAAGAGTTTTTGGATGTGAAGTTTATGTTCCTATATCTCCTCCCCAACGAACAAATATGGGACCCCAAAGAAGATTAGGGGTATATGTTGGGTTTGATTCTCCCTCAATTTTTAAATATTTGGAGCCCATGACTGGTGATTTATTCAAAGCAAGATTTGCTGACTGCCAATTTGATGAGACAATTTTTTCTGCATTAGAGGGAGATAAGTCAAAATTTGAAAGAGAAAGACAAGAAATTTTGTGGAATACAGTATATGTGTCTCATTATGATCCTCGAACAAATCGGTGTGAACTTGAAGTTCAAAAGATTATCCACCTACAAGAAGTGACAAATAAATTGCCTGATACTTTTGCTGATGTCAAGACAGTAACAAATTCACATATACCAACTATCAATGTTCCTTGTAAAATTAAACTTCCTGATGAAGAAAATAAAATATGCTAGAAAAAGAGTCTAATGCACGGCAAAAGCGTGGTAGACCTATTGGATCCAAGGATAAAAATCCAAGAAAAATAAGAAAACTTGATAAGCAAGTTGGTATATCAAATGACATCATTCATAGAAGTATATATTTGATCACTGAAGAGACGCCTTCAAAAGATTATCAACACATGAAATTGATGATAATGAACAGATCTCGATAAACTACAACATTTTAGGAAAGAGGTGGAGTAGAAAAGAAATAATTATGGATGATATATTTGCATATACATCTGCTCTTGATATTACTGAAGAAATCGAGGATCATGAACCGAGATCGATCTATGAATGTAAAAGAAGAAATGATTGGCCAAAGTCGAAAGATGCTATTGAGGCAGAATTGAAATCACTTGAAAAACATCAAGTTTTTGGACCAATTGTCCAAACACCTGCAGGTGTGAAACCCGTTGGTTATAGATGGGTGTTTATGCGTAAAAGAAATGAGAAAAATAAAGTTGTGAGGTAGAAAGCACACCTTGTTGCACAAGGCTTCTCACAAAGACTGGGAATTGATTGTGAAGAGACTTATTCACCGGTAATGGATGCAATGACATTCAGATTTTACTCAGTCTGTCAATTTTAGAAGGGCTTCGAATGAACTTAATGGATGTTGTGACTGTCTACTTATATGGGTCACTTGATAATGACATCTACATGAAAATTCCTGGAGAATTGAAAATGTCTGAAGCATGTAACTCAAAACTCCGAGAGATGTACTCAATTAAATTACAAAGGTCCTTGTACGGGTTGAAACAATCCGGACGAATGTGGTATAATCGTCCCACTGAGTACTTTTTGAAAGAAGTATATGTTAATAATGTAATATGTCCATGTGTCTTTATTAAAAGGATAGAAAGTGTATTTACTATCATTGCAGTTTATGTTGATGATTTGAACATCATTGGGACTCCTGTTGAACATGATGAGATGATTGCATATCTGAAATAGGAATTTGAAATGGATCTTTTATAAAAACAAAACTTTGCCGTGTTTTCAAGTTGAACATTTATCAAAATGAATCTTTGTTCATCAGTCATCCTATATTGAAAAGATCCTCAAACGGTTTAATATGGATAAATCATATCCTGTGAGTACACCTATGGTTGTACGTTCACTTGAAAAGAAAAAAGGATCCATTTCGTCCAAGAGAAAATGGAGAAGAACTTCTTGTTCCTGAAGTACCATATCTTAGTGCCCTTGCTAATGTATCTTGCCAACTGTACACACCCTAATATTGTATTTTCTGTTAATTTATTGGCAAGACATAGTTCTGATCCAACAAGAAAACATTGAACTGGTGTGAAACAAATATTTAGATATCTCCGAGGAACAATGGATATGGGTTTGTTTTATTCTAAAGAATAAAAAGCAGAATTAATTGGTTACGCTGATGCTGGATATCAATCTGATCCTCATAGGGGAATATCACAAACAAGTTACATATTCACATACGGTGATACGGCAATATCTTGGAGATCTACAAAGCAGACTCTTGCAGCAACTTCCTCAAACCATGCTGAGTTACTGGCCCTTCATGAAGCAAGTCGAGAATGTGTATGTCTTAGATCTTTGGTCCATCATATTCGAAAATCATGCTATCTTCCAGTTAACAAAGAAATCCAACTGTCCTGTATGAAGATAATGAAGCTTGTATTACTCAGACTAAAGAAGGCTACATTAAAGGAGATAGGACTAAGCACATTGATCCAAAATTCTTCTTCACCCATGAACTTCAACAAAGGGGAGAAATTAATGTTTGTCAAATTCGTTCATGTGAGAATCCAGCAGATTTGTTCACGAAGGCGCTCCCTACAGCTTCTTTCGAGAAATTAGTATATAAGATTGGGATGTGCAGATTTCGAGATATATGTAACATTTATAGTAATGTTAAAATGAGAGGGGGACATGATATTTTATTATTTGTACAACACATATACTCTTTTTCCTTCAAAAGAGTTTTTCCCACAGAATTTTTCCTAGTAAGGTTTTAACGAGGCATGATGTTTGTACGAGTCATTCAACGGGGAGTGTTATGAAATGTGTTATTAAATAGTGAATGACTCTTAGTTTTTCACCTTACTCTCATGAGTACATACAACTCTTGACTTTTTACTTCTTTGTAATATATACCTATATAAACTATATAAAACCTTGCATGTATTTGCCCTTTAATATATGTTATGAAATGAAGTTTCTCTCTATATAGTCTCCCTACAATTCTCTATAATCTTATTATTGTTCCCGGATATCCTTTCCTTATTGGTGTCTTACCTAATACTGGTTGTAAGGGATACAAAGAAGGAAGGTTCTAGATCCTTCTAGAGGTAGTAGGATCCTATTAGATGTCTTACCTTATCTAGGAATCCTATGTATGGAAGGACTCTCACTGTAATCCCTATATAAAGGCCCCTCTATCAGTGTTATGAATATAATTAATTGACTTATATTTACTGTCTTTTACTTTCTACTGAAACACGTTATCAGCATGTAGCTCGAAAAGAAGAAAAAAAATCGGCCCTTAAATCCTAGCCGACCACCGCCGATCACAGTCGATCCCCGTCGGAACACCGATCGACCCAGATCGACCACATTCGATCACCGCTGATCACAGTCGATCCCTATCGAAACACGATCGACCCAGTCCAGCCGCGACCAGATCCCATCCGGTACCGACCAGACCCTGTCCGGTACCCGCCGATTCCGTCTGGTACCTTCCGATTCCATCCGGTACCTGTCGATCCCGTCCGGTACCTGCCGATCTAGTCCAGCCACGACCGCAACTCGTCTGTGCCGACCATATTCCATCTGGTACCTGCCGATCTAGTCCAGCCACGACCGCAACTCGTCGATGCCTGTCGATCCTGTCCGGTACCTACTGATCTAGTCCATCCACGACCGCAACTCGCTTGAGAATTTTGCCAAAACGATCAACGCCATAATGCCAAAAACTCGATTAAGGGAATCGGTTTTCGAAATAAAACTCAGCCGGTAAAATACCGAAAGCCATTACAAAAGAACTCACGCAGCGGAAAAAGGAATACAGTCCAACATGCACAATCCAATTGAATACATCTCACAGCATCTAGTTTAAACATCACGACCCGAAAAGCTCCAGCCCAATCGTCCGCTGCCGAAAGCCATGACCCAATCCAACCCAGCCAGTCCGACCCGGTTCAGAATCTCGGACCAGAGACACGAACATCGACTTAATTTATTTTCTGAAACCGCCAAAATTTCGCCCCCGGTTTCACGTCGTCGAATTGAGTACCAATCGGTAGATCGAAGCACACCACAAATTCATCCATATCACGTGCCTAATTTTATAATCGAGGTAATTATCTGAACTTGTCCCTATTCAATTATCTGTTTTGGGAATTTTTTTCTTTTGGGGACACGGGTTATTGGGTTTTTTTATCTCCCACGCTACTTTGCGGTGGATGAGACCCCGAGAGAAGTCGGTATCTCTGCGTGTCGAAGAAAACTATGTGACAGTCCTAGGGGAGTCACTGAATTGTTGAAAGTCGATACTTGTGGTTGTTGCATACACCACGTATCTGGGTGCGATTTGATATCGATGTTTTTGTTTACTTTACTAAACAACAATTAAGGGAAGTACATCGAGTAACGGTTATGTTACACGCTTTTAAAAGCATCGATTGTGATTGTTTACATTGTCACTGAAAATCCAACAAGACTAACTTCCTCTTGTTTATATCTTGTAGATGGCACAAAGCTCCAATGTTCATCCGGAGTTCGACATCCTTGACCATGCTGGTAAGGAGTACCATAGGTGGGTCTCAGATGTTCGCTTGGCATTCGTCGGTAAGAGATTTACCACCACCATCTTTCCCTCTAATGAGCCCACCGCTCAAGAACCGAGCGAGGAAACCAAGGCTAATGCACTGATGTACTTGCGTAGACATATACATCCGTTGTTGAAAAAATGTTACATGAATTTGCAAACCCCAAAAGAACTATGGGATACACTCGAACAACGATTTAATAATGTGCATGATCAGCGCTTCCCCGAATTGCAACTTCAATGGGAGCAAATCCGGTTTTTGGATTATGCGAATGTGGAGGCTTATAACCAAGCCATCCTCGACCTTCGCACTGATATTGGTTTTTGTGGTGTCAAGAAGTCTGATCAAGACTTGATCGAGAAGATTCTTGACACGTTTCCCGTGGGAGAAAGTGTGATTGCTCATCAGCTGCGCGTTGCCTATGAGGAAGGGAGAATTAAAACTTTTAGTGACCTTATCTCCCACCTCGCGAAAAAATAAAGGCACCATGAGATTATTCTCAACAGCAATGCGCGGCCAGCTGGTACGAAGCCGATTCCAGAAGTGAATCAGGCTACCCACAGGAAGGCACCACGACAAAATAGAAAAGGAAACACTACTCAATTTTTGCAAGCACCACGGGTGCATGACTCGAACAAACGAGGGAAAAGACGAGGTCGTCGTTCCAATGTGTGGAAGAGGCAAGGTGGCGCGGCCACGGGTCCTAGTGGAATCCAATCACGTGGACCGCCTCCTGCCGTCGGGATTGGAACCACTCCAAAGGAAGGCCGGAATTGCTATACTTGCGGCTCAAAGAAGCATACTTACCGCAATTGCAAGGCGCCAAAGAACATCCAAGCCTACTACAAGCACTATAAATAGTACTTGACTCAAGAGTCAAATTACATGGAGGAAGATAATGAGAATATGGAGGTGAACCATATTGAGATCCCTCCTCTCACCATTGCGGACAAAGACCAACATTTAGATGTTGCTGACTTTGACTAGATCATTGTAGTTTGACTAGTTTTTACGCTTTGGTTATGTTTTGTATTGTTTCTAGTTTTCTTTCGAGAACTACATTGGGATTTTCTATGAATGTAATAAAGTTGGCCATGATGAATAAAATTCTTTTAATTGCTGTGATTGTGCAAAAACGAATTTTTTCCCTTCAAAAGCATGTTTGGTTTATCACAAAACAATTGCTCAGTAAAGAATTGCTTGTTTAATTTGATACATTGGTGGATTTCGTCAAAACTTTTGATCAACACTAGGCGCATCCTCCTTGGTATTTGTCTATGCTTTGAAAGTTCAAACGGAATCAGTGGTTTTTAAACAGCCTTATCTGTACCGACATTCCTACTTTCTCTGCAAGTCTACCAAGTTAGAGTTACCGAAAGGATCAGTAGTCGAGATATAAATTGAACACCCTGATCCGTTGTAACACCCCCAAAACCAAATGGGAATATTACAGCGCTGTGGGCCCCACAATAGAACCCACAAGGCTAAAATCATTTTCGCAAACATTTAAAAATGCCAAAAGGCCGATGACGGTAATGTTTTAAATACTCAAATATTTTTCAAAATGTTGTTCCCGATTACCATTAGGAAATACCATTTGAAAGCACAGGGCAAAGACGCCAAAAGGGCATTTAGAAAGCAAACACGAGTTGGAAAAATACTGAAAGCCATTATAAAATTACACACGCACAGCGGATAGAGACATAATTAAATGCATTTGCAGCGGAATAAGAAAAACTAGAAAAGAATACACAAATCCCAACAGTCATGCCATAGACAGTCAACCCTTACCATAATCCACATCTCGCGTCCTTAAGTGACGAATGAATTCAAAAATAACCATCTGTACTATATCCAAAATGATACCAAGATTCTCAAACATAAACATATCTCCAATCTTGAATAATCTGGCCAAGTCCGATTCTGTCCGTTGGATCGCACAATCGGATCCCAATTCTGATAAAACCGATTTCACACGACACATCTGTAAACCAACTGTCCCGAGACAATGGCAAGTCCTGGATATCAATACAGAGCATGAATGCTCACACTATCAATAATGATAAACAACCAATGCATCAAAATGGGAATATCAATGACATGATAACTCCACACAAGATCGACAAAGGATCAACCACGAACGAGGATACCATGATGTGGTGACTCCAACAAGATCAATAAAGGACTAACAACCGGGAATACCAACAATACAGTAAACCCCAACAAGATCAATCAAGGACCAACAACTGAGAATACCAACGATACTGTAAAATCCAATAAAATCAATAAAAGATCAACGACCGAGAATACTGACGATACAGTAAACCCCAACGAGATTAATCAAGGACCAACAACCGGGAATACCAACGATATAGTAAACTCCAACAAGATCAATAAGGGATCAACGACCGAGAATACCGACGATACAGTAAACTCCAAAACAGAATCAAGGATCAATAACGAACGAGATTACCAATGATAGGGTGAACTCCAAACAAGATTAATAAAGGGTTGATGACAAATGAGTTGACCATCGATATGGTAACTCCAAATAAGATTAATAAAGGGTCAACGGGGATAGATACACGAGAGAATAAAAATCGTCAACCTTATACAAATCATATATATACGAGATTTCAAAGACGACCGACTATCGAATAGATCCGCTTATACATAGACTGTGAACGACCAATCAATAAGACTCAAGATGGACGTCACGATATGCCCGATCCGGACATGTGTTCGTATACAAGCCAACCACGGGTATTGATCAGATACACGTCTGGTATCATACCTAATCAGCCTCACGAAGTACGTATCGTGCGCACGGTTCAATATGAGGTCAAAACCAACATATGCTACACGTGCCCGCCCTGGAAATCCTGCACATGACCGATCAGCACGTATCTGACTCCAGATATGTCACGATACAACATGACAACGAACCTCGAAGAAACGCATATCCAACAAGGATCAGAAGACTTACCAAGAGAGCAACAATAACTCGATCATGAAAGACCGACACGACCACAATGTCGTATTCCGTCAGACAACTCAACAATGTATATGATAATAGCACATAAACTCCCAAGGCAGCAGCCAAGGGTCACGAAAGCATCTACTCAGGAATACTCCGGACATAGGTGACATTTAGGTCTTATCCCCTAATACATCGGCCCAACAGATTACAGCTCAAAGAAAGAGCATATCACAAAACGTAACAAACAATGATGCATATTCACCACATGAAATATCAACACAGACATGCAATAATGCAACAGGATGATTATCATAATCTAGCAATATTAATTTACCTCAAGCTGGAGACGCTAACCTTTCCACGACCAACATCCCTGAACGAATACACAGTTATCCGAATAATCCACAATGAAGTACAGTCCACAACTAATATCAAACCACCACCTCGAGTTCAATGTCGGCATGATAACTAGCCTTGATATCTAATCTCTCACACAATAGACCAAATATAATTCACGTCTCCGTTTCCACTAGACATCTTTAAAATCATATACATTATAATTTATCTTAGTCCAAGCATAATATACATACCATCATCCCGGTAATTCATATTCCATGATACCATTGCTATATGAATCATAAATGAAATGAAAACGAAATAATTTATTAAACATTATGAACTGAACAAGCATAACTTGCCTCGATACCGATACGATGAAATTGTGACCAATCCCGTCGTCTTCATCTACAAGCTCCGCAGCCCCCACCAAGGCGATCCATGCATTCTCCAATCCCAATCGTAGCACAACGGTTAATCATCAATGATCACTTAACGCAACCTAATGCAATGATTAATCGATGATACGTTCAATAACAATCAACAACCGATATAACCGACCAATCAAACTCAGCGGTTCAATGATACCTCGATCATACGAAACCAACCATTACAATTCAATCAATATGAATACAAGCCGCAATTTGATGATCATAATCAACAATCAATATAACCGATCAATAAACCCAACGGTTCCACAATTATCCCGATTAAACATAAACCGAAACAACCTGAACCAATCAATTACGAATTCACAACCACAAATACGATTAGGGATACGAATATAAAGGAAATCATATTCGACGATCAATCACAATCTTTCCGAATTCCAAATTGTTTATCATGATTCTTATTTCACCAAGAACATACGAATTCTGCCACTAGAATCAACATGACCTAACGAATATTCGATCTTCATATCTAAAAATATCGATAATTCAACATACGATCCTCTTGCTATGTTAAATTCATCAAGGAGTTGCTGAAGAACACTAAATGATTCGAAACCTTGTTCATAGCCATCAAAACAACATCATTAGATATCTTTTAACATGTAGATAATCATTCAATTCGAAATCCAAGTCATGTATCATCATATCCTTCAATATACACTTCACATAACCTCAAGAATCATAACAACAACACCCTAATCATCATTATACGAAGTAAATACGAATAATAATACCAATAATTTGAAATAAAGGTGTAGAGTTTAACAACATACCTTAAGAACATGAACAACTCCATCAAACACCTCAAGGATCAACCATATCTCCATATTCAAGCCTCCATTCCATGTTTCCAAGCTTGTAATCAAGATAGAAGAGGTTAAATCTCACTAACATGCTCAGAGAGACGAAGGTTGGAGGAGGGAAGGTTTTTCTCTCGTGAAGAAATGAGAATCTGATCTTCATTTTATAAACTGAATTGTTCATTACGTACGTTATCACTTAACATTAACGTACGTAATTCTCTCTAGCGTACGCTACACATCCAACATAGCGTATGTAACAACATTCAATAACTCACTGACTTGTTTCGTTCACATGCTCACATACGTAATATTTCCTACATAGCGTATGTAATACGTACATTGACTTGCTACAGTAAATCCCCATTTAACGTACGTAATGCACCCTGCATAACGTACGTAATGCTCGAGGTTGACTCGCCTGTCCACATCTGCGCCGAAAGCTGCCGACACCGGGCCCCACCTGCCGACCACATCTCGATCCTGTCCGATTCCCTTTGTTATGTACGTAATCCCTTACGCATAACGATACGCAAAACATGTAATTTAACGTACGTAAGTCCTTAACGCTAGCGTACGTAATGGCCTTCTATACTTGGCCAAAATCCAACTGTTACTGTCTGTCTCGACATACTGGATACGTATACACACATACTGAATACATGTGCTCGTTCCAATATTATTCTTATACGATACTTCTGATGCACGATACCTCGAGTACCAAGTACGGCAATTGTACAAATACTCATACAATATATCCGACATCGAAAAACACATCAAGCATGTAATATCCTATAATTAAAAATAACCCCGATAGATATACTGGCACGTCTGTCACAGTTCTCAAAATTATTCACCCATGCTGTATCGCCCACTCTGTACAGTTCAACTCAGATAAAATAATGCGAAAAAATCGTAGCGAAATTCTAGGATATTACATATCTTCCCACTTAAATAAGTTTCATCCTCGAAACTTAAAATCCTGTCATAATTAGCATCTCAATCCCGAAATATCTCAAAATCATGTCACCATGCTCAAATAATCATCATCAAAACCAAATAACTGAAAGAACATACCTACAGGTCCGTGAAGTCGATGATCTCCCGTGATACTAGCACACGACTCCCATACAAAGTCTCAACACAATAAAAACACACTGGCATCGCAAATATAGCAATTTGAAAATATATCAAAAATTTTGGATCTCCAAAAATCAGTTGACTCGAAAGTCGGAAAATTATTTTCAAAAGTCTCGCTACTACCGCACCAGTAGAGCCACATAACACACATGCCTGGATTTTACGAAACCCAAGCTCCGATACCATCTTCTGTTACACCCCCAAAACCAAACGGGAATATTACAGTGTCGTGGGCCCCACAATGGAACCCACAAGGCTAAAATCATTTTCGCAAATGTTTAAAAATGCCAAAAGGCCGATGACGGTAATATTTTAAATACTCAAATATTTTTCAAAATGTTGTTCCCGATTACCGTCAGGAAATACCATTTAAAAGCACAAGGCAAAGACGCCAAAAGGGCATTTAGAAAGTAAACACGAGTTGAAAAAATACTGAAAGCTATTATAAAATTACACACGTACAGCGGATAGAGACATGATTAAATACATTGGCAGCGGAATCACAAAAACCAGAAAAGAATACACAAATCCCAACAATCATGCCATAGCCAGTATCACCGGAAAACTCATCCCTTCACGACCGCTACTAGCTCGAACTCCGAGTACCTAAAAGATAAAGCCCACGACGGGGTCAGCCATAATACTCAACAATGGTAACGATTACATCACATAAATAATTACATATCAATGTAATTTACAGAGTAAGAACATTCCCCACGTAATCTTACCGAAGTAACCTTACCAACCCATCACAATTCATATCAAATCAACCCTTACCATAATCCACATCTCGCGTCCTTAAGTGACGAATGAATTCAAAAGTAACCATCTGTACTGTATCCGAAACGATACCAAGATTCTCAAACATAAACATATCTCCAATCTGGACAAGACCGATTTTGTCTGCTGGATCGCACAATCGGATACCAATTTTGAAAAAACCGATATCACACGGCACATCTGTAAACCAACTGTCCCGAGACAATGGCAAGTCCCGGATATCAATACAAAGCATGAATGCTCACATAATCAATAATGATAAACAACCAATGCATCAAAACGGGAATATCAATGACATGATAACTCCACATAAGATCGACAAAGGATCAACCACGAACGAGGATACCATGATGTGGTGACTCCAACAAGATCAATGAAGGACTAACAACTAGGAATACCAACAATACAGTAAACCCCAACAAGATCAATCAAGGACCAACAACCGAGAATACCAACGATATGGTAAACTCCAATAAAATCAATAAAGGATCAACGACCGAGAATATCGACGATACAGTAAACCCCAATGAGATTAATCAAGGACCAACAACCAGGAATACCAACGATATGGTAAACTCCAACAAGAGCAATAAGGGATCAACGACCGAGAATACCGATGATACAGTAAAATCCAAAAGAGAATCAAGGATCAATAACGAACGAGATTACCAATGATAGGGTGAACTCCAAACAAGATTAATAAAGGGTCGATGACAAACGAGTTGACCGTCGATATGGTAACTCCAAATAAGATTAATAAAGGGTCAACGGGGACAGATACACGAGAGAATAAAAATCGTCAACCTTATACAAATCATATATATACGGGATTTCAAAGACAACCCGACTATCGAATAGATCCGATTATACATGGACTGTGAACGACCAATCAATAAGACTCAAGATGGACGTCACGATACACCCGATCCGAACATGTGTCCGTATACAAGCCAACTACGGGTATTGACCAGATACATGTCTGGTCTCATACCTAATCAGCCTCACGAAGTACGTCTCGTGCGCACGGTTCAATATGAGGTCGAAACCAACATATGCTACACGTGCCCGTCCTGGAAATCCTACACATGACCGATCAGCACATATCTGACTCCAGATATGTCACGATACAACATGACAACGAACCTCGAAGAAACGCATATCCAACAAGGAGCAAAAGACTTTCCAAGAGAGCAACAATAACTCGATCATGAAAGACCGACACGACCACAATGTCGTATTCCTTCAGACAACAGTTCACAGCATACTCAACAATGCATATGATAATAGCACATAAACTCCCAAGGCAGCAGCCAAGGGTCACGGAAGCATCTACTCAGGAATACTCCGGACATAGGTGCCATTTAGGTCTTATCCCCTAACACCTCGGCCCAACAGATTACAGCTCAAAGAAAGAACACATTACAAAACGTAACAAATAATGATGCATACTCACCACATGAAATATCAACACACACATGCAATAATGCAACATGATGATTATCATAATCTAGCAATATTAATTTACCTCAAGCTGGAGACGCTAACCTTTCCACGACCAACATTCCTGAACGAATACACAGTTATCCGAATAATCCACAATGAAGTACAGTCCATAACTAATATCAAACCACCACCTCAAGTTCAATGTCGGCATGATAACTAACCTTGATATCTAATCTCTCACACAATAGACCAAATATAATTCACGTCTCCATTTCCACTAGACATCTTTAAAATCATATACATTATAATTTATCTTAGTCCAAGCATAATATACATACCATCATCCCGGTAATTCATATTCCATGATACCATTGCTATATTAATTATAAATGAAATGAAAACGAAATCATTTATTAAACATTATGAACTGAGCAAGCATAACTTGCCTCGATACCGATACGATTAAATTGTAACCAATCCCGTCGTCTTCATCTACAAGCTCCGCAGCCCCGACCAAGGCGATCCATGCATTCTCCAATCCCAATCGCAGCACAACGGTTAATCATCAACGATCACTTAACGCAACCTAATGCAATGATCAATTGACGATACGTTCAATAACAATCAACAACTGATATACCGACCAATCAAACTCAGCGGTTCAATGATCTCGATCATACGAAACCAACCATTACAATTCAAACAATACGAATACGAGCCTCAATTCGATGATCATAATCAACAATCAATACAACCGATCAATAAACCCAACGGTTCCACAATTATCCCGATTAAACATAAACCCGAACAACCCGAACCAATCAATTACGAATTCACAACCACAAATACGATTACAGATACGAATGTAAAGGAAATCATATTCGTCGATCAATCACAATCTTTCCGAATTACAAATTGTTTATCATGATTCGTATTTCACCAAGAACATAAGAATTCCACCACTAGAATCAACATGACGTAATGAATATTCAATCTTCATATCTAAAAATACCGATAATTTCCACGTGACGTCCGTACAACACCAGAGGCTTGGTGTTACAAAAAGTCAACAAAATTGACGGAAAGTCAACGATCCAAACGCCGTCTATCAAAAGTTGTACGGATCCCATTAAAATAATATTATTTTAATCAAAAGTAGCCGACAAGACACTGTAGCAAACCGCTCTCGACCAATCAGAGAGCGCCACGTGGCAAAATAAATACGGCGCGCTTGCGGGTCTGTTAGTAATATTAACAGACCCGCAATAATTGGAGGGGGGTATAAATAAGGCACCATAACACCAGCTAATTCAGTATACTTTTTTCAGCCCAAACATCCGGTGTTGTACGGAGAGCTTCTCTCTCTAAAAAACTTTCTCTCTCTAAAATTTACTGTTCAAACGCTTGTCTAATTTCGCCGAATTTCCTCGCCGAATTAATCTGAATTAATTTGTGGGCCCATAACACAAGATCAAACACCTTTTTGACCAAAACATACCTACTTTTTCAGAAATCGATGATGTTCTTCCCAAATTCATCCGAGATCTACCCAGAAATTCCCAGATTAATTCGGATTTAATTAAAAAAAATCCAAATTAATTTCGATAAACCCAGATTAATTCCGACTTAATTACCAAAAACCCATATTAATCCAGACTTAATTAACACGAACCCAGATTAATTCGTACTTAATTACCAGAAACACATATTAATTCAGATTAATTTCTGAAATTAATATTTATTTATTTAATTTATTTTTAAATAAATAAAAACACACATATGTCCCAGATGATTACCAGATATTTATTTATTATTAAATAAATAAATAATAATTATGACGTATGCTGACGTCATCATCCATCGGAGGCAAGCGCAGCGGCGTAGACCTCATTTATTTTAGAAATGGAGGATTTTTGTCTGGAATCCCCCTTAAAATGTCCATGGTCGATATAGTCGTCTTCTTTGGAAATATATTCATGTACAGCAGAAGACGACCTAGCACCTTGGACATTTGGGTGAAAAAACCTATTTCTATCAGTGGACGATTTCAGATCGAAAAAACGTGGATTGTAACTTTGAAATCGTCCTTGGAATTGAATTAGACATTGGAGATGGTAATTTCCATCTTGGTGTTGCTCTCTGGCAACACGAACATACAGAGGAGAGATTGGGAATGGTAATTTTAAAATTTGTTCGAGGGCTTCTTCTTTCTGGAGTGAACATTGAGGGTAGGTTACGAAAATATTTTTGGTGTTGATTCGAAATTGAGGAGCGCGAGGCATTTTTTTAAAAAAAAATGAATTTCTGTGGAAAATATTTTAGAGAGAGAAAGTTTTTAGAGAGAGACGCTCTCCGTACAACACCAGATGTTTGAGCTGAAAAAAGTATACTGAATTAGCTGGTGTTATGGTGCCTTATTTATAGTGGTGACTGGGGGTGGCTCTAATATTACAGAGCCACCCCCGATGGCAGGTCATTTTTGCGGATGGACGGCTCAGATTAATTGGGTTTTATTTGGTGGATTTAATGTGACGGTTCTGGTGGATTTTGACCGGCTATAACCGGTAAACTCCAGGTTACCTGCACACCGGGCCTTTGGTGTGGGTTACTGTAGCCATGTGGGTGGGGGTATTTTTTTATTCGCTAGACGACAAAACCGGGTGTGAACGGTGAGTGGTTGCGTGATGATTACGCGTTTTCTTTTTAATTATTTATTTTTAAATAATTAAATATCTGGTAGTGGTGGGGCCCACTTTTAGATGCTGAATTTGAAATTTGAATTTTAAAAATATTTTATATATTTAAAAAAGTTAAAGTTGAATAAAGAATATTATTCATACTTTAATTAATTAAATAATTATTAATTATTTAATTTGAATGTAGCGTACGTTGGAAGCTAAGTATTGTTTGTATATTAAGTCGTATTTCGTTTGGGTGCAGGAGTCGTGTTTTATTTATGGCGACTTCGTCCGATCCGAAGAAGCGTGTGAGTTTGGAGAGTAACACACGTGCCGAAAATAATGCGTATTTTCGAAACAGGGATTTGTACGCATTTTGGCGTACTGTACGAGCATACGGATACAGACGTGTATTTGGTATGATGCTGAGGTGTTCTTCTGAGTCATCCGCGGACGATGTGATACAGCTTATGGATGCTGCTTATTTTTTAATTTCTGAGTTTGAGGAGGGAATGGAGAAGGCGGGAAATTCAAATTGTATTAGGAAAACACCCAAGTGCCATAGCCCCACTCCCCATTCCCCTTGGTGTTTTGATGTATTTAAAAATTGTAAAGACGAGAAATAAAAAAACAATTTTTATTAATACAAGAATTTGATACATTCCCACTTTGGGTGATTGAAGTGCTGTACATAGTAATTTTTTTTTGTTTCTAAAAAATAAATTACAGACTGCTGAATATTATTAAGGGACAACACTCCCAGGTTCTGTAAATAGACATGCATACAATGAAGCATACGTCTCTCGAAGGAGGTCGCTGTCATATTCGGCAGTTGATTCTTCTTCAGGCATATTCGGACGTTCAACCACCCTCTCTGTATACTTAGGGATTTCCGTAGGTTGTAATTTAGGCGTATCTGTACTTCCGCCATTAAATTCTGTCCGAATGTGCTGTTGTATAGGACTGCTCGTATCCATATGGGATTGTTTATTGACTCGTAGTAAACCCCTGTATGCATCTGTTGGGCGAATTTGGTGGGATTCCATACATCCATTCCTGTGGAATAATGCACATCCACATGTCAGATTAAATCGCGCTCTCTGCGTTTGATGTTTCCTCAGAATTTTGAAGTAAGACTTCTGAGGAATTCGTGACGCTCGAGTATAATGATTCTGAGAGTTTGATGAAGATGGCATTTTTAGATGTCCAATGAAAAAGATCCTGGTGATCGGATTTATCAAGGTATTCTTCGTAACTAGAAGCAGGACCTGGGTTACAAAGAATTATGGACGGGACTCCTCCTTTTATTAGACGGGGTTTGGCATATTTACAGTTGGAGGTCCAGTCGTGTTGGGCGCCAATTAGTTCCTTCCAGTGTTTTAAATACCCTGGAGGAACATCATCGATGATGTTGAAATAGACATCATCACTGTGTTTGTTCATATCTATATGCCCAGAATAATAATTGTGTGGGCCGAGAGAGCGTGCCCAACACGTTTTTCCTATTCTAGAAGGACCTTCTATTATAACTGAAATTGGTCTGTGAGGACGAGTTTCTGGTGGAGTTATATTAGAGGAGACCCAATTGGTTAATTCTGGAGGAATGTTAATAAAGGAATTAAAAGAAGTGGTGTACTGAGGAGGAGGTTTAATAAAAATCCGGTTTAAATTGGAAATAATACCTCAAGAACATGAACAAATCCATCAAACACCTCAAGGATCAACCATATCTCCATATTCAAGCCTCCAATCCATGTTTCCAAGCTTGTAATCAAGATAGAAGAGCTTAAATCTCACTAACATGCTCAGAGAGACGAAGGTTGAAGGAGGGAGGGTGTTTCTCTCGTGAAGAAATGAGAAGCTGATATTCATTTTATAAACTACATTGTTCATTACGTACGTTATCACTCAACATTAACGTACATAATGCTCTCTAGCATACGCTACACATCCAACATAGCGTATGTAACAGCATTCCATAACTCACTGACTTGTTTCGTTCACTTGCACACATACGTAATATTTCCTACATAGCGTATGTAATACGTACGTTGACTTGCTACAGTAAATCCCCATTTAACGTATGTAATGCACCCTGCATCGCGTACGTAATGCTCGAGATTGACTCGCCTGTCCACATCTGCGCTGAAAGCTGCCGACACCAGGCCACACCTGCCGACCACAGCTCGATCCTGTCCGATTCCCTTTGTTACGTAAGTAATCCCTTACGCATAACGTATGTAAAACATGTAATTTAACGTACGTAAGTCCTTAACGCTAACGTACGTAATGGCCTTCTATACTTGGCTAAAATACAATTGTTCCTGTCTGTCTCGACATACTGGATACGTATACGCACATACTGAATACATGTGCTCGTCCCAATATCATTCTCATACAATACTTCTGATGCACGATACCTCGAATACAACAGTCGACCAAGTACGGCAATTGTACAAATACTCATACAGTATATCCGACATCGAAAAACACATCAAGCATGTAATATCCTAAAATTAAAAATAACCTCGATAGATATACTGGCACGTCTGTCACAGTTCCCAAAATTATTCACCCATGCTGTATCGGTCCCACTCTGTACAGTTCAACTCAGATAAAATAATGCGAAAAAATCGTAGCGAAATTCGAGGATATTACATATCTTCCCACCTAAATAAGTTTCATCCTCGAAACTTAAAATCCTGTCATAATCAGCATCTCAATCCCGAAATATTTCAAAATCGTGTCACCATGCTCAAATAATCATCATCAAAACTAAATAACAAAGAACATACATATAGGTCCGTGAAGTCGATGATCTCCCGTGATACTAGCACACGACTCCCATTCAAAGTCTCAACACAATAAAAACACACTGGCATCGCAAATATAGCAATATGAAAATATTTCAAAAATTTTGGATCTCCAAAAATCAGTTGACTCGAAAGTCGGAAAATTATTTTCAAAAGTCTCGCTACTACCGCACCAGTAGAACCACATAACACACATGCCCGGATTTTACGAAACCCAAGCTCCGATACCATCTTCTGTAACACCCCCAAAACCAAATGGGAATACTACAGTGCCGTGGGCCCCATAATGGAACCCACAAGGCTAAAATCATTTTCGCAAACGTTTAAAAATGCCAAAAGACCGATGACGGTAATATTTTAAATACTCAAATATTTTTCAAAATGTTGTTCCCGATTACCGTCAGGAAATACCATTTGAAAGCACAAGGCAAAGACGCCAAAAGGGCATTTAGAAAGTAAACACGAGTTGAAAAAATACTGAAAGCCATTATAAAATTACACACGCAAAGCAAATAGAGACATGATTAAATACATTTGCAGCGGAATCACAAAAACCAGAAAAGAATACACAAATCCCAACAATCATACCATAGCCAGTATCACCGGAAAGCTCATCCCTTCACGACCGCTACTAGCTCGAACTCCGAGTACCTAAAAGATAAAGCCCACGACAGGGTCAGCCATAATACTCAACAATGGTAACGATCACATCACATAAATAATTACATATCAATGTAATTTACAGAGTAAGAACATTCCCCACGTAATCTTATCGAAGTAACCTTACCAACCCATCACAATCCATATCAAATCAACCCTTACCATAATCCACATCTCGCGTCCTTAAGTGACGAATGAATTCAAAAGTAACCATCTGTACTGTATCCGAAACGATACCAAGATTCTCAAACATAAACATATCTCCAATCTGGCCAAGTCCGATTCTGTCTGCTGGATCGCACAATCGGATCCCAATTTTGATAAAACCGATATCACACAGCACATCTGTAAACCAACTGTCCCGAGACAATGGCAAGTCTCGGATATCAATACAAAGCATGAATGCTCACACAATAAATAATGATAAACAACCAATGCATCAAAACGGGAATATCAATGACATGATAACTCCACATAAGATCGACAAAGGATCAACCACGAACGAGGATACCATGATGTGGTGACTCCAACAAGATCAATGAAGGACTAACAACCGGGAATACCAACAATACAGTAAACCCCAACAAGATCAATCAAGTAACAACCGAGAATACCAACGATATGGTAAACTCCAATAAAATCAATAAAGGATCAACGACCGAGAATACCGACGATACAGTAAACCCCAACGAGATTAATCAAGGACCAACAACCGGGAATACCAACGATATGGTAAACTCCAACAAGAGCAATAAGGGATCAACGACTGAGAATACCGATGATATAGTAAACTCCAAAACAGAATCAAGGATCAATAATGAACGAGATTACCAATGATAGAGTGAACTCCAAACAAGATTAATAAAGGGTCGATGACAAACGAGTTGACCATCGATATGGTAACTCCAAATAAGATTAATAAAGGGTCAACAGGGACGGATACACGAGAGAATAAAAATCGTCAACCTTATACAAATCATATATATACGGGATTTCAAAGACAACCCGACTATCGAACAGATCCGATTATACATGGACTGTGAACAACCAATCAATAAGACTCAAGATGGACGTCACGATACACCCGATCCGGACATGTGTCCGTATACAAGCCAACTACGGGTATTGATCAGATACACGTCTGGTCTCATACCTAATCAGCCGCACGAAGTACGTATCGTGCGCACGGTTCAATATGAGGTCGAAACCAACATATGCTACACGTGCCCGCCTTGGAAACCCTACACATGACCGATCTGCACGTATTTGACTCCAGATATGTCATGAGACAACATGACAACGAACCTCAAATAAACGCATATCCAACAAGGATGAGAAGACCTTCCAAGAGAGCAAGAATAACTCGATCATGAAAGACCGACACGACCACAATGTCGTATTCCGTCGGACAACAGTTCACAGCATGCTCAACAATGCATATGATAATAGCACATAAACTCCCAAGGCAGCAGCCAAGGGTCACAGAACCATCTACTCAGGAATACTCCGGACAATATCACATAAACTCCCAAGGCACAGCCAAGGGTCACAGAAGCATCTACTCAGGAATACTCCAGACATAGGTGCCATGTAGGTCTTATCCCCTAGCACATCGGCCCAACAGATTACAGCTCAAAGAAAGAGCACATCACAAAACGTAACAAAAAATGATGCATACTCATCACATGAAATATCAACACACACATGCAATAATGCAACAGGATGATTATCATAATCTAGCAATATTAATTTACCTCAAGCTGGAGACGCTAACCTTTCCACGACCAACATCCCTGAACGAATACACAGTTATCCGAATACTCCACAATGAAGTACAGTCCATAACTAATATCAAACCACCACCTCAAGTTCAATGTCGGCATGATAACTAGCCTTGATATCTAATCTCTCACATAATAGACCAAATATAATTCACGTCTCCGTTTCCACTAGACATCTTTAAAATTATATACATTATAATTTATCTTAGTCCAAGCATAATATACATACCATCATCCCGGTAATTCATATTCCATGATACCATTGCTATATGAATCATAAATGAAATGAAAACGAAATCATTTATTAAACATTATGAACTGAACAAGCATAACTTGCCTCGATACCGATACGATGAAATTGTGACAAATCCCGTCGTCTTCATCTACAAGCTCCGCAGCCGCGACCAAGGCGATCCATGCATTCTCCAATCCCAATCGTAGCACAACGGTTAATCATCAATGATCACTTAACGCAACCTAATGCAATGATTAATCGATGATACGTTCAATAACAATCAACAACCGATATAACCGACCAATCAAACTCAGCGGTTCAATGATACCTCGATCATACGAAACCAATCATTACAATTCAATCAATATGAATACAAGCCGCAATTTGATGATCATAATCAACAATCAATACAACCGATCAATAAACCCAGCGGTTCCATAATTATCCCGATTAAATAAAAACCCGAACAACCCGAACCAATCAATTACGAATTCGCAACCATAAATACGATTACGGATACAAATGTAAAGGAAATCATATTCGACGATCAATCACAATCTTTCCGGATTCCAAATTGTTTATCATGATTTGTATTTCACCAAGAACATACGAATTCTACCACTAGAATCAACATGACCTAACGAATATCCGATATTCATATCTAAAAATACCGATAATTCAACATATGATCCTCTTACTATGTTAAATTCATCAAGGAGTTCCTCAAGAACACTAAATGATTCGAAACCTTGTTCATAGCCACCAAAACAACATCATTCGATATACTTTAACATGTAGATAATCATTCAATTCGAAATCCAAGTCATGTATCATCATATCCTTCAATATACACTTCACATAACCTCAAGAATCATAACAACAACACCCTAATCATCATTATACGAAGTAAATACAGATAATAATACCAATAATCCGAAACCAAGGTGTAGAGTTTAACAACATACCTCAAGAACATGAACAACTCCATCAAACACCTCAAGGATCAACAATATCTCCATATTCAAGCCTCCAATCCATGTTTCCAAGCTTGTAATCAAGATAGAAGAGGTTAAATCTCACTAACATGCTCAGAGGGATGAAGGTTGGAGGAGGGAGGGTTTTTATCTCGTGAAGAAATGAGAAGCCGATCTTCATTTATTAAACTGCATTGTTCATTGCGTACGTTATCACTCAACATTAACGTACGTGATGCTCTCTAGCGTACGCTAAACATCCAACATAGCATACGTAAGAGCATTCCAGAACTCACTGACCTGTTTCGTTCACTTGCTCATGTACGTAATATTTCCTACATAGTGTACGTAATACGTACGTTGACTTGCTACAGTAAATCCCCATTTAACGTACGTAATGCACCCTGCATAGCGTACGTAATGCTCGAGGTTGACTCACCTGTCCACATCCGCACCGAAAGCTGCCAACACCAGGCCCCACCTGCCGACCACAGCTTGATCCTGTCCAATTCCCTTTGTTACGTACGTAATCCCTTATGCATAACGTACGTAAAACATGTAATTTAACGTACGTAGGACCTTAACGCTAGCGTAAGTAATGGCCTTCTATACTTGGACAAAATCCAAGTGTTCCTGTCTGTCTCGACATATGGATACATATACGCACATACTGAATACATGTGCTCATCCCAATATCATTCTTATACGATACTTCTGATGCACGATACCTCGAATACAACTGTCGACCAAGTATGCCAATTGTACAAATACTCATTTTGTGTTATCCGACATCGAAAAACACATCAAACATGTAATATCCTAAAATTAAAAATAACCTCGATAGATATACTGGCACGTCTGTCACAGTTCCCAAAATTATTCACCCATGCTGTATCGGTCCCACTCTGTATAGTTCAACTCAGATAAAATAATACGAAAAAAATCATAGCGAAATTATAAGATATTACATGTGTTTTGAAGTGTTTAAATGCTCCTATGGCCATATTGCCATAGTATTGTATCAACCATAATGCCTTTGAAAAAGGTTTCAACTTTGCTCTATCATTTAACAATAGGGAAATACCAAAATAGCATATTGAAACGAGCACTGAGATCTGAGTTTAATTATCCAGAAAGTGCACGACCTATGGACAGAAAGATAAGGAAGTCTAGTTTCCAGAAGAACTGACCGCTCGTCCATAGACTTCTTAAGGAATGAGTTATTGCTGTTTTAGTGTACAAAGGTCAAGCTACGCGGAAATTATTTCCAGCGATTGTGCTAACTTTGATCCTAACCAACTTGGTCGAATTTGCCCAAACTCGAAGTTAATGAGTTTTCGCTATGTCTTTCATCACAAGACTAATCAAGTTTCATGTCTTATTGTAGATGTCTCATGGCGAAATTGAGTGCCTTGCTGATAGTGGAACAACCCACACTATTCTTCGGAATAGGCAATTATTTAAGGATATTGTGCCATATATATCCTCAGTGACAACAATGATTGGTTCCTCCCAAGTAATTCAAGGGAGGGGGCCTGCTTATTTCTTGCTACCTAATGGTACGCATATTAATGTCACAAATGCTCTCTATGCCCCAAGAGCAAACCGAACCTTGCTAAGTTTTAGGGACATCTGTGCCAACGGTTATCACCTTGATACACACTGTGAGAATGTGATAGAATTTTTGTGTGTTACTCTGGCATAATGCGGAAGACGCCGCGTTCTCGAGAAACTTATGAGTCTAAGTAGTGGTTTATAGCAAACTACAATAAGGGTTATTGAATCCTACGCTGTGAGTCACGAACTTTGTGATTCCGAAGCATACCAACTATGGCATGACCGACTCGGTCACCCTGGATGCAATATGATGATTCGCATTTTGAAAAAATCACACGGTCATCCGTTTTTCAAGTCCAGAAAATGATTGGAAGCACCACTCGATATCGGCATTTGATGTGAATGAGTCTGATACCGTATCACCGGGATTAAAGATCGCACGCCGTGATAAGGTTGACGATGCATCTTTCGTAAATCCTGAGGCTTCCGTGGCAATTTCCAATGCCTATAAATCGTTTTGTAAAGCCTCTTCACTAGCAAAGTTGATACCTTCTCCGTCCTTTGCTAAAGACTCAACACAAAATATTCGCCTCTTACAAAGAATTCAAGGGGACATTTGTGGACCTATTCAACCAGAATGCGGACCATTCATATACTTTATGATTCTGGTTGATGCATCGACGCGATGGTCACACGTCGCTTTGCTATCCACAACAAATGCTGCATGTGCTAAACTCCTAGCATAAATAATCAAGTTACGGGCTAACCACCCTAACTTTCCAATCTCGTCATTAAGATTGGACAATGCTGGTGAGTTTACGTCAAAATCCTTTGAAGACTATTGCATGTTGATTGGGATTGAATTTGAACATCCCATCCCCCATATTCATTCGCATAATGGCCTTGTTGAGGCTATGATTAAGCAGTTACAGATTATCGCCCGAGCATTGGTATTGCACACCAACTTTCCGATTTCTGCCTAGGGTTATGCAATTTTGCATGCGGCTATACTTATTCGCTTTCGACCCACTCGCAATCAACCGTTTAGTGCGTACCAGTTGGTAACTGGATATGAGCCTAATATTTCATACTTATGCATTTTTGGTTGTGCAGTCTATGTGCCAATTACGCCTCCACAGCGTACTAAAATGGGTCCGCAAAGACGATTAGGTATATACGTTGGCTATGAATCGCCTAAAATTATCCGCTATTTGGAACCTCTGACAGGAGATCTATTTACTGCAAGATTTGCAGACTTTCACTTTGATGAGACAAACTTCCCGTCGTTATGGGGAGAGAGGAATCGAACGATTTCAGTTGAACACCAGTAAATTGTCTGGTGTGTTCCCTCCTTGCCTCATCAAGATCCCCGCACAGCTCAATCCGAGCTGGAAGTGCAAGGTTGTGGAGGTCAATGGAACCGACGGCCATGCAAGGTTCCTTTGGGCAGAGATCGCTCGCCCTTCATTTAAATACGAGGCGGGCGTAGCCAAAGGACCCTCCAAAACAGATCTGTGGACACACTCGCCGGCCCTCAAGGTCTATCATCTAACATGGTGGAGCCGGACAATGCGACGCGTCCCTACCCCCGTCATCTAACATGTCAGCCCATGGCAGAAAAGTGCTAACAAGCCGCGGTCGCGAATTCGATTAATCCGAAGGCGCCCCGTGCAAGGACTCCTCCAGGGAGAGATCGTCCGCCCCATCGCTACATTGCGAGGCAAAACGTAGCCTACGGAGGACCCTCACAATTAAATGAGTCGCGAGAAGTAGGCCATCAGACGGAATGTCGCTCACGCACAAGACACGGTCGTGGAAGTTGGTTCCATCAAACTCCACGACTGTGCACGGTTCCTCTAGGCCGAGATGTTCGGCCTTCCTCGAGGAATCTGCAAAATTGAAGAACGCCCGCTAAATGATTTATTTTCGTTCCCTTACTTTCACTAAGTAAACAAAAACAAGGGGCGGAGCGGGGCCATACCCACGATCGGATTTGTTCAAATACACATATGACGATCGACTTTGTCTAAAACGTTACCAGTATGAGTATCAATTGCATGAGTTTATCAATTCATGTGGATCTGCACGCACGACGATCGTTCCTCAAACACTTGTATACGATTATGCATAAGATTCAGATAGACGATCATACAAGCAAGAAATCAGAAGCAAATATCTATTTCATTTCAATTGAAATACAAATACAAGCATGGTCGCCCGAAGGCAAAATACAACAAAAGCTGTAAAGTTACAAACAAAAGCAAAAAAGAGCAGGATAACTCAGGCTGCCCCTGCCGAGCCATCGCCCCCGACCGCAAGATCGTCGCTCGCTCTCTCGCCAGCAGCAGTCTCTGAACCCCCATCCTCTAGGGAACCCATATGGACAAGGTTCTCCGGCGACGGGTACTAACTCAGGTCGACCCCGTGATCCGCAGATAGGTCGAGGATCGGTACGGAAAAGGCAGGCTGCAAAGGATGCTCAAGCACATAGGCCTTGAAGTTGTCAACCAAAGGGCCGACCTCAAGCCCTCCCTTCTTGGCAGTGCAGATTGCGTCAGCATAAGCCATGTAATAGGCAAATTCGCTGACAAATTCCACGTTGAGATATGGATCGGCCTCGATCGCCTCCAGCTTCTCTCTCAGCCCCGCGATCGTTGGATTCGCGCCCTGGAGCTCGGTAGCCTTAGCAGCCACCTCTCCCTTCGACGACGCTAGCTCGCCAGTCAACCGATCGACAACCGCCTTCAGTCCGGCTACCTCCTCCTGCGCGGCCGCATGCGACCTGTGGGCTTCCGTCATCTGATCCTGCATCCGATCGGTCGCTGCCCGGTCCCGTTCAAGCTCGTTGCTCATCATATTGGACGCCTCCACGGAATCCTTCTCCATTGCCACAATCTAGTCGGCAAACTCAGCGTTCTGTTTCTGAGCAGCCTCGAGGTCCGCCTGGAGAAGAACAGTGGAGGGTCGCCTCTTGTAGTCCTTCACGGCCTGAGCAGCCATCGTCGTCGTCTGAAGGGCTAAGACGAGGGTCGCCTGCATCGTGTCAGGAGATCGCCGGCACGCGATCGCATCCAGGTCGATCATCCAGGCCTTCGGCAGGGCAGCGACAGCCCAAGCAACGTAATGAGGGACGTCGCAAGCCTCGCGAGGAAATCCAGCACCATCGGCGAGCAGTTCGGATCGGAGAGACGGACCCTGCACCAAGAACAAAAGAGTTGGCATATTTCCAACAAGGAAATATCATAACCCAGCAAAAGTAAACAAGCTTACCTTTGACCTTCTCTGGGTCGCGTCCGAAGAACAGCCTCCCGCGCGAGGTCTCGGCATCGGCAGTCGCCATGGCCTGCAAGAAAGCCGACAAGGACGTGGACCCCTCCGCCAAGGGAACCGCGGAAAGCGGAGGCACGGCGATCGGCTGCTCATCACCAGTGGTGGAGGTCAGAGGCTCTTCCGCCCTCCACCTCTTGCGGTTCAGCCGAAGTCCCTCCTCTCGAGTTTCTTGCTTCTCCACGACTGGCTCCAGGTGAGGCCTCACCTCCGGGATAGTTCGGGGCGTCGCAGGGGGATCCCGACTCGCCTTCTTCCCTTGGCGGAGACGGCTCATGATCCCGGGGTTCGACATGGCGACGTCTCTCGGTGGGTCTAGGAAACGAGGAAAGTGGATTTCTGTAAAGGAAAGCAATCAACAAAAGTCAGTCATTCTTCATCAAATCAAAGCGATCGTCAAGCAGATGAAGGTCATAAGAATTTGTACTTGGGACCCTTAAGTGGCGGGGATAGCGAAACAGACGAGCGGCCAACCAACAGGCTTCGTTGTTTATCTGGCGAGCATCTATATGGTCCTCGAGGTTGCGTATCTGCTCCCAAACGATCGCAAAATCAAAGGGTAGATCGCCTGCTGCCGGAACACGGTTACCTGCAAAAAGAAAGCCAAATTAGATCAGTTCAGGATATATCCGAACGAAGGGAGAGTCAAAACCCTTACTCGGATTCCTCTCCCGGAAGCCGGTGGGAATATCCAACTCATCAGTCGGATTGTCACTCGCGGCCGATCTCCACGCTCTGCCGACCCAAAACCACTTCGTCAGGTCACCCCGGACCTTGTTCGGCACCCCAAGAACCACCCGGACCGAGCAACCTTGAATATGATAACTGCCAACGGAACCCTTCTGAGCCGTCAGCTTAAAAAGATAGTTCATCTCCAGCGCAGAGGGAAGACGGAACAACCGATGACCGCCAAACAGAGTAAGGGTGCAGATGATCTGCAGCCAGGCGTTCGGCGTCAGTTGGAGCGGCGCCACGTTCCACGCAGTCATCAAATAAGAAACAGCGAACGGCAAGAGAAACCGCAGCCCGGCCTCCATTATCGCCTCATTAACGGCGACCATACCCTCAAGGGGGTTGGTCAGCACGCTCGTTCTCGGTAGGCGCGTAGAGGCTAACATCAGAAGGGACATGGAACCTCGCCCTCCAGCGGTCCAAGTCTTTCTTGGTCGCTGAACTTCTGAGCTGACCAAGGGTCCACGGGGAGCGACTCGCAGCCCGGAATAGAGATCGCCTCTCAAGTTCATGGGTATGGGCGATCGAGTAAGCACGAAAATCGAACTTGGGGAGCGGGCCGGCCAATCTCTCCATAAGGTCGGCAAAGGCTTTACCTAACGCGGTGTGTTGCTCCCAGTACTCCGTCAACGTCATCTCCCCTTCGATCCGCGAGCGCTTTCGCTCGGCCTCCGCCATCCTGGCCGCGTCAGCCTCGTTGAAAAGTTCTTCAACCTCCGCGGGTTCAATCCCGGCGCGGATAGCCTCGACAGCTGTCTCCATGTGGAACTCCGCGGGGATTTCATCCCGGGCAGTCGAAGTCGCGGCAGCGGAAGAGCTACCCGCCTCATACACTTTTGATACTCCTCCAGACATCCTCAAGAAGGAAAAAGAAAAGGCTTTTATTCTTACCTAAAGAGTCGGAGTCGAACAACGATCGTCACACAAAACTTCGAAAGAATTCGGCTGTCTTCTTCTCAGACGAAAGGGCAGGTAAAGTAAACACAAACCGTAGCCCCTTTTTATAGGCGAAGGTGGGGGCTTCTGGGAAAATAAGAAGAACCTCGAGGGCTGAAGTGCAATCGTCGGATAAGTCGCATTTAATGCCGCACTTGAAACCCGCGTACACGTTGTTTCGAGGGCACGCCAGGGGACAGAGTCTGACAAACCGTCAGACTCCCCCAACCATATCGCGACACGTACCCCCGCGGCATTTCAAGCCCGCTGTCATTTCCCGCTCTTTTCAGCGACCTAGTGGATCGTGCAAATTCAAAATCAGTCCGCTCGAGAGACGATCGTCTATTTCATAAATTGATAAGTCGCTCGTCTAATTCAAGCGATCGCTAGTGGAACCACCTCACCCCACATCTTCAACATGGGAGCGAGCTGGGGGCAATTGTTGTGCGGCGATTAATACACCTAGACGGCGATCGGCATAAGGCCGAGCGACCGAAGTCATCATCAAATAAGCCACGGCACACTTGCCAACCGAAGATGCCAGATCATGTTCAAGTGCCTAGCGATCGACATCAGCGGTGATCGTCTCTTGGAACCTAGCGGTCGACTCTAGTGCCCGACAAGGATGACCGTCCCTTGACACGTGTAAAACCAACATCCGTCAAAGTCTACGAAGACCGAATCTCGGGATGGTGGCCCATGTACAGATCCGCAAAAAGGCGTCGCAGGAAAAGACTTTGACTCCAGCCCATCAGCAGCTATCAGTGACAGGGACAGCCTCACCTACCGACAGACCCGCCGAAAGGTCCTAGGTGGAACCTCCCAAGACAGCAACATGGGACGCGTGTTGTCTTCCCATTGGATCGCACAGCTGGCTGCCAGCAGCAGCAGCGGACTTTACGGAAACCGACCCATGTGCTAAGATGATCGCCCGCTTATTATAATATAGGAAAGGCAATCGCCCGTTCGGGATGAAGACATCCCAACTACCTCCTCTTCTATAAATAGAGGACTTCCAGCATTTGGGAAAGGGATCGAGAGATAGAATCGAAAATCGGACTTACTACAGTCGATTTTAACACAAAAATCTACACAACATTTCACCTTTGTTACAAGAACTCACAGAGCATCAACTCTGGTTCTTCCAGCAACCATCAGCACTCAAGAGCTAGATAACTAGGGTCTTTACACTCATTGTAATTGTACTCTAACATTAATATTTGTACTCCAAAGTATTGTTATTAATAATATCTCGCGAGAGCATTCAAGCCCGGGATTATCAACCCCAGCAAATCTTGTGTTATTTATATTCCCTCGGATGTGCTCTTGTATTTTGTGTTATCCGACATCGAAAAACACATCAAGCATGTAATATCTTAGAATTAAAAATAACCTCGATAGATAATTGGCACGTCTGTCACAGTTCCCAAAATTATTCACCCATGCTGTATCGGTCCCACTCTGTACAGTTCAACTCAGATAAAATAATACGAAAAAAATCGTAGCGAAATTCTAAGATATTACATGCGTTTTGAAGTGTTTAAACGCTCATATAGCCATATTGCCATAGTATTGTATCAACAATAATGCCTTTGAAAAAGGTTTCAACCTTGCTCTATCACTCAACAATAGGGAAATACCAAAATAGAAAATTGAAACGAGCACTCAGATATGAGTTTAATGATCCAGAAAGTGCACGACCTATGGACAGAAAGATACGGAAGTCTAGTTTCCAGAACAACTGACTGTTCTTCCATAGACTTCTTAAGGAAGGAGTTATTGCTGTTTTAGTGAACAAAGGTCAAGCTACGCGGAAATTATTTCCAACGATTGTGCTAACTTTGATCCTAACCAACTTGGTCGAATTTCCCCAAACTCGAAGTTAATGAGTTTTCGCTATGTCTTTCATCACAAGACTAATCAAGTTTCATGTCTTATTGTAGATGTCTCATGGCGAAATTGAGTGCCTTGCTGATAGTGGAACAACCCACACTATTCTTCAGAATAGGCAATTATTTAAGGATATTGTGCCATATATATGACAACAATGATTGGTTACTCCCAAGTAATTCAAGGGAGGGGGCCTGATTATTTCTTGCTACCTAATTGTATGCATATTAATGTCACAAATGCTCTCTATGCCCCAAGAGCAAACCGAACCTTGTTAAGTTTTAGGGACATCCGTGCCAACGATTATCACCTTGATACACACTATGAGAATGGGATAGAATTTTTGTGTGTTACTCTGGCATAATGCGGAAGACGCCACGTTCTCGAGAAACTTATGATTCTAAGTAGTGGTTTATACCAGACTACAATAAGGGTTATTGAATCCTACGCTGTGAGTCACGAACTTTGTGATTCCGAAGCATACCAACTATGTCATGACCGACTCGGTCACCCTGGACGCAATATGATAATTCGCATTTTGAAAAACTCGCACGGTCATCCGTTTTTCAAGTCCAAAAAATGATTGGAAGCACCACTCTATATCGGCATTTGATGTGAGTGAGTCTGATACCGTATCACCAGGATTAAAGATCGCACGCCGTGATAAGGTTGACGATGCATCTTTCGTAAATCCTGAGGCTTCCGTGGCAATTTCCAATGCCTATAAATCATTTTGTAAAGCCTCTTCACTAGCAAAGTTGATACCTTCTCCGTCCTTTGCTAAAGACTCAACACAAAATATTCGCTTCTTACAAAGAATTCAAGGGGACATTTGTGGACCTATTCAACCAGAGTGCGGACCATTCATATATTTTATGGTTCTGGTTGATGCATCGACGAGATGGTCACACGTCGCTTTGCTATCCACAAGAAATGTTGCATGTGCTAAACTTCTAGCACAAATCATCAAGTTACGGGCTAACCAGCCTGACTTTCCAATCTCGTCATTAAGATTGGACAACGCTGGTGAGTTTACCTCAAAATCCTTTGACGACTATTGAATGTTGATTGGGATTGAATTTGAAAATCCCGTCCCCCATATTCATTCGCAGAATGGCCTTGCTGAGGCTATGATTAAGCAGTTACAGCTTATCGCCCGAGTATTGGTATTGCGCACCAACTTTCCGATTTCTGTTTGGGGTTATGCAATTTTGCATGCGGCTATACTTATTCGCTTTCGACCCACTGCCAATCAACCGTTTAGTGCGTACCAGTTGGTAACTGGATATGAGCCTGATATTTCACACTTACGTATTTTTGGTTGTGCAGTCTATGTGCCAATTACGCCTCCACAGCATACTAAAATGGGTCCGCAAAGATGATTAGGTATATACGTTGGCTATGAATCGCCTAAAATTATCCGCTATTTGGAACCTCTGACAGGAGATCTATTTACTGCAAGATTTGTAGACTGTCACTTTTATGAGACAAACTTCCCGTCGTTAGGGGGAGAGAGGAATCGAACGATTTCAGTTGAACGCCAGGAAATTGTCTGGTGTGCTCCCTCCTTGCCTCATTAAGATCCCCGTACGGCTCAATCCGAGCTGGAAGTGCAACGTATTCTCATTCTTCAGAAAGTTGCGGATTCGATGCCCGACAGCTTTACTGATACTGCGAAAGTGACAAGATCTACCATTCCCGCTGCAAATGTTCCTGCAAGGTTAGAAGTCCCAGTTATAGGGCAAGGTTCAGCCTCCCAAAGGAATGATGCCCCCGGCATCGACCTTAGTGGTGGGACGGCTGCTTCGGATGCTCTTATCCCTGCTCGAAAGAGGGGGAGGCCAGTGGGTACAAAGGATACAGAACCTCGAAAGAGAAGAGGAACGGAGGCACAAAATCATCTCATTATCGACATAATGACTCCGTCACACGAGATTATCTCTGACTATAGATATGTCCTCGAATCAACAATGGAACAACCGACGGATGCGTCAGAAACTTGGTTGATGTCAGAGAATAAAGAAATCTCAATGCAATGTACGAGTGAATATGTATTATTGGACAGGTCGTCCACGCTAGTCGATGATGCTTTTGCCTACTCCGTCGCTCAAGAAATTATTGAAGACGACGATGCTGAGCTGTGCTCGGTTGCTGAATGTCAACGACGAGCCGATTGGCCGAAATGGAAAGATGCAATGCAAGCTAGACTCAATGGCTAAACGTGAGGTATTTGGCCGTATCGAGCCAGTACCCGTGGGCGTTAAACCAGCTGGACATAAGTGGGTCTTTGTTTGTAAACGCAATGATAAGAATGAGGTCATGCGTTACAAAGCGAGACTAGTTGTCCAAGGCTTCTCGCAGCGCCCTGACATTGATTACGAGGAGACATATTCTTCCGTTATGGACATCATCACTTTCCGCTACTTAGTCAGTTTGGTAGTGTCCGAAAAACTGAATATGCAGCTTATGGATGTGGTTACAGCGTATCTTTATGGGGATCTAGATACGGATATTTATATGAAAGTCCCCGAAGGGATTTCGTTGCCCAAATCAAGTAGCTCTAAGCCACGGAGCGCTTACACTGTGAAACTGTGTCGTTCATTGTAGGGGTTGAAACAATCCGGAAGGATGTGGTACAACCGCCTACGTGAATACTTGGTTGGGAAGGGATACGAGAACAGTGATATCTGCCCATGCATTTTTATGAAAAGAACAGATACAAGATTCGTGATTGTAGCCGTCTATGTAGATGACATGAATGTCATCGGTACCATAGATGAGGTCAATGAAACGGCCTGCTACCTTAAATCCGAATTCGAGATGAAAGACCTGGGGAGGACTCGATTCTGCTTGGGCTTAGAGCTAGAACATCGAGATGATGGTATACTCATTCATCAACATGCCTATGTCCAGAAAATGCTCAGGCGGTTTAGTATGGACAAGGCACATCCTCTTGCTACCCCCATGGTTGGTCGAAGTCTGGAAATGAACAAGGATCCATTTCGTCCTAAAGAGGAGGATCAAGAGGTCCTTGGAGCAGAAACACCGTACTTAGCGCAATCGGTGCGTTGTTGTATCTGGCTCAATGTACTCGCCCAGACATCGCATTATCTGTAAATCTGTTAGCGAGATTTAGCTCCACTCCGACAATAAGGCATTGGAATGGAGTAAAACACATCTTTCGACACTTGAAAGGCTCCAGTGATCTTGGATTGTTCTTTCCCTACGCAAGATAGAGCGATATTCTGAAAGGAATTGTTGAGGTTAAGACGATGCATACCGACCGTCGATCTTCCTCTGATATTGCAGCTAAGCATGGCAGCTTGACTACCAGAAGTGCTAATGAGCAAGCTTACCCTCTATGCAGAGAATCCTAACAATATGTTAGTTGGATTTGCTGATGCCGGTTATCTCTCTGACCCGCATAAAGGACGTTCCCAAACTGGTTATGTATTCACCATTGGGAATACGTCGATATCTTGGTGATCTACCAAGCAGACCCTGGTTGCTAGTTCCTCGAACCATGCATAGAAAATTGCATTGCACGAATCCGTAAGGGAGTGCATTTGGCTTCGGTCAGTCATAGACCATATACGAGGAACTTGTGGATTAGAGCCCACTACAGCAACCCCTACTTGCATCTTTGAGGACAATGCGGCATGCATTGAGCAGATGAAGTTAAGTTTCATTAAGGGTGACAATACCAAGCATATCGCGCCGAAGTTCTTTTATAATCAGCAATAGCAGAAAATGCTGAATATCGAAGTGAAACAAGTGAGTTCCGATGAGAATATCGGAGACTTGTTCACTAAGTCTCTGCGAAAATCTACATTTGAGAAACATGTGAGAAGCATCGGCATGTGTCGATTATCCGAGCTCAACTAATGATAGCTCGTTGGGATGAGCTGTCATCTATACCTCAGAGGGAGTATACTTTACATGATTCGACATCCGTAGTGCATTGCGCTTCTTTTCCTCAATGTTTTCGTTTTTCCCATGGGTTTTGTTTGACTTTAAATATTTTTTTACCGGCGCAACATCTTACGACAATGATAAGATAGTTTCGGCAAGTGAGTGTTAGGGATATCAAATGGGACAACTCTTTAGAAAAAATTTGTAAAAAAATACTTTAAAATATCAAATGGGACAACTATTTGGGGACAATTTTTTTTTTTTGCAAAAATGGACAACTAAGCACGGACATTACACAAGAACGAATGCATTTATTCAAAACATTTGCGTGGGAGGCGGCTGAGATATTACTACTCTATTTGCGAAATTTCCATAATTATTACTGTTTTTAATTAATTAATTTCCAGCAAGCATCGTACGGCTGCCACGTTTTGCGAGAAATCCTTTTTTTTTTACCTCATCGTATAAAAGGCAATTTCATTCTTTCAACCTTCCATTTATTCAACCTTCTTTTTATATTCTCTCCCTTCTTACTGAGATTATTTAGATTAAAAAAAAATGTCGCTCTGTGACGAGTCCCCATCCGCCGCCGTGAGCGGTGGAGATAATGAATCTGCTGCTCGTGTAAACGGCGGCGGAAGCGAGATCATGTTATTTGGTGTGAGAGTGAAAGTTGATCCGATGAGGAAGAGCGTCAGTATGAATAATCTGTCCGACTACGAGCCTGCCATTGGCAATAATACTGGCGGTAATCCGAGTGGTAGGAAGCCGCCCATGTCGGCGGCAGATGGTGGTGGAGCCGCTATTTACGCCTCCGCCGATGATGCCGTTCCGCCGTCGTCCAACGGTTGCAGCGAGCGTAAGCGAGGTCAGATCTCCGATCATCTCTTTTTTATTCTAACTTGAATCTGTGATTTTCTCCAGCTATTGTTTTCCGATCATCTGTGAATTGGTTGATCAAATTCCGATCTGGAATCCATATTAAATTTCGATTTATTTACAGGAGTTCCATGGACAGAGGAAGAACACAAGCTATTCCTGATTGGATTGAAGAAGATTGGGAAAGGAGATTGGAGAGGAATCTCTAAAAATTACGTCAAGACTCGCACGCCAACACAAGTCGCTAGTCATGCTCAGAAATACTTTCTGCGGAGGAGTAACCTTAATCGCCGCCGCCGTCGTTCTAGCCTCTTTGACATCACCACCGACTCTGTAAATCTCTTATATATCTTCTTTTATTCTTTTTTTTATAATAATAATAATAGTCTATGGGCTTTTGATGTATTATCTCTGATAATAATAATATAAATCTGAAGATAATTTATTATTCTGATTGATAAAGTAAATGCAATATATTGTATAATATTACATATTATTATCTGAATAGAAGTATGGATAGCACTTCTTGTCTGGCCTTAATTGCCTTCTTAAGGTCAAAAAAAGAAAAAAAAGAAAGTAGAGAGAGATAGAGAGAGAGAGTAATCCTGAGTCAGTGCTAAGCAAATGTATCCTTTATGAAACGACGACCTCTGTTCTACTATAATTGCAACATCTGGATTTTTACGTTTGCCATATTTAATTATTTATTTTTAAAAATTATAAAAATTTGATATTTTGAAAATATATTTCGTGTTGAATCTAACAAGATCTCACATGACTAAATTTTTTCATATGTATGAATCACAAAAGATGGTCAAAAGACAGTATGTAAATAGTGTAATAGTCAACACGTTGCAATAATAATAGAACGGAGAAAGTACTTTTTTTTTCCAACTCGGGGAATCTAACGCCGCTATTCTTCGAGTGCGTACTGGATAAATCCTCGGATTGGACGTAATACCCTGCAAACTGCAAATTACGACAACTAGTTAAACTACAGTAGGCAAGCCCTATGTGACAGACTTAACCAATAAAGTATTGGTAAGAGAAATCGAATTCATAATCTTTCAGTTCCGTGATCACCTAATCCACCAATTTTAATTTTATCAACAGGGACACTTCCAGAACACGTGTCCGACACACGCTGTGAACTTTGTTTTTCTTTTCTTTGTTTTTTCTAGTTTTTTTAATTTTTAAAATTATTACTTTCGCCGTGTTTCGTAGGTTGTTTCTGCACTCTAACTTGTGATAATTACAAAAATACCCTTGTCTTTTGAAAAAAAAAAAGCAGTTAAAACTTTTAAGATATAAAAAATATGTCGTTAATTCGATTCAATATTAAAACTTTTTTATTCAGGAAAGTCATTTTATTTCATAATGAGACCGGTATAAGGAATATCCATACTAGAGTACTAAAAAGGAACTGCAAGAATAAAATAAAAACTCCGCCTTTAACGATCTTAGTGTTGGATTCGAATTTTTATTTTTCCAAAATATTAATATCAATAATAATAATAGTAAAAATAATAATATTTTTTAATTGGGTTTTCCTTTGCGGGTCCATTAGGTTACTGCTGCTAATGCTATGCCAGTGGATGAGGAGAAAAACCATCAAGACATCAGCAGCAGCAGCCGCGGCCCAGCTCTGGCGGCGGTTGCTGCGCCGTTTCATGCAACTCCAAATATCAACGGATCCTTGATTATGCCCTTTCCCATGGTTGGCTCTGTTCAAACTCGGCCTCTGCATCATCAAATTTCAGTTGCTCCTTTTGAGCCATTGCCATTGTCTTTGAGACTTTCTTTGTCGACGGGGCAAGAGACGACATTGCCGTGTTTTCAGGTGATCTCTCATCAAGCTACAAAGATGGAGGTAGTATCATAAGAGTGCGGCTTGAGGAATTTGTACAAACCAATGAAATATAATGCTCTGTGCTGTCCTTATATATCCATGCCAATATATTTGAAGATTATTGCTTCTTAATTTTTTTTAATCTCTATTCTGTGAGATTGTAATTGTGGTTGTGGTTGTGAATTGTGATTGTGAATAAAATAGTGCTAATAGAAATATAGAACACTGTAAGAGTGTTTGTATTAGGATTTATATACAAGATTGGGATCATGAATCCCAATACCCATTTACCTAATTTTATACTCCCTCCGTCCACCAACCATGTGTATTGTTTTGATCGGCACGGATTTTAATATTTCAGTTGATTTAGTTGGTTAAGAGTGTTGAGAGAGTGTTGAGAGTGGAGTAAGGTGCCCACTTGTGGTAAAAATTTTTGCCAAAAATAAACAATGCACATGTGTTTGACGATTTAAAAAGGAAATTTGCATACGCCATGGACGGAGGAGTATCTTTTTGAAAAAGTAAGGAGAAAGATTGAGAAAAAATAGACTTAAAAAAAATGAAAACAAAAACAGTTTAAGTTATTTAATTATTAATCATTTTGAGGAAAAAAAGGAAGGGAAAAAGTGAGAAAATTGGATTTAAAGAAAAAACTGAAATAGAACAATCAAATCAAGCAGAAAAAAAAAACTGAATTAAAAAAGATCAACTCATTCAAAAATTAGTCATTTTTTGGAGAAAAGAAAATGAAGAGAAAAATGAGAATGTACTTGGACTTGACTAAAAATAGATAGATTAAATTATTTCGTTTTATAAAATATATCAACTTCTTAGATTTAATCTAATTTTAGAGAAAAAAGGTGGAGAAGAGGAAGGGAATTTAACTTTTAAATATTAGGTTAATTTGTTAAATTTAATCTAATTTTAAAAACTAGTATGTTTAGGTATCCGAAAGTAACCAAATTCACCATGTAGTTTTTTTTTACTTACCTTATTTTCCTTACTTATCTTGAGACGGATTGAAAGTCGGATGTGCTCGATCATCGAGGTCTACACTTGGTGAAGTTCCGGATTTGGATGAAGATCCAATTACCATCCATGGGTTGTCATTGTCATTTTTTGTCTCTTCTTCTATGCACTCTTGTGGTTGTTTTTTCACTTGATCTCAATCTTTTTTGTGTACTAAAATCATCACCATGTTGGGTAATAGAGATGTTCTCTTCTCATCTAAAACTCTTTTACCTACACCAACAGCATAATCATAAGCAATTGTTGTTGTCAGAACTATAAGGATGTCATGCAATATATGATATTTTCCTCATGCAATTTCCACAATTTTAAACTTCAAAAGTCGGCGTCTAGCTCATGCAAGCAGCTGAAATAATTAGTAAGAATTTGACTAGAATATAAGATAGAACATGATGCCAATTTTTATTATTTTTTGTAAAGAACTGGTGATGCAATATATCAAATCTACTTTTTTTTTTGGAGATCGACTCAGACGCAACAAGGTCAGACTTATATTTGACAGTATATAAATCAACTAACAAAAATAATATTTTTACACCGTCATTAACATATTCGTTCTTATTATTTTTGTTGAGGGAGTGAGCTCTCCTCCACAGACGGGGCCACTTTAGCCCCGCAGGAGATAAACGAGGATGTCTTGCCAGTGGCTTAATCTGGCAGAGGGCCACGTCTGCGATAAGGTTACAATAATAATATTTAAGAAGGCATGTAACACCATATATGTAAGGAAATTTACGCAATTACGATTTCTATTAGTCTAGGGCATAAATATAACCCAAGACAAAACACTATTTAATAATTTTGCAACTTTCTAGAATAACTAAATAGGCTCATAAACATAAGAAAACAAGTATGTATAATTGTTATAGTGGGAATCAATTTTTTAATACCAAAGCATAAAATTGATAAGTTCTATATCCCCATTCATAAAACTATAAGTTTTTGGTACCATTTTGATTGAAAAGACTAAAATGTCCTCTCTTTTTGTGTTAAAAGTTGACTTCTCTCTTTTTTTTTATATATTTATTTTAAACTACTTTTCTTCTCTTTTTTCTTTTTTACTTTCCTCCTCCGATCGATATTAATGTCCAGGAACCAAAATTTAACTACAAACATATACATCAAAACAACACAGCCATTTTATTTTTGACAAAGGGTCTCTCATAAAATCTTATAGAAATCACAAGATTGTTCAAAATAAAAGTTGACGTTGAAATAGGACTTCATTTGTCGTGCTTCGAGTTCATAAAGAAGGTATGTATCATTATTTGAACGATGAAAAAATTCCAGACTGTTTACGGACACGATCGCCGCACACGATGGGAAGCCACCGTGTGCAACGATCGCGGTGCAACGATCGCGGCGCAACGACCTTAACATCGCGGCGCAACACTAACGTACACGATCGCTTAACACGATCGTATAAAATCGTGCGTGATCGTGTTCATGGACGTAAACTTGCACACGATCACCGCACGTGAGTATACGGCCGTGTGCATCGGCCGTGTCCAAGGCGCACGTAATATTGTTCGCTCATTTTTCCGGATAGTTATTCATCTTTTTGTAATCGATGTCGTGGGCGTATTTTGATACATCACGGTGGTCATTGGGAGCGATCGACATATGTAGACGGGGACTCCTTTTTTGTCTATATCGACACGAGCAAAGTTAGTCGTGCAAACCTCGTGGGGGTTATCAGAGAGGGTTTGGGTGGTCCAAATGAGTCCGATTACAAATTATGGTACTTGACACACATGGCCAAAGGAAACAAAGTAAAAGTCCTATTAAGGGGCGATACCGAGATACTTCGATTACTAGTAGAATACAAGGAGGATCCTGAGGTCTATGTTGAGAACAACAGCTCCTCCACTCCCGAGGTTAATATGGGATGTAGCAGCTCAAGAGTAGAGCCCGGCAACATAAATTATGACATGCCTTCCAAAGAGTATCAATACGAGGAAGATGAGGAAGACGAGGAAGATGAAGAGGTGCATACATCCGAAGATGAAGATTGTTGTAAAGACTTGCTTGAGTCACTATCTCATGAATTTCTTGCTTGGGTTCGCCAACCGCCCAAATGGATAGGATTATGAGTCGTCGGAACTTCTCATCCGACCATCAATCTGAGCGAGCATGAGCATCTACAATCAATGCGTAATCGATCATTCCATTTCCGGACCCGTGAGTGCCGGACTTTGGGTTGGGTCGAGCGCCTCCACCTAAGCACGGCGGCTAGAGGTGGGGTCCACCTTTCGTTCAAGACGAGTTGAGGATAATCGTAGGAATGTATCATTTGGAAAACATGCTACAATGTATCACCGATCGTTACCGATAAACGTATAGTGTTTGTCTGTAAGAGTGGGCGAAGAAATTGTCGATTTAGGTTGTGTGCTATTGAGGTGCAACTATTTGGAGAATTACTAAGTTGACATTGGAGCACATGTTACCCTGATTTGAACCGTGGCCGCCGCACGATCGGTCACTTCGAGGTTGCCGCCCATTATTTTGCTAAAAGATTGACCGGTGAGGGGTCACTGAGGCCAAAGGAGATGATTGCAGAGATGTGTAGGAGTATGGCATTGACATGCTATACGCTTTGCTCTCCAGACGAGGAATATAGCGATAGAGAATACATATGGCGGCTTCGATGAGTCGTATCGAGGCTCCTATCTTATCTCGTATTTGTTAAAACAGCGTAATCCAGGGACAATTTATGATTTGCAGACGACTCGTGAGGGAGTGTTTCGCCACATGTTCGTTGCACTCGGACAGAGTATTAGGGCATTTGATACGTGCCTTCGACCGGTGATTATAGTTGATGGGACCCACCTAAAGGGAAGGAATAAAGGAACTCTATTTGCGGCCGTCACATTTGATGGGAACGAGCAAGTTTTTCCTCTTCCGTTGGTCTCGGTCCGATAGAGAACGACGAGTCATGGACTTATTTTCTGTATAACCTGCGCAAATGCTACAATCCGACGGAAGATTTACTGATTGTGAGTGACCAACATAAGAGCATTTAGAATGCTGTTCGAGCCGTCTATCCGAATGCATTCCACGGGTTTTGCTATCACCATCTTGCAAAAAATCTGACCTCCTATGGTGCGCATGCTATAGGACTCTTTAGAACTGCTGCCTACACGCATCGAGAAGAAGTTTTTGAAACCTACTTTTCGAAACTACATATCGAAAGCCCTAATGGGCGCACAGCGCCTTCTCAAATCGGGGCCGAGAGGTGGGCTAGGTCGAAGTGTCCGGTACGACGCTATAACTTCTTGACATCCAATGCTGTTGAATGCTTTAATAATCGTATGTTGTGGGCTAGACGTTTACCTGTTTGCTCGTTACTTGAGATATTTCGCCTAATTTTAGAGAATTGGTTTGATGAGAAGCGGGGAGAAGCTACGTCAAGAGACCATGAGTTGACAATGCACACTTTTGAAAAGCTTTCTAACTCTGTGCAAGCCAATCTGACTCTTAAAGTTCGAGCTACCACCCCACTTGTTTATAAAGTCGAAGAAAACAAAGTTTCTTATGAGGTCGACCTTCGAACATGGACATGTTGTTGTCGTGAGTTTGATTTGGATCAGATTCCATGTCGTCATGCCGCTGCCGCTATAAGGTACATGTCTTTGCTGTTGTGTGCACGATCGTTACCCACGATGGGCACGATCGTAACCCACGATGGGCACGATCGTAGCCCACGATGGGCACGATCGTAACCCACGATGGGCACGATCGTAACCCACGATGGGCACGATCGTAACCACGATCGCCCTTATCGTAACCACGATCGCCCTTATCGTAACCACGATCGCCCTTATCGTAACCCACGATGGGACACACGATGTGCACGATCGTAACACAATGGGCACGATCGTAACACACGATCCCCGTGATCGTAACACACGATCGTAACCCCACGATCCCCGTGATCGTAACACACGATCGTGACCCCACGATCCCCGTGATCGTGACCCCACGATCCCCGTGATCGTAACACACGATCGACGCGATCGTGTTTTCCCATCGTTTGCAAAACAGGGATGGTCTGGATTTATCACCTCATCAATAAAAAATACATTATCCTATACAACATCCTTGACATAATTGCTTATTGTAACAGGCGCGCCGGCAATGGTTTGTCCGTGTATGATTTTGTTAGTCGTTATTTCAAGCAACAAGGCCTTAGAGAGACTTATAAGGAGCATATTAGTCCCATCCCACATCCTGATGAGTGGAATGTCCCACCGGAGATCTCATCCATCGTTTGCGTACCTCCAGAAGAGGTACGACAAGCCGGACGACCAAGGATGAGTCGCGCACGGTCCGCTGTTGAAAATTTGCACGCAGGTGGATGGCCTCAGGTGTGCGGTAGTTTTAAAGTAACCTGCCACAATAGAAAATCTTGCAAAGCATTCATTCCCATAGGGGGTGTGGATTTGAATATCCCTGAAGAAACTCAAGAAATCGATGCACAACCGAGGCAAAGGCGCCGGCAGAAGAAGAGGTGTAGCATTTGCCGTAATGATGACCATGACATAAGGGGATGTCCATACCGTGAAACTTAAATTGCTTATGTATTTTTATATTTTGTGACTTACTAGCAACAATCATGTGTTGATATTTTGATCCTCGATGGACCATGTATTAATTCAAGATTCGATTATTAGTTGAAATGCATAATTTTGTGTTTTTTTTCTTTACCTTTAATTTGAAATTTATGTGTTCAAGAATGTAAAGCAAATAAAGGTGACTATGGAGCCAAACATTAACCATAACAAAGTAGCTCACTCCAAAGAGCAATAGTTTACGCTTCAAAGAATATAACTTTAAAAAACAAAATTTAATCAACATAAAAAAAAATATCTAATAATAACATAACAAAAACAATCAATTGGATCCCTTTTCCCCAATCTGCTTCAGTATCTTTAGTCTTGTATCACCGTCTTCATGAACTTCCTCTTCCAAAATAAATTTTTGCTTTTACTCTAAATCTCCAAATCATTATCATCATCACCATCTAGTATGACCGAGTGCTCGCAGTGTTTTTAAATAGGCCTGTTTCATGGAACACATTAATTTGCAATGATAGTCACTACACATACAACAAAATCAAAAACTTACTCGAGCATTGAGTATCTTCCTCTCGGCCTAGTTCTCAGATGGTGGGTTGGGAGTAGGTATCCTCCTCCTTCTTTTTGGTGGTGGTGCTTCGCTTCCTCCTAAATCGGTTTCTCGTAATCGGCCGCTCATTTCGCGTATTTGATTTTAATGAATTTTAACTGAGGTTAATTGATTAGGGTTGAAGTGAAAAAGGGGTGGAGACCGACCGATACGATGGGATTTTAAAGTAAAGGGGGACACAGGATTTTATTATAAAGGGGGGGGGGATCGACTTATAATAAAGGGGGGGTGACCGACGGGATTTTATAATAAAATAATTTGACCTTTGAAGTGAACACGATCGTGTACACGATCGCCGCGATCGCGTGTTCCAATCGTGTGACACGTTGGCCACCAGGTGTCAAATTGGCGCTGTATCCACGTATGCACGACCGTACACGATCGCCGCGATCGTGTGTTCCAATCGTGTGACACGTTGGCAACCAGTGTCAAATTGGCCAGATCCACGTATGCACACGAACGTGTACACGGTCGTGGCCACGATTGAACACACGATCGTGTGCACAAGAACGTCAAGAGTTTTCACCAATTTCTCAAATTACTCGTCAATTTAGGTGTTAACACTTATATATTAACAATTATTTGTTAATGATACACTTATATAAAAAGTTATAGATTGAATTACCATAATATATTGCATATCATGTGTCGTCCAATTGTTCTATTAGTACGTGCGGATAAGTTCAATCATCCGGATGAATGACCTCATATACTAATGAATTACAACGAAATGACAAATAGGAGTTCGTATAAGAAGCCATATTGTAATTAATGTTTGAACATGCGATGTTTGAATCACAAAACATCATTCTAGATAACACAATACTTCAAATTTGCAAAAATACCAAAAGTTCATATGCACACGATCGTACGGTCGTAGCCACGATTGAACACACGATCGTGTGCACAAGAACGTCAAGAATTTTCACCAATTTCTCAAATTACTCGTCAATTTAGGTGTTGTTACTTATATATTAACAATTATTTGTTAATGATACACTTATATAAAAAGTTATAGATTGAATTACCATAATATATTGCATATCATGTGTCGTCCAATTGTTCTATTAGTACGCACGGATAAGTTCAATCATCCTGGATGAATGACCTCATATACTAATGAATTACAACGAAATGACAAATAGGAGTTCGTATAAGAAGCCATATTGTAATTAATGTTTGAACATGCGATGTTTGAATCACAACACATCATTCTAGATAACACAATACTTCAAATTTGCAAAAATACCAAAAGTTCATATGCACACGATCGTGTACACGGTCGTGGCCACGATTGAACACACGATCGTGTGCACAAGAACGTCAAGAATTTTCACCAATTTCTCAAATTACTCGTCAATTTAGGTGTTGTTACTTATATATTAACAATTATTTGTTAATGATACACTTATATAAAAAGTTATTGATTGAATTACCATAATATATTGCATATCATGTGTCGTCCAATTGTTCTATTAGTACGTGCGGATAAGTTCAATCATCTGGATGAATGACCTCATATACTAATGAATTACAACGAAATGACAAATAGGAGTTCGTATAAGAAGCCATATTGTAATTAATGTTTGAACATGCGATGTTTGAATCACAACACATCATTCTAGATAACACAATACTTCAAATTTGCAAAAATACCAAAAGTTCATATGCACACGATCGTGTACACGGCCGTACACGATTGAACACACGATCGTGTGCACAAGAACGTCAAGAATTTTCACCAATTTCTCAAATTACTCGTCAATTTAGGTGTTGTTACTTATATATTAACAATTATTTGTTAATGATACACTTATATAAAAAGTTATTGATTGAATTACCATAATATATTGCATATCATGTGTCGTCCAATTGTTCTATTAGTACGTACGGATAAGTTCAATCATCTGGATGAATGACCTCATATACTAATGAATTACAACGAAATGACAAATAGGAGTTCGTATAAGAAGCCATATTGTAATTAATGTTTGAACATGCGATGTTTGAATCACAAAACATCATTCTAGATAACACAATACTTCAAATTTGCAAAAATACCAAAAGTTCATATGCACACGATCGTGTACACGGTCGTGGCCACGATTGAACACACGATCGTGTGTTCAATCGTGGCCACGATTGAACACACGATCGTGTGCACGGCCGGTCCCACGATGGTACTCACGGTCGTTTGCACACGGTCATGCCAGCCATCGTGCGCACACGACAGCATCAGACGCATGACCGTGGGAAGGTTGCACACGATCGCAACACACGATGGCCACGATCGTGTGCATCCATCGTGTGTAACACAGAGCCAACACATTCAGATTTAACAACACTGACACATTCATCCAAAACTGTCTAAATACAACATAAATATTGTACAACACAACATAAACCATTCTACATGTCTAAAGACAACATAAAGATTTTAGCAATAGGCCATATCGATATTTCTTAATATATCTTTCATTAAGTTCCTTGATTTGGTGCCTTGCTCCTGGGTTTGCAGAGACGTGTCGATCCAAGTACATGCACGCGAGGGGGCCACACCTGTGTTTGTCGTTTTGTATGACCCGTAGCTCTCGTGGCATAATTTTGAAACTCATCTCCGTGTCATACTTCGCTGATTGGTTGTTCATCCAATACCCGGATTGAGCTAGCACACGAGGCATCGACGCATAATCGGTCGCAGCTTGGTTGAATCGGTAACGACCATCTTCGTGGTGGTGTGACAAGGAATCATACAACTCCACGGTCCATGCTATGATGTCAATCTTGATAGTCACCCGTGGCTTTGGTCGAGGCAACAAATGGCAATGATCTGCTCAAACACAATATGTAATCATATAAGATCATCACATCAAACATAGCGAATCATTTATAGATATAAATTTCAAATGGCAACAAATCGTCAATTATTTATAAATATAAATTTCAAACTTACTTCTGCAATTTAACCATGGAACCGCATGTGGTGTATCAAGACTGTCATGTAGTCCTCGATGCATTTAGGAATTTTCCACTCCTTGTAAACCGGCTTCCCGTCACCTTGATGCCAAGTGGATCATCCGGATGGAGTCTTGCAAACTCGTTGGCCAAAACTAACTACAAAAAGCCAAACCACAAAATTAAAAATATCGATATCAAACCAATGATATACAAGTGAGTAGGTTATAGAACTTACGTAAAATAGGGAGCCGGCAAGTACACCGCCAACTCTACCGACACCAACACTACGGACTCCCCTCCGAAGCCTCGCCGAGTCGCAAGCACATAACAGTCTATCACCTCGGCATCAAAGTCTTCACGGGTAGACTCTATCCGGTCAAATAACGCTCAGGTGAGAGCATGCCCATCTCCAAACACCGACAATAGCATCACGTGGTCGCTCCTCCTAAATCGTAGGTACAACTTCTTGAGCCTCGCTATCTCCGGGAGGCGCAACCACAAAAGGCTCTCGAAGAGCGGCGGATGGTCGACTCACTCGCGGTGGAAGACTACGCTCACCCAAATGCGCGTTCCGGCACTCTCACCATCTTCGTCACCCTCAAGATCCCTCTCACAACTATAACGATCGAGAGTCAGACATGGCCGCTCGATCTCAAAATCGGCCGCTCGATCCAAATGGAGGTTGCTCGCCAGACCACCACCCTCACCGCGAAACATCGAATCGTAATGATGCTCGCCCCGAAACCATCGAACATCGTCCCATATCACTAAACGGCGCCTCAAATGGCTCATACCGATGCTCGTAATCAAGGGGCCGAGTCCGCTCAACAATGATGAATCGAGAATGGTGACTGGCTGACCTCGTAATGGTGGGTAGGCGGATGCCGAGAATGGTGACTCGGGACGCCGAGAATGGTGACTCGAATGATGACTAGCCGACGATGAGAATGGTGACCGTGGCCGCGCGCAGACCGAGTGACGTGGAGGGTCGGGAATCCTCCGCCGGCGCCGCTATCGATGCGTAATGACGAGGCCTATCATGGCTCCCAGTGAGTAGTGTAGGGCTCCTAGAAGGCCTATGCATAGGTCCGAAGAAATCCACGATCCCGAAAGCACCCGGCGAGAAACTCGAGCAATAAATCCGACTCGGGAATCGTTGCACAAGATCGCCTTCAAACGGCGATCAAGTACTCATCCTGCTCGTGTCCTGGGTGTGGTCCGACAAGGAAGTCCGTGGACACAACACACCCTCTCTGGCCGCTCTCCCGGTCCGATGTCTCTGCACCATGTACCGGTGGGGTACTGTCGGCGTCGCTTTGACACTTTATGTGCCGACTCATATGTAACCAATTTTCCTAAATTCTTCTTCAACCTATCCATAACTTTCTTCCTCGGGATCGGCGCAGCTCATCCTCCTTATTCCTCACGGCTATTCTTACAGCTTAATGAATTTAACGTCATAAGGCGAGCCATTCTCAAAGCTCGTAGTAGTACTCACCTCATCCTCCTCCAGATGCGGTAAAGAGGAAGTACTTTGTCTTTGCAACAATAGTCATTAAAGCATACCATTAGATGGGCAATCACATAATGTTGAAGAGATGAGTGAAGTTAGGAGAAAATACGTTTACAAATTTATGTACCTTATCGTCAAGAAATGAGTGAAATCACAAAACATCTTCCTCGTAGTCCACATCAAACACCGGGACTTGGACAGCTTTATCTCGACTACCACACAATGCTCCCAATGCAGAATCATCTCATACGACCATATTTGTAAAGCCCAAACAGACCATAGAAGTGATAGTCCTTGTGCTCTTGTCCCTCCTTCATGGCAACGTTGCCTATGTAGTAAGATAAAACCCCAAAGGCATAAGAACTCCAAGGAAACATATCCCACCGCTCAAATCCTCCACTAATGCCCATGCCCATGTCTCGACCATCATGTCGTCACGGCATAGGATAAAGTAGTAGTATATAAGCAAATTGGCAACCTTGAGATAATCTCTTATGTCTCTACCAAAATCTCGAGCATTGAACCTCTTCCGCAGAACACTAACCTTAATGTTTTTGCCATGGAGTATTCTGTGGAAAATACCGTCGGACGGAAGGAGATGGTCGTCCTGGGATGGAAGGTAGAGTTTCCAAAATGGAGTCCCGTGATCAAGGCGAAATCACGGGCCGTAAAACGAATGGTCCTCCCGCAAACCTGGAACCACGACTCATCCGGGGGGATTTGATCACCCTCCAATTGACGAGCAATCAAGTGATGTAGGGCAGTATTTGAACTCCCATTCCTCCTAACTTTAATCAAGCGCCCCAGGACCCCCTCGGTCAAGCTCTCGATAGCTCGATCAAGAACAAATGGAATTGCGGCCCATACTCCTTAATGTCTCAATGATCTCTTTAAATACCGCCTCCCGTATGTAAAGATTCACTTGACGTGTAACAAAACGCAATGTAGGTCTCTTCCATACGCAACCACCGCAATATGGACATACAACTCATAAGAATATGATAAAATGCTTAAGAGAACGAAAAAAATTACGCCTTGCACACGATCGCATGCACACGATCGATGCCCGTCGTGTGAAGACCATCGTGTGCCACACGACGGTTCACACGACGGAAACGATCGTGTGCCTGCGATCGTGTGCAAGGCAGAGCTTTTGCACTTCTAGCACACGACGGCACACACGATCGGCGGCCGTCGTGTGTAGCGATCGTGCCCACGAAAGACCATCGTGTCCACGATGGTCTCATCTTCTTCAGCACGATCGTGGGAAGATGAACAACCGTCGTGGCACGATCGTGTGTGAATGAAAATACACTAACCGGCGGCTCATTGGCGAATTGCTCTTCAGATGGAGTGTCGCTAGCGGAACTTCTGGCGTCTTCAGATTCTCTGTGGTAGTCGGAGGTCGACATTTTCTGGCCGGCGAAGGGTTTCACGACGGGAGACTTTTTTTGCAGAGAGGAGGAGAGTTTTTTGGAATATTGAGTTGTGGGACCTTTTTTTATTGTTGTTTAGTTTTAATAATCTTCCTTTTCCTTTTTTAGTTTTTTTTTTCTCTTATTGGTAGACTTTAAGGGTAATAAAGTCTTTTAACACATTTTGGTATCAAAAACTTATAGTTTTATGAATGGGGATATATAACTTGTTACTTTTATGGTTTGGTACTAAAAAAGAGAGATTGTTATAAGTTGATAGCATATGACGGACACTAGTACCCAAGGATAATGTAATTCACTCCCAGCTTCTTCATGTTGGGGTTGGAGTTATACGTTAAGTAATAATATCCATATTGTTATAAAACTAATATTAAACAAGACTATTATTGAAGATAATAATAATATAAAATAGAAAAATAACAAGGGAACAAGTAGGGAGGAAATGAGATGAAGTTTTATTACTCTTTCTTTTGTGTGTATAATTTCTTCATTTCCATAACCACATATTTATAGTAACAAATATGACACTATTACAATCACAAGTTTTGTTACTATTACATCACAAAATTTGCTACTATTTGTCTTGTGATAACAATTAATACTAAAGTCCAAAATGATATTATAACACTCCTCCTTAGACGTAGCATTATAGCAAGCTGGATGAGTATGCCTCGTTAAAAACCTTAAGCTGAAAAACCCAGTGGGACAAAATCGGACAGAAGGGGAAAAGAGTACATTCTCAGATCCAGACCTTGTGCATAAGCTGCCTCGTTAAAAACCTTAAGCTGGAAAAACCCAATGGGATAAAAACCAGTCATAAGGAAAAGAGTACAGCGCACGCATTTGATTTCGCTCCCCCTGAAATAAAGAGTTTCCAAATTGATTCATCAATCTTGGTTCTTGTTAGCTCTTCTCATGCCTATGCCGTATACCAGTTTCTCGAATATCGATGTCGACAATGATTTTGTAAATATATCAGCAAGATTGTGGCAGGAGCGAATTTTTTGAACATTTATTTCTTTATTTTTCTGAAGTTCGTGCGTGTAGAAAAACTTCGGTGAAATATGCTTGGTCCGATCACCTTTTATATATCCACCCTTGACTTGTGCTATGCATGCTGCATTGTCTTCATAAATGATTATGGAAGTGTCTGTCACAAGCTTCAATCGACATTCATTTAGTATATGAGCTATAACTGATCTTAGCCAAACACTTTCTCTGCCAGCTTCATAGAGAGCAATTATCTCAGAATGATTAGAAGATGTAGCTACTAATGTTTGTTTGGTCGATCTCCATGAAATAGCCGTACCATTATAGCAGAATAAATAACCGGTCTGTGAGCGAGCCTTATGTGGATCGGATTTGTATCCCGCATCAGCATAACCAACTAATCCAGAGTTAGTAGCCTCTTTTGAATAGGTTAAACCCAGGTCAATGGTACCATTGAGATAACGAAAAATGTGTTTGATACCATTCCAGTGTCTTCGAGTTGGTTCAGAACTGTATCTTGCAAGTAAATTTACTGCAAAAGAAATATCGGGTCTGGTGCATTGTGCTAAATACATGAGTGCTCCAATAGCATTGAGATAAGGCACTTCAGGACCCAAAATTTCCTCATTTGGTTCCTTAGGTCGGAAAAGATCTTTCTTAGGATCTAAATTCCGTACGACCGTAGGAGTACTCAAAGGATGAGCCTTGTCCATATTAAATCGTTTGAGCAATCTCTTGGTATAAGCAGATTGGTGGACAAGTATTCCATTATCTTTATGCTCGAGCTCAAGACCAAGACAGAGTTTTGTTATTCCAAGGTCTTTAACCTCAAATTCTTTCTTCAGATATTCAGCAGCATTGGATAACTCTTTAGGAGTTCCGATTAAATTTATGTCATCCACATAGACTGCAATTAGAGCAAATCCAGTATTGGATATTTTAATAAAAACACATGGGCATTTAAGATCATTTTTATAACCTTCCTTGGAAAGGTATTCATTCAATCTATGATACCACATGCGGCCGGATTGTTTTAATCCATACAGTGATTTCTGTAGTTTGATCGAGTATAGCTCACGAGGAGTAGCAGATTTTGGCATTTTATATCCATCAGGAATTTTCATATAGATATCAGAATCTAATGAACCATATAGATATGCCGTAACTACATCTATTAGTCGCATATCCAAACACTCATGGACAGCCATACTAATAAGAAAACGGAAAGTGATTATATCCATCACTGGTGAATACGTTTCGTCATGGTCAATCCCAGGTTGTTGGAGAATCCTTGAGCTACGAGTCAGGCTTTATATCTCGCAATCTCATTTTTCTCATTTCTTTTTCGAACAAACACCCATTTGTAACCAATTGGTTTTATATTATTCGGTGTTCGAGTAATTTGCCCAAATACCATCCGTTTTTCTAAGGAAGCTAATTCAGATTCTATTGCTTCTTCCCATTTAGGCCAATCCGACCTTTGACGGCATTCAATTATTGAATGTGGTTCACTATCGTAATCATCATTCATAATTTCTTGTGCAACCGAGAAAGCAAATAAATTATCGACTATCATGTTTTTTCGATCCCATATCTCATTGTAATGATTTATGGCATTCTCGGTGCTTTCGAAATCTATGATCCCATCATTATCTGCAGTATTACGCTCTGCAGATTCATCTGCAGCATGCTCACTAGGATGATCTTGGTTTGTGATCCCAGTACTTCTCCCCTTTCTTTTTCGAGGAACAGTGTCCTTCGAACCAACAGGTCTACCACGCTTTTGTCGTGGGGCATCATCATCCATTTTTGTGTCATTAGGAACAACGATCCTGGCTGGAGCATTCACATCTGGAATGTAAGACTTTGTTACTTTACTTGCATCATTAAATGCATCAGGAAGTCTATTAGCAATATTTTCTAAATGGATGATTCTTTTCACCTCATTTTCACATTCTGTAGTACGTGGATCTAGGTGGGATAAGCTTTGTACTTTCCAGGAGATATCCTCAACTGATTTTTGTTCATCTTTGTTAAGAACAGTCTTATCCCTGCCAATTGATGGAAACATCGTCTCATCAAAATGACAATCGGAAAACCGAGCGGTAAATAAATCACCCGTTGTTGGTTCTAAATACTGAATTATTGATGGGGAATCAAATCCAACATATATGCCAAGCCGGCGTTGAGGACCCATTTTTGTCCTTTGAGGAGCTGGAATTGGCACATTAACAGCACATCCGAATGTGCGTAAGTGCAAAATATTCGGCTCAAAGCCTAGAGTTAATTGCATTGGGGAGTGCATATGATAAGCAGTGGGGCGTAATCTGATGAGTGCTGATGCATGTAATACTGCATGACCCCACACTGCACTAGTGAGTTTTGATCTCATTAATAATGTACGAGCAATAATTTGAAGTCATTTGATCAATGATTCAGCCAATCCATTCTGGGTGTGAACATGTGCTACTGGGTGCTCAACATTAATTCCCAGTGCTTCAAAATAATCATCAAAAGTTCTTGATGTGAATTCTCCGGCATTATCCATTCTTATATTTTTTTATAGGATATTCAGGAAAATGTGCTCGGAGTTTAATAATTTGGGACAAGAGTCGTGCAAAAGGAACATTTCTGGTAGATAATAAATATATGTGGGACCATCAGGATGATGCATCTATTAAGACCATAAAATATCGGAATGGTCCACTTGCTGGATGTATTGGTCCAAAAATATCACCATGAATGTGTTGTAAAAATGATAGTGATTCATAACCAACCTTTTCCATAGAAGGTGTAGTAATAAGTTTTCCACGTGAACATGATTCACAAAAATAATCTCTGGACATTAACATTTTTGTGCCCTTTAATGGATGTCCATGAGTATTTTCAATAATCCTGCATAACATAGAAGTTCCTGGGTGCCCAAGGCGATCATGCCATAACCCAAATATATCAGGATTCACCAGCTTCCAAGCCATGGTAGCATAGGTTTCAAAAGCTCGAATAGGGACACAATACAGACCAGAAGTAGTTGCTTCAATTTTCTCGTGTACAAATCGAGTTTCCATTTTATAGGATGTAATATAGAGATGTTCTTTATTATTTTCAATCATTGTTTCCAAGTGATAGCCATTTCGGCGTACATCCTTAAAACTCAACAGATTTCTTTTTGATCTACCAGATAATAACGCATTTTCAATGTGTAAAATTGTTCCATTAGGCAACATCACAGTTGCATTCCTCGAGCCATCAATAATCTCTACGGGACCAGATATAGTTGTCACGTGCGTCTTGCATAATTTCATGCTCGAGAAATATGCTTTATTTGTAAATATTGAGGGCGTTGTTGCACTATCAACAAGACAATTGTGTATCTTTTCGATACTTTTCATTTGTATTTCTGTTCAATCAAATCATCACATAATAAATATTTAAGACATGAAACATTTTTTTATTGATAATGGAAATGTAAACATACATATTTTTTTTAATAATAATACATTTTTGTATGTATCATTAGTGCTGATACAAGGCCAACAATATAAATGATAAATGAAACACCAATCCAAAATAATTCCGGAGGGAAGTCTTTGATAAATATCAGTATTATGATCATGCTGATCATTGTGAAAATAAAGACGAGAGATCTATTAATCATTTTCGAAGAAAATCGGATGAAGATACTTAAGAATTTCTACAAGAGGGTAGAGAATATGAGTGAGTTGTTGAATACAATGTGTGCATATATATAGAATCAAAAATCACTATTACTAGTCGTTTATAGCCGTTGGAAGTGGGAGAAATTTAATATAAAAATATAGATGATTTTATTGATGTTTATATTATACATAAAGAAACACACACAAAAACAACTAGGGTATTACAAGCCATAAAGTAAATATACGACATATATTGCATAAATATTTTATTTCAGCCATTCATCGTCATGTCCCACTGAACCAGGATCTTCAAGGAAATCTGCTAGCTCAAGTGATTTCCAGTCCTGGTCAGAATTTCCATCAAATATGTTCCCAGATGTGTTGGCCTCAATAACTTTGGATGGCTCGAATGTTTCTGTGGTATGAGCATGGGCATCTCTGCCTTTATTTTTTATTGATGCCTGATATGAATCCACACGGTGTTGGGAAGTACGACAATATTTAGCCCAATGTCCAGTTATACCACATCTACGACATGGATCATCACCAGAATTTTCCATAGGCATTTTTCCTTTATCACGATGCCCGTGAATTGATTGCCTTGGTCTGTCGGAATATTTATTTTGACGGGAATAATGATAATTATCACGATTATTATAGTTACGTCCGCCGCGGTCATTTTTGTAATTATTTTGACGGTAGCCATCACGTGCACCACTTTTCCGTGTTCCACGCCCGGGTCTATTTTCACGGCTCTTGAATCGGCCGGAAGCTCTACCAGAGCTGGTATGTGCTTCAGGTTCGACACGGGACCCAGAAGGTCGTAGTTCATAATTTTTTAATAATAACTCATTTGTCTTCTCAGCCGTGAGAAGAACTGAAATTCGCTCAGAATATGTTTGAAATTGTCGTTGCCTGTATTGTTGTTGAAGCACCATATTTGAGGAATGCATCGTGGTGAATGTTTTTTCCAGCTTATCAGTCTCAGATAGCTGTGTACCGCACAAGGCCAGTCGAGACTCAATTTTGAATAAGGCTGAATTATAATCAACAACAGATTTAAAATCTTGCAATCTTAGTAGTTGCCATTCATATTGAGCCTGTGGCAATATTACAGTTCTGGTGTGATCAAATCTATCTTTGAGCTTCTTCCAGAGCTCAGAAGGCGTTTCAATTTGTATATATTCATTCTTCAGATCCTCGGATAAATGATGGCGCATGAATATCATTGCATTTGCCTCATTTTTAATATCGGCATTAGCAAGTTCCACAGATTCCAAGGTAGTAGCCAATCCCATACCTTGGAGGTGCAATTTAACATCAAGGCACCATGATAGATAGTTATTTCCAGTGACATCGAGGATCTGGAATTTTTTGTTTTCACTTCCGGCCATTTTTTTCTACAAGAATAAAAACGAGTTAGTATAAATAAATTCAAACTCGAATAATACTAACCTTTTTCGAGCAATAACTCGTGCTGATAACGCGTTATAAAATTAATATTAAGCAAGACTATTATTGAAGATAATAATAGTATAAAATAGAAAAATAACAAGGGAACAAGTAGGGAGGAAATGAGATGAAGTTTTATTACTCTTTCTTTTGTGTGTGTAATTTCTTCATTTCCATAACCACATATTTATAGTAACAAATATGGCACTATTACAATCACAAGTTTTGTTACTATTACATCACAAAATTTACTACTATTTATCTTGTGATAACAATTAATGCTAAAGTCCAAAATGATATTATAACACATATATGGAATAACATCGCCAAGCATTTTATAAGTAGAACTCAATGCGTAAGTGTATTTATACTTTATTTCTTAGCCTTCAGGTTACGTTGCTTGCATAAAGTCTTGTAATATTTTCTAACTTGTTGACTTATTATATATCATTTAATCATTTTTCTAATGAAGATCAAAAAAAGCGATAGCATAGCAGTTCCTTCTTAAACGAATAAAAAAAATATGATCACAACATCTAACGTGTAAATAGATACTTGATAGGACGCCGAATGCACGCTCCCAGAAAACCTGATCTAAAACATAGACCAATATAAGCCGGAGTACCGATCTCCTAGTAATGAAAGGTTTTAGATGACAAGTGGATGCCGACCTCAAGGTCCTTTAGAAGGTTGCCGACCTCAAAGGTCTCCCGAACTCGGAGGCCCTGCTGACCAGTGACATCTGTCAGAAGGGTGCCGACCTCGGAGGCCCCGCCGACCTGGGACATCTGCTAGAAGGTTGCCGACCTCAAAGGTCTCCCGAAGTACGGATTTGAATAGGAACGACCCGACCTAAGTGATCTTTTATAATAGGAGCCGATCTAAGGCCTCCGAGCTCATGAAGGTCGAAGTCTCGGGAAAGAAGATCCTGACTCGTCTGACAGAATCCCTGAGATCCAGGGATTGAGAGCCCATACCTTGCAATCCTGGAAATCCAGGGATGGAAAATCGCAGCCCGAATCCCTGGATATCCGGGATCTTGTCTAAAAATCAGGGAAGATCTTAGAGAACAAGGCATCTCCCTGCTATAAAAGGAAGAGGGGGGGTTCATTAAGGAGTGGCATTCTGAGATTATAGCATACTTTAGAGAGAGAGAAAGATAATACTTCATACATTTTGGGTTTTCTTAGCTAAACTCCTAAGATTAACCCGGTTCTTGTTGACCGATCAGTTCGGTTACATCAAGTGGCGCCGTCTGTGGGAAGTGTGACATCGAGTCACTTTGAGCTGAGACGTGAGGTTATTAATGGCGGAAGAAATGAACCAGAAAAGAATAGGAGAGTTGATACCCCGAAATTTAAAAGAGGAACTAGCAGCTGCGGGTGGAGAAGCGGCTCTGGAAAAAACACCCGTCACCCCTGTAGAAGAAGTCGCACCAAGCACAATCACACTGACGAAGGAAGCCTTAGCCGACATAATCGCCAGTGCGATCCAAAAGAGTCAGGAGGTCGAAAAACAAAGGATACCGCGAAAAGTAATACCCATCCTTTCGGATGGGCCGGAGGAAATTGATCAGCAGGAAGAGCATGGGGAGAGTTATCCAAGAATATGGGAGCGATCTAGACAGGAAAGAACGCAGGATCCCTTGATATCCAGTATGCAAGACGAAATGGAGGAATTGCGGCGAGAGGTTGCGGGGAAGGACATGGAGAGTCATCCGTGCCATCCCTTCTCGGAAGGCATCTTGCAGCCGAGCTCCCATATGGGTTTAGGGCTGTCACCTTCACCTACGATGGACTCTCAGATCCTACCCGACATTTATACCGATTCGAGAACATGGCGGTACTACATCGATATTCGGATGCCGTGAGTTGCAGGGCATTCCTGTCTACGCTGACAGAGTCAGCTCGGGATTGGTTCCACCAGATACCCCCTGGGTCAATCACCGGCTTCAAAATTTTCAGCTCCGCGTTCTTGACTCACTTTGCCAGCGCCAGGGCGCACCAAAAGACCTTCATGTCCTTGTTCAGTATCAAGCAGTACTCCGGAGAAGCGCTGAGAGCTTATGTGACCCGATTCATAAAGGCATGTCTGGAGGTACCCTCGTCGTCAGAAGAAGTGAAAACTAGTGCCTTGACGCAGGGACTGAGGCCGGGGTTGCTACGCACCTCATTAGCTAAAAAACCAGCCAGAACATATGATGAGGTCCTAGCCCGATGTTCGAAATACATTAATGTTGAGGAAACCGAGAAGGATATGGAGGAATTGCAAGAAAAGCCCGAAGATGGGGAAAGGGGGTCCAACAGATTGATACGGCGTGAGGAGTACACCTTTCAAGGAAATTTACCTCGGGAAGAAATGCCGCGGGGAAAAACAGATAGAAAGAAGAGCGATACCGTTCTAAGACGACCAAGATTTGACCAATACAGCCCACTAACAATGAGGAGAGCCCAGGTTTTGGAAGCAGTTGAGGATAAGATGAACAGGGTTATCGAGTGGCCTGCATCTCGTCCTAATAGGCCCACCCAGCCGAAATCAGAGCTTTATTATCGATTCCACAATGATTACGGGCATAGAACAGATGAGTGCAAGCACCTTAAAGACGAGATCGAAAGGCTGGTCCGAGCGGGACATCTAATGGAGTTCACATATCAGCAAAGGCATGGAGGTCGGAGGCAACCACCCATGCCCCAAGGAGGGGCCGGGGTGAAAAGAGAAGCTCCTCGGGGACCCGCTGCTCCCCCAGCTAAGAAAGGAGTAATCCACATGATATTAGGAGGACCAACCGACGGAAGTTCTAATCAGGCCAGGAAAGCCCACGCACGAAAGGCTAGGTGTCATCAGCTCAAGGAGGTCGCCTCTGTAGGCCGCGGGCCTATCATTCAGTTCAGCCCCGCAAATTATAGCGGGATACATGCGCCCCATAACGACGCGCTAGTCATCACCGCGGAGATCGCCAGTTACGATGTGCAAAGGGTATTTATCGATACGGGGAGCTCAGTAGACATCTTATTCTATGACTGTTTCAAGCAGATGAACCTGGAAGTGGAATTAAAGAAGGTGGATACCGCGCTATATGGGTTCTGCATGAGCGAGGTGCAACCGGTGGGAAAAGTGGTGCTTCCGGTAGCACTAGGTCGGATGCCCCATCGAAAGGTCAAGACGCTCAGGTTTTTAGTGGTGGACACCAAATCGGCCTATAACGCCATTCTAGGGAGATCGGGACTCAACAAGTTCGAAGTAGTGGCCTATACTGCACACATGAAAGTAAAATTCCCCGTAGGAGGTGAGGTAGGGGAAGTAGCCGGGGATCAGTTTGTTGCTCGATCTTGTTACCAGACAACGGTAAAGCAGGGAGTACAGCGCGGAAAGAGGGCATCCGAGCTAAGGGTTCCGGATCCAGAGTCTAAGAAGAATAAACAATCAAAGGCGCCCGAGGAGGCTGAGGAAGAAGGTGTCCAACCCAATGAGGAGTTGCTAGAAATAGAGTTGGTTCCAGGAAAGCCGGAAACAAAAACTCGCATGGGAAGTCGGTTGGACGATGGAATAAAGGAAAGCCTTATCAGCCTGCTAAGGAGATTTGTGGACATTTTCGCGTTCGCAGCCGAGGATCTTGTGGGAATCAGCCCAACAGTTTCCGAGCACAGGTTGAACATCGACCCAACCATAAGACCAGTGAAGCAGAAGAGGAGGCATTTTGGGCCGGAGATGGATGGGGTCATTGGGGAAGAAGTTGACAAGCTCCTCCGAGCTGGACACATAATGGAGATCCAGTTTCTGGAATGGCTATCCAACGCTGTGATGGTAGGGAAAGGTCAGGGAAAGTGGAGGATGTGCATGGACTTCCGGGACCTAAATAAATCATGCCCAAAGGATCACTACCCGCTACCCCGCATAGATCAGCTGGTGGATTCAACCTCGGGGTGCGAGTTACTCAGTATGATGGATGTTTCTCAGGGATATCACCAGATTCCTCTCGCACTTTAGGGACGTAAAGAGGGTTAGTTTTGTGGTATCAAAAGGAACTTTTTGTTATGTACGCATGCCTTTTGGATTAAAAAATGCAGGAGCTACATACCAAAGGATGGTTGACAGAATATTTAGATCCCAAATCGGCAGAAATATGGAGGTGTACGTGGATGACATGCTAGTAAAAAGCGTGAAGGCAGGAGAGCATATCAGAGACCTAGAAGAGACGTTCGAAAATCTGCGCACGTACGGAATGAAGCTCAATCCATCAAAATGTTCTTTTGGAGTCAAATTGGGAAAATTCCTGGGATATGTAGTCACAGAACAAGGAATTGAGGTCAATACGGAGAAGGTCAAGGCAGTGCTGCAAATGAATCCTCCAAAAAATATCAAGGATATCCAGATACTAACAGGAAGAATAGCAGGGCTAAGCCGGTTCATATCACGCTCGGCCGAGAAGGGATTCCCATTTTTTAAACTCTTAAGAAAAGGGAACAAGTTCGAATGGACCCCAGAAGCACAAACAGCATTCGGAAAATTAAAGGAGTATTTGGCCGAGCTGCCTCTGCTCACCAAACCGATACCAGGAGAGGATCTCGTACTCTACTTATCCGTGGGAGAGGGGGCGGTAAGCTAGGTCTTGCTAAGAGAAGAAATGAGTAAGCAAAAACCCATTTATTATACAAGCTGAATTTTGCAAGGAGCAGAACGAAATTACTCCGATCTAGACAAAGGGGCACTGGCGTTAGTGGTTACAGCCAGGCGATTGAGGCCCTATTTCCTAGCCCACCGGATAAAACTGCGAACCAACTTGCCCTTGAGAGAAATATTAGGGCGACCTAACGCGTCAGGTCGCCTGGTGAAGTGGGCGGTAGAAATGGGGGAATATGACATGGAGTATGAGCCGAGAACGGCAATTAAAGCTCAGGCCCTAGCGGACTTCATCCAAGAGGGGGCCATGCCATCGCCACCAGAGGGGCAGTGGTATTACATGTGGATGGATCGGCAACAACCAGTGGTTCGGGGGCAGGGATAGTCCTTACCACCCCGGAGGGTGAACAATTAGAGTATGCCATAAAGTTCGATTTCAGAGCATCTAACAACGAGGCCGAATATGAAGCTCTGGTTAAGGGAATGCAGCTGGGTATAGACTTGGGCGCACGACGACTCATTGCTTACTCTGATTCCCAACTGGTCACACAACAGGTAGAAGGAAAATTTGAGATAAATGAGGATTGGATGAGGAGGTATGTGGAGGAAGTGAGAGAGGCTGCCAAAAAACTAGGGGAATGGAAGTTAATCCATATCCCTAGGGCGGAAAATGCAAAAGCTGATTACCTAGCAAAAATGGGAAGCTCCTTAGTGGATTGCCGCTCACGAACAGTAACAATTTTGGGAGCAGCCCGGAGTAGCATCATGAAACAGGTGATGGAGGTGAACGAGATGGCAGATTAGCGAACTCCTTTGTTGGCATACCTAAGAAGGGCAGAACTACCCAAGGAAAGGCAAGAAAGAATGAAGATTGTGTGAAGAGCAGCGAGGTTCTGTTGCATTAATGATGAGCTATACAAGAGATCCTGCCTCGGTCCATACCTACGATGCGTTTCGGAAGAAGAGGGGCGGGGTATATTGGAAGAAATCCATGAAGGGTGCTGCGGAGACCATACCAAAGGAAGGGCGCTAATTAGCAAAACGCTAAGGGCTGGTTTTTTCTGGCCGACCATGAGCAAGAAAGCAGTGGAAATGGTTAGGCGATGCCAAAAATGTCAAGTGCACGCACCCTTAATTCACATCCCAGCCGAGGATATGATTACATGGGAGCACCTTATCCATTCGCTAAATGGGGAATTAATATTATGGGGCAGTTTACACCTGGCTCGGGAGGAAGAAAGTTCTTAGTAGTAGTCATAGACTACTTCAGCAAGTGGGTAGAGGCCGAGCCCGTGGCCACCATAACCGATCAAAGAATCATAAGTGTTCTGTTTAACAACATTTGCTGCAGGTACGGAGCGCCCCAGATACTCATCTCAGATAATGGAACCCAATTCAATGGGAAGAGAACCCAGTCCTGGTGCGAGGGTATGCATATCAGGCAAAGGTTTGCTGCGGTTGCTCACCCGCAGGCTAATGAGCAAGTGGAGGTAACTAACAGAACAATCTTGCAGGGAATCAAAACCCGCTTGGACAAAGTTGGAGGAGGATGGGTGGATGAGCTCAGCTCGGTACTATGGTCATACAGGACCACACCTAGATCGTCAACAGGAGAAACACCCTTCAGTATAGTATACGGGTCCGAAGCCGTCATCCCAGCAGAAGTCGGAGAAATGTCTCATCGGGTTCGATGGTTCAATGAGGTGGAGAACGAGGAAATAATGAAGGAGGTGTTAGATACTATAGAAGAAAGAAGGGAAGCGGTCGCGGCACGAACTGAAAGATACAAAATCCTGACAAAAGCAGCTCATGACAAAAGAGTCAGGAAGAGACAATTCCAGGTCGGTGATTTGGTGCTTAGGCGAGCTGATGCCCTCAGAAAAACAGGAAAGCTGGAGCCGAACTGGGAGGGCCCTTACAAAGCAATACGAATTTATGCGGGGGGAGCTTATGAGCTCGAGGATATGGAAGGGCACCCCATCAAAAGGCCTTGGAACATATGTCACTTAAAAAAGTATTTTGTATGAAGAGGTGTGGAAAAAAGTTGGTGTTGTTTTAATGAAAGTCTATTACAAAAAAAAAATCTCTCTGAATGTGTTGATCAAGTAAAACTAGAAATGACATCTGATCAGGCGAAACGCCTTCAGATCCGAGTAAGGGTGAACCGCCCTCTGACATCTGATCAGGCGAAACGCCTTCAGATCCGAGTAAGGGTGAACCGCCGTCTGACATCTGATCAGGCGAAACACCTTCAGATCCGAGTAAGGGTGAACCGCCCTCTGACATCTGATCAGGCGAAACGCCTTTAGATCCGAGTAAGGGTGAACCGCCCTCTGACATCTGATCAGGCGAAACGCCTTCAGATCCGAGTAAGGGTGAACCGCCCTCTGACATCTGATCAGGCGAAACGCCTTCAGATCCGAGTAAGGGTGAACCGCCCTCTGACATCTGATCAGGCGAAACGCCTTCAGATCCGAGTAAGGGTGAACCGCCCTGTGAAGCTATGACTAAGGGAAATACTCAACCTATACTAAAGATCGGTGAAAAGATTAGGTTAAGTTGACCTAAAAAACACCAAACCATTACAACTCGTAAAGGTCGAAGTGGTCGGGTTACATTTAAGAAATTGCGAATCGGAAAATAGTCGGGGCTATACTAGGAAAAGGCCGAGTTATATTGAGAAGTGATCGTATCAATTCAAACAGGCTCAGATACATCGAGGTTACAATCGACGCCAAACTATCGTACAAATCCAAAGTGTATTTAACTCAAAACAGGGGGAGATAAGCCATGATACAAAACACAAATCCAAAGTGTATTCAACTCAAAAACTTCTCAATAGAAACTGTTGTGCCAGTACAATGAACAAAACAAAATAAAAACATATACATGTCTACACAAAACCTAAAAAGATTAAACTACAGGCTCGGAAGATGGAGGAGGCAACGAAGGAGAAGCATCAAGGTCGGTCCCGGTCACCTCGGGATTAGGATGTCGGCCTTAACAGGCGAATTAGGAGGAGTAGAAGGCAGCTCCAAATCCAGGCCGGATTTCCTTATACTCCTCAAGGGCGTCCTCCCACCAGGCTGCCTCTGGAGATTCTTCCACGTCCCCGGACCAACCCGAAGGAACAGGAGCCCCGTTCAATGCAGCATCCCGGTCCAGCTTGCCCGTAAAGCCCAAAGAAGCTAGTTGCTCACGAGCACGAGTTAAAGCAAAATCGAAATATTGTGTCGCGGCAGGGGCTAGCTTAACCAGGAAAGCAGTAGAATTGTGATACCGGGCTAAGAGGGCGGAACGGTAGGCTCCCAGGAAAGAGTGACCAACGTCACTGGTCAGAAATCGACGTCGGCCATCCGTCATACCGCGCTCGTAAGATGATCCCTCGGATCTATCCTCGGCTAGTTGAGCTTCCAGCTGGGCAACCCTTTCTGATTCTGCTCTAGCCTAAGCTTCGAGTTGGGCGACCTTCTCCAACTCAGCCTTAGCCTGGGCCTCAAGCTGGGCAGTCCTCTCGGATTCGGCCTTAGCTTCCGATAACTTAGCCTCGAGCTGGCCCACCTTCTCCGATTCAGCTTGAGACAGGGTCTTCCAGAATTTCATCTCTTGGTTCAGCTGAACGTTGGCCATCTGAGCCTGTTCCAAAACCGCCTCCCGCTCAGAGTTTTTCTTAAGGGCAACATCTAAGCGATATTCCCTCTCCTGAAGTTGAGCCGAGAGATCGGAATTAGCCGACAGGGCGGCCGCCAGATCGGCTGACATCTGGGTGAGCTGGGAGGAAGACGAAGCGCCGAGCTTATGATCCTCTGCGAAGGTCATAAAGGTGGCGAAGAACTGCACAAGAAAGAAAGTCACATCAGGACGGCAAAAGGGGTAATAATAAATATGAAAATAGTCAAAAAGGGGGAATACCTTCCCAAAATACATCATCATAGCATCGAAGCGAGGGTCCTCCGTGGCGTCTCGTAAGCCCAGCTTATCCTTAGCCGGGACCGTGGAGCTAAAATATGGAAGAAATTTCCCAAACTCCTTGCAACGGAGAAAAGTCTCCATAGCCGGACCTGGGGGACCTGCGGTCTTCGGCCGTTTGGAAGCGGGGGAGCTAGGAGAAGGGGCCCTCTGAGTGACCTGAAGCTGCCGAGACGAGCTCGCAGGGCTCCGTCTGGTGGTCAGGGTAGGAGCCAGGTCGGAAGGGAGAGTCACCCCAGACTTGGGGCGAGAAGGGAGCTTCCGTTTAATTTTGGATGAGCCCTCTGCCCTCTCCTTGTGGGGATTCGTTGACTTGGGGACCTTCTCTTTCGTTGGTTCAGCCGGCTTGGAGGCATCCGACTGGCAGGTCCGCATGAACCGATCTACAAAAAACAATACAAGCGGTCAGGGAAACAGCTAAAAAACAAAATAACAAAGATCATACTATGGAAAGAACCGATAAAGCCTACCAATATCAGGAATAGCTGGGTAAGGATTCGAGCTCAGCCCACAATGGAACAGGAGATCATGGAATTGCATTGTAGGGAATGGCATTCCATTCCCGAACTTTCTCGACCCACGCAGCCCGGACAGAACTGCGCCTAGGAATAGGATCCTGGCTCGGAGTAGCCTGCGTCCATTCCGTGGGAAAACTCCAAGAATCAGCTGTAGGGATCCGGAGGAAAAAGAAACGGGACCTCCAATCCTTCACATTGGAAGGGAGGTGGGTAAAGAAATGGGCGTTGTTTCGGGAGGTCAAGTAAAAGGAGCCTTTAAAACTCTTTAGCCCAAAACAAAAATAGAAAAAACCTAGGTCGGGTTCCTCGTGTCTGTAATGACACAGCACGAGGAAACCAACCATATAACGAAAAGAGTTGGGAGAAAACTGGTTGAGGGGAAGATTGTATTTAACGGAGAGAGAGACAAGGAAGGGATGGAGTGGAAAGCGAAGACCACTGCTCACCTGATCCACGAACCAAGTAATATGCCCCGGGGGAGGATGGTCAGGGGTGTCACTAGCCTGAGGCGTAACAAATTCCCACCCCGGGGGAAGTCTAAGAAATTTTATAAAACTAGCCAGCACGGCTGGGCTAGTCCTAGATAGAGGATGAGGAGGGAGAACTCGAGTCGCTCCTACGACCGTCTGATATGGGTCGGCTAAGAGGCCGGTCACAGTTAGTTCGTCCATAGGAGGAGGGGAAGGGGGATCTACAATGATTAGGGGGATTCCAGAGGGAAGGTTAGAAGGGATGTCACCTAGATCGGACCAATCTACATCACCTAGGGGTTCATCCCTAAGACAGAGGGAAGAACCAGTAGCTCGGACCGACCTACCCCCGAGTCCCCATCAGAAGAGGAAAGACCTTCTAAAAAGGAGTCCACGGCCGATTCGCCGGAAAAATTCTGAGAATCCGAAGCCGACGACATAATAAAAGGAAGAAAAGAGAGGAAGAAGAAGAGGAAAAATCGATAACAAACCAAAAGAAAAACTAAAGGGGTGTTTAGATGAACATACCCATGGGATTGGGTGGAAGATCGCCGGAGAAAGGTAGTGGAAGCACCACCGAAGGCAGGAAACCAAGGTCGCAAGTGTCGCTGGAATACCCTCACACTAGTATGTCGCAAGAAGAAGAGCGAAAATGGCTGAAGGAGGGAGAGGATTCCTATTTATAGAGAAGGAGGGCGAAACCAAGAAGATAACGGGCGATCTGGAGCGTCCGATGCCTCCTGTAAAGGAACGGCTGGGATCTGGCACCGCCTCATCCGACCTATAACAGGTCGACACCTGGACTTGACCGTAGACGCGATGTTTGGGAGGCGGGGAAAGGAAAAGACGGGGGTATTATAGCGCACGAAATCCGAGGAACCTCGTTATCTGGGGACGGGAATCCCAAGGATTCTGGTGTCAAGGTCGTCAGATTATAAACAAATCTTACTCTACTCGGTCTTACAGCTCGACTAGAGTAGGGGGGACTGGTTGATAGGACGCCGAATGCACGCTCCCAGAAAACCCGGTCTAAAACATGGACCAATATAAGCCGGAGTACCGATCTCCTAGTAATGAAAGGTTTTAGAAGACAAGTGGATGCCGACCTCAAGGTCCTTTAGAAGGTTGCCGACCTCAAAGGTCTCCTGAACTCGGAGGCCCTGCTGACCAGTGACATCTGTTAGAAGGGTGCCGACCTCAGAGGCCCCGCCGACCTGGGACATCTGCTAGAAGGTTGCCGACCTCAAAGGTCTCCCAAAGTACGGATTTGAATAGGAACGACCCGACCTAAGTGATCTTTTATAATAGGAGCCGATCTAAGGCCTCTGAGCTCATGAAGGTCGAAGTCTCGGGAAAGAAGATCCTGACTCGTCTGACAGAATCCCTGAGATCCAGGGATTGAGAGCCCATACCTTGCAATCCCAGAAATCCAGGGATGGAAAATCGCAGCCCGAATCCCTGGATATCCGGGATCTTCTCTAAAAATCAGGGAAGATCTTAGGGAACAAGGCATCTCCCTGCTATAAAAGGAAGAGGGGGGGTTTCATTAAGGAGGGGCATTCTGAGATTATAGCATACTTTAGAGAGAGAGAAAGACAATACTTCATACATTTTGGGTTTTCTTAGCTAAACTCCTAAGATTAACCCGGTTCTTGGTGACCGATCAGTTCGGTTACATCAATACCATTAATATGTAAATACAAATCCCTTAATAAATTATTTGTACACTTGGTATTTGCAGAAGGATTATCGAGAAAAAGGGACAATATTTTTTCAAGCATAAAAATCCTTCAGACATTGCACGATCCTTGTTTAATGGTCAAACTGGTATCTGACTCCTCTAAAATATTTTCAAACATATTAAAATCCTTCATACATTGCAGAATCCTTGTTTAATGGTCAAACTGGTATCTGACTCCTCTAAAATATCAAAAGCAATAATACGTTTGTGTAGCACATAATCTGTACCAATCCAATGAACTGTAATGCAAAGATAAGGTTCACGCGTAGAATAAGTCCAACAATCGTTAGTAAGAGATATTCAACTTTCAAACCGTCTAAAAAATTCTATCAAATGAGCACTTCGCATGTAATATTGTTCTTGAATTTTCTGTTTAAGAGTGTTCCTAGATCTTTTCTAAACTATAGTTGCATCAAGGTTTTATTCATATATTCTAAATTTTAAAGATAATTCGTCAAAGGTAACATACCTATCAAATCCTCCAATTAATTTTTGATAATTATAAACGGAAGACATACCTCCACTGACAAATTGTGAAAAATAATTGGATATTTGAGATTGACCATCCTCACTATGTTGTTGTTTGTGATTGTCCACAATTAACTTGTGTCGATTCTCCAAGAGGCTAGTTAGCGTTCTGGTCCGTTACCAACCTTCCAACTGTACGTCGTTTCGTGTTAGTTGGGATTGTTCTTGCATATGAGATACTTGTCTTGAAAATCTTTGACGATGACAGGGGAGGAATTTGATTTTTTCTGGTATCAATTGGATGCCGCCGTCGCTGGGATTTTCGACAGCTACAGTCGACGAGACACACTGGATATGTTCGTGCCGTTGCCGCCGCCAAATCCAGTCTTGGCACTACGATTGCCGCAGAAGACAACCACCGGATCTAGATCCGGCTGCCCCTGTCTCACAACCACCATGCCTCACGACAGCCGCTACTGCGGACCACCAGTCACCCACCACAATCCACCGCCCCACCACCACGCTTGCATCCGCACACCAGCAACCATCCACCACCGATCCGCGCGTCGCCTCAACCACCGCGCTAGCCCCGCCAGCACTCTCCGCTTTCCACCGCCAGATCTATCAACACCAGTCCACAGTCACTTCCCAACCGCACGCTCACAGATGTCGCCTCCACATTATCATCCAAGCCGATATACAGTTGCGACCCTCCGTGATACAGCAAACGGTTACGCCGCCTCCTGATGAAGATGTCGATGTTGCAGCCATGATGGAAGACGATGGCTGCCTATTTTGTTCTAACACCCTAAACCCATGTGATGGGCCTTTTGCATGTGTTACGAAGCTTGGGCTTACCATTAATGAGTTTTATGGCCCAGCTACTTCTTTTAATAATTCACGGGCTCCATTTGTTGATGTTGAGCCTAATAAAATTGGAGAAGAAAATAGGATTATTTTTAGTCAAAATTTGACTGTTGGGCCTCTGAATTTTTTTAAACGGGTTGGGCTTCATAACCACAATTCTGATGTATATCCTGAGCATGGAAATTTATCTCAAAATTTGGGGAAATTTGCTTCGTGGCCCACAGTCCATCCCTACTATTTCTTCATAGCTAATGACAACTATTTTGCTATGCTTCGGGAACCTTCATTGGCCTATCGTCTCAAGATTTTGGGGCATATACGTACTGCGGATGTGTTTGAAGTCAAATATCGTGAAGTGTTAATTAATTTTGTTTTCCCTGAAGATGAGTACGTTGTTAACTCAGTTACACTGTTGGAGATTAGATTCATTCAGATTCGAGGACGAATCTTTTCAAAGAGGGAGAGAATGATGGAGATTAGATTGTATTTATATTATTATTTATATTCTATTGTTTAGGGTTTTAATTATGTTTTAATTAGTTGTTAATGGGTTGGGCTTTTAGGGCCTACACGCCTTAAACCCTAGTTTAATGTTATAAATAGGCGTCTTAGGATCATTTGTAAAGAGGCTTTTGATGAAATAGAAATATATTGGGTTTTATCCCTTTGTTCGTGTTTTTATCGTTGTTCTTCCGGTATTCATATCGAATCAACGGAATTAAACGTTAATCACGTTTGTGTATTCATCCGGATATTCTAAGAATCAACGAATTAATACGAATATGCTTCCGCTTGCTGCATCACCTGTGGATTGACACCCTCTCAAATATTGCCACGCTCACTATTTTGATTTAGATCCACTTTATTGAGTATGTGACATTGGTGGGGAAATCGTCACCGAGTCTTATGAATTACCAACTATAAATAATAATTTATTTAGATATTGTAACAAATAACAAGTATAACTGAAATTAGAACTAAAGGAAAATAAACACATAGCTAAAGAAAGAAAATTAAGAAACTCACCGTAATGTAGACGCACTATCATCCGACTTTCGAGTTCAGATATTTCCTCTTCCGTCTATTCCTCTCCATGCCATAGTTTTTCTAGTATTGTTTAATAAACAATAAAGAGACATTATCCAACTCGTGCGATATACGGTTTTTGGTTGAATATCTACGTGTTTTGTACGTAATATTGGGGCAGGCGATTGAATGAGCAAATGACAGAATTTAAATGCCTTTTAGAGAAGTTTATATGTTTTTTTATTGTTATTGTCCTTTTATTTTAGTCTATGTAATTAGTTATATGAAATGAGGGTTTAGTAACTCGTATGTTGCTCCGGAGTTGTTTTTGGTTTATTCAACCCGTGCGATGCACCGATTGTATCTAAGATTTCATAGCTAAAATTTAACCATCTTGTAATTTATACTATCATTTAAAAGTTCATTTTAATCACCTTGTGTATTAGAAGGTGCATTTGCATTGTGATGTTTATCATAACTTTTGTATTTAAATTAGTTTATTTACATTAAAAGTTACAATTAAAATAATCTCTTCATATGTAATCCTTTAACATGAATAAGTGACATAAATCTCTCTTCCACATTAAATTAAGGGGATAAGTTTTATATAGTATAGATAATTATGAAATTATAATTTTAAATAAGTATATAACTAATACTTCCTTCTATTTTAAATAAATATAACTTTGACTTTATGCACACAAATTAAGAAAATTCTTCTATGCCAAAATTGCCCCTACAATGATGTTTTGTAATTAATGAAGGGTGAAAATATGGATTTTGAGGTGAGTTAATTCAGGATAATAATGAAATAGAGATAAGAATAAAATTAAAATGACATCTATTTCGAAAAAAATTAGAAATGTTTAAAGTGACATCATCTCAAATAGAAAGGAGTAAGAAAATACAATTATAACCTGTGATTATAAACCAATTGATACTTTGAAAGCTTGGAACTTTGAAAAATCCATGAGATAATATATGAAAATTGGTGTAAGAAAGATTGATGAAAATTGGGATTGTCGTAAATAATTTATGAGTGAATGATTAATATGCCCCTGAAATTGTAGATGTGTATCTATAATTAAAGGTATTTGACCCTCATAAGAAATAAACATGATTATTCTTCTCCTCTATTGTCTCTTTTTTCTCTCAAGTTTATAACACGTCATCAACACAATACTTTAACAGTAAAAATTCTCTCTCTTCGATTTTCGAAATTGACAAAAAAGACGAATTACATCGATTACTCCTTAAATTTGGTCTAATTACAGATTCCACTCCACCAATTCTTAAATTATACTCCCTCCGTCCCGCCCAAAGGTTTACATTTCTATCAAAAAGTAGTCCCTTTAGTAAGTTTACATATATCACTTTTTACAATCAAATCAAACAATCACTTTTTACTTTTTAATCTCCATCACTCATTCATCATCAATACTTTTTACTTTTTAATCTCCACAACATATTTAATCATCATTACTTATATTAATCATTACCTAAAATACACCAAATATACATCCTCTGTCAACCTTTGGCTGAGACAGAGGGAGTATATTACACCCTAGAATACAATCAACCCCGAAAGTCAACACTTTTTGCTGGTGCGTCAAAAAAAGTTCAATATATTCACCGAAATGTCATTGTGTTATTTTTTTTTTTGCTTTTCTTTTAATTCTGGTAAATAAATTTCTATTCTTTTCTTTATTCTTTTTTTCCTATTTCATGACAAGAATGAACCTTGACAGAAAATAGTAGCCGGCGATAATACAGAAAATCAAGGCCGTCATTGTTCATACCTACTCTTGAAGCCAGTCAAGGTTTCGGCCCGACATGGATCCTAAACTCCGCCACGAGCCCCCGAAAAATATCCTCACTCCGACCACCAAATTCAACCACCTGAATTCGTGAACCAGACTAACGGAACCATCGCCGCCTAACTAGATGCCGCCGGAATCCAGTCTGAAGTACTGGGTTTACAAACCCGAATCCACCTTTTTCCATCTGAGCAGTAACAGCCAGACCATCGCTCAGCCGTATCCACCTGACTTGGATCTCCGTCGGCCTTCTCCGCCAGAATCTGAACGCACCGCATCTGAGAACCCGAACCCATGAACACTAAACCCATCAATTCAACCTCCAAATCTCGGCCACCCCGAAATGAAATTCCGTGGCTGTTCAATCAGTCGAGATCCCAGCTTAGCCCTAAAAATCAATTTACAAACCAGAAAAATTCAATCCCAGTTCGTAAACAAATTAACAACCAGTTTCGTCGATCGAACCCCCAACACACAATTTCAGCCACAATCAACCCAAACCCAGTACCGGCCATCCCCGCCACCGTCCGGCCAGGCCGCGCGGCCGTCCTTTTCCTTTTCCTCGCGTGGTGGTCGATGTATGTGAGTTGGTTCGCCGTGTGTGTGTAGCTTCTTGTTGCATAAGTTTCCTCCTTCGGTGAATGTAATTTAATTTTCCTTCTCCTCTATTACAAATTTAAATTTGAATTTAGTTTTGCCTTTTTTTAATATTATGCTGATATATTATCCATGTTGACGGAGAGAGAAAGTCCCAGCCGATTTTGGTCAACGCTGAGGGATTACTTGTAATTGTTGAATTCACATGGGGAAATCTGATTCGAGGGTGTATTCTGGGGGTATTGGATGTAATTTTCTGAAGAAAAAAACGTGAGCAAATTTTCTGCACCGCGAGACCGTGCGAAAATAGCGATTCCCGCTTCGTTAACCATCGAATCAGTATGAAATTTTTACAATACCTTCCTGGCAAACAGATCTATAAATTCAACAGTAGAGATCGGATTATGAAACGTATTGCATAAATAAAAAAGGTCCAAACAGAAGTAGTCCTCTTACATATGTGGATGGTATTAACTCTATTTACTCCCTCGAAAACTTTCTTGCATATGATAATTTTGAGGGAAAAAATATATATTTTTTAGTTAATAAATTTCATATTCCTATTGTAGGTCACAGGTACAAGTCTAGCGAGAGGGTGAATAGACTTATAAAATATTTTACTGAAAATCACGGTTTTAAAAAATGCTAGGGATTCGGATTGCTAACGCCTAGCGCTCAGAGGATTACTCGGGGATTAATCGGACTAGGGAAATTTATTTTTTATTATTATTATAATCATTTTTATATATAGAAATCATATATATGTAAAATAGTTAAAAATGATTAGTTTAATCATTTAAATAGATATATAATCATTTATATATTAAATTTGAAATATTGATAGAGATATAAGGGACTCCATAATATCCGTGATATCTTATTTTAGGAATTTATAGTACTACTAGAAGAAAACAGAAAAACAAAACAAAAAATATAATCGCTTAGGCATCGGCTTAGTCGCCTACGTAGCTCGGAAATTTGGTAGCTTGCCTTCAAGGTCCCCGCCCAGCCAGCCTAGACGACCGAATAATCACCCAAACGCCCAGTACAAGCAACAAGACCATAATCAAAACGGTAGTGGACCTTCAAGGGATTAATCAGGGGATTAGTCGGTCTAAACGGGGATTTTTAGAACACTGCTGAAAATAACTGAAAAACACAGATGTAATATAGTGCAGCTAAGATAACTTGGATGATTTTAGTGCAGTTAAGTTCAGCTGAGATATCAGCTTTAAAAATATTTTACGGAAGACAACTGACTTTTAATGCAACAATTAAGATGAATGCAGTAGTTAAGTATGATGTTAAAAACAATAAATCACACAGTACTTATAGTGGTTTCATAGGTGGGGTAATCCTCTACTAATCCACTTCTCTCCAATCCAATTGGGGACAAAATCACTATAATTTTCAACCACTGAACCTTGTTACAATGAATATAGTTGCACCGACTTTCAAGCAGTGAAAACCCATGGTCGTTGCAACTCATTCCCTTGGTTGCTTAACACCTCTTGATAAAAAACCCTTGGATGCCTCGACAACTCTCAAGTTGCCTATCTCCTTCCAATCAAGAACTCGTGGATGCTTTACAACCTTCTACTCTCAAGAACCTCATTCAAGAAAGTACCTCCTACTCAAGTTTTAAGACAAGAGTTATGTCTTCTCCAACTTCAAAGAGCTTCTGATGATTTGAATCTTTAAAATCTTTGTTCTTTACGATGCTTAGCACATAGTGTATTTCTTCTTTGCTTTGTTTGCTTGAGAATGTTAATCGCGTCGTACTTCTGCTCAAGTGTTCTTCAAATATTTATAGTGTGATTCTTTAGCTCTTCATAGCCGTTGCATCTTTGAGCAAATCCGCCCGTTGGAGAGTGGACTTCATTGTTTAGCTTTTCATCTCTTTACACGGTGTTGTGCGGCGACTAATACGCCTAGACGGCGATCGGCATAAGGCCGAGCGACCGAAGTCAGCATCAAATAAGCCACAGCAGACTTGCCAACCGAAGATGCCAGATCATGTTCGAGTGCCTAGCGATCGACATCAGGGGCAATCGTCTCTTGGCACCTAGCGGTCGACTCTAGTACCCGACAAGACGACCGTCCCATGCCACGTGTAAAACCAACATCCATCAAAGTCTACGAAGACCGAATCTCGGGATGGTGGCCCACGTACAGATCCGCAAAAAGGCGCCGCACGAAAAGACTTTGACTCCAGCCCATCAGCAGCTGTCAGTGACAGGGACAGCCTCACCTACCGACAGACCCGCCGAAAGGTCCTAGGTGGGACCTCCCAAGACAGCGACATGGGACGCGTGTTGTCTTCCCATTGGATCTCACAGCTGGCTGCCAACAGCAGCCGCAGACTTTAAGGAAACTGACCCATGTGCTAAGATGATCGCCCGCTTATTATAATACAGGAAAGGCAATCGCCCGTTCGGGATGAAGACATACCAACTACCTCCTCTTCTATAAATAGAGGACTTCCAGCATTTGGGAAAGGGATCGAGAGATAGAATTAAAAATCGGACTTACTACAGTCGAGTTCAACACAGAAATCTACACAGCATTTCATCTTTGTTACAAGAACTCACAGAGCATCAACTCTGGTTCTTCCGGCAACCATCAGTACTCAAGAGCTAGATAACTAGGGTCTTTACACTCATTGTAATTGCACTCTAACATTAATATTTGTACTCCAAAGTATTCATATTAATAATATCTCGCGAGAGCATTCAAGCCCGAGATCAACAACCCCGACAAATCTTGTGTTATTTACATTCCCTCGGACGTGCTCTCGCATTTTATTTGTTACTCATCCATTCCAGCAAACCCTTCCGAGTAATATTTTGGGTAACAACAATTGGCTCTACAAGAAGGGGCTTGAACCTCCGTATTCTCTCCGACCGTTTCGAAGAACACTCACTGTTCTCCGGAACATATACTTGAAGAAACACTCACTGTTCTTCAAAGAAAAACCTTCACGATAATGACGTCTGCCACCACCTCGAAGAGAACAATCCTACAGTCCGCCGGACGTCTTATTCTGGCCCAAACCGAGTCTCAACCTACGGCGGAGGGTAGCCGCGGCGATGCGAGAATCTCGATCCCGCCCCCAAGGGACGGCCCCAGCCTCTCACTCGATCAATTCCAAACCGCAGAACAGATCGAGGAGGCCATGGCCATCCTAAGGGAGCGACGGAGAGCATGCGACACACCAACTATTACCCCATCGGCCATCCGCCGTGCGGGCAAACGAAGGCTCAAGGGGTTATATGTCGAGCAATCACCAGAAAGCCCCAATTCACGAGGAAAGGCACTCGCGAGGTGGGACAGTTCCGTCTTCAGCCGCCTAGGAAGCATTCCTTCGTGGTGATCGGGGCATCCTGTCCCCAGCCACGAGACGACAAAATCTGAATCCGTCACCAGGAGTTCGGCGTACCCAACTCCCAAACAAAAACAGGTCAGCCGACTGGCTCCCGTTCGCCGAAGAATCGAGTCCTGCGGCAAAAACATCATCTATAATGGAGCCAGGGGATCAGTACTTGATCGCCTAGGCCCCCGCTCCGAGATCCAGGCTGCGAGCAGCCAGGCCATGGCGATGGCCACAATGCAACTCCAGGTCGACGATATGAAGGCGCTTCTAGAAACTGGGGCAGGCGCCAAGAGAAAGGTCGCCATACCAAGTGAGCCGCTCGCGGTCCAGATCGAGCTTTCCCCCATGCAACCAAAGATCGCTCCTCTTCAAACACCTCTGTATGAGGGGAGATTGGACCCCGAGACACACTTAAGCAGGTTCTGGATCTACATGACCGGATGCGGAGCATCAGACACAACAAAATGCCGAATGTTCCCATTCACATTGGACAATCTTGCCCATAGGTGGTACATCTTGTTACCACCGTGCTCAATCAATTCCTTTGAAAAACTGGCGGGCGACTTCACATCATACTTCGCCGCCAAGGTCGCTCGGCCAGAAGGTCCCCACCGCATGTTGAAGATCAGACAGGGGAAAGGCGAACCCGATGAAGATTACATCGACCGGGTGGATGAAGTAGTCCTCACCAGCGAGCCCATAAGCGACGAGCTCGCCCTCTACTCGGCCCTGGGGGGATTCGATGGTCATTCGCCCATGTTCAGGCACCTCACGAAGGACATCCCCCTATCTATGCGATTTTCCGCACCAAGGCCACCGACTTTCTTGCAAGGCAAAGACTGCTCACCCTTCGCCTAGGCGAGGGGGCAACCGGTGAGAGGAAGACACCTTCGCCCACCCCAAGCAAGGCGATCGCCAAACCCAAGAAGGCGGTCGCCAATCCACCCGGTGAGTTCAAGGCCTTCGAAGATGTGGAAGTACACCTCCTCCGCAACCTCAACCTATCTCCGACCCATATCTTCAACGCCATCAAGGGGCGCGAGCGGCTAAGCAAGCCGAAGGCGATAAGGGACAACGGTCATCTGGACCGCGACAAATTTTGTGCTTACCACAAGAGTCCCGGCCACAACACCGACCAATGCCGCGACCTTCTCAGACAACTCTGGAGATTGTTCGAGGAGGGCAAGATGGACAGTCTAGTAACTTATTCGGAGCCCCAGGCAGAAAGGACCAAGAGCCGCGATCGATCATCAGTCTCCCAATCCGATCGCAAAATCAAACACGGAGGATGACTCGCTTGCCCTCTAAGGTTCGTCATCAACATCAAGGACCTAGGCAAGCGATCGCCTCCCCTTGCACAACGTATACCGTCGAGGGTCGTCATCTAACATGACAATCCGAGGTAGAAGAGTGCCACCATGGTCGCGGAGGTCGATGAAACCGATGTTCCGTCCATGCAAGGTTTCTTTGGGCAGAGATCGCTCGCCCTTCGTTTAAATACGAGGCGGGCGTAGCCGAAGGACCCTCCAAAACAAATCAGAGGATGACTCGCTCGCTCTCTAAAGTTCGTCATCAACATGAAGGACCTAGGCAAGCGATCGCCTCCCCTTGCACAACGTATACCGTCAAAGATCACAATCTAACATGACGATCCAAGGTAGAAGACTGCCGAGATGGTTGTGGAGGTCGATGGAACCGATCTCTACGGCCATGCAAGGTTTCTTTGGGCACAGATCGCTCGCCCTTCGTTTAAATACGAGGTGGACGTAGCCAAAGGACCCTTCAAAATAGATCTGTGGACACGTTCGCCCGCCCTCAAGGTCTATCATCTAACATGGTGGACCCGGACAATGCAACGCGTCCCTACCCCCATCACAACGTATGCCCTCAAAGGTCCGCCATCTAACATGTCGGCCCTCGGCAGAAAAATGCTAACAAGCTACGGTCGCGAAGTCGATTAATCCGACGGCGCCCCGTGCAAGGACTCCTCCAGGCAGAGATCGTCCGCCCCATCACTACATTGCAAGGCAAAATGTAGCCTACGGAGGACCCTCACAATTAAGTGAGTCGCGAGAAGTAGGCCATCAGACGGAATGTCACTCGCGCACAAGACACGGTCGCGGAGGTCGGTTCTATCGAACTCCACAACTGTGCACGGTTCCTCTAGGCCGAGATGGTCGCGGAGGTCGGTTCTATCGAACTCCACAACTGTGCACGGTTCCTCTAGGCCGAGATGGTCGGCCTTCCTCGAGGAATCTGCAAAATTGAAGAATGCCCGCTAAACGATTTATTTTCGTTCCCTTACTTTCACTAAGTAAACAAAAACAAGGGGCAAAGCGGGGCCATACCCACGATCGACTTTGTTCAAATACACATATGACGATCGACTTTGTCTAAAAAGTTACCAGTATAAGTATCAATTGCATGAGTTTATCAATTCATGTGGAGCTGCATGCACGACAATCGCTCCTCAAACACTTGTATACGATTATGCATAAGATTCAGATAGACGATCATACAAGCAAGAAATCAGAAGCAAATATCTATTTTATTTCACTTGAAATACAAATACAAGCATGGTCGCCTGAAGGAAAAGTACAACAAAAGCTGTAAAGTTACAAACAAAAGCAAAAAAGAGCAGGATAACTCAGGATGCCCCTGCCGAGCTATCGCCCCCGGCCGCAAGATCGTCGCTCGCTCTCTCGCCAGCAGCAGACTCTAAACCCCCATCCACTGGGGCACCCGAATGGACAAGGTTCTCCGGCAACGGGTACCAACTCAGGTCGACCCCGTGATCCACAGAGAGGTCGAGGATCGGTACGTAAAAGGTGTTGACTCAAAATGTATTTTGATGATTTTTCCATTCAAAACATTTAATTAGATCAATCTCAGATCGATATTATATTGAAGGAGCTAAATAGTGTTAGCGCACGCTACCCATATCATAGTAGCGCACGCTATCGAGAAATGAATGTTCAGCCCAGTCAGTCAGCTGCAGCCAAGTGAAGTCACCTGATGGATAGCGCACGCAAGTCATTCAATTTTAGCACACGCTAAGTAACTACAGTTAGCGCACGCTATTTAATCAATATTAACGCACGCTATCGCATTATTCCAGAGGACAGTGAGGTTTGGAAGGAAATCGGAAATGGATTTTGCGCACGCTACATACATCAGCTTACGTACGCTAAAACAAGGATGTAGCGCACGTTATTACTCAGCTCTTGCGCACGCTACCGATATCACGGTCAGTAGTCCAGTAGCTACTGGACTCAATATGTTAAGGACTTTACGTACGCTACACAGGGTAACGTACGTTACTGAAAGAAATATTTAGCGCACGCTAAGGTTTAGGCATTAGCGCACGCTAAAAGGAGTCAGCATATTACCCTTTGATTTTCTACCGTTGGAAGCCAAGAGTCAATGAAGATCCGCAAAATCTGGAAAAGTTGGAATTAATTAATACTAGCGCACGCTATGCATACTTGCTAGCGCACGCTAATCTCAAATCTAGCCGTTGGATAAAGAGACGTTGGGGAGACAAACCAACCTTTTTAAAGTCAAGATTGAAGACTTGTTGACCAGCCGTTAATGCACGCTACCGATACATGACTAGCGCACGCTAGCCATACAATTTTACCATTGCAACAGTCTTTGTGACCGTTCAGAGAAGCCAAGTCAAAGATCGATAGCGCACGCTAGAGGACATTATTAGCGCACGCTAATAATACGTTTTTCAGCATTTGAAGGATGGCTCTCACCTATAAATACCCAAAGGACTTGGGTATCAAACACACAACTTCAAGCATACAAGCATACAAGCATACAAGCAATCAAAGCATACTTGAGCTCAGTTTTATATCTTCTATCGCATTTCAAGTTGTGAGAAAAGAAAGATACAAGAGTGATTTTCATTGTAATATATATTATTCTTTGTATTCTTTCATTTGATTGTAAGTGTTGCATCGCTTACACTTGAGCGTAAAAGAAACGAATCAAGAGTCACTAATCCGGTGTTATTAGGATCTTTGATCCGGCATTGTTAGGATTAAACTCCCATATTCGTATAGTGAGGATTATCTAGTTCCTATAGAACACTAGATAAACAAACGTTTATATTGAGAGAGAGGTTGAGCTTGGACCGATAGAAGACAAGCGATTGTAACGGTTGTGAACTCGGACCGATCGAAGACGAGTCAAGATTGTGGTTGTTCTTGAGCCAATAGAAAAAGAAAGTCGGAGAGAGGACGTAGGCAAGTTGCCGAACCTCTATAAATCTTTGAGTCTTTAAATTCCACACTATCTTTCATTTACTCGCAAGAAATTTCGGTATTCCGCATTACCACTATTCAACCCCCCTTCTAGTGGTAAATTTATCTCTTCAGTTGGTATCAGAGAGGGTCTCTTTTTAAGGGTTTAACCACCTAAGAGAAAAAGATCCGCAAATGGCACTTCTTGGCCAAATTGAAGGAAATGCTCTCAACCGTCCTCCTTTCTTCGACGGTTCCAATTTCATGACGTGGAAAAAGAAGATGGCGATCTTCGTTCAAGCCTACGATATTTAAATCTGGAAAGTTATTGCTCTTGGTCCTAAACTTGCTAAAAAGGAGGATGGATCGTTGAAAAAGATCGAAGAATTCAACGACGAGGATTGGAGGAACACACACGTCAACTCACGAACTACTCAACTTCTCTATTGCGCTCTTAATCCCGAAGAACTCAATAGGATATCTTCTTATGAAAGCGCAAAAGAAATTTGGGAAATTCTCGAAGTCACTCATGAGGGAACCACCCAAGTCAAGGAGACCAAAATTAATATGCTACTCCATGACTACGAACTTTTCTCCATGAAAGACGAGGAAACGATCACAAATATGTTGGATCGATTTTTGGCTATAACCAATGGTCTTGCATCTTTCGGAAAGCCTATATCGAGCAGCGACAAAGCTAAGAAAATTCTTCGATCGTTGCCACGAGAATGGGATGCCACGGTCACCGCGATCATGGAGTCCAAAGATCTCAACAAGCTTGAATTTAGTGCCCTCATCGGGTCACTTATCAATTATGAGATCGTTCTCAAGTCTAGAGGCACCAAACCAAAGCCTCGGGAAAGAGTAGTCGCATTCAGTGTTGATAGCGACGCTGAGGAAGATGTTCCCGAAGATGAAGACGACGAGGAACTCGCTCTCTATGCCAAAAACTTTAGAAGGTATAAAAGCCTAATTTAAAAGAGGCGAAGTTTTCTTGGTCGGGATGGCAAACCGGAGCAAAAGAAGAGTGGCTATACTCCCATCAAGAAGTTCGACAATAATTGTCGGAAATGTGGTCAAGCCGGTCACTATGCCAAATAATGCCGAGGATCCTCTTCAAAACCTCAAATGGAAAGATTCAAAAAGAAGGAGGTCCTAATCGCTTCTTGGAGTGATGACGAGGAGGAGATTGAAAGATCTCTAGACGCAAATCTTGCATTCATGGCACTCGACTCCGAAAGTAATATCGAGGTAAGTTCTAAACTCAATGATGACGAATATGACTCTTTTGATTTTTGTGATTCACAAGAAGTTCATCATGATGTTGAGTTATTGAGTGCGTTTGAATCCTTGAATACGGAGTATGACGAGATGGTTAAATTAAACATATCTTTAAAGAGAAAAATAAAATCTCTAGAACTCGAAAATTCCTCTCTTCAAAACAAAGGCAAAACTATCGAGATCGACCATACATCATGCCTTGAAAAAGAAAATGTTTTGAAAATCGAGTTAACAAAAACTCAAAAGGAGCTAAAATATATTTTGAACAAATTTACTCTCGGAAACGAGAAATTCGAAAGGCTTCTAACTATTCAAAAATCGCCCTTGCTCAAACACGGTCTTTGTTTCGATCCTTTTAAATGGGAACAATCCCTTATCAACCTTGACAAAATAAAGAAAACCGAAACCAAGAACTCAAAAGATTCTTCCAAACGAGTTCATGAGGTTAATGCTCATTCAAAGTTTAGAACCATCAAAGTTAAGCAAATATGGGTTCCTAAAGGGACAATTGTTCCGAATGCTATAAGCATAGTTAACTTTGGAGGACCCAAACGGGCTTGGGTACCAAAACAACGAGAAATTCTACTTTTGTAGGTACCGGCACCAAGGAAAAACAAGTGGTACATTGATAGTGGATGATCAAGGCACATGTGCGGCTCCGAGGACTTATTTGAAGACCTCGAATACCAAGAACAAGGACATGTGACCTTTGGAGATAATCAAAAGGGAAAAATCAAAGGCATCGGCAAAGTCGGTAAGGAACCTTCTCCTTCTATCAACAAAGTATTGTTTGTTGAAGGTTTGCATCATAATCTTCTTAGCGTTTCGCAACTTTGCGATGAAGGTTTTAAAATTCTATTTGAGCAAACGCATTGCACGACATTTAGAAATAATAAAATTGCATTCATTGGGTTGAGATGTGGAAACATCTATATTGTTGATCTTAATGATAAGAGTTCATTCAATGAAAAATGTCTTATTACTTTGGTTGATAATGCATATTTATGGCATCGAAAATTGGGGCATACTTCTCTACCTATAATTTCTATTTTATCTAGACACGACCTTGTTCGTGGATTGCCCAAACTCAAGTTTGATAGAAAGCATTTGTGTGAATCATGCATAAAAGGGAAACACACTCGAGAATCTCTTAAACCAAAATTCGAGGTTTCCACTAGTCGCGTTCTTGAACTCGTGCATATGGATTTGATTGGACCAACTAGACATGTTAGTTTAAATGACAAACTTTACACTTTGGTTATTGTTGATGATTTCTCTCGATTTACTTGGGTTAGATTTTTAGCACATAAGGATGATGCATTTTCCGAGTTTTCTAAATGGTGTCGTTTGGTATCAAATGAGAAAAATCTCTCCATAATTTCTATCCGCACCGATCACGGAGGTGAATTTGATTGCACCCCGTTTGAACTTTTATGTGATAAATACGGTATTAATCATAACTTTTCGGCTCCTAGAACGCCTCAACAAAATGGAGTTGTTGAAAGGAAAAATCGATCTTTGGAAGAAATGTCGAGGACTATGCTTAATGAATATTCTCTTCCACGATATTTTTGGGCCGAAGCAATTTTTACGGCATGCTATGTGATTAACCGGGTTCATGTTCGTAGAACTCTTCTTAAAACCCCGTATGAATTATGGAAGGGCAAAAAGCCCAATATTGCTTATTTTCATCCTTTTGGTTGCAATGTATTTATTTTGAACAATGGCAAGGATAACTTAGGCAAGTTTGATGCTAAATCCGAATCCGGAATATTTCTTGGTTATTGTACTAATAGTAAAGCATATCGTGTTTATAATATTAGAACGAATAAAGTTGAAGAGTCCATACATGTTAAATTCAATGATATGATCTCACCCCCGAGAAAGGTAGAATACTTTGATGATGCAGGTACGTTTCCGGATCCCTCACCCGAAGTGAAGAAAATTTCGGAAATCAAAACGAACACAATCGTTGATTTACCGAAAGATTGGAGGCACATCAAAGATCATCCAAAGGATCTCGTGATTGGAAACATTGAAGACGGTGTTCAAACCCGAAGGAGAACCACCGAATTTATGGCTCATTGTGCTTTTGTATCCGAAATAGTTCCCAAGAATATATCCGAAGCTCTCGATGATGAAAGTTGGGTGATGGAAATGCAAGAGTAGCTTGTGCAATTCAAGCACAATAATGTATGGAATTTAGTTCCCGCTCCTAAAGATAAAACAATTATGGGAACTAAATGGGTGCATAAAATCAAGAGTGACGAAGACGGCTATCCAATTCGAAATAAATCTCATTTGGTCGCTCAAGGATATAATCAAGAGGAAGGTCTTGATTACGAAGAAAGTTTTGCTCTCGTGGCTCGACTCGAAGCCATCCGCTTGCTATGTACATTTGCCGCCCATAAAAAGATCAAACTATTTCAAATGGATGTGAAAAGTGCATTCTTGAATGGGTACATTCAAGAAGAAGTCTACGTCAAGCAACCTCCCGGTTTTGAAGATCATCAATTTTCGGATCATGTCTACAAGCTCAACAAGGAACTCTACGGGTTGAAGCAAGCACCCCGAGCATGGTATGATCGTTTAAGTCAATTTTTAATTGCAAATGATTATAAAAGAGGCAAAGTCGATAATACCTTGTTTGTTAAAATATTGAATGATGATATACTTGTTTGCCAAATCTACATTGATGACATTGTATTTGGAGCTACTAATGAATCTTTGTGCCAAGATTTTTCTAATCTTATGAAAGGAGAGTTCGAAATGAGTATGATGGGAGAATTAACGTTCTTCCTCGGGCTTCAAATCAAGCAATGCGAAGATGGAATTTTTATCCATCAAATGAAGTACTCAAACGACCTCCTCAAGAAATTCAATATGGAAAGTAGCAAGGTGATATCTACGCCAATGTCTTCATCATTAAAGCTTGAGAAAGATGAAAATGGCAAATCTGTAGATCAAAAATTATATCGAGGTATGATCGGATCTTTGTTATATTTGACTGCATCTAAGCCAGATATAATATTTTCTACATGTTTATGTGCTCGATTCCAAGCTAATCCCAAGGAATCACATTTAACTGCTTGAAAACGCATTTTTCGTTACTTGAAAGGAACTATTGGACTAGGTCTATGGTATCCTTCTTGCTTAGATTTTAATTTAATTGCATATAGTGACGCCGATTTCGGCGGATGTAAAATTGACAAAAAGAGTACTAGTGGTACATGTCATTTTGTTGGATCATGTTTAATATCTTGGGGAAGTAAAAAGCAAACCAGTGTAGCATTGTCTACAGCTGAGGCCGAATATGTCGCTGCAGGGAGCGCCTGTGCTCAAGTGTTATGGATTAAAAATCAACTCCGCGACTATGGCATACATTTTGAAAATACCCCTATCCTATGTGATAACACTAGTGCAATTAATCTCAGTAAAAATCCTGTGTTGCATAGTAGAACTAAACATATAGATATTAGACATCATTTTCTACGTGATCATGTTCAGAAAAAGGATATCTGTTTAATTTTTGTCGGGACGAAGGATCAACTTGCTGATATATTTACAAAACCTCTTCCTGAAGAATCATTTAATTCCATTCGTTTACAACTTGGTATGGGACATATAGACAATTTTTGAAATAAGTTTTCTACTCAAGAAATCAACATCCTTGATTCACCTCATTCGCTAGCGCGCGCTAGCTTCACTTTCTTAACGCGCGCTAAAAACTGCCTTCGATAGCGTACGCTAACCTCACTGCCTTGCGTACGCTAATTAAAAACTTTTCGAATTCCATATTAGCTACTGGACTGTCCAGTAAGACTTTCATTTTTACCTAACGTACGCTAACTCTTTGTCCCTAGCGTACGCTAATTAAAACTTCGCTGACTATATATATTCCATACGACCCAGAAACACATTCACCCTTCCTAACATACGCAATCGCCAGAAAATTCCCTTCCAGCGAAAAACCCTAGCCGCAACAATCGTCCGTTTTCTCCCTCAAAACTTCGATTCTCTTCAAAATGTCTAGCAAGGGAAGAAAAGCCATGGAGAAAAACTACAAACGCCCTCACAATAACGATTATGACGCTACCCGATTCATCTCCTACGTTGCATCGAAGGTATTCTTCGATATCCTTCAACAGGAGAGTCTAACCGATTGCTACTTCTTCAATTTTAGCAGCCTTGAAAGGGTTAAGGTCAGTATTCGCGATTTCTTTGAGGCATTAGGAATTGCACGATTTGTTGAGTGCAAAGAGATTGTTTACCCTGCGTGTGTCCGTGAGTTTTATGCGAATCTGCACCTTGGTGATAGTGGTGATAATGGAGGATTAGTGCTCGATAGCCTAGTGAATGGAACTGTGGTGAAGATTTCTTCGGAAATTCTTCACGAGTTATTTGGCTTATCGAAAGACGGGTATGATTGTTGTGGGAAAACCATTGCCGAAGAGTCTACGGTGTCCGAGAGAGATATTGGTTATTTTTTATGTTCGAAAACGGTCATCGAAGTCACGGATGACGTCTTCGAGAATAATGATTTCGGTATCCACATTCGCTTGTTGTTGGCCGCTCTAACAAAGTGTTTAATGCCAAAAGTCAACACCCAACACAAGTTAGTCGGCGTTGATAAGAATGTCGTGTATCGGGTGCTGAAGGATGATAGAGTGGATTTCACTGGTATTGTGCTAAGTTGGATGAAAGCGAAAGGGGAGTCTTTTCGGTCGAAAAATTACATGTCAAGAAGTAGGAAATCTGTACTTCCTTTTGGTTCAATTCTTACGGTGATTTTTCGGCATTTCCGCGTCGACTTGTCTAATGAGGCACACGTTCCGGTGTCTCGGGGACACGAAATAAGTGACCTAACCCTCAAGGCCATGCATTATGTTGAGACATTCAATCGAGGTTGGGTATTGTTTCCGTCTCTCCGAGATGATGATCAAGTGCCGAAGGGGACACGGATGCCTACACCGGTCGAGCATGTGACGCACTGAGGACCCCATACGCTTAGGGAGCTGCAATCCAAGTCATTTGTTCGTCATCCAAGACGAAAGGGAAGCGCCCGATGAAAGATGTTGTCACGGAGGAAGAGGAAAGCGACCTTTGTGCTCGGATGTGGAGCATC